>OU565269.1:10340000-11540000 GCA_913789895.3 Seladonia tumulorum | reverse complement strand
GAGACATCGCGGCGGCCAATTACGAGAATGTTATTTTACGGAGCGCGAGCTTAAAGTTTCGCGTACTCCTCCGTAGCGACTCCATCTCCAGCGCTCCTCCATTTTCTTTGCAGTCTTCTAATGATAATCTGTACGAGAAAAAATACTGTAAAAATATATTATTGATGCTGACGGAACGCTTCTACATAAAATAAACGATACTCGTACTTGGCCAGATGACGGTGCTGTATAGAAGAATAAACAGATACAGTGAATTCTCGATATGTGTCCACAACACGGGTCTTGCCAGTGTCATGTGTCGTACAGGAAACATATCTGAGCCGTGTTATGTTTACACTCGGCGTCAATCATAATTTTGCGACGTTCACCATCCAGGTCTTGGCGACATATTAGGGGGACCCATAAGTAATCAATTATTTTGAAATCTAAAACAAACTTTGTAGTAAATTCAAGTTTTTATTTGTTAATGTATTATATAATCTCCATCATTATCAAGAACAGTCATAATCACCAGCAGCAAACCTTTCGAATCAACGTTGACACTTGTCGACCTACCAATACATCTCCATAAACATCGCAAATTTTCTTTGTTGTTACCGTTTCATTAAATCCCGTCAGAAAATGAAGAAGTATGCAATGACGAATATGATCCTCGGAAGGTACGGACCCCGCCATTTTATTACGGGGTTGTAAACAAAATTATACTTTTTAGAATATTTTGAACACAGGCTGCTTTACCGAAAACTGAAAAAAAACGCGTGTTTCCTCTTCAACGATCGGTACAGAACTAAAGGCAAAACAAATTCTTTGCAAATAATTGATTACTTATGGGTACACCGAAAGCTGACAGAATAAAAGTGAACGACACCCAAACCAAAAATCGAACGCCGTCTCCGAAACTTGAACCTGTCAAAAAGCTCGATTCCGAGGAGCATCGTAGATCCGTCACATTATAAATCACAAGCGTGGGTAACCATGACGGATTTTCCAGGCTCTCGCTTCAAAATTGCTCAGCTGGATTGCCCACGCCCAATTAACCCGGGGCAAAGCGGCATCCGGAGCACGGGAACTCGTATTTAAAACAATACTGTTATCTTCCACGGGATCGTCTGATAGTAGGGGCAATTAAATCTGAGACAATTTTCCGGTTGGTCTCCGAGCCGAAAAGAAACGACCAGTTTAGCTTCCGCTTAGGTTGACACGATTCAGTCGCGGGGATGAATAATAAATGAAGATTATAGCTGCGACGCGGTTCGTAGGTTTTCCTTTTCGAAATCCCCGGAGACAGGGGCGGGCGGAGTCTCTGGCATCGTAAATCTTCGCGTTCCCTTAACGATTCCGCGTTTACATCGAAATTCCACGTCGCGGAGTACGTGGCGTGGTCAAAAGAAAACCGGACTCTGTCAGTTTCGAAGGTATAAGTTTAATGGTTTTTGCTGATCGCTTCTCTGTACCCCTTTGTATCAGCTTGTCAAATTTTTCAGAGTCGCCAGGTCAGGGGAATCGATTGGAGAAGAAAAAGTTACACCCTCTCTATGCCAATATTTGACACTTTGAGTGCCAAACCAGAAACCTTAAAAATTCCATCAAATTAATGTATTATTTAATGAAATAAAAATTGAAAAAAATTATATGTATGATATTGAGTAGTCCTCCAACTTTCTGGCATTTTACAGATCCTTAAAAAATTTGATACAATAAATATATTAACGTAAAAATTCATTTTAAAACCTGGACAAATAGTTCCGTCACTCACATCTGGGTGACGTGGCGGCCAACGTGTTGATTAGTCACGTTACATCAGAAAAGCATCATGTGACCGTGCCGTGGCGAAAGCGTGGGGAAATAGCGCGGTAGAAGGGGAAGGTAGAGTGGGGAGACAAGTGTCAATCTGGGTGTAACCAGTGTCGCCAGCTCAAGACCCCGCTCTAACTTCCCCCTCTACCGCGGTATTCCCCACTCTTCCTCATCTTTTTCGCGTGACTAACCCGGTACTGGCGGAGAGGGGGTAACTTTTTCCCCTCAATTCCGTGCTCGCTCCCCTCATCTGGCAACACAGGCCGTAACTTCCCGCAACGGACACCGCTTTCTTTTGCATTCTTTCTTGTCACACTTTGTGAGTTTAAATAATCGAACCGAGTCGGTTCGAGTCCCGATTTGTCGCGTGGCGGCCTCGGTGATTCCAGGGTAGGAAGTTGAAACCGCGAGTGCAATAGAGGGAGGGCGTAGCTCCTTGGTCCACTTGGTCGTTAACGATCCTCGAGGAGAATGGAGGAGCCTGGAAGACGCAGGCACGCTTGATGCCGGATAAAGACGCGGGATATTAAAAGTTAACGGCGCCGGGTTACATAATAAGCCGTCTCATCTGCGTTATTAAAGCACGCCCCGTGGATATATCTCTCTGCGAAGACGTCAGTGCCGTCGTAGCCGCGGAATAAACTGCTGCCTCGGCTCCTCGCAGAACGCAAATAGTCTCCGCCACTCGGGAGGAACGTGCACGCTTTACAACGTTCCGCTCGAACAGTGCACCGACCGGCACAATCGGCGAACAAATTCCGGCTTTAAGAACGCGCGCAGATGTTTACAGATTTAGGAGGATCAGACGGGCTCCCGGTCGTTGTCAAATCGTCGCTCGATAACGCGGATCGGCATCGGAACCTGCATCTGGAGTTTGTACCCCGCCGTGCGAGAGGCGAACTTCCTCGACGAATAATAATCGAAGTTTTCAGGGCCGGTCCTCTTAGCTCCTCGTAATTAAGTTGCTGATGTTTATGCCTTCGTAAAATCTCGAAATTTTCTATCGAACTTCGCCCTATTGCCGCGACTATTATCAGACTCGTACTTTTTTATGAATTTTTGAAGCAACAGAAACTCCGTGTTTTGAGTTAAATTAATTATAATATAAATTCATAGATATAAAATCAATTTTTTGTTAAAATTCACCGTATAGTTTTGTCTAGTATGACGGTCTACTTACAATAAAAATGCTTTAACCTTACACAGAGGGAAAGATGGCGTAAATATCCATACTATAGAACTGAGCATGCAATTATAATTCGAAACCTAATTTCTAGAAAAGGAAGGAAAAAAGATAAATATCTAGTTCATTTTTCTAGGCCAATTTCTAGGGAATTAAGGCTACCATAAATGCATAAAATCCGCAGTGCAGTCACAAGTTTCAACGAACCTCGATTCACAGTATTGTTGACGTTTAACATGATCCATCGCCGAAAAGTTAAGCATTCAGGCTCCATTGCAATAGATCGATTATTATTGCGTTTCCTTTTTCGTGCGCAGATGATCGAATGGTTTCCAAAGCGAACAGGCACCGTAAACAGAACTTCTCCTTTCCCGATCGTTATGGTTATGTTGCACGGTAACGAGGCAAAATCCGTCAACGGATCTGTAACCGCCCACAAGCGTAGCAAAAATGGGTCGAAATAAAAAAAGGGAAAAAAGGAACCGCCGTACAAATAGCACGGAAACGCGAGCATTTCCGCGTGGAAAGAAACCAGCTTACTTTTTTCTTTTTCTTTTTTTTTTTAATTTTTTACTTGTTAACGAACCCCCTTGAGTAATAATAGGACGTCCTTCAACGTAGCTTTGATCTCGTACGATATTTGTACATAATGTCAGCCTTCTTTTCACCAACCGGGCAAGGAAATTCTATTCTTCGCGTTGCTGCATTCTGTTCCGTTCCGTTCCGTGTACGCGAGCATAAGCCACGACGTACATGTGTAGTTGTACGCGCTGCATGTCGAGCACCCATTCGAGTAAGGGGCTGTTGTACTATGATGCAACGATTCCTTGAGGAGAAGCAGTCGGCTCGCTCCGCAGTTCGATTTTTGGAACGACGCAAACACACTGCCGAAATTAGTGCCTGCTTTGTGCGGAAACATAATCCCAACGGAATATGTTTCCACGGTTTTTCATACTGGTCCGTTCTCATCGATTTTTACGCGCGTTCGTCCAATATCCACGAATATGATTTTAACAGATCTCCTGAAACTTGCTCCGATGAAATATTCGACTGCGTTATTTTGCCCTCGAGGCTATCACGCAACTTGAAACGATTTCTCCATTACCGAATTTATCTGTGTTTAACCCCTTGCACTACTATTTATTTTGTGATTATCCTGACTAGAAATTCTTGATCCTTCAGAATTTCATAGAAGAAGAAAGACAGTTTATATTTATTGTGTGCCTATGTTCTCTCCAATGGATATATATCAGGTACAACAAAATAGAATTATAATTCGGTTTAATGAAAATTAATGATATACGTATTCATTAGAATCTGTTCAGAATCTTCATCACGAGTCTGACTCGATATTGTAGGGCAAGGGGTTAATGGGTTTGCTTTTTGAAATCATTTCAGATTTATATATTTTTTTTTTGCATGAACATAATTATTCCATTGTTTTTTATTGCAATCCGGTTAAATAAATTCACGGTTTCCGTTAAGAACTCAAATATTACTTCTTGCAAATCGAGAATATTCGGCTAAATAATGTCAGATAACTAGATAACATGTTTGCATACAGATTTTTGTTGTAAATGTTATACCTTTTTTGTAATCGTAGTGTAATGTCCAATTGTTATTTTTTACTCCGATCTCCCCTACATACGCATAATGCGAATAATTTTTGGTTTCGAATTTTTCATGTCAATTCAGGTGCCTCCAACTTTTTAATGCAACTCCTGGGGCCCTGGTAAAATAAAATAAAATTGCCAATGTACGCAGTATGCAATATATTTAATATTTTGTTTAAACTTCTGCCAATATATCCATAGATTAAACATTTGAAAATCGATAAAAGCAATGAATTTATTGTTCTACATACGGGAAAACGTTTGCACCGTTTCCGTTCTTCCAAAAATGTTATTTACCATGATTTTACCTAAACGGAAACGTGTTTCACCATTTTGAGAGGGAGTGAACATAACCTTCTTTCGTTTCTTACTAATAATATGAACACTAGAACATTTCGAATGTATGATTATTGAGATTATTACACTGTATAAAAATTATAATGATTACATTTTTATTTCTTTGGACATGTATTAAAAAATGTAAAATAGCCGCTTACAGTTCTCAACCCCTGTGTCAATTCCTTAAATCCACATTTCTATTTGTCAATTTTGCAAAACGTTTTTATGTTGCATTTATGTTGCATCCAACGTCAATACTCACTCATTTAACACGTTGATTGCCATGTCGACCATATCTGGGTGACGGAATTATTTGTCCAAATTTTAAAATGAATTTTTACGCTAATATATTAATTGTATCAAATTTTTTAAGGATCTGTAAAATGCCAGAAAGTTGGAGGACTACTCAATATCATACATATAATATTTTTCAATTTTTATTTCATTAAATAACACATTAATTTGATGGAATTTTTGAGGTTTCTAGCTTGGCAGTCAAAGTGTTAATCTGATCGCCAGAAATTGAGTACTTACATACTGATTAAGACACTCCGAGTAAAAATAGACGCAGGCACCGCTGACGAGGGGACAGTATTATTGAATCAGTGTCTTTGTTCTCAGCCGACAACTGCAGAACGTGACATCACTGTCTAAATCGCTAGAGAAAAGAAAATTTCGCAGTCGAAGAATTTCAGAGCCGTGTATCAGTTCTTTTTCCGCGGGGTAGCTATTGTCAGAACTCATCGCGTTTCACGCCCAGAAAAGGTTGGAGGGGGTGGGGGTGGGGGGCGATGTTAATTTTCAAAGATGGGTTTTACGGTACCCCTTAGTATTACAGGACCCCTCTGCCTACTCGCATTCAAATGTAAAGCTCCGTTCTTCCTCCTCGATCGAGGGAGTAATGCTCGGATGAAGGGTGCTATCTCCTGCGAGCCGGAATGCGAATGAATTTGCGATGAGGTACGCGGCAAATGAAGTGGCCGCGTAATCACGATCAATGAAGCGCCTGGAATACGCTGAGGGGCCCGTCGCGTATTCGGGAGGAGGGAGGGGGGGGGCAACGAGAACTCGGGGGAACAATTATTTGTCTTGAGGCAAGTTTACGTGTCTCGGAAATAATATTCTCTGCGCCGAACTCCTCAACTTGGATGTCAGTCGGCACAGAAATCTTCGAGACCCTAGAATTTGACAAGGAATAACATTCGCGGAACTATAAATACACCTTAGCCGCCGTAATTACTGCCTCGTTAACTGTTGCGTGGATATTACTCGCGTATCTGTAAGTTCCTGCGCCGACCTGGACTTCCCGCGTTACACCCTCGAGATTTGGAAGAATTAACGGCTTTAACAAGTTGTCAACAGTTCCATGAAACTGCGCTTCGACGTTTACCGGAATATCATTTCAGGTGTAAACTTGTTCGCCAAGTGAGAAATTTATAATCACGCTTTGCCAAGGTTCAGCGTACCGCTTGACACTTTTAGGATGTTACAAGTTCCTCTTGGCACTTTCCAGAAACATCTAGAAAATTATGCGTTCTTGGAGATATTTTTGAGCCTAAAATTAAGAATATATAAAATATATTAGATTATATAGATATATTAAATTATATTAATTGATAAAATATATTCCAAAGGAGAATGACCCCCGCCTTTTCATTGCATTAAAAGTGTGTATTAGATGAAACGGCCACGTACTTCTAGCTTAATATGTGTGGTTCAATATTTTTACAGATACTACTTAAAAATACTGTAATGAGATTTATACAGGGTGTTTGGTAACTGGTGGTACAAGCGAAAAGGGGGTGATTCTACATGAAAGAATAAGTCGAAAATATAGAATAAACATTTTTTCATCCGAAGTTTCGTTATCGAGAAAATCGAGTTTGAAATGCTGCGAATACGCATGCTATTCGATAGGAATTGTCTGACGCAACTGTCTGATCATGACCAACCAAATCTACTTCCTGCATATACTAAAGCACACAAACCTGACAGATCTTCAAAGCCGATTTTCTCGAAAACAAAGTCTCAAACGAAAAATGTTTATTCTATATTTTCGACTTATTCTTTCATGTAGAATCATCCCCTTTTCGCTTGTACCACCAGTTACCAAACACCCCGTATATTGATTTTTCAAAGAAGCATCATTTTACATTTTAAAAAATTGTTGAATTCGTCTTATTCATCGACTGCTCAAAGGTATGTATAGCGAAGAGCTAAGCGAACGTACAATAGCATCAAACTGTGACACGCGATTTGATACGTATTGGAACGCTTCTGATAATCCGCTTGGTAGATAATGAATGGGATACGATATTTCGTGTTCTACAACTTCCAGTTCGCCGTGTGCCATGACACACGCGCTCGTCGTTCCAGTCTATGCGGATGAGATTAATATATTCCGCCAAAGAACCGCGCAAAATGCACGCGGTGCCCGTCGCGTGCCGCATGAAACTCGCATTATACCGACCGGGCGTATGGAAACTAATTAATTTGCTACTAATTAAGTTGTCTTCATAAAGCCAGCACACAATTGCGTCGCCGGTGCCATGACAAATGAGTTAATACTCCGTCGGATCCCCGTCACGCGTCATTTATCGTTTAAGCTTGTCGAAGAACGGCCACAATGGAATTGTCTCCCATCGTATTTCTCCGCGAGGCATTTTTCCATCGGACATCGAAGCGTGCCCCGCGACGGGACGGTATTATGTATACAGGTACATAGAGTAACTCGAAACTCGCCGACGATTCGATATGATTGCAGCCTCCAAACACGATCAAGGATTATCTGTCTCGACGAGGAAATCGAGAGAGAGTTGAAACAATCGTTCTTACGTTCAATGCAACATACGGAAAATATTGTAAAATTGCTATAGTATAAAAAAAAACAGGCGAACCGTATAAAAATAACACGCGTTCCATTTTTTCGGAAAAATTTAATTTCGCAATTTCGCTCGACACGCGTTCGATGTAACGCAATTCAACCGACGTGTTTGCCAATATCGATAGCTAAACATCGTTACACCAATTCTCGTTATTATCAATTGTTCTACTTACACCAGAATAAAGGACGAGTTTATCTGCCTAATTAAAATTTGTTTTCGCAAATCCAATGATTATACGCTATGGCTTCTTTCTGGTCTTATTAGCTTTTGTTCCATTAGTTTTTATAAAGATTTAAATATACGGAATATTAAAATAAGTAGTAATCTCTGATATTATCAAAACTACGTTCGAAATGACCTGGTTATTTGCATAGAAAGTATTATCCGTTTCTCAGATGCAATGGAATTTCTGACAATGCCGTTGCAGGGTATTCTGCGGACCGGAAATAGAAAATGACGGCAGGATTAAGTCGAAATTCCGGTATCGCCATCTCTTACGCTTAAGGTTTTTGTTCCCATCGAGGCTGCAAAAACACAGAAAAATTCGCTGCAGCGACACCGGAGCGCAGATTGCTTCGCGAATATGCGAACACGCGGCCGGCGTTGCGATTACCCGCGTCTTCGTCAATTTACAATAATTCACCGGACGCTGTCGCTCGCGCGGCACTTCGCTTTGTTTCCCGGACAGCCGGCCCTTCAACGTTAATGACGCGTTAATGAGAAATGCTCGCATGTCCGGCTACTTTTTTCATCTGGCAGTGATTTTTGCTAGTCGACTTTACGCGTCTTGCCCGCGCTTCACGGAGGAATTTCGGTAGCCATCTTTTTCCATAGTCGGTCCCATAGTTTCCACCAGTATCCGTGACACTTACTCTAAATCAACTAAACGCAGTCCGCACACGTTTACTCATTAATTATAAATATCGACCAAGCGATAGTCTGTTAACGAGTAAAATTGCGCGAGAATATTGTATTATTGTATCACTATTCTCTTCTGTAGCATTATGGCGACGTGATTGGAATGTTTGCGCGGTATTGTTCGCGATCACGTGATAGCCAAATGATCCTTTGTAAATTAATATCGCGTAGCTGATTAGTAATTGGTTTCATGATTACTGTTGCAATGCTTGCAAATGCTTGTAGCAAATTTTTAAACGTATCCATTTCTTCTATACTTCAATCTATTATTTATTAACACGTTCACTGCCATGTCACCCATGTATGGGTGACTGAATTATTTGTTCAGGCTTTAAAATGAATTTTTACGTTAATATATTCATTGTACCAAATTTGATTAGGTTGGAGAACTACACAATATCATACATTTAATTTTTTTCAATTTCTATTTTATTAAATAACTTACTTTGATTTTATGGAATTTTTGAGCTTTCTTGTTTGGCGATCAAAGTGTTAAAAGCGTGCTGTAACAGATTATGAGACATAAGGCGTTTGTGTAACCATCACGTTGTTGTTTTCAGGTTATGTTGAAAGCGTTATGTTGAATTACGTTATGTTTAAGGTTATGTCGATTATTCAGCATAAGAACGATTCTTGTGACTGCTACTAACTGAAACTCGTTCGTTAGTAGCGAGTTAGAAACAAGTACAAGGAATGGAACTGAGGGTGGATAATCAAGCAACAATAAATATGTCAAAGAGTCCAGAGTTCCACAAGAGGACCAAATATATTGGAAACATATTTCTTTCCGCCGTGTTTGGCAGGGACAAGAGGAAGGGAATGTTAACGTTACGTATCTTCCGTCAAATGAACAGGTCGCTGACCTGCTCACAAAAGCACTTCCGTGCTCAAAGGTTTCGGGATACCTGGAAATGCGTCTTGAACAAGAGAAGGTGTTAGACTACATGTTCAGGATGTCGACAGATTGCGCTTTCTTCTTTCCTTCGTATATAGACATTAATGTAAACATTCTTATCCTTACTTTTATGTAAATGCTCTTGGTCCTTTGTGTTCTGCATTTCTTTATTAACACTTTGAGTACCAAACCAGAAGCCTAAAAAATTCCATGAATACAAAGTAAGTTATTTAATGAAATAAAAATTGAAAATAATTATATGTGTGATATTGAGTAGTCTTCCAACTTTCTTGCATTTTACAGATACAGATTGCATTTTACAGTACAATGAATATATTAACGTAAAAATTAATTTTAAAACCTGAACAAATAACTCCGTCACCCACATCTGGGTGACATGGCGATCAATGTGTTAACATATTGCGTACGGGTCACGAGATATCTCGTTTTAGCAAATCGAACGTTGCGGCCGGGTCACGAGATATCTCGTTTTCATGTTTTTTCGATTCAATCGGCAACTTAGTGGCAAATATTTTTGTTACGTTACCAGGGTAACGAAGCCTCTCCCATTCTTAAGACAAATGATGAGCGAAATAATTGAATTTTGACATTCAGAGCATGTAGAAGTGATCAGTCATTGTAGCCAGTACATCAGTAGATCTGTGCCGATCGTCGTACGTACCGTATCTTACAAAGTGTTCTTTTATTGTACATTTTGGAATTTCAAACTTCGTGTTTTAATTTGTAAGGCAACAGTTTTTTAAGAATCGTCTATATTTTCAATCTGTTACTGATAAATTATAACAAAAATGGATTTTATGAAATAGGCCCTAATTCTATAAAAGCAGCAAAATGACAGAAAATGTGCGGGCTTTGAGCGCGCGTTGAACGCGCAGAGCGCCGTACGCAATGTGTTAACAATGTGCACTAACCTGTGGATGGTTAGTATCTGAGTTTGTAATACCTTAACAATTATACTATATTGTTTTACAGGTGTAGCACAGATGTTTCAACAATTTGATGAAATGTATCAGGAATTAAATACTGCGTTAGGTGAGTTTCCCTGATAGTTTTTAGTAACAAATTCGCAACGAGCGACTGGCGGCTTTTTTATTTAGATAAATTCTCCAGAAAGTTTGCCCTAGATCAGGTATCTCCGAGCAAACCTTGGTCCCAGGCCGGTCATCCGGAAGTAACTCAAGATTCTACCCCCTTCCAATTCTCACCCGATCACGGGGCCAGAGTTCGTTTACCAAGTTTCCATACGAAAAACTGAGTACACTGGGAGCTGGTTTTTCCCTCGGTCCGCGACGCTTCCTGTCCGTCCTACACTCTCTTTTCACCGTGGTATCCAGCGATCGAATCTTCGCCGCGAGTCTGGGCGTTTCAGCTGGAAAAAGTTCGACCGGCGAGAAGCTTTTCTTCCGTGAACGTGGCCCATCGTTTCGCCCCTGGACTCTTCCCCGGTCCTCGGGGATTCGAATCAGCATCGATTTACATAACGCCGGGTTCAAGTTTCTCGAAAAGCCTCCTCGTTGTTTCCCGCTGTCATCAAGCACACAGTTCCGCCGGCGTGTCGCAAAATTCTATGCCCTATATACGGTCGAGGACAAAATGAAGTGGATACTCGTCAAAAACAAATAACTTTCTTCAAATTCGACTAAATAACTTGTATTTTCTTGAGATCTTAGAAGGATTAACTTACTAGGTAATATGTAAAAACACAATTTGTTGGAATTGCTTGCAATTTCGAAGCAAAAATTTGAGGTCACGATTATTACATTTTTTATCTATGCTCACAACGAAAATTTAAAACATGCGCTTCGAAAATCCAAGTGGGTTATAAACACGTATCATTGACAAAATGTGCACTCCAAATTAAAAAAAATATCGGTGAATTTTAAACACGATGAGGAAAAATAATTAAACACGATCTTGAGAAATATTTTTTTGCTTACTGTATTTGCTTTTGTTTTATATTGCTATACAATATTTTTGTATGAGTCTATTAATGAACCGGGTTGCGATAAAAATATGTTCCACGACTAAATGAACTCAAAAATATACGGTTCATTTTGAATATTTTAAGGTTCGATTAAATATATTAGAAAGTTTTTATACATAGCCATTGTAGGCTACAACAACTACACTGCTACGGCGACGTATTCTCTATTTTTGAACGATCGATTATTGATTACGCGCAATAAATTTGTTATGGTAAAATAGTTTATGTAACAGTTCATAGTTCATAAAATTTTAAAATGCATCACCTATAAAACTATTTTATAATTTTATAAAGGTTACAATTTTAGACAAGCATAAAATTTATACTTTATTTTGTGTTATCTTTATAATGTAAATAGTTATTAATTTACATATAAAACACATTAATTATATATAATTGAATCTTCTTTCTTAGCGAAGCGTGTATTTTTTGTATATGTTGTACACGTACTTTGCATTCATGTTGCATACACTGATATACTATGCATATTTACTGCATATTATAACAGCATAAACTTTCACAGTATATAATCATTCTACTACGAAAACTAATCGTGGAGTATGTTAGCATCGCTTTCAAAATTTATTAGAGTTTGTTGATTCCTAAAACCCGGTTTTGAAATCTAGAAGTAGGTTACTACGAGTTACTAGATTTAAATAATATAATTAATATGCAAAAATTGATGAACATTACTATTAAAAACGTTAACATTTTGACTGGAAATTTAATCTCTGGCTATTCTATGGTAGCATGCAATCTGACCGATAACGATTCAATAGCTATTGTGTTTTTTGGAATCATATTCCCCGCAGGAAAATATTAAATATACTAAAGATTTATATTTTATATGGATTCTAGTTATTGCAATTTTTTTCATATTTTATTTTATTATTAAAAATTCTACGAACCTTTATTATTTTATTTTTGACTTTTAGCTTGGCGCAGAGTGCATTTTATTTTGTTAAATTTTATGAAATAAAGCGAACAAAAAATTTAAAGGAAATATTAATAGTTTTAGCGTTTTGATGCGTTTTATTACGTTGTAAAAATTCGGCGACACGTGTTTAGAAACACTGGATTTCGAGATATAGATTTTTCAAAAGTCTCAACCAGCACTGTCCAACAGAAATATTACTGCAATTCCTCCGTCACTTTTCACCTTCGAAATTTGCAATTCAAGAAACCGGGAGGCCACTACAGTGCGATTTATATATTGCACGGAAGAGAGAACCCTTGGTTTCGGTGAACACGGCCGAGCCGTGGAACATGTTAATTAAAATTCCTGTCCGGCGAACAAAGGAAAAATCAAGCTCGAGTCGTGGTGCATTAATTAGCTTGGGATTAAATTTTTGATCAAACGACTATCGCTTTTCGCTGTCGATCGGTTTCGGATAGGAAAGACGTCAACTGCCGGTTTTGATATCAATCGCTTGTAGCAAATGAGCCCTGTTTTTATGGAAGCCCACGTCACGAAAGTTTCGCCGGGAATACGGCGCGCTCAAAGGGACGCGTTTTATATCGCGAGCGATTTTTCGCGGCGCGCGACCTTCTAGTCAACCGGCCCTTTGAAGTTCCCACGGACCCAGAGGGTATTTTAATATTCTATAATACCGTAAACGAAGTTGATCGACCCCCGGTTGGAAATATGAAAGGTCTACTTTGCCGAGATCTCTATTAGTAATTGACCTGTCCTTCCGTCCGCGATTTATGGTTCCATTTGACACTGACGTCACCGAGCCGATTGAAAAGTCGCGTGCATCAATCCGTAAAGGCGAGCAGCCGGCAGGGTTAGAAGCCCGCGAAATTTTATTTCAATATATATTCCCCCGGTCGCAGACGGGAGCAGCCATAAGCGACAGCCCCAGTCCCGCCCCCGTGACAAAAATTGTCAACGGCAACAAAGAGTGTTGTTGCGGTGCTCGGTTCCGACGGAGATTGGCCTCCGACGCATCCGATAACGCGGTGTCATTGCCACGTTCCACGGCGCTCATTATCTGCGATCGACGCAGATTCCTCGTTCACGTTCCCGCAGTTTGTTTGAACTTTGTCGAGCTTCCATCTAAACCGATACTTCCGACTTCGCGTAATACAATCCTCGATGAACTTTGATACTGTGTCGGGTGTTTCAATTAACCCCCCGGAACGACAGTGTAAAACGGAACGTTCACAAAGTGAACTCTTTCGGTACGTAGAAAATAAAACGATGGGATATCGTTAGCCGAATATGCGCGTACACGTTTTTATCGTATTTGCGGTAACGAATCCTATTTTCACTGATGACAAGTTCGCCCTTATCGCGCGTATGGCCCGCAACAAAGCTACGGGAGAGAAACAGAAACCATTACGGTAATTAGTATCACAAAGGGCCCGATCGGCCGGATAATATTACACTATTACCGAACCTAATTCGGGAAATATTGATTCTTCCGCGCATGATATTACTGGATTCTCCGGTCTCTAATCATTTCTGTGTTGCCACACTGTACTACGTAACTTTCGAAGTCCGAAAATTTTCCAATTTATGCACAAGTCACTGGAAGTAAGGAAAATGTTTTTAGTCTGAAATATTTAGAAGAAATTTCACAGTATCTAAATTTTCTCGGATATTATAATGTAATATAATAAATCTTTTTGAACCTACTAGAATTAGAGAAGGTACTGTAGAAACGTACTTTAGAAACAGTGAATGCGAGAAACCATCAACTGTAATAATACCTTAAGAGTATCAGTTAGAGTCAATAGACTGTTATAATATTTAGAGAATAAAATTGAAAATTCGTCGCTGGAAATAAGGAAAATGTTTTTGGTCTGAAACATTTGGAAGAAATTCTCACAGCATCTAAATGTTCTCAATATCTATTTCACAGATATTATAATATGATACAATAAATCTTTTTGAACCTACTAGAATTAAAGAGGGTACTGTAGAAGCATATTTTAGAAACAGTGAATGCGAGAAACCGTCAACTGTAATAATACCTTAAGAGTATTAGTTAGAGTCAATAGACTACTATAATATCGAGAGAATAAAAATGAAGATTCAATTTTCTTTCAAGCCACTAATATCATTTACTGCTGCTGCGACCAAGACTAATTTCAAAATGAATTTCATTTTCAGCCGGCTTTCTCCGGAGATGTTAAATTGCAAGAAAAAGCGACGCAAAATGAAACGTTTCTCGCGAGCTGTCAATCCGGGGAATCCCTTCAAATTGATCGATAGAGCTTGTAGAAGAGGTGGCCAGTTTTTGTAGCTCGATTTGCCATCGACGCGTCTTATCGAGCCGTTCAAATGAAGATCGAGCAATCGGTGGACGAACAGGAACGCGCATCGTCCACGTTTCAGTGGACGTGACTCGGCATTACCACCCTTTATTAATTACGTAGGAGTCGGCGCGCGGTTGCGCGTTATAATTAATCACAATTTGCAGTGTCTGGTTGTTCCGGTGCCTCGGTAATTGGCCAGGCCGGCGTAAGAGTGGCGGGGCCAAGTGACGCGAAGAGGAGGGAAAAAAAAAAATAAAGATGATGCCTCGCGGGGAGGGAGGATAGCCGAGAGTAGAGCCACTTCAAGCGCCGTGTTCGCGGCAGCTTCAACGAGACCCTGAAACATCTCTGTGCACTTTGTTTTGCTACCTCTGTAATCTGTGTCGTGCGTGGCCGACAGCGATATTTATAAACGGCGAATTGAAGAAATGGTCTTCCGCTCGCCAAAGTGTGTTAATATGCTAGCTCTCGGTAAATAGATCCCTTGAAAATCGAGTTTTTCTTTGACGCGCACGTCTCCCTTTGCCTTTCAACCGAGCCGCCGGCGAATTCGGGCTTGTAAACTCTGTTCCGGGTATGCCATTTTATTTTCCGTCTACTTTAATTAACCGGCGAACCAGCGAGTATCACGAAAATATTTCTCTGCCTTCCTTGCAAGAAAACATTCACAGAATCAATGTTTTCACTTTTCACAGACTCGTCAATCCTTTTTTCATTTGTCAAACGTGAAAGATTGCTGAACTTTTTTTTTTTATTAAGCGTTTGAAACCCTTTTGGGTTTATTTCGCTTTACAGTAATATTCGCTTTACAATAATATAGAATACAGACATAATACAAGAAGAATACAATAATAAAACAAGTGAATAAAATAACAATGTCCGTTAACACTAAATATGCAGATTACAATTTTTGTGAAAAAGGAATGATACAATACTAAGACAAGCTTCAATATTTGGTTTCGCTATGAGCGAGTCTGCATTAACACGTTGACTGCCATGTCACCCATATATGGGTGACGGAATTATTTGTTCAGGCTTTAAAATGAATTTTTAATTGTACCAGATTTGATTAGGATCTCTAAAATGCAAGAAAGTTGAAGAACTACACAATATCATACATTTAATTTTCTTCGATTTCTATTTTATTAAATAACTTACTTTGATTTCATGGAATTTTTGAGCTTTCTTGTTGGGCGATCAAAGTGTTAAGAGGTAGTTGAAGGCCCATACTAAGTAGGGAATTTATTAGCTTGTGTCTTCGTGGATTATACAATTCGCATTGCCATATTATATGGTCGAGGGTTTCGCAGTCCTGATTGCATTTGCACTGGCTATCATTGATAATACCTACCCGCGCTAGTGAAGCAGCCAGGTTATAGTGATCGGAACGCATTCTGTTAACTGTAACAATGAAGCTTCTCCCTAGTTTTAAGTGGGCGAACCAGGGAACAGAGTTTTCATTAAAAAATTTTTGAAAGAATTTTGATTGCTGAACTTTATTCGTGAAACATAAAAATCTTCTTTCGCTAATTTTCACTCGTCCCTTCCTTCTATTCTTACTTTTTAAGTGTGAGGGATTATTGAATATTATTCGTACAATCCCAAAATCTTTTATAATTTCTTAAACGTTCAGTCTCTAATCCAGTATTTATATAGTTAATAAGAGGGGGATGCTTTTCTAATCCTTTGTTTTATAAAAGTACGTTGGACATTCAGCGTTTCAAACAGACTTTGACAAGCACGAATATCATTCGATTGATCTGTGAGCCTAGACTAGCGCACAGATTTATGGGACATCCGATTAACCGCAAGTCAGCACAGTAAAATGTTTACAAAAAGTACAATGAGATTTTTATCTCGTTCGAAATGCGATATATACTCGGTGATAAACCAAAAAGCGTTTTCCGATTCTAATTTCTATAAATTGGTTCGTAAAAATTTATGCCTTCATAAAGATCCGCAATCTAATATAGAATTTCGATGAACATAATCTTCCAATTCCCCGTAGGAAATCATTAACCATTTCATGACCGCAGCTGCAAAAGTAACGATAAGACGCGGAACACCTTTCATATTAATTACCACGCGGTTAATTTTCCTTGATTAGAGCCGCGTAGTAAAATCAGTCCACCTAAATCAAGGTATTAAAAAAACGAGGATGGGATAGAAGCACGGGACCGGGGCGGCGTCGCTAATGAGGCTCACTTTCAAAGGTCACTCGTTCGAGAAATAACGGAGGGTATTTTTCGCGTCCATCACCGTCTCCCGAGGGACTTCTTTCGTTCCGTCCTTATAAAAAAAATTTTCCCTTCATTCATGACGGATTTAACGCTTCCATCGCACCGCTACCTCAATTTGTAAAATTACTTTTTGTGACGAATAAAGTTCCATTCGGTTTCGATTTTAACGGGACCTTAAAGACAGAAGTGCTGCCTTTTGTGTTAAACATTGTCTGCGTTCACTTTTTGTGCGGTCTTCTGCCGAAAATAAAAACAAGGCCATACGTTAAAACATTTTTAAAGGCCTATCGATATCAGCAAACTATTCACTTTAATGTTTCAGCTGCTACAGTGTGAGTGAGGAAATATAAATAAAGTGCTCCATACAGGTGAATTATCAATTGTAATAAGAGGAGCGAAAATTTTTATGTTTAGAATGGACGCTCTAAATTGTGCACCTAGCAATACACCTGGATTGTGCACATAATTTTCAGTTAACACGTTGTCGCAAATGACGGCTATAGCCGTCCGATCTGAAGAACAGATACTAACGCATACACGCGTGTAGTAACGCATACACTTGTTAATTATTGAGTAATACATCGAAAAAAGTATATTATGCCAGACAGCATATTAATTGTTCTTTTATGCGTTTTCTCATGCTTTACCGCTTCGGAAAAAAAATGTGTTTCTGAGCACGATCGTCAAATTAAAAGTGTGCGGCAACGTGTTAATGTGTTGTACATATTTCAGTACTTGTGCACAGAAACAGTATGCTCAGTTAGAAATGTAAGTAATTTATCGTGAAAGAAGAAGAATTTTATAGTAGGAAAAGTATTTGTACATCAAATACATAAGTACAAAAATGTTAGTACTGTTAGTGCTGTTAAGTCTGTAAAAATACACAAGTATTTGTTCTCACAAGCGTGTAAGAAAATTCTTCGACGAGTATCGTTTAATTGCCGTGTCAGGGGATTAATTAAGGGAATCGCTTGCGTCATCTTGCATAAACACTGCGAAGGCCGACGTGGCATTCTCCTCCCTGTCCCTCTCTTGGTAGATGCGATCAGTCAAATTGAATGTACTTACCGGCACCGCGATCCCTTTGGCCCACGGTGTGAAGTAATACGAATATAAAGAGCCTATTTCCGACCCTAATTTCTGCTATGTATCGATAAAAGGCGCTAAGTGCCGTCCTCGATTACGGGGCACACCACCGCAAATAGCCTCGAGAATATTTAATTTCGTCGCGGGACGCCGGGAGGAAGCTATCCCCGGGGAAGAAAAAAGCTTTCTCCCGGCTCGGCGAGGGTGTTGGCCTGATTGCAGAGCGAAATTCTTGCCGAGCGGAGGCCCCATCGATTTTTCCAGGGGATGCAACGCGCCTCGATGCACGCTGCGAAGATGCAGACGTCAAAAGCCTTGGCGTCGCATGTAAGCCAGAGTTGAGTGCGCATCGATCTTCCTTCTGGAAAAGGGCCGCATCCTTCAGTGTCTCGATCCGCTTCTCCCCCACCTGTCCCGTCTCGAAGTCCTCCTTAGGGAGGGGGAAGCGCGCGACGGAGGTAAGGCAAATTACCTGGCAGTGGCCGAAAATTATAAATAATTTACAACTTCGTTCGAAATCAACGAAACTCACGGTGCGCAGCTAGGGGCAACATTAAACCAACGAAACGCTGTGTATTTATGGAGACAGAGTCAGAAAGTATTGTGGGGTGTAAATAAATAGGTTAGTACAGTAGAAATTCTACTGAAGTCAGTCTTTTGGTTCTTTTTGACTGACTTGGGTAGGGAACGTCGGTACTGACTTCAGTAGAATCTTTACTGTATTAGGATACGAGCGTCTAGGTTTAAGTACTTTATAGCCTGATCATTTGGGACACAGATGGTTCGCAGGCGAACGGCGATGGCCTGCAGAACCGTGTCCCAAACCGTGGCGGAAAAACCGTTGCGTTTATGACTCAGGTATATCGCGGGAGAGAAGGAAAAGAACGATGGGCACCGAGACCCTTGACGAAGGGAAAACGAGGAGAGTAGTTCCGAAAGCCAAAGCGAGCAGATCGAACTGCACAGTGTAGAACAGCGTGGTACAGTGTAGAACAGCGTAGTACAGTGTAGAACAGCGTGGTACAGAGTAGAACAGCGTGGCACCGAGTAGGCTTGTTTGATATAGTTTGATATAGTTTAGTTTAGTTTAGCTTAGTTTAGCTTAGTACCTTTAGTTCTTAATAAACTATAGTTTTCTTTGTTCATCTTACACAAGAACTTGATTTCCACCTAAACCTTCCAATCCCACAGTATTTCACAGTTATTTTAGCTTGATTAATATTCATTCTATTACATTTAACTTAATCGTGACAGCAGTTTATTCTTGGCTGAATTTTCAGTCCAAAATATTAAGAGATATTTAATATTGTGTTCAAAAACCTTTGACAGAAAATATCAAGAATTCACAATTCTTACTTCTCAAAAGAAGTATTCACATACACATGTTACAACTACCGTACTATTATAGTTTCCCGAAGTTATCTTTTAATAAATATAAAATATCCGTCAAGAAATGCTAATTTTCACTCGAAGTCACGATGAATTATGCATAAGAGTATTTGTCAAGACACATTTGTATTAACCATAACTTTTAAACACCCGAAATGCACCACAGCTGATGGTATTATTTTTGGATTTCGACTACATCCCAGTTTTCCTGAAATGTTACCCGACACCACCAGAACTGTTTCGAATTCCTAACAATCAACTACTTCAAGAACAACTGAGTTTCTCTTAGCGGCGCAAGGCTTGTAATTTCAAATAATCGAAACTTGTTCCGCGGAGAATGGTTTTCGAGACTTTGCATTCGAATTCGTTGTGATCCGAAGTCCCCCAGCGTACCGATACGACACAACACTTCCCTTCGCACCTTCCGCGATACCATTATTTTTTCGCTGCCTCTGGATCCTTTCTCCAGGGAGCCCGAAAGTTACGGCGATCTTGAATTCTGATGGGGAAAGTTCGGCTCTTCGGCTGGAAAAATGAAAATTCGGGCACCGACGACGCCAGCCACCGAAGCGTTTTCGTACAAGCTGACTCAAAATAAATGTTCCCCTACATCATAAGCGAAATATCGACGTTTCGAGAGGGAACCGTGTAACGCCGCGTCCCGTTACTCGGAATATAAAGCGGTGTTGATGAAAAAGAAAGTTCCGTTGCTTTCTCTCCTTCTGCAATTGTTTGTCAAGCAGGGCTCTGGATTTTTATGTCGATGCTTTATCGGACAGGAAAGAACACCGGTGTCCAATAACCGGCGCACTGAAATGTATTGTCTGCCTCGAGCGACTATCTCCCATCTGGAATAAATAATAAAACTGCCTCGCTCAACAGAAGGTTGTGGGTACGTCAGGTCGGGTAAGAAATGTCTTTCGTTCTTTAGGAAAATATGGCGAAAAAATGAATTGTAGATCGTTGAATGCATTGTTGTAACCTGCAGACCGTTGCATTACATTCTATTGCATGTCCATACTAATGCAAAATTTATTGGGAAGCATATAAAATGAGTTGAATGCGTTCTTGTAAACTGTAGACTGTTTGTATAATACCGATGCATAATTTATTGGGAAACTGCTGTATTACATTTGCGCGATAAAATTAAATTGCAATCGCGAGTGCTTTTGCAGAAAAATGCAAGAAAACTCGAAAGGCATCGATTTGGCTTGTAATCGGCTCAAATTTAGTATGCTGGGCAAAACTTTAGATTTTCCCCTCGCATAATCTCCCTACCTGTAAAACTCGTACATTTTTACGCGTGTTTCAACACCAGCATTATCGGTAATTTGGATTTTTGAAAAATTTACTGGACACGTTTCTTCTTCAATTGAAGACCTACAATTTTGACAATAAAAAACTCTTCTTGAAACAGCTTTAGGGCTGTTTCCATTTCAGACGCACTTCAGTTTTTTCCACGACCCATTTTATTATTGTTATAACGCTTCCTGTACGGGTTTACAACTGACAAGGAAAAATACTATGTCCTATCATATTGTTGCACTTAAGGACTACAATTTTTACGTCTTCCTTCACAATATTTCTTAGAAACGGATACTACGCATAATCTTCCGTACAGGTATTTACGGCTATGTGTAATTGATTTACTGAAATGTACATTTTGGTTAAACTTCATCAACCCAGAAATTTTTAACTTTTTACTATGTAATCCTGTACATCTCGACGAGAAAATGCCAAAAATCCAAGTTTTGAGACGAGGAATTCGCTGGTTCAAAAGTTATGCATGTTTGAAGTTGAGCGATTTTAACACGTTCAGAGCGGAGCTCGTATCTGTGGCTTTTCGTTCACGCTGCGAGTAAGTGTCAAAACAGAAGTCTTTAAACACGCATAACTTTTGAACCAGTGAATTCCTCGCCCTAAAACTTCGATTTTCGGAATTTTCTCGTCAAGTGTACAGTATTATATAATAAAAAGTTAAAAATCTCTGGGTTGCCAAAGTGAAGTTAAGCCCAAAATTTTCGTCCGATATCATATGGGAACGCAGAGATACAAGGTGTTCTATCTTTTTTGTTCCTGCCTATATGAACGCTAAAATATACGCGTTCCCTAGTACATTATACTTGCGCCGATAGCCGTGGGGCTACTTCGAGAATCATCCGGGAAGATCCATGTAGCTTCCATCGGCGTGCTGGAACAACCCCGAGATATTCTTATTACTTGATTATGATGTCCTCGGAGAGTGTTCCCCGCGTTCCCCATTTGAATATCCTCTCGCGTGCTCCCCGAGAAGGGATAGCCGACTCCGCCCTTCCGATTTACCCGCTTAAACGAACCGGCGCGTAGCCCGGCGATATTTATGTGAACATATGTGCATAGAAACGCGGCTTGTTAGAATAAATTCGAAACGGTAGCGCTCGTAACGTTTCACGGAACGTTCGTGCGCTGTTGGTCCTGGCTACGGTTGTAACAATACCCCGAAGCATGCCTCGTCAGGTACGTGGGGAGGGGGCAAGAGAGGGAAAGAGGAACGAAGGGGTCTCGAACCAGCTGTGGTAATGAAATTGAAAGCGATCCCGGTCCTCGACGGTACGTGACCTCCTCAATATTATCGTGACCGTGTAAAAAGTGCAGGAGCCGCGTTACGTGTCCCAAAGACGCCGGAATCGATCGCTTTCTTCCCTACCCCCTACCCCTCCCCCTCTCGGAAACTGCGAGATCCCAGTGCTCCACTTGGCCGACATGTTTAAGCGACGAAGAACCGTTTTCACGAACGCAAGAAACGTTTGCTGGCCGGCACGTCGAGCTCCAGTTTCCGGGGGATTAGTCCCAGTTGTGTCTTGGTCAGCGTCGGTGTCGCGTCAATCGGCTACCAATACCACTTCCGGACTCAACTTCTCTGTACTCCACTACTTTTTTACGAACTCCCGACGAGAGCACCGCTGTTTACTCTCGCAATTTCCACTCGTGTATTAGTTGACCCCTCCGCCACCGGTCCGCGCCGGGTTATCAATTTTCTTTATCCGCCGCTGATCCTCGCTTCCTCCTCGCTGCACACTTTATTTCAGTTTGTTCTCTCGCGGTACGAAACAATACTGTTTCCCAGCAGTCATTCTCTTAATATTGTTCTTATGTCGCGTCGATTTCTAGGCCAGCAGAAGTCTATTTTATGCGAAATCGAAATGGATTCGGGCGAAAATGGAGGTAGGCTTGATTTTGGTCCATATCTGGTTTAATTTTCCTTTTTCTTTGTTGTGGACGTTTGTTATATCATATTATTATATTATTTGTTCTTTGTTGTGCATTTGTTAGGTCCGTTATTCCTTCTTCAGCCTGGTGTGCGAGAACTGAAGTAAAAGTTACGTAATTGTCACTTTTAGTGATGTTAGTAAGGGATTCTGGAATTGTTGGGACATGGATCGTGGATGCAGTGGTGTGGCTGTGGTGATAACCAATCACAGAATATCCGGTGTCTAATATTTAATATAAAAGAAACACAGATACAAGTGTTACAATGGTTGCCACGTGCTTGGCAGGGTGGAAGACTAACGACAAAAGACAAAAAGCAACGGTTTAGCCAGCCTTCGACCACGTATATATATATAAGACCCAGAGATGATTCGGCAGTCCATTGTGGGCGTCATCTATACAATGGTGAGGCTACTACTTGGCGTGCGTGTGAGCCAATGACAGAGCGTATAACTCAACATGAATAATTAGGATGACTTAGCGTTTCCTTTTTCGCGTTAACATTTTCCCATGGATACTTATTTATACCGTGTTTGTCAACCAGTTCTCCAAAATTTGATAAAGTATATTTTTTCATCGTTTTTGTGCACGAAGTGTACATTTAACCCCTCGCCCGCAATCTTCTTTTTAATCCATTCTACTGGGTGTGCAATTTGTTCGGATAATTGTGTTTTAAAGTATCCCCGAAAAAATCTGGAATGAAATCTTTGAACTCCTCTTTTACGATTCTAGCATTTGTTTTAATCTAACGCCGGTGTTACTTTATTACCTAGAAAAAGAAAATTAAGGCGCGCCATAAACTTCCGCGAGAAGAGGAGAATCGAGATAATGCGAAAATGTGAGACGCAATTAAAGTCTGTTACGGGAGCGGACCCACAATTAAAGATCACGCTACTAAAGTCGTTGTGATGGAACATATAAAAAATATAACAGGAGAACAATTATAGGACAGGGAATGTATTATAATATAGCAATTGTAAGAACAATAACTATGAACAGAATGGACGCCGCCGTTCCGAGCTATGAAATATACGTAGCTATGAAAAATTTGCCGGAACTATGAACTGAATTTATGATGGTGGTAAAGTTGGCTGGAAAAAAAAGGAATCGTAGGAGTTTTAATAAAGGGAGAATTATTTTACTGCGCGTACGAAGCAGGAAAAGGAATTTAACATTAACATTTCGAATACGTTTGTCAGCGAAAACGTTTAACCAACCACATACAATTTTGATTGTATTACATTTATTGTAAATCAGCTCGAAAACATGTGCTTTTGCACAGAAAACATGCTGATGCATCAAATGTTTATAAACTTTTGCAAATTTGTTATGAATGAAAATCGACAGTGGTTGATAAACTCTCGACATTTTCATGGTGCATATTTAGGAATTCTTATTTTTCAAGATCTGCTCAACTTTACTGTCTATGAATATTGTTCATCTCCGAAAATGGCGTCAACCTTCGGTCTCCCCTCGAAGTTATTAAGTAGAAGTAAGTGTACCAGTGTTTAACACAGGGAGAAACAATCATGATACGTTGTAGCAAACGTTGACCAAGCCATCGCAGAAATGTAATATAAAGCACGAAACTCGAAGCCCTCCGGAACAGTATTTGGCCCACTTAAACTTATTACCTCCGAAGAGCAAGCGTAAACACTCTTAAAACGGAAAGACTCGTTCCTTTTCATCCATGCCGCTTGACTTTATCAGAGAAAGTCCCCGAGCAAATCCCACGGACGACTGCGTAATTTCCGTTGGCAGTATGAAAAAAATTAATTATACGAAATCAGCTCCAAACTATTTCCTGACAAATCGAAAAATGCGCTGGCCAAGAGTTAACTTACAGTAACACCTGCTATCGCACGAAAATGTTTCGGATTACTATTGCTGCAACTTTCAGTTTTAGACTTTTATTGAATTTCATTTCATTTCGTTCTTTTACCCATCGCCCAATAGGCCATTAGACGATTGATCATTGCAAAAATTCGTGACCGATTTGAAAATAAAACTCAAGTGGAAACGCGCCTTTGTAAATGACGTACACCTCTGTTGGTTCGGTTGCCGCATTTCAGGTTGATTTTTAATTGACAATAACTAAAAAATGAAGCTGAAATGGCAATTTTTTTATTCTTCATTTTCGTCTTATACTATCTTAGAAAACCACCCCTTAAATTTTCTCTTCCCTGTACACGAACACCCTGTATAGTAAGCACCATTTTCTACAAATGTCTCTCATAAAGTTTTTATGATTGCACATAGCCTCCTTGAAGCATTATGCGTGGTGGAAATGATATAGTTTTAATATTGTGTGATTAGCAGGGTTGAGATAATAATTTATAGCGACCGTTGTCGTTTTCGGAATTACTCAATGGCCTATACCCAAATAAATTTATATTTCCTCGTGAGCCTCGGTAGGGAATTTCTCACATCAGTCCATCAATATCGCCCATAAAAGGGGCAAAAGTATCGCTTCGCAGTTTGCTAAATCGCAGGGATGATTTCTCCCTGAGAGGGATACGAAGGAACGTGGTGACCGGCTAGCGAACATGATGGATTATCATGGCCGGTATAAATAATCCCATCGGTATCTCAAATTCGTTTCGCTTCTGATCCTTCCAACCTCTCACATCCTCGCACTTCAACTCCTGTTCTTATCTGTTTCTTTAGATTTATGTCGAATGGGGAAGGTTAACATAAAGCTAAATACAGAACAAGCACATCAATAGCTAGTACATCAATTGGCCCTTTCATTTAAATACAACAATATCGAAACTTCAAAAAATGAATTTCTTGTTATTGTATGAATAAAACACAATCGACCGCATCCCACCATTTTAAATAAGTCTACCCAATGGTATCATAAATACATGAAATCTACAAAGTCAAATTAGACACAAAACGACATTATAATCATCTTGAATAACGAAATTAGGTTAAACTTCATCTTGACAACCCAGAAATTTTTATCTTTTTACTATTACACACGCATAACTATTGAACCAGTGTATTCCTCGCCTTGAAACTTCGATTTTTGGCATTTCCTCGTCAAGATGTACAGGATTACACGTTAAAAAGTTAAAAATTTCTGGGTTGCCAAGATGCAGTTTACCCCAAAACTGTATTACACAAACACTGCATCCAATCATGCAGATATTTTAATAAATAGAGGACTTTCGTTCTAACTCGAGAACCACAACGGCGCAGTAAGACTTCTGAATGAGCTAGCCAAATAACGCAAAACTCCGTCGGCTAATAAAAACCACAATAAACGATCAACAGCGAACGGTTCCCTTTGCTCTCAATTCGTAGGAAACCAGCCGGCCATTCGCGAATCTCTGGGGCGCAGCAAATTCTTAATTCATCCGGCAACGGAGAGCATTCGGAGTCCGCATATTAACGTTCCTGTTAATTCAATTTCCGGGCGGCGCTCGAAAGAAGCAACAGATTGTATCATAAAAGGGCTAATTACGCATGCAATTACGCCGTTCGCGAGTTCACGTGCAAAGTAATTTCGCGGTAAAAAGCGGAGCTACTTTTCGACCGTAAAAATAAGTTGCGGGGCCGGAACTGGAAGTATTTTGCGGGCAGATTGAAAGGGCGTTTAGGCCAGCGCGGGGGTTCAAACGCATCGGCGTCGGCTCGAATTTCCTTCCTTCACCCGCGGGACCACTCGTCGCGATGTTTACTCGTGCGTAGTCCGCCGCACGTTCGGATAGGGATGAATTAAAGAGATCCGGGCTCCCTTATTCCCTTATCGCCTCTTCAAGCGTTCCCACCCACGCTCCGCTGCCTCGAAACTCGTTGTTTAAAATCCTAACCGATCGGCTTCGGCCCGGTGATGGGCATGACAATTTCTTATTCAACAAAATTAAAAACAGTCTCAAACATCGAAAAACCAGTTTTTGTTATTATTTCCCCACGATTCACAAAAAAATCTGCAAAAATTCGTGAATAATACTTGCACCCATACACATACAATATAAATAATGTGGCTCTTGGAAAATCTGCATTTTCCCGATTTTTTGTTGGGATTTTTGATTTATTACAGCCAGGACCTCCTACTGAAAAATCTGAATTAATTACAGCATATGTATCTGGATGTTTGACATCTGTTAGATATTTTAAAAAATTTTCGCATGTGACCAAACAGGGAAAATAAATTAATCAGTTAACTGTGGCGATCTCTTTGCAAAGCGCTCACCAGTGTGTGTCGCGATAATCAAGCGATGACGGGTATAGTCGTCATATTTATAGTTATAAATCCAACTCAAATTATTTATAATTTTCATTTGTTTGTTTCATTTCGTCTTGACCTCTAAACATTTTAAACATATTAAAATTCTACGAATATAATTTAGTTTTCACCAGAATTAAAATTTTACGCATGACGAGTATACTCGTCAATACACAAAATCGTGCCACTTCTCCATGACGAGTATACTCGTCAATCACAGTTAACTGGTTAAAAAATGATCTTTTCAATTTTACCCCACAACCACCCTTCCGGTCAAAATATAGAGTTAAAATTTGACACAACATGGTTTTTAATTTGATCCAAGGGCACTTCTGACCTTCTCATCTGACTATACCCCCAATAGGGTGCCCTATCCTTTTTGTCCCTGACTGTAGAAGCTTATGGTAACAATGCCTTATCCAAAAGAAGTTGTAGAAGTTGCTTTCAATGATTTCACTTAAATAAAACACATATCAGACACTGAAAGGGTTGTCAGAAACTACCACTCGTAATCGTTATCGAGATCCAAATTCCTCGAAAATCGTTGAGAAGAATTGAATGACTGCCATCGCTACCCCAGCCGGATCGCTAACTCGTGAATTTATATCCGCGCACCATGAAAAATGCACCGCCCCAGCCGCGAATAAATTTCGGTGAATTTACGTTGTCACACCCCCGGATTGACTCCGCTAACGTCATACCACTCGCCGAGCCGTTTCCCGTTCGAAAGAACGTAAATACTTTGCCAAAGTAACCTTTCCTTGGTTCCGGTACGTTTGCGCGGAGCCAAATGAAAAATGGCACCGCCCTAGCACGCAGGGCGTGTTATAGACACTCGCGGAAGATTTATTGCAAATCTTTCCTGTCACGCGTGAACTTTGCGCACGGGTGACTCGGTTTAGGGACCGTAAAGGACGCCGGTGAGGAGGTAGGGTGACGATTATGCTGATTGGAGTCCATCTCGTCAACTTTAATAGTTTCATTGATAATTCCTTTAACAACTTTATAAAAATATTGTAAAATTGCTCAGAACGTCCATTTGCCGATTCTTTGAGACAACCGTTTGTCCATTGAGACAATAGACGGTAATTATTTACATTAGGGGCTTCCCCACCGATTTTGATGACCTTGAAATATGTTTTCAAGGTCATCATTCTGAACAACTTTTTCCTATACATGTTACCGCCGCCCAGCTTTAGTTTCCGAGATATTCGCAAAAAAGTTTCAACATCTCGAAAAGTGATCGGAGTAGGTGTGTGTAGGACTGTGTAAAATAGTATTTCAAATAGTTGACAGTAACTTATATTTTTATGATATTTTGTTGCCGGTAATGTTATTACGATACTGTAGTCTGTTTATCAACATGTTACATATTCGTAATTAAACTACAAATAATACTTTGCTAACTATTATAGCTTCTCATGTTAAAAATTATAATTTATAATATTAACTACTTGCTCAACTTATTTTCATTGTAAGGAAATATTTGAAATACAAAATAAAAATATTTCATTTTATCTATAATATCTGGTTATAAAAATAAAAATATTTGATTTAAAGTAGTATCTTATTTGAACCACATTAAATTACACTATATACCAAATCATTAATGATCGTTAATATACGTTGCAAAATATGATAGAAAACCTTGTATCCAATGTTCCACATGCGAATACTAATCCTACATTATAAAATACTAATGTAAAGTGTACTTACTTCTGAATCTTCTGTACCTCCGTCGGATCCACAGCACACAATTATTGACTCACGAGAATAGGTCCCAATAATTGAACAACAATCACTAAACAACACGCACAACACACACACACACACACACACACACACACACACACACATTTTATAAAACCGTGACAACGAACGAGAAGATGTCACTCCGACCACGAACAAAATAATACTGCGATTTTAACAATGATCCCTTAAACGGGGGGGGGGGGTACGGTCAGGTTATCCTAGGCAGGTTAGACGCTGAGGGTCTATAAACACTAAATACAAAACCAAGGTAAAAAAATTATGGCGGGGCGTCGACCCTATTTCCCGGAATTCCCTGTTTTCGTATCACACGTTCGTGGATCCGAAGCACCTCCGTGGAAGGGATCATTGTTAAAATCGCAGTATTATTTTGTTCGTGGTCGGAGTAACATGTTCTCGTTCGTTGTCACGATTTTATAAAATGTGTGTTGTGTGTGTGTGTGTGTGTGCGTGTGTTGTTTAGTGATTGTTGTTCAATTATTCGGACCTATTTTCGTGAGTCAATAATTGTGTGCTGTGGATCCGACGGAGGTACAGAAGATTCAAAAGTAAGTACACTTTACATTAGTATTTTATAATGTAGTTTGTAGTACATTAGTATTATATTTTATTATTCGTATGTAGAATATTGGATTCAAGGTTTTCTTTCATATTTTGCAACTTCAATGTCCCTTTAACACTAGATTTACAAAGCACTAACACTGACTACTTAACATTATTTTACAAAAATAACAAGAACGTGTCTATCCACATTTGTATCAATTTTTTAAATAATATGTACCCAAAAAAATAATTTTGTTGAATAATTCCCCATGGATACGTCTTCACAATGTCAATAATTGTAAATTATAAATATTAGATCCCGTCATTTTGACAGGCCCCGTGAACCTAGTGTCAAATTTCGTTTGTCTCGAGGCATGCACACGATTATGTTCCATCTCACACACTGTACACTTTACACTAGTATTTTGTAATGTAGAATTATTATTTGTATGTAGAATATTGGATGCAAGGTTTTCTTTCATATTTTGCAACTTCAATGTCCCTTTAACACTAGATTTACAGAGCACTAGGTAATTATTTACATTAGGGGCTTCCTCACCGATTTTGATGACCTTGAAATATGTTGTCAAGGTTAAATAGAAATATTATAAGTGAGGTTTCGTGTAATTTATTATTAATCCTAGAACATCCTGGACTTGTCAACGACATCATAAAAATTTGTCTTTAGACGAAGACTTATTTAGCATGCATTTTAGAATAACTCGGACGTATTTTCTTCTTTTTGAAATACTGCCATTGGCCATAACCTAATAAATAAAGACGAATTAATTCACGGGGACCGATTTGACCAGTATGAATTTTGGTAACATTCTATTGATTCTGTAGTAAAGGAAAAAACGTTCTATGCAGAGCGTCACACGTGTGCGATCTAGTTTTACATCAGCTTGGACGTGTGAGAACGCGCGTCGAGTTACGTGAAATTATAAGAAGCTTTGTCCATGGTACACAACTTTTTCCATAAACAGTGACAACGGACGTGTGAAAGGCATCAACACGACCCCTCCCCTCCGTTACAGACTTGGACAACAGCCGCTTTCTTCTTCGGGAGTGCTAGTTTCCTCTCCGCGGTTTCCTCATTGTCAGAGTAAAAGGTTCAGAGCAAGCGATGTCAGAAACACACAGAGGGGAGGGGTTTTGAGGTCTTGCAAGTTTGGCATCGACTACAACAGAAGACTGTGGTCTACTTGCTGTCTCTAGATTGCTATAAGAAAACGCGGTTCCTATAGATTTCAACAGAGTCGCTTTTCCTATCGCTAGCACGACGGAAATTCTGTAACAAAAAGGTAACAAAAGAAAGGTAACGAACTCGTACTGATATCACCCAGATCCAATGAATTTATTACTTGCAACGTTTAATGGTAAACATACCTAGTGTCTACAGTCTGTTGTTTCCGTAATTCGAGCTTAGAATTTTGTAATTTTTGCCTAATTTACGTTTCCTTGTACAGTAGTTAAACCTATTAGAGAGAGTAGCCATGAATTCTTTGAATTTATTTCATACTCGGTATTTATTATTAACTCTTAACCAAATTAGTGTAATGTAATATAAATCAGTACAGTTTATTGTTTGCTGAAATAACACTTCCGGAATTCGGTCAAAATGAGCACTAATATGAAATTAATAAGTAGACGTAATTATTAAAATCGTAAAAAGGACGGAATGCATTTTCATTTAATTTTTGTGATTCTCCATATTGGTCCGACGTCTAGTCATGAATTAGGTTCAATGTATACACTAGTCCAAATTTGGCTGCTCTCCAATTTTTCTTCTTTTTTTTTTAGTATACCCTTGGAACTCAAAAGTTCCTAAGTGGTTCCATATTGGCAACTTCCTCCTATAAATTGAGCGTAGCCCAGTTAATGACCCGTACGAAAATTTCATTACGACCTGACAACGATGACACGATGACAAATTGAACGTGTAGTTTAAACGACGCGAGAAAAGTGCCTCAAAAGGGAAATAAGATCAACGTGTTATGAAAAGGAGAAGCTTTGGTTCCTATTATTAATATTAGCAAGCGGGACTGTGAAGTTATTGAATTGCAATAGAATCAAGAATGCTTTACTACTGTCTTGGGACATGAGAGTGCAAAGGTTCGAATGGTTTTCTTGGCAGTGTGGCCGACTGCAGCTGATACGGTCGATTCTGTCAGGAACTTCCTCGGGTAAAAGTGATTTCATTCTTAAAAGTCCACTCTTGACTTTCCGCGGGAAAATTGTGTAACTTTTTGCCGTAACTTATGGCCAAGGAATAATGGTTTGTTAGAAGCATGTGTGAGTTTCGAATGTTGGCGGATAAAAATTTCAATGCTCCGTCGACGTGTAATTCTGGAAAATATTTCGAGTTTTACAGGTTAATTAAAGCTTTACTGCGCTCTGTATAGGTGTTATTTACTAATATTAATTAACTGAATAATATGACAAAATGAACACGTAATCAACGTCGTGTAATCCCACTGATGGCAATCGTTTTGTCTATATTAGCCATAATTTAAATCTGCGTCCATTATGACAAGTTAATTACCCAGTGGGCTGCGCATTAAAGTTTATTACTTTGAAATGCAAATTAAACGCGTAAATATAGAATGATCATTTTGTTATATAAATCCTATTAGGGGGAACATTTATAGAAATGTGTGCGATAACTATTAATACTCTCTGTTGGCTCGTATTTAATTATTTATAAACCGTACGAAGTCGCTATTTACCATATTATTAGAAAAATGAGAAAAAATGTTGGAACTCTGAATTTCCAGTAGAATCTCTTTTGCTTCGATTATTAGTCCCAATGATTCACAAATGAAGTGAAATGGTGCTATGATTTATCAAAATTTACATTTTTCAAAATTTTGGATGTTCCGTTATCAGTTTTACAAGTTTCATTCGAAACAAAAATCAGTTAAAAAAATTCTTTTTCATTCAGAAGTAAATTCACAAGTTGTGAGGGTCTCCGGCAGAAATCTGTCTAATTTATTCAGCAGACTTGAACTGTTAGAAATAATTGCACTCAGTTATAATAGATAAGACCTATGAACAATTCTTTTAACACTTTGATCGCCAAACAAGAAAGCTAAAAAATTCCATGAAATCAAAGTAAGTTATTTAATAAAATAGAAATGGAAAAAAATTAAATGTATGATATTGTGTAGTTCTCCAACTTTCTTGCATTTTACAGATCCTAATCACATTTGGTACAATGAATATATTAACGTAAAAATTCATTTTAAAGCCTGAACAAATAATTCCGTCACCCATAGATGAGTGACATGACAGTCAACGTGTTAATGTTTCTACAAACGTTCTAGCTTGTAACACTTTCGAGGAAAAGGGTGTTTCCGTGTTTTTGCCTGCTATATGATGAAACCAATTCTAGTTCTAGTATCTCGCGACAAATTTTTGTTCCGCGTAAAAATTCTAGTGTCAGTCTAGTGACGAGCGATACTAATCCGAATTCGAGGAATTTCGCCGGACGTTCCCAAAAAACCTGGCTAAACTGGCCGCAAGCTGTAAGGGGTGTCGGGTTAAAAACGGCGGGCCATTAAATTTCCCGGTGGCAGGTTAAAAGCGTGACCACCGTCCGGTAAATTGAAAATCATAAACCGGCCGCGTCGTTTTAATTCCGGCGGGCCGAAGGAAAGATCGGGCCTCGTAAATCTCGCGATGCGTGGGCGTTCTGCGAGATGTGTCGTTGTTTCGCGAAAAGAGGGGAGGGTGTCGGAGGGGAGGACAGTGTAGGTGGCAAAGAGGGGTGGGGGTGAGGGGCGAAACGTGTGTCTTGGCTGCGCCGGAACCGCGGGCCACCTCGAGTGGATTGCTGCAGGCAGGCCACGAGTATTCGTTATACGTAATCTCATAATATTTCAGTTGACGTCCGCGCGACTACGTGCGCCCGTTCCCATGACGTACGAAGTTCGGTGCTCTATCCGACGACTTGAAATGCACGGTGATTTGTGGCCCGGCACGCTGTATCCTGTGTGTCACCTGCGCCCACCAATCGCAAACAGAGCCGTACACGCTATTGCTCAAAAGTTTCGGCGCAGCTGCACCGTTCGCGTTTCCGCAACTGAAGCGAAACGTAACCGAGGGACGCTTACAACTATGTCTTTTATCGGAGTTAGGAAGCTTATCGTCGCGATACCTAACGACCACCGTCTCTGCCGCCTTGGACCCGTCAGACGAGGTGCGAAACTGTCGAGGATGGTCCCGTGTTGTGCTACTTTTTTTTCATTGTTCTCCGCGGAAAAAACTCTTGGTTTTGTCGGACGCTGTATCCGTGACTTCTTCTATCAGAAAACGTTTACACCAGACAGAATTTGTTTACCGTTTTTGTGTCCAACGTTTGTAGACCCTCAGCGTTTTACCCGCCTAGTATAATCTGACCCTAGGGGGAATTATATTTTTTATTTTTTAGTCCGCCTTAAAAACGTGGTATATCAAAAATTTTCTTTTTATTTCAATAATTAATATTATTGTCGACAGGGTGTCTCGGTAATTTGCAAAAATCTGTCTAAAGAACGAATATTTTCTCGGTTGACGCTTCCTTCTCGAGAAAATCCAGCTTCAAAATGCGTGCCCTAGTAGTCGCATCTATGTCTTTAAGATCGGTGTAACGAACGTCATTTTTTGTAGTCTGGACGTCAATATCGTGTCATTAATAACAGATCGCTTGTTCCGACGAAAATATGGAAAAAAATTTATTTCCTGTAAAACTGCCACAATTTTCAAGCGAATTCGCTGAACGAGTTCCAGCTCTCTAGCTCTGGATATAGAGATTACTCATCCTGAAGCATTTTGCTTTCAGATGATTGGTTCTCGTAAAACTATGTACATATGTACATCGGCTACAGCTGCGCGGCTCGTAATGCCACCGTCATCGCTCCACCACTTTAACAATTTCCAAAATTTCGGAACAATTCTTTTTCCAAGTGATTCGCAAACATTTCTAAAAAGAATTAATCGTGAAAAATGTTAGTGGACATATTCGTCAAACCGTATCAAAGCTATCTAACTCAAAAGACCAGTGATTTGATCTATCCTATACATATAGCTGTACACTCCTAAGTAATTGAGTTCCCTGTACGTATATGAACAGTATGAAATCTCTCTCGGCAATATATCGTGTCAAAGTAACAGTGGTTTCGAGTGTACACGATTTTCAGTTTTCACTGACAAATTTTCAGTGCTCAACGTTCAATTGAAATGCTTTTACATAATAAAAAGTTCCACCCTTGACAAAATAGGGAAAAAGGAAAGTTAATTTTATTGCGCGGTGAAACGTAATAAAAATGAACTTTGAGAAATTTATTTTTTATTAGATCGTAAAAGAATATCAGAATACAGTCAAATGCGAAATTCCACCATTAATATAGTTTCAGCTTATATTTTATATTTTAGGTTATCTATCGAACTGATTACTGCAATTAATTTAAGCAAAACCTTTGCAAGGCGTACATTTTTGTCGAATTTATGGCAATCATGACTGAAATCCATTCAGACGTTACGTCTCAATTCTCTGCTTGGTATTTTCGTGTCTACCTAATATACCCCAGACAAACAACCAATCATTCGAACCGGTTGCTCGAAAATCTGAATTCACATGGAACGATTCTAATCGGCGGATCGAAATGGATCCGAGTCCCGCCATCCGGTGGTTAGCATAAAATTCAAAAGAGCAATATCGACGTGTTCACAAATCACGGTTCAGCTGCCTCGAATCACGCATGCAGATGCGCGGTGAAGGAAACCATTGTTGTCGAAGAAATTCGATATTGCAACAGCGGGGAATCGTTCGGGCGAAAATTCGAGTCGATAAAAACGTTCGGTTCGCTCCGCTTTTTTTTTTTGCGACCGGCCACAAAGTGGACGCGATTTGCCGAACCGTTTCAGTTTTACGACAAAACACGTTTTTCGCAATATTGCGGTTCCCTTTCCACTTCCTTTCTCTCTTCTTCGCAAACATATATACACGCGGAAACGTGCGATCGCGCGCGCGCACACAAACACACACACACACACACACACAGAGAGAGAGAGAGAGAGAGAGATTCGCGCACTTTTAATATTCGTACAGCTCGAAGGCGTAATATGTCATCGGAAAATGTAGTTTCATTCGCGCGAGGGTACGCGAGCGATAAGAGAGCGGAGCCGTGATCGATCGATCGAGATTATGCCCGCTGCGTTTCCGTGACAGTCGGCGAAGAGAGTTTCGGATGCGTGTCGATGCATCTGTCGCGACAGCAAAAAGAAAAACACGGCCAAAAAAATTGGAAGAACCGTCGGGCGACGATAGAGACGCGGAATCGCGAACGGGAACGTGCGGAAACGGATTCGGGAAAATATTTTAATGCATCTTCGGCGTCTGCTGCGCTGCGCTGCGCTCGTGCTGAAACGAGCGACGATCGTTAAAGTTGCGTTCGCTCGCAGCGAGCGAACGAATCGGCCGAATTTTCGCAACTGCGAAACTAATGACACCGGAAGGTAGCCGCGGAACAAAGGACGAACTGCTCGGGGAAAATTGCGGAGAAAAGTTATCGCCGACATTTTCGCCCATCGTGCCTGATATTCCCGGTGAACTTTCAATTTATTCCGTGTTACCAGACCCGGCGCAGCGGCCGCGGCCGTTGTTCCTACCAGTGCCGGCGAGTCTCTGGTAAATGTCGCCCCTTAGGGCGAACCCGCGCTGTGATTCGCACGGAGATTCGTTAATTCTGCTCCTTTTTCTCAACTCGACCCACCCGGAAACCGTATCGCTATTATTTAAGTTTAAACTCGCAGAAAAACCGTTCTCGCAGCGAAAAGTCCGGTTTCCCAATTTTTACGTGCACAACGATATGTAAAAAATTATGAAATGTATCACAAAAGTTTGCGTCTACAAGCGGTGGATTACTTTTTCGTAAAAACTGCGTGGTCTTTTTTCGTGCCTGTACAATTCTACTTGATAGCAATCGAATTCAGAAATCGATTCAAAATCGCGCCCACTTCATCGGCGCTGCACAGTGGTCCTAATCGAGAATACTGTGTGTCTACAAAGTTTCAAAATGTATATTTTCAGTTTGAAAACACAGACGGTTCATAAAAACTAAAAACGTTCGATATCGCCTAGGATTTATTTAAAAATTGATTGTCTCAAAGCAAACATGCGAATTTATACGAGTGAATCTAGTAATTCGATCGTCCACTCTAGTGTGCCAATACTGCGTGCTTACAATGTTCCAAACTGTATATTTTCAATTTGTAAACGCGAATGTCTGACAGAAAAATAATAAATAGTCGAAATGGTTAGAAGTTTATTGAAAAATGCATTGTTATACTGTAAACACATCAATTTACACAACATTCAATAACCGGATCACTCACTGTAGTGTGCGTGCATTAGTGTGCGTACGTGTGCAAACACACATTCGGTGTTCGTTTCTAAAATTATGCGATCTTCGAGCAGTCGCACAGTGATTCTAATCGATGAATTAGGAGGAAAAAAGTTCAAAATTAAAGGTAACGAAAAACACGTATCACTGAATTTTTTATGTACCATACATCCCACAGAGACGCAAAGTGACCTCTGGCATTAGTCTCGTTAACAATGAAACAAGTGTCGAACGCAAATATCGCGTCGCAACGCATAATTAGGTTGCATTTAGGTTACTCGATCGCTCGTCGCGAAATAGCGTATATGAAAACGTGTGTTCTGATTACCTGGCATTATAAATGCTTTTATATTCATAATAATATGAATTCCACATAGTTAAAGGTAACTATAAAACTACAAATTTATTTCAATTTAGTTACTCATATTGTTATTTCTACTTCGGAACATCTTGATACACATTGTCCTCGTTGAATGCTAAATTGAAAAATAATCGTTTGTCCCAGTAAGTTATGAATTTTATAAACATAAATTGCATCACCATATTTCGAAAACTATTAATCGCATCGACTTCATTATGGTCTCGTTCAATTTAGAATGAAAAAATATATAAATAATGGTATTGTGCTCAACAGAAAAAATGATTTTAGTATTTCTTCCTCCTAATTCGTCGATTGGGACCATTGTGCGCCGCACAGTGGGCAAAAACGGCCTTTTTCGATTCAAAATCAAAGAACTTTCGATAGGAATGAGGTAGAGCGATGAAATTTTTTAAAATGAAAGCTGAAACTTTGTAGAATATGGGAAAAATAGGGAGATTACGGTACGAACGTTTTTTAACCTTGAAAAAATTCGTTAAAGTTGCACAATTTCAAGCTCTACTATGAAAATCGATAAAGATAAAAACAACTTCCGCAGATTGCAGAAATATTTAAGCGAATAGCGGAGGACCTATCGATCGATGGATTCATCTGAACCGTATCCGCCATTATTGACGAACCGTCGGACCTAGAAATACGGCGTTCCCCGTACAAATCGTAATCTAGAAAAACGCGTTCGCGGTCGTGTTTTCCAAGGGTCGCTCTTTCTCTCTTTCTCTCGCCCTTTAATGTATCGCTGTTCCGCGAATAGGAACGTTTCGTTCGGGCACATTATTTCTACATTACCAGAATTTATGTTCGAAAAACGGTCGGACTTAAAAGCGTTTTACTTCGGGTTCGAGATAGGAGCGATGAACGTTTGTGTACGCGCACGCAGACACGCGTGCGACGGATATCGGTCGGATAAAACCGCCCCCTCGCATTCCGATGGAAAACACTTGCAGCTATTCGCGTCAGATTCTGACAAAGTGTATCTCTATTTTATTCCGTGATCTTCGAGACATCGCGAGATGATCCCCGCCCCCGTGCTTGCGTTTCCCAACAGGCGCGGTGCGGTATCTCGCCGATCATCGTTCCCTCCTCGATTTCCCGTATCAATGTCTCGCATCGCTCAAACGCTGACGTTCGAAACGCGAACACTTTTATGCAAATGTAATAGAAACCGTTTCCGGCTACGTTCACTGTCAAAGAACAGTTTCATCAAAGTTAACTCGTTGCACTATAAACAGTCAGATCTCGCGATGAAGATTTCGAACAGAACCTACCGGGTATATTATTAACTTCCCTTTAAAACAAAATACAATTCTATTTCGTCGTTCTCGACGTATACTTATTTTTCTCATGAATGCACAAAATCCACAATCTAGTTATGACAAATTGCAAAACGTATAAAGGGTGTTCGACTACAGGTGGGAGCAAAATTCAAGGGCTGGTTCTCCAGGACAATATAAGAGGAAAGTCAAGAGTAAAAAAATTTTGAATCCGGCTCCAATTAGTTATTGTCAATTAAAAATCCGCCTGGAATGCGGCAACCCGGTCAACAGTGTGTACGTTGTTTACGTTATAAAGGTGCGCGAACGGTAGAATGGTTAAATAGATTAAATGTCGTCATGTTATTTTTAAATTGTCAATATTATTAATAGGAAAAAAAATATTTCTATTTTGGCGGATTTTTAATTGTTAATAACCGAAGAACGAAGCCGAAATCGCAATTTTTTTATTCTTCAATTTCGTCTTATGTTGCCTTGTAGAGCCACCCCTTAAATTTTCTCCCACCTGTAGTCGAACAGTATAACTGTATAACACTGTGTATAACTGTGACTGAAAACATGTTTCAGAAATCATAGAATTAATTGAACAATAATACAAGCATCGGTTTTTTTGAAACTGTGTTTCCGGCAGTACAGTTTCCCCAAGGCAATCAAGCCCCGAATTTCATCGTGAGCGTTAGACACCTTTTGCTGAAACCGACTATGCACATTTTCTATCATGGGTCTCGCATAACTGCGCTCCCTTTTTGTTGTAATTTTATCCTCTTGCGCGGTACGGACGATACAAAAGCGCGAGTTCCCTTGATGGACCGGCGACAGAACGTGTTGTCTACGCGTCGGTATGAGGAGGGTCTATTTGTTTAGGTCACCGGGAAATCCGGTTGGTCGAAAATATTTTCAGAAAAACAAACAAAGGAGAGGAGCGGTGTCGACGTGCGCGCCGCCGAGCCGCGCTGGGTCGAACCGTGGCGAAAATTATATTTTTTATTCAATTCCGCGAGTTCGGATGGATCTTTTGTACATTCGCAGTTCTTCTCGAATCGGGAGGTAACGCGCGCACGGTTGCACGAAAATACGACATATTTTCTGTCCGGCGCGGCGCCACGGTGTTTCAACCGTTATGAATTCTAATTTCGAGCTCGTGGGGAAGCGGCAACAATGTCTGCGCAAACCGGACGCGGTGTTTTATTAATATCGTCCTGACGAAAACAGGCAAAACAATTTCCGGCGTCGTTCCTATGATTTCCGTTTCGGTAATCGCTTTAACGCCATTTTCCATTTTCGTTGACTCCGGATTCGCCTCCCCTCCCCCCGCCTCTCTTTTCAGCCGAAAAAAGAATAGAACTGGGATATTGAAATGATAGTCATCCCGGATGCGATGAAAGGGATCGTTCTCGGCCGGTACCGGCGTATTTGCATATCGAGGAATCAAAATAAAACGAGGGAAGATTTATTCCCGCGGGACTACGACGCTCTCTGTCCATCCTCGGTTTTGTGTAATATTCCGCTAGATTGCCGGAGCCCGTAAGCACTCGAAAAATATTCGATTTTCGCCGGTTCACGGCGCTGCTTCTCCTGCTGCGAATTGCCGTATGCCGCTGTATGTAATCGCGATTTCTTTTATTCATTCAATTTCCCGCTCAGCTTCGATAACGAACGCGTGTGCTACGTCTGCCGATGAAATTCATAGGGCTTATCCGGTAAGCCGCCGCTCGCCGGTTAGACAGAGTGTCCTCCTTTCGAACTTCGTAATAAGTTCGCTTCCGTTAATACGGGCAGCGACGCTAATTGAATTAGAATTTAATTCTTCGGTGAAACGGAAGTGCTGGATTCGCCCGGTTTCCCCCCTGCCCGCCAATGTCCAATGAGAATATAGGGGAAGTCCGAACGGAGGCGTGTGAATAGTTGACGAGACGGCTGTTGCGATCGAAATATTTCTTTTCCGTGCAACAATCGTGGCTTTGTTCCTTTGCTTTCGTCCCAACAAGCATTTCTGCACGCTGATTTTATTATCGAACTTGCCGGACTTCTAAAATTTATACACCCGCGGATAATGTACCTATATTTATCTGTACTAAATTTATACCTAATTCTACAAACTCGAACTGTTTTTCAGTGTCTCTATTATTAACCAGTTAACCCCTCGCCCTACAATATCAAGTCAGACTCGAAGATTCTGAACAGAATACAATAAATATTTATTATTTTCCTTTAAACAGAAACAAAATTCTATTTTGTTGGAGTTGATATATACCCTTTGGAGAAAACATAGGCATACAATAAATATACATATCTTTTTTTTTCTACGAAATTCTGAACGATCAAGAACTTCTAATCATTATAATCACAAAATAAATAGTAGCGCAAGGGGTTAAGCGCGTCTGAAAAATAAGCGAAAGTACTTACAAGGACGCCTATCATTTTTTAGGAAATTCAACGACTAATACCGAAATCCGTTCATTACGTGGTATGAATTTGTGAAATGTCATTAAACGTATTCCGTTTACGAATCATTCACGTAATAATGTAATGCCATTGAACTGTCATAATTCATTGAAATCGGATTATGAAAATCGGACGATGAAAATACACTGGGCCTACATTAACGCGGATACAAAATAATTAAAAATTATTCATGCAAAGGGTTAAAGTAAAATTAGACTTCTCGAAGTTGTAGATATTTTTGAAATAAGAAGCTGATTGTTTAAAATAAGAATTAAACAATTTTTAACACCTGGAGTTACCGAGCTTTTGCTCCAAAGTCTTCAAACTCTTTACACATTTCCGCGTAACTTATTTCATTTTGAATTACATTTACCTCTTGGATCATTAATCAGACACACCGAGGACGGAGAATGAAGATGGGAGAGCTAAATTGAAACGTATTTTCCTTCGGTATTGAGGGAGTTAACTAACTGTCACGTCGACGCTGGGTAAGAATGAGCGAGCTCACCTATTTTCTTGAAGACTATAAGAACATAAGCGGGCCATTCAGGCCGCTTCTATGAGAGTGGTTTCTACTTGAATGAACGAGGACAGCGAAGAGGTAAGAGTAAATAAGAGCCACGCGAGAGGGAAAAGGGTGAAACGAATTACAGCCCTCCCGAAACCCTCTCCGCGGCCACCTTCCGTTTGCCTCTTTCCAGTTTCCGTACGGGAGAATGGTAACTCTTTCGGTAATATAACATTAACCCCTATCGAAAACCCGTGACCCGAATCGTCCGGCCTTTCTAGGAATCGTCTCGTTTCCCAGCGAGCGTTCCATTCGCCTGAGCTTCCTCCGCTCGAGCGAGTATGCCTAAAGCATTTCCGAATGTCCCCGAGCATATTGAAATCTTTCGACGACTCCCCCCCCCCACCCCTTTCTCTCGATTTCTTTTTAAAAATCATTCAAAGCCTCCTTCTCTACACGAAATCGGACGCGATGTTTTCCTCCCAAGTAATGATATTCATGATTCAAACGCCAATGGAGTCCCCGAAACACAGGCAATCGTTACGGTTCGATTGCCGGAGTCAATGGAAACGGGACCCTTTGCACCGGTAAACAAATCGAATCAATTCGTTCCGATTTTACAGTGATCGCGAGTCCTGTAACGATATTGGCGTTATTCGCGATCCAGTTACGCGCATTTGCTCTAATTGAACACACCTGTTCTTAATCGCGTTGGGATACACGGCTCGCATCGATCCGCACTTCTTCTTTTTGCGTAACATCCCAGCCACGGTATATATATATATCCACCACCATGGGAACGATCGAAAGCATCGGCTGGGACCGGGTTCATCGAATTCCGAGCTATTATTATTTGCTGTGCTCTATTTGACCGTATCGATAGAAAATCCGACGGCAAATGTCGATCTTTTGATCATTGAATTCTGTTAAACGCACGGTAATAGTTCGGGGAGGTCGCCTAACGCCACACACTCGCATTTTATTAAATAATTAAATTAATCCACAAAGAGCACGAAATAAAATTAATAGAGGCAAAGAATCCAATAATGTCCTACGAGATAAAGAAAATAGAACAGTTATTGTTATAAAACTGTGCCAGTGAAATACAGGGATATCTCTATATATGTCGCCAAGGTCTGGAGGATAAACGTGGCGGTATTATCCCCACTACCGCGAGAGGCTTCGGACGCCGAGGTGTGTAAACATAACACGGCTCGAGCATGTTTCCTGAATCCATGTTGTTGATATACAGGGTGGTCCACGCAATTGTTTCAAGTCATAACTCCGTTATTATTGCATTTACGAAAAAATGCCAAAGGAGAAAGATAAATGGTTCGAAGAGCACTACATCTGTAGGCCTTTAAATTTTTTTTACTTGCAGCAGTGGATGTCCAAATAACAATTGCATCATTTCTTTAAATAGAAATGCATATTTTTTATTATACAGATCGATTCTTCTGTTCATTCTACGTAAAAAATTATTAGAGTACCATGGCAAAAAAATTATTAGATCTCGAGATATTTTCAAATGCATTCGTATTTTTGTCACACAACACAAAAGTGTCGTACATATCTTGTTTCTCACTGTTAGTAAAATACATTTTCTTGTGTTTAGTGAAATACGGTTTCACTTTTTCAAATTCCTAGTTTTCGTACTTGAGTTACGATACGTGAATTGCGTTGGTTTGCGGCGTGCAAACCTTTTGGCGTAGACAAAAGAGTATCGGTGACCGGTCGGATCGCATCGAATAATTCGTAATTAGTCGACGACACGGCCGTCCGGAGATTAATTAGCGACGAGGTATTCGCGGAGAAAGAGCTATCGAACGGATAGCGGATTTCGGCTTTCTTTTTTCATCCCCGGGAAACTGTGAAACGCCGCGCCGCGACGCGACGCGTATCTCGTCGAAACGACGCCGACGAAGCAGTTTTACGATCGCGACGGCGATCGTTTCGAAGGGATTCTCCGAAGGGCGGGAAAAAAAGTTTTTCATCCATCCTCGTGGACGAGGTGGGAGTGGCTCGGCCAGCCGGAAAAGAGGATGAACAACGGGAAACGGGGAGGAAGACGATCCAGGGGTTGCGATGTGCCACGACGGATTACGTAAATTGCACGAGCCTCGAAGGAAGAAACCGACTTCATCCTACCGGACTCTGGCTACCGGATGATGGATGAAGGTATCGCCGCCCCCTAGCCCCCCCCCCCCCTCCTGGAACTGACAAATATTTTTGTCCGAGAAGCTCCAAGGAAACTCAACGGAGACCTTATGGAATTGATTCCATAGGCGGCCGGCTAAGATGTGTGTCCTCGAACTTGGAAAACTTTTGGTTTTATTCGCTCAGTTTATGCATTCTTTATGGCCGGTTCTTCGACCCTATCAGACCTACAAGGATTTATGTCAGCTAACAACATTTTTTTATTGCCTTTTGTATGTGGAAACAAGATTTATAATTACATACGGACAGACTGTCATACTTTTTGACGTACAGTGTTCATTTGAAAACTTTCCAGCCGAATGTCCCGAACTACTGTTGTATCATTAGCCAAAATATTTTTTACATTATTAAATTTGTATTTGATAAATTACTACACACTTCAGTGTTGTAAGAGTAAATTGCACGACTTTCGTATGAATAACGTAAAAAAAATATATATATACATGTACAAGCGGACACGAGGTGGTTCCTTATGAAAAAATAAGAACAAAATATGGAAGAAAACTTTTTCATTTAAGGCTTAGTTTTCGAGAAAATCGAGTTTGAAGATCCGCCAGGTTTATGTGCTTTAGTATATGCAGGAAGTAGATTTGGTTGGCCATGATCAGACGCGTCAGACAATTCCTATCGAATAGCATGCGTATTCGCTGCATTTCAAACTCGATTTTCTCGAAAACTAAGCCTTAAATGAAAAAATTTTATTCCATATTTTGTTCTTATTTTTTCATAAGGAACCACCTCGTGTCCGCTTGTACATGTTATTCGGCCGCACCGTGTATATAGAAGGGAGATATTCTAGGTCGAAAGAAATGTTTCGTTTTGGAGTTAAAATAGCTTCGAGTGCAAAGGGCTAATTGCTAAAAGAAGGTCAGGTCGAGCACTTTCGTGAGCCACTGTATATTAAAGTGGTACTAGAAACTAATGTTTAAGAAAACATTTGAACATTAACTGACCGAGAAGATGATAAAACGGCCGGTTCTCATTTATTACAGTGGCGCCCTTTTCCCATTTCACAGAAATTGATGTCAGCATTTAATTTATCGTAATCTCGAAGTTTGTTTCGCTCGCAAACGATGGTAACGAACGTTTCGGCGAGGGGATCGCGATTAAATCGACGAACGTGCCAGCTCGCCTTCTTTCAATTCATATTTCCATCGATTTTATACGGAAGGTTGAAAGTCGCCGGTGCTGAATCAAGCGGCTCGGAACGGATGGAAGATGGCGAGCGAGGGGCAAAGGAGCCAGTGATATAAGATCGAAGTAGTCGAGGAGAGTGTGGCACGCGTGTCACCCGGGACGATTTAATGAGAAAAATGTTCGCGACTAACGCCCGGAATCCGGAAGGATGGAACTTTTATTCTCGCGCGGCCTCCCTTTTACGATCCGACTGGCCGTCTTTGCTCAATTCCTCGGCGAGTTTCGGCTCGTCTCCTCTCCGCCCACACGCCCGATGTCCTTCCCCGAGTCTTAAATTCGCGCGCGTTTCTCTCGGAACGTTTTCCCTGGCCGGGCCCTCGATCCATTAAAACTCGTGCAGAGTGGACGGCTGGCTGGGGCATTCAATATTTTTCCGAAGCTTCCCGGGGAACTCGATTTAACAGGGACGAACTAAGAACACCCGGAACCACCCGCCACCCCCCGAAGTTTCCCATTATTTCAGTGGCCATCCGCCATTGTTGTCGTTAACGAGCTGGTTTTAGCTGAAATTATCTGTCGGCAGGAGTTTCAGCGCGGAGAGTTTCGTTTCAGCCTGACCAATCTTCGATCAACAATCGACTTCGCGGACTAATCGTGCTGTACAGAACCCAACATTATCGAGACGAATCATGAAAATATTCAGCTTTGTCAATGGAAGAAAATAAAAGCTTTTAGTAGTCATATTTGGAGCAAATACTCGGTCCTGTATGGACAAACTAATACAAAATCTTGTACCAATAGAAAATTATTCCACGAAACCCAGTATTCGCTCTTACTTCTACTTAATTTATATTTCTAACTCCACATATTTTAATATTAATATTATGGACAAACTAACAGAAAATCTTGTGCTAACAGAAAACTATTCCTAAGAAACCTAGTATTCGCTCTTACTTCTACTTAATTCATATTTCTAACTCCACATATTTTCAAATTAAAATGTACAACAGTATGAACTCCAAATCACAGAGAAAAATCTCAAAATCTGCTTCGCATCTCCATAAAGAAATAAAATATCGAAAAACTCCTGTCAAAAACGCAACGATCAGTTTCCAAAAATATACTTATCGTTCGCACAGCGAAACGACTGGATAAAATCGAGAAACGAATTCATTTAAATTTCTCAATGAACTTTTGTCTATTATAAGTGCCCGGAGAAGCACAATTACGTCTTCTGGATATTCGAATAACATTGAACACCGGTCGGTTTGATTCGCGGGCGTTGTCGCGGGAAGGCGTGAGAAATTACGCCGTTTTGTTTGACATAGGAATTTACAGAAACTATTTGCGGTTCGGTCTGACGAACAATTATCCGATATCGGCAATCATTTTTGAAGCGTGCGCGATCATCGGGACCAGTTGTCGGAACGGGGACCGGTTGACCGGCCGATCTTCCGCTTTGCAATTCAAACGATCGGATCGTGGAAGCGTCGCGGCGCGGCGCAGCGCGGTTTATTTTCCGTCGGCCGGGTAACGTTTATAACTATTATCATCGGGTCGGACGCGTGTTCCCGGCATCAGCGTCTAAGTACGTTATCGCGGCCACGCGGCCGAAGTTACGAGCATGCAAATGCGGCCCGTGGGTTAGGGAGCTTTCCGAGCGGATACGCCGTGCTCCGCGAAGAATTATGCGGAATCTTATACCTACGTGTAATATTAGTCGATGCTGGAGGAGTGAGGAGCGGTGGAGGCGGGGTGGGGTGAGGGGCCTGGTGATTAACACGCAACTTTTCGAAACAATTACGCGAAACAGACTAGCCGGATAACGGGAAACGAACGAGCCGGCCTCCCTAACTTTCCGGCTTACGTATCCGTGGCTCGGCTAACGTCTCGGTGTTTTTCACCGGCTCGTTTGCCGCGCGCGTTTTTTCCAGGGCTATTTTCCTCCGAACCCCTCCGCGGGATAAATTAAAAATGCATATCGGCCGGCGATCGGCCATCGACCGTCATTCCGCTTATCAGCGAACACGCGTTCCCTCAGCCGGTCGCGACTATTTATTCGCGTGACTCCGCATTATTTTTTTCTGCTTTCCCTCTCTTTATTTTCGCCGTGAATTCCGCGTTTCTGCCCCGTCGATCGAGCCCGCCGCAGCGATAAGCCCGCCCGCGAGGATTCGAATTATTGACTCGCATTAAGGACACGCGGATTATACTTCGACCCCTGCGCCCATCCATCTGCTTTATCATAGGACCCGCCCCACCGCTATTACCTCTCTATACCATGCATATTTCAGCGAATCGTTCGCTCACAAAGGACAACGCTGCTCGAGAGTAAATGCTCAACGATGAATTAGTATCGCGTGCGGAAATTTCAATTTTCTGACTGTTCTGCGAATAGACAAACGAATCTGACAAATGAAATCAAATTATTCGTATTCAGAAGGTGCGAGTAAATAAATAAGTTCGTTAGTGAAACGTGGATTCTCATTGTTAACACCTTGACTGCCCTGGCACACATATGTGGATGACGAAATTATTTGTCCAGGTTTAAAGATGAATTTTTACGTTAATTGTACCTTTAATTAGGATCTGTAAAGTGGAAGAAGGTTGGAGGACTACTCGATATAATTCACATTTAATTTTTTCAATTTTATATTTCAGTAAATAACTTACTTTGATTTTATGGAACTTTTCAGGTTTCTTTTTCTTTCAGGTATACATGCATATTAACGTATATTTTGTACACATCATATCGTATGTAAAGAAGCAGAGCAATTTCGTGGCCTTTTTAAAAAACCGGTACGAAATTATTGAACATTAATTTACTTCGTGGAAGTAACAAGAGTGTCTTTATTAAGATTTTTACATTCTTAATAACCACAAGTAAAAATAACCGAGATTATTCATTTTTACGTTAAATATACTCTTCTAAAGCCGAAGCAACAAGTTACCACGGATCTTTTCGCAAAATAAAAATGGTTTAACTCGATCGTGAGAAACAGAATTCAAATGAAAATGCATTTTCACTTTTAAAAATTTTAACGAATAATATATGAATATCTTCTAATGTTTTTATGGTTTATATTTGATCAATTTACGTTTGTCAAAAATGCATAAAACTTGAGATCTAGTCACACTTTGTTTCATTACCTCGAATTAACACCAACGAAACTTCAATCAATCGCGGTAATCGTTTTCACAATCGAACCAGCCTGAGAACAGTTTTCTATTAACTCATCATACTGATCGATAATTACTAGTATACACGAATACCAGTCTACATTAGTCAAGAAAAATTTCTTGGTCGGTTATAACTTCGTCGGTGATATCGATCAAGCAGGACAACGACGCGAAGTTTGTAAAAATAAAATCGTGCGGTGACATCTGATTGAGGAAACAATGAATAATTGATACATTCGCCGCGCCGTTCGGTTTTGGATCGCGCACGTAACGGAAACGTGCGAGTTCTCAGATCGGAACGGGGGGTAATTTGAAAATCAATGAACGGCTGGAAATCAATGAACAGACCGTAGGCGCTGTCAATGAGTGAATAGTGAACGAGAATGAATTTCGCAACTGGGAATCGATATTACCGCGGCTCCCTGATTACGGCGACCCGTGAATGATGTAGTTCAGGTACACGAAGTTAATTTCATGCTCAGACGCACATACTGATTTCATCGAATTATTCGCCGCGTGAAACGCAGAGATAATGTCGGGCAATCTCTTCTTCGCGAGCCCTGGCCACCAGCGACTACTATTGGCACGCATACGGCCGGCGCGATCTGCCTGCATAACTGGTTAATTAGACTACATCAATAGCACGACCAATGAAATCAATATCAATGTCGGAACATTTCCGCGGCAGGGCCGACAACAAGTTGTCACGTTGCGTTCCGAACACCCGGGATCGATCGGCGACCTGTTCGGATCATTAAATATTGTTCTACAAATGTGTCGTTTACGAAACTAATTGTAAGTAGCCTCGAGACGGAGGGAACTTTGTCAAGGTAATTACTCGCGTGAGCTGTTTGCGAGACAAGAAACTCCCGCGCTCGACTAGACAGCCTAATCCCTCTTAGACGACACCGATATTGTTTACGCGTGACGCGCAGTAATTTCGTGGTATAAACACCGAGTCTACCGAGGCTATCCGAGATCCGAGGCTCTATGGATACCCCACGCATTTGCTTATTAGTTCCGCTCGCGGACAATTAATCTTCCAGAAAACCAAGAACCTTTTCGCACGGGGATGAGACACACGCGTTTCGTACACGCGACAACGCGCTGCACCTGAGGCGCGCGAACACAGCACATCAAAGCAAACAGAAAACATCGTATACGCAAGTACATCTTGTTCTATTTTTTTTTTTTTTCATTACGTGCAGGCCGAGTCTCGCAGCACAACTTCAAATAGTTCCCAAGCTATTTGTTGCGGGAAAACATTTTTCCAACAAATGTTACATAGTTTCTACGAGGACATACAGTGCTGTAATCTGTTGTTACTGCCTGCTGTTTAAATGCCCAATATCTTTCCTTGAATTTTGATAAAGCACCGAATTCTGCGTAGAAAAGTATTGTACCGAATAGGGCCTGAAATTAATATAATTACCGAGATATTCTCAAACTCATTTCATTTTTTAAATCCGCAGTCTACTTATCACCCAATAGGTAAGGTAAAGGCACCAGTAGTTGACCACCATGTACCAGTAGTTGACCATTTTATAGAAAAACATAAAAAGTAAGGTTTGAAATGTTCTCATTGTTTTGAAATTTAAACAGACGGACTATTTAAACGCACTTATAAAAAACCTTATTTTTTATGTTTTTGTATAAAATGGTCAACTACTGGTACATGGTCAACTACTGGTGCCTTTACCTTATGTTATTATCGAGCAATATAAACAATATTTCTTCCGACAATGACAGTAAATAAGAAGATCCAGTTTTAGAAGACTCTGTCTCTGTTCGTCTTCTCATCGCATTGTGTTTGATACCGTTATTGTTTACCCGAGTTTCGAACGCGGAATTAAAACGGTGCAGTTCGAAAGTATGAGACAATAAGATTAAAAAGTTCCAACGAAGTTCCGAAACTCTGGAAAACAGCTGCAGGGATGATTAAAAACCTACTATCAACTAGTGCTAACTGTATCACGAAGTAATTCTATTATCACAGAATTAAGACGCTATTCCGCGGAATTAGCGAAATTTCGGGGCACAGTCCTGGGCAAAATGATGGCACATGGCATTTTAAATTTCTCGAAAACTACACAGAATTTCTCAATGAAATCGACACAGAACGAAGAAGCCAGTTTTTTTTTATTGTGCCACTGAAACCATTTTTTGGTTTATTTCAGCTTTAACAATTATACAGTAGGCTTACAGTTAGCGTACAATGATATCTTCATAATCGCTAGAGATGAAGATTGCAGTCGTTTAAAAACTGACAGATATATTCGCAGGCTTTAAGAAGAAAATGTCCGCTTTGAAGAAGCCAGTTAGTATGTAAAGTTCTCTTCAACAAATTCTGTTTTTCTCCTGCTTGTTCAAAAACCTAGACGAACATTATTAACTAGCAGGTTCTTCCTTTCTGTGACAATTATGATATTGTGAGTTTCATTCGGAAATTCCATGTAGTTTTTGAGAAATTAAAGATGGCCCGCGTGAGCCATCATTTTGTCGAGGAGCGTACGTACGAACAGCATCGCGCACACGCTCGCATGATAGTCGGTCCTCGGAATTTGCTACACACGCGGTGACTGTGTCTTTTCCTCGCTCAATTTTCTACTCCGCACTTCTCCGTTTCCCGTCGCCGCTCTCTCCCCGCGGCCATCTTTGCGGACCAAATCTCGTAGGTTCCTTTCTACCTCGCTAGTTCCTTTTATACGATCTTGCGAAAACTTGTACACTATCGCGTCCTGTATCTTTCCTTCTCTCCAGAGAGCTTTCCTTCGTCATCTGTCTTCCGGTAGTCGCGCGTGTTATGGTGCTTCGCCGCTAGCAGCCTCGAAAGAAGTCTGCGCACGGCGAACTTCGATACTCCCGGTGACAATAAAACGACTTCCAGCAAAGTTTTGACGCGCGCGAGCGCGTACCGTTCGATTACCAGACGTTTAATTTTATATTATTTCTACCGGGCAGCGCGGCGGTGCTACACCTGAGCGCGACACGTTCAATTCGAGTTTACGGAAAAGCGGAACGTGCGAAGCCCAGGGATACAGAATCGAAAAGGACGAGAACGGCGCACAGTGGTCCTAATCGATGAATTAGGAGGAAAAAAGTTCAAAATGAATGTTTACGAAACACATGTATCAGTGCATTTTTTATGTACTAAACATCCCACAGAGACGCAAACTGACCTCTGCCATTAGTCTCGTTAACAATGAAACAAATGACGAACGCAAATATCGCGTCGCAACAACGCATAAATGTTTTAGGTTACTCGATCGCTTGTCGCGAAATAGTGTATATGAAAACGTGTGTTCTGATTACCTGGCATTATAAATACTTTTATTTTCGTAACAATACGAATTCCACGGTTGAAGGTAAATATAAAATTACAAATTTATTTCAATTTAGTGACTTATCTATATTTAGTGATGATATTATTATTTCTACTTCGGGACATCTTGATGTACACGGTCCTCGTTTCTTTTGTAAGCTTTTCCACGTTTTGTGGAGTGCAGAATCCAAGTTACTAAATGTTACTAATTGAAACTATTTTTAAGCAAGAGTAACACTCCCGTACTTTATATAAATTCAACAGCTTTTTGCCTTTAGTTGCCATTTTGTGAGAAATAATTTTTGTTTGAAGACGGAGCGCGTGCTACAACTCGGCGGGACATGGTTATTCACCTGAAAGAATTAGGTCTTATTCAGTCGACTATGACCAAGAATCGTCATGTACTTATAAATTATTTAGTGAATGATCTGGAAAGTACAGGAGGTCAAAATTGTTCAAGTGGAACGGGTGCCCGCGGGCACAGCCACGGGCAAGTAGAATTATCATCAGAGAAATGCTAAATTGAAAAATAATCATCTGTCCCAGTAAGTTATGAATTTTTTAATCATAAATTGCATCACCATATCTCGAAAACTATTAATCGCATCGACTTCGTTATGGTCTCATTCAATTTAGAATGAAAAAATATATAAATAATGGTATTGTGCTCAACAGAAAAAATGATTTTAGTATTTTTTCTTCCTAATTCGTCGATTGGGACCACTGTGCTGTGGGTCAAGCCGATCTCGTTCACCGAGCGAAGTCTCTTCTCGTCTTGTCTCGTTCCGCTTTCCTCTCGCGAGTTACACGATTTCTTGGCAAGCTTGTCAACCGCTCGTTACCCATCCACGCCGCGTTATCAATAGCTGCGAGCAGCCAAGGTTTTCCTGCCCTGCTTTTGTTGTTTCTTCCGCTATGGTAACGCCAAGGTGTCTGACTAAACATTAACCTGTCCACTGAACGGAAAATTGTTGTTGCTTCAGTGCCTTCAGCGCGAAATTCGAATATAACGAGTAAGACAGTGTTTGATGGGAACAAAGAGTGTTCCAGAATTTAAGCAATTTTATTAGGTGTAAATATTAGTGGCTTACGCAGTCAATTAATTGTAACTTTATTTTCAATACCAATCTTCCAACCTCTGTATTGGAGATTTGGAAATTACTTGACTGCGGACAGACCTGGGCAAAATTTCGAGAGAAAATGTTTAAAGTACTATTTTAAATAGTATAATTTAATGTAGTTCGAATATAATACTACCATAAATAGAACGAAAAATTTTGGGGAAATAAAATATTTTTACTTTGATAAAATATTTCAATGTTGTATTTCAAATATTTCCTTACATTGAAAATAAGTCGAGCACATAGTTAATATTATGAATTATAATTTTTAATGTAAGAAACTGTAATCGTTAACAAAGTATTACTTGTAGCTTAATTACGAATATTCGCATGTAACATGTTGATAAACAGACGACAATGTCGTAATAACATTACACGCAACAAAATATCAGGAAAGTATAAGTTACTGTTAACTATTTGAAATACTATTTTAGTCCTACAAAATAAGAGGAGCTGTACTCGTGTTCATGCTTTACTCCTTTTCAATTAATATACGTTAAATTTTCAACTATATGGCAATATTTATAGTTAGCCAACAAACTACATTTTGATGGAACATTCAAGTGTGAACGTGTTCGGACTTGACACCCCTTGACCACCCCACCCTTCACCCTCTACGATGCTATTCCCGCCCATACTCCGGTACTGGCAGAGCGAGAGAGAGAGAGAGAGAGAGAGAGAGAGAGAGAGAGAAAGAGAGACAAAGCATTATTTTTTGTATAATTGCAATTACATAAAATTAAATTTCGTCATTTTAATGGGAGTTGTTCATCTACTAATTCATTCAGCAACAAATTGACTATTATCTACGTTTAATTATATTGACGATAACTTTTTTTGAGGACCGGTCATTTTGACCAAAACGGGAGGAACAGGTATACAAGAAGAGTCGGTAGGTCTAGTGCTAATAAACTCTTTCCTTACATTTCGTTAATTCTCATCGCCAGAGAGTAACACACTAGTACCGGTTCCTTTGACCGTAATGTACATGTACAATGGCGGGCGCAGAGAAAAAGAGCAAACAGAGCGTTCCGTCCGCGACTCTGTTCGACTCGAACGGGAAGTAATACAATGACAATGCGCCGAAGAGAGAAAGAGACTCGGCCAGGCAAGCGGCGGAGAAGAATCGTGTGTCGCGAAAGCAACGAGCATTGAAAGAGACAGCCTGGTTCCTAGATCCGTGGTTGAATCAAAGACGACCGAGAGACGGGGCGACGTGACGCGACGCGACGCGGCGGAGACACGTCGCGGCGGAGACACGTCGCGTCAGGATGCGGCCGCGTCGAGCGAATTTCCGGAAATTTAATTGATTGTTATTCCGCGGGCCGCGTCGTGGAAACTTGCCAAGTAAGTTTCGTTTGAGCCGTCTGAGGAAACTCAACCAGTGGTCGTCCCTGAAGTGCATAGGCCCCTTCTACCCCCCTCCCCCCACACGACGCCCAAACGAATCCTTGTTCCGGCGTTCCCCTTTCCTCTCTTTCCCCTTTCTTCCGACAGTCCGGCGACTTCGAATGCAGTATCCGCCGTCACAAGCAACTTCATCAAAATGCAGAATCGGTTGCGAATGTTCGCCGAGTTATTGGTCTAGCTCACCCTCCCTCTTTCTTTCCCCCACCCCTCTGTGAACATGGACTAACAACTTCCGGTCTCGGATCGGATCACGCGCGTCACCAGTATCCTCTCTCCCGCACCGATGAGATTTTTGTTTACGAGCTGGTCGAAAGTTCGCTCCCAAAATGTCTCCGGTGACATCGTGTCGACCTCTGCGTTCCCTTTATTTATTTATTTTTTTCTTTTTCTTTTTTTTTTTATTGAGCCACTGAAACCATTTTTGGTTTATTTCAGCTTTAACAATTATGCAGTAGGCTTACAGTTAGCGTACAATGATATTTTCATACTCGCTAGAAATGAAGATTGCAGTCGTTTAAAAACTGGAAGATATATTCGCAGGCTTTAACATTAGCATTAGCAAAGAAAATGTCCGCTTTTAATGGTAGAAAAAATTTAATTTCGCGCAGCTTATTTATTAACTCAGTTCTTTGGGAATCATAAAGACAACACTGCCATAGAACATGATCTGAATCCTCGGAGCTATAATTACACTTACAACTAAGATCACTGACAATATTTACTCGATACAGAGAGACAGCGAGGTTATAATGATTGGCCCTGATACGATTTACTGTGGATATAAAACCCCTTTTGATATAGTAAGCAAGATTTTGAGCAAACCAGGGAGTTTGATTTGGGTTGTAGAATTTTTGGAAATAACGTGTACCCTTGATGGTGCCTTGCTTAGTAATTGTAAGGAATGGCCGGGATAAAAGCAAACATTATATTATTTATTTATACGTCCTTCTTTGATGTCAAGGAATTGCCGGAATAAAAGCAAACAGTATATTATTTATTTATATGTCCTTCTTCGATGTCGGACCTGACGAGACTGCTCGTCCTTTTTTCATTCTGTTCGTTTCTTTTTTCGACACGTTCGTTTGTCGTTGGCGATGAATCGCTTATCAATAACATGAACATATTTGTTAATAACATGAACAATATATACAGTGGCGGATCCGTTACAGCTTATCTTTCATAATTGAGGAACGAGTATTGTGAATGCCTTTTAGTCTGAGGTGGCAAGTAAAATCGGTGAAAGGAACTTGAGAAATGTCCGCTGACTCTATTTATTTTCGAATTTTAAGTTTGCCTGATCGTACGTGCCCCCTGCACCCTTGTACTCTTCGGAACGATTTATTTGACCGCTCGATCCTCTCGCGGATACAGTCGACGCGGAACAACGTTCAATTCGGTAAATGCAGCTCTCTAACGATCCTTCGTTCCGGAACAGCTTTACGACGGAACTGTTCTTTTCCGCGGGCCGACTTGCAATTCTCCACGCGATAATCGTGTACTTTTAAAACTTACGCATTACCGGACGCCGGAGGAGAAATTGAATCAACGCCTTAAGACGGGACTCGTTTACGGGCCGCTTACCTGCAACAAAAACACAGTACATTCTTTACGACTCGGTTTTACGGGTACATAAAAGGACGGACACGCGGTATTTAAAAGGTTCCCAAGTAATCCCGGACAACTATATCGCAGCGTCCTCGCGCCGCGTTCAACGTTGATCAGTAGCTTCTTCAACTAATAAACGGTGCGCGCGAACTGTCCCACGGGAACAGTAAAAAATTTCATTTTAATATTCTTCTTTTACGCTCTCCATTTCGACGACACGTGTCACCGTTTCGACGACTCTGCACGTGCCGGCAGATTTTAACGATAGAAGAGAGCGATATAGTTCGGGCGATATAGTGACTGGTCGATACATTCTACTGAATCGAGATACAGTGAATTCTCGATGTATGTCAATAACACGGGTCCTGCCAGCGACGTGTATCGTCCAGTAGACATACCCGAGCCGTGTTACGTTTACCTTCTGGCCCTTCATGGAGTATACCCCACGGTAGTGGGGATAATTCCGCGACGTTTATCGCCGATGCTTTGGCGACATATACAGAGAAATCACTGTACTTATGACGCAGCTTCTGTAGCGGAGTCTAATCGGAAGTGTACAGGTCAGTGGAAAACCAGCACAACTTCGCAAAAACTTAATAACTGATCCTAATATTAATGCATGCGTATATATGATAGCCTTTCTAAATACATGTAACCCACGTGCCTAAGAATCTTTGTTTCTTTTTATATTGCTACTAACGTTCTCGTTATGTCGTTATACAATATACATTGTAATACTCTGTACTAAGCATTATGTTGTAATAAATCTCATAAGAGATTTCCGCTGACTGAAAAAAAAACTTGGCAAAATCTGTGACAATTGAAAACGAAGCTTTTATCGAGCCGAATGATTTCTCGTTAGGTCAGATCGTTTCCGTGATTAGCCTTCAACGCGTTCATAATTCACCGTTCCCTGCGTGCGCGTGATAATTCGCGATTACCGCATAACCGGCGAGCAACTTGATTGAATAATTGTTGCCGAGTGCAAAACCAGCACGACTGTAACAGTTCGGAACGAAGCTTTTATCGAGCCCCCGAATGATTTCTCGGTACGTCGGCTCGTTTCTGTGATTAACCTTCAACGCGTTCATAATTCATCGTTGCCGGGTTGCGCGCGTAATCCGCGGCGCCCGGTATAGCTGTCTGGGCGACAGCTATAGCTCATTAAACTTGCACGGTCGCCGGGGCTAATGCCACTTACACGCGGTTGTTTTCGCGTGGCGAGGCGCGTGCTCGTATTCGAGGCCGATACATCGATTCCCGGAAACGCTACTGACCCGCGAGAAATGACACGAGAAATTACCGGGGTCGGCGTCGCCGTCGCGAGTTATCGACTGCTGTTCCAGGGGACATGTGGAACACGGCTTGGTTTCAATATGAGGCATTATTCCCGGGAACAATAGCCACGTAATGACCGGGGCCGGTTCCAGGGAAGACACTGGTCGATTTCCATTGGTCTTCCCGATTGCGGCCGGGATACCTTGCCTCGTGTCGGCTGTTATTACAGCCGTCTGCAGTTTTGACAGGAGTTAATTGAACGGGGTGTGAGGAGGGCTGGCGTACACAGCCGGGGACGAATAAAGGAAAAGTCCCGGGATCGTCGAACGTCGACGCCGCCTGCAAAAGTAATCTAGAATTTTGCGCTCGTTTCTGGCCATCGCGGCCTCGCGATTTCGTGAATTCGAGGCTAATCCTTTGTCTTTCCTGGCGCAGCGGGGCTAGACTCATTTCGCCGTCGCCCAGGCCATGGTTGTCGAGCTGAAAGCTGCGAGCAGCTCGTAATGGAATTTCATTGCAGCACGCGTGACACGTGTCACCGGCATACATTATATTCGATACGTGGTAATTTCTATAAACGGACCCCCTCCAGCTCGCTTTATTTCGGTATCGGGTGCCTGGTCCTTTGTTTCGCTATCACAAAGGGCAACAACGTGACGCGTCGATGAATAAAAAAAAAAAAGAAGCCGTTCGAGGATCGATTTGCCGTTTCACGGAAACCTCCCTCGTCGACTGCGAACGCACCGACGTCATCGTCGTCGTTAACCACGAAGTTGTACGGCCGCGACGACGCCGCGACGACTGGGTCGTTTGTTTATTTATTTATTCAATATGCGAAGCGTCCACGTATCGTCATTACCGGTGGCGCGCTTAACGCGCAATCAAAATCACGCGACCGGCCGCCATTAGCCGGTGCTCTCAAATAAATCGTGCCGCCAGTAGACGACATCGTGCGGCTCTCTCTCTCTTTCTCTCTCTCTCTCTCTCTCTCTCTCTCTCTCTCTATCTCTATCTCTATATATCTCTCTCTGTCTCTCTTTTTCTCTCTCTCTCCCCCTCTTTCTCTCCCCCCTCTCTCTCTCTCTCTCTCTCTCTCTCTCGCGAGCTATCCCTCTGTCTCTCTCCCTCTCTCTCTCTTTTTCTTTCTCTCTCTCTATCTCTATATATCTCTCTCTGTCTCTCTTTTTCTCGCGAGCTCTCCCTCTCCCTCTCCCTCTCCCTCTCCCTCTCCCTCTCCCTCTCCCTCTCCCTCTCCCTCTCCCTCTCCCTCTCCCTCTCTCTCTCTCTCTGTCTCTCTTTTTCTCGCGAGCTCTCCCTCTCCCTCTCCCTCTCCCTCTCCCTCTCCCTCTCCTTCTCTCTCTCTCTCTCTCTAGCGAGCTCTCCCTCTATCTCTCTCTCTATCTCTCTCTCTGTCTGTCTCTGTCCCTGTCTCTTTCTCTCACTCTGTCTCTCTCTCCGAGGGAATGCAATTGCGCCACTTTGCTCGCACGCATGAATTTCAATAAATAACGAGACGGGCGGTCCCGCTTCGTTATCAGACGGAGTGGCTTAACTGTCGGCGACCGACTGCTTGTTGTCAATTTGAGTCGAGGCGTGCGAGCGCCCAAGACCACAACCACCCACTCGGACGTTCAAGGTAGAGGGCTGCTGGCGTGAACGAGGCGAAATGGGAGCCGAAAGAGCCACGCCAGATAACCATCCACCGGGTGCTCCGACTGAAATTGTCGATTCAGGTTTTCCAATCAAAATTCACCCTTTCGCGAGTCGAGTTCGCCTGGCCGACTCGAGAGTGAAACAACACAATTCATTTGGAGTCGTTCGAACGGTTACGCGAACACCATTGATTTGCACTCGAACGACAACCAATTTACGAATAATTTAACCGGCATTCGTCCCTTCCTTCCGCAACTTGATGTCTCTTGTGTGACGCAATAGTGAAACATCTTACAATTAATTATCATATTAAGTGAAAACTAAGTTCTGAACGTTCACTGAGGTGTAAAGAAATTATAGCGTCATTCACGATAAAATTGTGATCCGGAAAATTCCGTCAAGAAAATCATTTTAATGATGTCCCTGCGAACCATGTTACACCGGATGAAAGAATTTTACGTCACACCAATAACAACATAATTTAATAGAAGCCGATCCGTGATTCTCCGGTGACGCTTATTTTATTTTCCAAGTAAAATATATATTATAAATAGATTGATGTTTATGAAATTTCCAATTTTTGCAGACAAATTTCAAGAAAATGGACTGAAATGAAATCTTATTCTTCATGGGAACAGCCTCTGTACCAATACAATTAAAACAGTGCTAAACTGTATCGAATTTTATGTTATACCATTTTTTCAACATTTTCATAAGCCATGAACGCATAAAGCTCCGCAGTCTAATTACAAGCGTACAAATACCCGGAGTTCGCTTCTTACTACGGGCATCTGACTGCATTCCGCGTGCAGTTAAAGTGCAACCTGCATTTTTCAAATCTCTTATCGTTCGCCGCAGCTCTTACACGATCTGAAATCTCTCGAATCGGAACCCGGAACTCGTTTCATTTCCGATCCTCGCCTGACTTCGAGCGGCGTGTACGCGACTGTGTGTATGTACGCTTGTGCGTGTGTGTATGTGTGTGTGACCGTATCCTTAATCGCGTTATCTAATAACGTAAGTTCCGTACTCTAAATTCTAAGACCGCGTACGGAGCATTAACTCCTCCCTCTACAGAAAGCTCATCACCGGATGGAGGTTATGCTCGCGGTACCCACAATTCCGCCAGAACATTTACGCCGGTCGTTTCGCTCGTATCACCCTGTATACGGGGAGCAGAATCGAAAAGCAGAGGCGGAAGAAGGGCAACGACGCCAGAACTCGCGACAGAAACTTTACCGTCGGGCCCGTCCGCCATTTCGCTCTATAACTGGATATGAGTGCATCCCTTTATTCAGCCGCTGCATAATTGCGACGCCCGAACCCGTCCATGCGCCTGCGAAGGTGGAAAGTGTGACCAGCACGGAAAGTTGCTAAAATGTGACCAGCCGCGTGCATCGTCCTCGAATCGCACGGCTAAATCGCACGTGTTCCTTATTAAATAGAATTTCGACCGAGAGAAGGACACTGCAGCCCTACTTACTTAATTAGGTCTCGTTCTCTAGATATAGAATTTATTGTGCAATTTCTTGTGTTCGACATCTTTTCGTCCAATTTTTCTCACTTCTGCAATAATTAGAATTCCTTTGTTTTTCTTAATACATTATTTATTGGCGTTCATAATTTTCAAAAATCTATAGTCCATAACTGGAGACATTTCAATGTATCCTTGAGCAGTAACAGCAGTAATTGTGAACCAACAAATCAGCCCCAGTGACGTCATCTAATAATTTCGCTTGGGATTATAAAGTGAAAGAAGATTTCTAAGCTTCCTTTTGGTACAGCATTACTATTGAAAATCCTATTACTATTCTTCCGGTAGGTAAACTGTTATTTGAACCTGAGAGAAAATTTATTTTTGTACTTTTTCTATATTTTCTATGATGCCTAAATGTTGACAACAGGAGAGTAGAATTTATTATGCTTAAGTATTGACGAACAGGAGAATAGAACTCGGCTTTCAATAGGGAATTATTTAATATAATTCATATTCCTTCTGTGCTTTTATATGAATTTCTTCACATACGAGCTGTACCTTATAATACCTCGTACCTTATTAATTATAAGTTATAATAATTCAAGTTCATTCTCTCCATTTCCTTTATTAATTTAAAGGAGTCATATTCACGCTCCTCGAGGAATATTCTGTCATCACGAGCCTGATTCGATATTACATGACAAGGAGTTGAGGATTATAAATTTAACTTCGACAACGTAAACTCCCCTCATTGCAACGAACTACTTAGCACAACCGTTCAGCACATGTTATCAAGCAGTTCTGTGCAATTACTCATATGTGCAGTTTCGTGGAATGACTGTAACAGTATTTGTGAATATGAGTGTACGCGTGAGACCATGAGTATATTTAATATGAGCATTTGCGAGTGATGTTTCGTCTGGGTACTTACGCAAAACTTTATTTTATTCAACTTTTAGTACAGAATCATTACACAATGTGCACACTAAATATCAACAATTCTTCAGTACATAGTCTTTATGCATTTATGACAAAAATGAGTAGATCAAATGTAAAACTATACGAACGATTAAAGAATCTGAAATTATTGTTGTATTACTTTCAACTGACTGCAATTATTAAAAAAAAAAAGAAATAAAAGTCTATGTAGCTACTGTATTTTCCTAGTACTGACAATTTTTATTTTACATAGAAATCCGCAATCCAGCAATAATAAATCACGTCTGCTAACAAGATGGCACTTTTTATTAAAACTGAATAAACTAGAAATAAAAATTGAATAAAATTATTTTCAAGCTTTTCTTACTATAAAATTGAATTTTTTTACTGTAAATGCATAAAATCCGCAGTCTACTTATCACTGCTTCTACTAATCCTCCTTTGTGCATAGGAAAAGTTAGACTAACATTGCAATTTGTGGGCAGACTAAAGCAATGCCATAAAATAGTGCTCTTCGAAATTTTCTTTTAACACTAAACGTACCGAGCCACAAATGTAACAGATACATGTTGCCTTCTAAAAATGACAAGATTTAATTTATTTAGACTTTGTGCGGTTCTTATTGCAATGCCTGCTCCACTAAAGATATTTATTGAATCATTGCTCACGAAAGCATCTTTATAATTTCAAAAATTGTCAAATAAAAAATCTAGAACCTAGTTCTAGAAATCTAGAAGGTTTAGTGTCAAACGAATTATAATTGTTGTTTCGTTCACGGACTTGTCGCTTTCTTGGTACGTTACCGGCGAGAGTCGCGCGTTCACAAAATGTCCCCGACTGTTTTTCAAACGGAGGCAACGGATTTACGTCGACGAACGGGCTGTTCCTCGCTGTTAATAACCAAGGTCCGGGCGCTCGTAATTCGTCGACTTAATTTTTCACTCAACCGGCGCGGTTTACACCGTCAATTTGTTCCCGGCGTTGCGGCGCAATGTTTCCAGCTTGACAATTTTCGGAACTCGTTAGAGCGGCACGGTGCGTAACTCGACAAAAACGAAGTTGCGCGATGCCGGTCGCGGTTTTATACACGACGGCGCGCAATCCACTTGACTCTGCGTCGAGCATCGCGATTCGCCGGGGCCCAGGTATGAATGCAAATTCCGAATCAGACGTTATTATGCATATTAGGTAGCACTGCGGTCGTAATTCTCCTCTCATAAGTTCTTCGGTTACCCCCTGGGTGGCTCGTCTTCGGCCCGCCCACCCTCTCTCTCTCTCTCTCTCTCTCTCTCTCTCTCTCTCTCTCTCTCTCTCTCTCTCTTTCCCAATCGACCCCTTCATTCCGTCTCCATAGCCCCTCCCAGCCTCCCCCAAATCGTCGTTCTTCTTCCAGCACTCGTAAAGCAGTCCTCTTAAGAGGGGAAACGACACCGCGGCGGGAAAACTTCGTCCCGTTCCGAATTTGTAATCCGACTTGGAGTTTGATAAGGAATTTACATTTGTAAAAAGTCATTTGGGATCGGATTCCCCAGCGGTATAGCCGCAACTTCTTCCATCCGGCGCGGAAAGAAACCCAGAAGAAATCCGTGGAAGCGTTTTCCAACGGCGCGGCGCGTCCGTCCCTCACGCCAATTCAATCGCGAATCCCGCGAACCAAAAGCATCCCTCCGACGACCTCCGCAGTCCTGCGAAGTCCTCGCGATAAATTATTTATTCGTACCGCGGCCTCGTATATTTCTGCGACCTCGTGGCAACCTCCTTGCCAGCAATAAAATGTTCTATATCAGCTCAATGTCCTTAACGTCCGATCTATGCCCTCTGTCTCTCGAGTACTTGAAGAGACTCCATCTTCATTTCACTCTTTTCTCGAATCTTCAAGCTTTTACTCAAGATTACATTTCTATTGAACTTGACTGACGCGTTACTAGTATTTATAGTATTAATTTGTGGTGTACGACACATCTTCATAATCAAGGATAACAAATGTTTTGTTATCCTTCAAATAAAAGAAACTTTACAATTTTACAATTAACCCACCATTGTTATTGTATCTGTATTTTTGTATATATTTCGTTGCATTTAAATTCAGTTGAAAAGTATATTTTACTGTTAAAAACTGCTTAAACTGAGAAACCGAAGAAATCACGGATATTTGTAAGCGTTAAGGGATGAAAATATTCGATTCTCAGGGCAAACGACGTATAATACAGCAGAATCGCATTCTAATGTGGCCGGCAATGGGTTTATTCAACTTATGTATGTTCCAATCGATCGGACCGACACGCGTATCGGCATTCAACGACGCAGGAATTAATCATACCGCAATAGTTGTCACAGCGGATACATTGGCAGCTGTTACTTTAGCCGTGTAAATCAATCTCGACCAGAGGATTCCCAGTTTCGCGTTGTTGCTTCATTTATCGAGTTTTCTGGCGTCGTTTGTTCCATCAAATCTTGGCCGTCCTCCAAACACGGTACTTGTTGAGAGTGCCGGAAACCTGAATAACTTTTCACATTAATTTCGATCGGTTCTTCTTCCGTGTCCATTGTTCTAAACTATTTAAAACCATTAGTCTTTCATTCTTTCAACGATAGGGTAAGGGACCCAATTACTGTGCCTATATTAAGTATACTTATTTCTTAAAGCATAACGAATATTAAAAAAGAGATATTAAATTTATTTCATTAAAATCAGGTGATATGTGCGTTACATATCTCGTTTTTAATATTCAGTATGCTTTAAAAATGCGTGTAATTAACATAGGCACAGTAATTGGTACCCTCACAGTAATTGGGGCCCTTACGGAATATTGTAGGTCTGCGGAATTTTCAAAATTCCCGAGAAAAAATCTTCCCGAGAAAACGATTTTATAATTTCAATAATTCCGAAACAGAAAATCGGTCATTTTTACCGTGGTAGGTTTAGCGTTAATATTTTAATATTAATATTTCATTTTGAATTTTCGTGGAAATTCAAAAGACAAGTTACTGGGTAATATTGGCTGGTAATATTATACAACATTTTATATACACAACGGGATAATCAAGAAGAGTTCCCAGTTCAAAATTTGCTTGTCTTCGGAAGTTCCAGGATGCAGGAGAAGATTGCATTCAACCTACCATTAGAGACGGAAGACTATGAAATTTCTCAGTTCATTTACAACCGGAACAAGCTCCTTAGAAACCGATATAAAGTTCGAAAGCACTATCCACCGAAAGAGGGATTCCCTGGGAAGTTGCGAAGATTTGCAGTCTAGAGAATACGTTGGAAACTCGAGCACGGTAAAAGGAGCAATTTCGGAAGAATAACCGAAAAGTTCTCCCGTCCATAAGTGCTAATCAACACGTCGTCGGAAGCGCGTGTCAATTCCCGAGGAATTCGTCTATCCCAGGGCTCTCGGGTAGACAAAAAGAATCGGGAACCAGGAATCCCGTCGACGATCATTCGGAAAAAGTACACGTCTGACTTGATCACGTGCCGGTCGAGAAAAGAGGTGCTGGAAGAAATCGTCAGAGCCTATTTCCAGTCGGTGTTCGTGCGCGGATCGTGAGGGCGGTCGAATAAACGTGGGCGCCGGCGATTTGGTCAGTTCCGCGAGAATCCGTGGCGCGTGGATTCGCATTGACGGGCTACCTGCGAAAACGTATGCTGAATTTCAATCAGCACCGGCGGGATTGGAAAGCTGTGGGAAACGGGGGCGAGCCGGGTCCGATGCAACGCCGAGACAAGGGTAGGAGAGGATTCTTCTGATAGAAACGTGCGCGCCGGTCTCTGCCAAGAGGCAGAGACAGAGAAGGGGGAGGGGGGGGGGGGTGAGACGAGAGAGAAATGTCCGAGCAAGAAATAAGAAAAGGGATGAAGGAGGAGGCGCGGGAAACGGCTGTGATTTACTCAATCAACCGAGCTTACTCGCCGCCGAAAGCTCCCTGCGAAGAGCCTTGACAAATGGTCGACTTATTCCACGAGAATACCTCCGGTGCCTGGCCGAACGATGGCGGCCGCGCAACTCGAAATTGCACGCCAATAACTCTATCGATAACCCGGTTATTGTGTCGCTGAGGAGCCCGGTTATTGTCTGACGGGCTCCGTCTAATCTTGCTCGAACAAACGACGCTCGTCGGACCAAAACGGAAAACTAATATGCCCGCCCGGCTTCGTACGCGACCCTTTCGACGCACGGAAATGAAGCAATTACGCACGGAAGTTCGATCGAGCCGGCAGACGATCGGTGATTTTCCGAGTTCCTTTTCTGACGACGATTAAAACAGCTACAGGTGTGCGTGCGTGACGCTGGCGACCAGGTTCCCGACCGTGTTCGCCAATCTGGCTCCTCGCGAATCGACGAACCGCGATTACCGATTACCATCACGAAATTCGATTCGGCTGGAAATTTCGAGGCCGGTCCCGACGATCACACGCTCCGGGCTACGACCACTGATGGGAACATATTGGCCGTGTATCGCCGCTTTGTGTTCACGCTTCGCGACAAATTAACCCTCAACCGACCACAACAAAAAAACCAACGTAAAAAACCGGCAGGGTCCGACGGGTCCATATATGAAAAATGGCCGGGGAAAAGGGAGCGAACAATTTTTGTTGTCACAACATTTTGTTTTACGCATTTTGTGCGTTGTATTGATTTTTTTTTTTAATGCTCTCAGCATACAGAAAAATCTAATCATGTGTTTGGGTAGGAAGCCCCGTTACTGCGGGGCTACCAATTACTGTGCCTATATTGATTATTAGACTGCGGATGTTTATGCAATTTTCAATTTTTGTAGGAAAATTTTAAGAAAGTGGAAACAAATAAAATGTAATTTTTAGTGGTAGTAGCCTTTGTAGATCTGGATTATAAGTAAAAATCGTTCTAAATTCTGTAGTATTTTATATTATAACATTTTTTGACAATTTTCAGAACCCATAAATGCATAAAGATCCGCAGTCTATTGATTATATTTCTTTTTAAGGCATAATGAATATTAAAAGAGAGATATGTATATAAGATGTACAGTACTGTGCAAAAGTCTTAGGCCACCGCGTGACATTTGTCTTATACTTAAATCAATCAATGTTAATGATGCTTAGTAGTTACCATGCTGTAGATTCCAACATTTCGCTGTGCCATAATTGTTCTGCACGTGGAAAGCACGTGTTTTACCGGCAGTGAAAGAAAGGTCTTATTGCTTTTTATGGCATGCAGCCATGTGGTCGCTTCTATGAGCATTTCAGGTAAAAATGTTGACTGCATACATTTCTATTACCGATGTTTCATTTCTGTTTCAAAACTTTCGACTTGTAACTATCGTTCTAAGGATTCCGATATAAAAAATTTGTAACGTTCAGTTGTTTACGCGTAGTGTACTCGTGTGCCGTAAAATTATTGATCCATTTTAAAAACATTGAAAGAAAACAAGTGTAATGGCAAAAATATCAGTTGCAGATAGACAACGAATCATGATTTATTATCAGGACGGGCTTAGCCAGAGAGAGATTGCCAGAAAATGTAAATTTTCAAGGACGGCGATTCAAAACATTATAAAAAAGTTTAATGAAACTGGATCTGTCGAGGATAAAAAACGATGTGGCAGGCCTAAAAAGTTAGGGGAAAGACAAGAGAAGTTTCTACGATTACAATCGTTACGAAATCGGACAAAATCCTCAACAGAGAACTTGCACAAGATTTGCAAGACGCTGCAGGAGTATCGGTCGACTCTTCAACGGTGCGCCGAAGTCTCTTAAAATCTGGACTGAGAGGCTGTGTTGCGATTAAAAAACCATTGTTTCGGAAAGGAAACAAACAAAAAAGACTACAGTATGCTCGAGAGCATAGTAATTGGGAATTAGAAGACTGGAAAACAGTCTTATGAACTGATGAATCAAAGTTCGAACTTTTTGGCAATAAAAGGCGTCAGTTTGTGCGGAGACGAAAAGGAGAAGCTTACCAGGAAGCAAGTTTAAAACCTACAGTAAAACATGGTAGGGGTTCGGTGATGGTTCGGGGCTGTATTTCCGCTAATGGAGTAGGAGATTTGATTCGAATAGATGGAAAATTAATAGCCACACAATACCTAAAAATTTTACAACAACACGCAGTACCATCAGGACAACGACTGATTGGTAACAAATTCATCTTCCAACATGATAATGACCCCAAACACACAGCACGAATTGTGAAAAGTTACTTGCAAGAGTTGGAAGATATAGAAATTTTAAAAGTTATGAACTGGCCACCTCAAAGTCCTGACTTAAATATTATTGAACATGTTTGGGATTATTTAGACAGAGCAAGAAGAAAAAGTCAACCGAAAAATGCAGATGAACTGTTTGAGATGTTGCAAACAGAATGGCGAAAAATTCCAATGGAAATTATCAATAATTTATACGAAAGCTGTATAAGAAAAGTCAACGCTGTAATTAAGGCAAAAGGAGGTCATACAAAATATTAAAGTATTTACCAAAAACCATTATAACATTACATAATTATCACTAGTATATTGTACATGAATATAAGTATAATAAAATATATATGCTCAACCTAACTGTGTACGTTCTTTAACCGGTAAAGATGTAAATTTTGTGATATAATGTAAGTGGCCTAAGACTTTTGCACAGTACTGTATGTATATTAATCAATTTTAGTGAACAAAATTTTATATCTCTTGTTTACTATTCATTATGCTTTAAAAAGAAGTATAATCAATGTAGGCACAGTAAATGGGTCCCTTACCCTATATACACAGGCTCACGAAAGTATTCGAACGTCCTTTAAAACAGTATAAATTTTTGAAAATTGGACCAAAAGACCTGACATTTTTTGAGCAATTAGAAGAATCGGTTTACCGAATGAAGTGCAAAAAAGAATTTGAAAAAATTGCAATTGCTAGGAATTAGAAGAGCAAATAAAAAAGGCACTTTCAAAAACTTTTTATTTGAGCCTCTATCGAAAATTTAAAATATGCGTTTTTTTTTGTAGATCTATGTTAGATATAAACATACTGAAAATTTCATCGAAATTGGCTGATGTAGATAAAAACGACACGCATCTAAAGATGTTAGAATTTGTGGATTTTAAGCAGAAACTGATCGAAAGTCGTGAAAAACTACGATTTTTACCACTTTTAACTATTTGCAGCTCGTGTGTATATTAGTCGATTTCGATGAAATTTTTAGCATGTGTATAATTAACATAGATCTATAAAACGCATATTTTAAATTTTCATTATAGGCTCAAATAAAAAAAGTTGTCAAAAGTGCCATTTTTATTTTCTCATGTAATTATCACTAATTGCAATTTTTTCAAAATCTTGTTTGCACATCATTTGGAAAACCAATTCTTCTAATTGCTAAACAATGTCAGGTTGTTTGATCCAATTCAAAAAAGTTATAGTAGTTTAACACTAGAACCACCGGATGAGTCAAAATGACTTGCTCTTAATTTATTCTTTTAGAAATATTGAAATTACAAATAAGTTTCCGTGAGAAAATTTTTTAATAAACTTCTCCATTCAAGCAGATATTTAAACAAAACCGACGCGAAATCTAAAGAAATACATTTTTGTTGTTATTATAATGCAATGTATGCCAGTTGCATGTAGTGCTCGGTAGTTCTAGTGTTAAAGAGCGTTCGAATATTTTCGTGAGTCTGTGTATTTCGTTTTTACATAAGATCCGTTACTAAAGTCGGACCTTCTGGTCGTTTGAAGGTTAAAGAACCTTCCAGGGCCCCTGAAAATGGCTGGTCCTTTAATAATTGCAGGTTGGAAGGGGTGGGGGGGGGGGGGACAGCGCGCGGCTTCTTGTCGCATTTGCGTCCTCATTTTGTGCTGCTTGTGGTCGATTAAATACTAAATAATGCTGGACTCGTCATAAACAGATTATCCGGGTTTCGCTGGGGCAACTGTGAAGCGCGGAAGTTGGTCGAGTGTGTTCACGGTGAATCGAAAATTCTCGGCTGTTCCTTTGAAGCAACGGCCGCAGACGCGAAATTATAGTCTGTGATTTCGTGATTGGATTCGTCGTGGCATTCGAACGATTGGGTAATGTGTGCACGTTTCACAAAGCGAGCACCGAAGTGCATCTACTATTTTACTAGTCTATTCAATTTCATACTTATTTACTCCGTTCTTTATGTTTCAAAGTTAGTTACACCATAAAATATTACTCCATAAAATATTGGTGTTTCTAAATCCCACACGTACATGTAAATTACCAAATGTAGAATAGTAATCTAACATGGAACAGTTCCATTTCGAAAGGCAGCAGCCATTCTAAGTCACATGCCATGTGAAAACTTTTTATCGAGAATTCACTGTAATTGAACGACGATTTGGTACTCTCGGTCAAAACAGACCCAGACTTCGCCATCGGAAAATGGTTATTTTAAAAACTGCTTGTGTATTAGTTTCAAGTCCGGCACGAACTGTTGCAACCATTCAATAGTTGCAAAGAAGTCCGGAGGGCTAAATTATCACTAGACTACGGATCTTTATGCAAAATCAAATTTTTCCACCTGAATGGCAACAAACTGGTTAATATGTTTAATAGGCTGAAAATAATATAACAGCTTATTAAAGACTGTTTGAAATTACGCCCAATCATTTTTGTCACAAATGCATAAAATCCGCTGTCTAATTATCACACACGTTTGAAGTATAAATAAACTCCCGGCAAGTAAGAACACGGAAGAGTTAGGTTTCCATCTAAGGGTTGATTCGAGCAACGCAACCCTGGGATGTCATAAATTCGTCCGTCGAGCGCAATTGTCGTATCATTTGAGCGCACGGTACCCTACCCCGCAGCTGAACAATCTCCGGGAAAGGTAAATTGCCACGAGGGTCTAATAAGCAGCCGCCAAACTCACAAATTTCGAGGACGGTGGAGCGAAGTTGCTGCCAAATGTGTCGGTTTCAGGGGACGGAATCGACGAGGACGCCGAGAGACAGTTGGTTGATACGCGTGGTGACACTCCTCCGTTTTCAATTTGTCGGAAGGGCCCGTAAAGTATGAGTAACGACTAACTCGATTAGTTTCTATCAGGGTCCAGGGTCACGTACTCGGCCCTGGTGCGTTCCCCGATTACGTCGACGAAGACGCATCGACCCTCAGCTGTCTCGCACTCGACACAAGCTAACGAGATCGCGATATAAGGCGGCGGGAAAACGGCGACATATAGAAACAAACGTCTATTTTGACCCAGAATCAAAATGAGATCAAAATCGACATGCTTGGACTCATTTTAATCAGAAAAATCTTAGCACTACGTTTGGAAATGTAAAAATGGTTGAATTTGTGGTCTCTTAAAACGTGATGATACAACCTATTTTTCAATCGAATGATAAAGCTTACATAATAATAATTGTATTGCGAATGTGATAAACAAAACAGTTTATGTTAGACGATGTATACACAGTGTTTGGTAACTGGTGGTACAAGCGAAAAAGGGGTGATTCTACATGAAAGAATAAGTCGAAAATATAGGATAAACATTTTTTCATCGGAAGTTTCGTTATCGAGAAAATCGAGTTTGAAATGCAGCGAATACGCATGCTATTCGATAGGAATTGTCTGACGCAACTGTCTGATCATGACCAACCAAATCTACTTCCTGCATATACTAAAGCACACAATCCTGACAGATCTTCAAAGTCGATTTTCTCGAAAACAAAGCCTCAAACGAAAAATGTTTATTCTATATTTTCGACTTATTCTTTCATGTAGAATCACCCCCTTTTCGCTTGTACCACCAGTTACCAAACACCCTGTATAATATTTTACAAAAATAAGGATTTGAAGCAATGTCTACAGTTTTACACGTTTCATCAGAAACGGTTCAGATAGTGCACAAATGCTAGGGAAATATGATCAACAAACACTGATAGCCAACTGTAGTAAGACACGTTTAGACTGGTGGTTACACCGTTTTTCTCCTATTTGAAAGTCAGTTGACACGCGTAAGTCAAGATGAAACCACTTAGTGCAGATTAAAGAAACAGTACCATTTCATCGTGCGATAAAGGTTTTTCACGCGCAAATAAGGAAAAATTTGTTCGCATCCTTCAACGATTATTTCATTTTTAAATATGATCACTGCCCTAAGACTTATGAGCGGTAGTGTATGTCGAGGAAACTCCGTAGTTTTATTCTCTCTCTCTCCCTGTCTACCGAGAGAAGGCATCCTTGACTGATAGGGGAAGGGTGAGGGTAGGTCTTGGAAATTGAAGCGTAAAATATTTTGCTAATTTGAATGAGCACTACCGTAAATCGACACGAGGCTGACCTCTGGCTGGCGCTCGACATAACGAGCGGAAGAACGCGAAGCAGGAAGCTGACATAAGGTGACAGGAAGAGGGTGAGATATAGAAACTAACTCCGGACGTGCGAACGACTCGGGTTTTTCGACGACCCTGGCCACCGTCCCGATATATCCTATCCAGGTCCCGTTCTTCGTCTGGCCGAATGGTCCATTCGCGCCTAACTGTTTCGCGAGAGAGTCACTTACCGGCCGAAATGCTTTTATTTCCCTGATTCTCGGTTCAACGCCGTCGTCCGCCAACACGCGACACCGGCAACGACCATAGTAACGACTAGAACCAGGACGAGAACCGAATCGGACCGTCGGGCAGCGCCGCCTCTTCAACGGGGCTCGAGAACTGGTTCCCAGCTCTCAGATCAGTTAAATAAACGCGCAGCTTTATCGTAAAAATTACGACCGAACATCTGGCTCACTGGCTTCCGTCCTACGAGCGTCGTGAACTGTGCAACGAGTGGATGAGCAATGTTCGACTGACGCGGGACTTTCCGAATAATCATGTCATTCGGAATCGTGCTGATAGAATTGGTGTAGATAGAGCGAACTGGTTGAATATGGAACGCCATTTTGTTTCCCGAATGTGCTACTTGTGAAATCAATCTTCACCCCTAATTGGAACTTCATTATCCTTAATGTACTCGCTTAGAACTCCCAAAACCTCTAAAACTTTCTTTTTCTTATATAAATAGAGTAAAATACCTGAATATAGAATACCATTTTGTTTCTCGAACCTGGTCCTTGCAAAATGTTTTAACTGAATATCCAAGGAAAATTTTTGTCGATCCTCTAATATAAGAATAACTTATTTTACACTTTCTTTTATTTCTCATATCTTCATTTGGTATGAACATATACAACAGCCTGATAAGAGCACATTGAAATAACGCTCACACCTTGTTAAAGGATCTTTGTAATATCACTTGTAGCATTCTTATTCATAATATCACTTGAAGTACTTCAAGTACTTCTTCAATTATGAAGTACGGTTTTAAGTACGAGTGGTTCCTGCTTGTAATTATCAAGGTGTATATGTGTATACATGTATTCATACATATATATATATATATATATATATATATATATATATATATATATATATATATATGTTATGAACAAGTGGATCCTCGTTCATAAAGGCTGTATTCTATACACCCTTCAAAAGGGGTTGCTCATTTACGAAGGGTGTATACATATAGCGCGCTCGTTCTATTAACCTCATCTCTTTTAATTTTATATCGCAGCTTTGATCACCAGGAGATATTTTTTCATCAATACTTTGCTATAAGAAAAATGAATTTTTCGAATCCTTTAATTCGTTATCCCTTCTAATCAATAAATATTAATAACAAAACTGTTTCACTGCAACGACATATTGAGTTACTCCATATTCCAATTATGTCATTTTATAATGTACATGTCAGAATTCTAAAAAAAATTGAAATTAAAATGAAAGAAGTTTCCTTCCTTTCACGAGTATTTTTAATAAATTACATGTGAAGTAACATTGCTACAAATTCCAGGAAAGCTCGCATTTCATTGTTTTTCGAAAGGTTCTCTGCGTTATAAAATCTGCGGCCGAATGTTTGACGATAAGCATCGAGAGATCTAACAATAATATCACAGCTTACCGTGCTGAACATAATTATTTCTGAAAGAGGAACGAGAGTGGTGAGAGTCTAAGCAGCCCTCGGGGTCCCGGAGCAATTTTCCGAAATCGCACTGGTCATCGGTGCGAGGTGGTTGACGTTCGAGAACAAAGAGGACAAAATAAGAGTACGTGGCAGAACGAATTGTGGAGCTGTAATTACTTCCGCTTCGCGACGGTATTTCTGGACAGATAATGGAGCGATCGCTTTGACTACAAAGGATCCAGGATAGATCGTTCGGTGCACCTCACAGACACGTTGTTGACTGTTCCGAACGTTCATGTCCGCGTGTCACGGGACCTGCCGCCCTACCATACACGCGTCAATTCCGTCTTTGTCAGGAACAACTCACCGAAGGATATTGAACTTCTGACGGTCGCGGAAATAGGGCGAAAACCATTCTGCGGTGCCAAGATAGGGGCCGGAGAAATATCCAGCAGCTGATCAGTAGACTCTCGCCACTTTTCTACCAAACATTCTGAGGGCTCGTGTCGCGAACCTTATTATCGCTGCTTCTGCGCAACTTGTGTCGCACTTTCAGAAATTATACTTTCCTTCAGATGCGAGAAACTGCTTTTCAATATATTTCACACGTTCTCGTAAAGCGTGACAAAGATATTCTCACAAAAAAATGAGCAATCCTCCGTATAGGGGAAACCGGGGCTTAAAACTTCTGATTTTTATAAAACGTGTAAAATGACTGGAAAATAGTGTATACTTATTCATTGTTAAATTTCTTATACTTTAAACTTGCAACTTTAAATTTAATATACTATAATAGGCTTGCGTTGTGATGCAAGCTGTTATCGCATTAGGCCAAGTTGTTACTAATCGGTCAGATTCGAGAATAAGTAAAACTACAATGAAATATAGTGTGTCCCACGAACTCGGTCCACTTGATTATCTTAGTTATTTCAAACGATACGAGAAAATGTTACGTACAGAAGTTGTAGGGTTTAAGAAACTGCATAATATGGTGTAAATGATACTCTTGCAAGTGGAGGCGCAGAGAAGCTATCACCTTAGAGGAGTGTAAACATAACACGGCTCCGGTATGTCTCCTGGACGATGCATGTCACCGGCAAGACCCGTGTTATTGACATAAATCGAGAATTCGCTGTATTCGGTTCTGCCTGATGCGTGAATGTAGAATTTTGTTTCGCGGAAGAAAAGTCATAGCACTCTGGTCCACAGAGCAAGCGCGAGGGTATGTGATTCTCGAAAATAAGAAACCAGAGGACGGAGGAAATGTGTAACGATTGTACGTTTGATAGCGAGACGCTGGTAGCCAGGCGGTGGCCGGGTTTCTAACGGCACGGCTCGGATTGGAATTCTGAGAGGTGAGTTACCGGTTATTGGAATTTTCCAGGTTTTAAAGCGACACAATAAAAAGAAATCGTGACCAATACCTCGCCGAGAACCGACTGTATATCTGGCTACTTTATGCGGACAACAAAATGGATATCGCGAAGCGACTGTTCGTGTTAATAACGTTCGTATCGAGTTATGACCTGTGCGTCTCGCTGAACCTCGAGCATCGTTTATGGATCGACGAATTTTACATTGCCGTGAAATATAGTAGACGTATATTACGGACACGCGCGATTCAACCTCGCCAGTTTATTAAATAGTTACAACAACGGGACTTATAAACGCGAGCGTAACACGCCTGTAAACACGAGCGGCTACGAAAAGCAATAGGGTCTTTATTTCGTGTGCTCGTCATTGTAATGTCGACGATAAAAGAATTTTTGAACGAACCGTAGCCAAAGGGGATCGTATTGATTATTAAATTCGTGTTTGATAAAGTTTCATCGATACTTTGTTTGCGTTCTTATTCTCCTCCAATACGCGCGGTATAAATATGAAGCGTTCAGAAATAATCGGTTTATGAAATTTCGCTTAAAAATACATCGCTTGTTTTTCGTTGTTGTTGTTTCTATTATAAATTGAGCTTGTCAAATGAAATTTGTATACATGCCTTTACCGTGGTTGAACGTGAACATTGATTTGCAAGCTGGTTATATATCTGAAACGTAATGCTTAATGAGAAATTATTGATGCTCGATATCAATCGGAACGTGTTCGTGTAATCTTGATTTTTACATACCGAAAACTCCGGCTTTGATTGTTTAATTTCATAGAGATAGTTAATGGAGTATAACAATTTGTATGTAGGAGCGAAATAGTAAACAATTTTTGCTTCACTCAAAATCAATTCGTCTTCGAAATTAGTGTTTACGAATTACTAAATTCGGAGGACCACCGAGTAAGAATGATTAAAAATGAGGACCAGTCTGGGGTAAGATTAAAATGAGCCCTTCGGAAACGAAAACTACAACGTTCTACGCAGCACGGCTGTCTGTGCACGCGTACGAACTTTAATTGCAACGTTTCGACGGAACAAAGCCTCGGACCTCGCCGAGCAGCAACGCGAATCAAACGCAACTTTTAATCTGGATCGGGTGTGCGCGAGGCCGCGGTTACACCAACAGACGACTTAATGAAAACCGATTTTCGCTATGGTGAGTTGCAGCTCCGTGGCCGGGCACGAGGCGAGCTTTCGTTTTCTCGGAATATTTGGGACGCATTGCTCGAGAATGTATCTGAAGGCGTGTTTAGACCAATTGCATCGCTCTTTTGCTCCTTTACTTTGACTAAATTCCAGCAGAACCGACGTTTGTCCATGCTACAACGATTGGTCCTACAGGCTATATCGAACATTTTTAGTATTTATGAACCGTTTGCGTTTTCAAACTGAAAATATACAGTTTAAAACTTTGTAGACACACGGTATTGGCACACTAGAGTGGGTGAGCAAATTACTAGAGTCACTCGTATAAATTCGCATGTTTGCTTGGAGACAATCAACTTTTAAATAAATCCGAGGCTATGTCGAACATTTTTATTTAGCATGAAACGTTTCCGTTTTCAAATTGAAAATATACAGTTTGAAACTTTGTAGACACACAGTATTGGCACACTAGAGTGGCTGATGAAATTAGTAGAGTCAAACGTATAAATCGGAATGTTTGCCTCGAAACAATCAATTTTTTAATAAATCCTAAGCTATATCGAATGGTCTTTATTTCTTATAAACCGTTTGCGTTTTCAAATTGAAAATATACATTTGGGAACACAGGAGGTAAGATGATCTATCACGTTGAAGATAAATGTATTTTTCGCATTGTGATAAATTACGAGATTGTTAGTTGCAATTAAAACATACCTAAGAATCGCTCGTTTTCTGAAGAAATATTGCAGAAATAAAATGCTGTGACATTTAATGTCACGACGGTGAAGGTCACAACTTTCTGTCACGCGAAAACGTATCTTAACTATTGATCATTCGCATGCGAATGTAGTTCGTTACCGTTTACGCTAAACGAGCACGAATTTTTCCGTGTTTTAGAGCATGAATATCGTTCGTTTGACCTAAACGCATCTTTGTTAGAGGACAGACGATAATCTCCACGAAGAAGGCAGTACTCCGGAACTTCTGCTTGTATTACGTCCATTTTATTTATCTGTCATGAAAAATCACAACTGATCGTCGTGAATGACTTTTTTATGAATTCATGCAAGGTGTTAATGTTGTTTCGATATTGATTTCAAAGCGTCTTTCAAAACAGAGAACTAGAGGAAAGTAAAATTTGCTTATAGTTCCGTAATTACTTTTGGTACGCAAAACGATCGATTTAAAAGTATATTAATTCCTCGTTGTATGCACTTTCTTTATGGCACTAAATATTTCATTTTATGCGTTTGAATATATACCTTCTTATGACATATGCTGCGATTACTATTACACTGCCAATTTATACACATTTATAGCAGATAACAAGAAATAAAGTACAGCAAAATAACATTTTAACGAGGCTGATCCAAGGTTTAATATTCTTCTTTATCTAGAAAAAAAAACAAAGTTTATTGAGGTACTAACTTTCTATATAATACTTGTTTTTATCGATCAGACCTTAAAAATGCAAATTTGCTTCAAGATCTATGGTTATATTGTATAATATTTCAAGTAACGAGGATGATAACTAGACTGCGGATATTATGCATTTATAACAAAACCGAGTGAATCTAATGCAAAACAGTGAAAACATTCAAAGAATTTCAAAATATTGTTGAATTAATTCAATTTCATTAAAATTACTAAGGACAATTTTTATTTAGCATAAATATCCGCAGTCTAATGTTAACTTCGTACCCTTTAACGTAGAAGATATGAACTACTTTTCCGGAATCTTTGTTAATATTGTTTTTGAGTAAACATGTAAAATCATTACTTTTATAATGCATATCTTACTATATACCTTTTCCCTTATGTATTTTTCCGGAGAAATGTTGAAATAATTCCTTGCAAGTACAAACACAAATTCATCTGTTTTAACTGTTATTGATTATCGATGAAATAATTCTAGATAAATCATACATCACGCTTAAAATTTTGACCCTCTCTTGTAAAAGCGTTTCACAAAATGATATTTTATATATTTTCGACTCCACTGTGCAATTTTATTATCGAATTCTAATGTTCTGCAGCAATATTTTCGAAATTCATTCCGGATGGCTTCCTGGTACGATTTCTTGGATATTATACTGGATATTCTCTGCGGGACGCTTAGCCATGAACTGGTCAGGCCATACTGAAGATAATCCATGCGTGAGTAGAATGCAAGGAGACCAAAGAGATGCGGTACACTGGACGAGAAACTAGCCGGAATGTCGATAGTGAACCCGGAATTTTGCGTACAGAGTGCGGTTGGATGTGTAGGTTTGAGAAGTTGGCGTTCGCATGCTACCGGATACTAACTAAGAATTACTTATTAAGATTGTTTTCCTTCGGGCGTGAATAACGAGAACTTATCCAAGTCGTCTCTCCGTGCCCTGTTAGAACTTCTTCACAACTGTCTGAACTATGCCAGTAGGTGCAAGCCTGGCAATGAATTTGGAATTTGGAACGTTCTAATAGATGATCTTGTTTAAAGTTAGCGCTGAGTCGCAATTAATTGTGAGCGCCCATTAAAAGCATGCGATGTTATAACGAAATTAAATAAATAAATGACTTCTAAATGACCTCTAAATAAAAGGAGAAATTTTTAAAGAATTAGTCACTTCATCATGATATTTCACGCGATAAAAATTAATTTAAATTTTGTTTGTATAAATAAATATTGTGCACGTATCAACAAACGCGTGCCTGTATATTAGTTCAATTCATTTTTGTGTAAGGAATTCAACTCTCGAACTAGTGAAGCGACGGTGTGGACCACTGTATGTTGCCTGTAAGTAGAAACGGTCGGTTATGGTCAGACGACGTGACCGAACACGAAACTCTAGCACTTGTGCAATGATTAAAACAAATTAACCCAGACCTGTTCTTTCACGATTAGCTACCATATAAGTTAATTAACCCCGTTCAATTTATTTTTCTGCACAAAATAAAACGTCAAGACCGGATGCGAAATTCTCGAATTTAGCGCAGAATACAGCAACGTAACGATGAAAATAAATTAACCGAGAGCTTCTTTCGCGATTATCAGTCGCAGAATCGTGTGCAAAGTATTTCGCAAAGGAAGGGAACCTTCTCGAAACCGCGGAACGTTTCACGGGACATTTAAACTGTAACACATTCCCGAGGATTCTTTGGAACATCACGCCACGCTGCGGCAAACGAAGACATTTTTCACTGGAACGAACGAATAGCAGCATCGCAGAACCGGGTTCCAGGGGTGGTTGGAAGAAAAACGGGAGGCCGTGAAGGGTCTGTCGCGAGATCAAGTTTTAAAATAGAAGGATGTCGCTGTCAGAGGAATTTCCGGAAACGCATAAGCAAATTACTGAACCGAATGCACCGTGCCCGACCTTAAGCTCGCTTGTCACGGTAAGCTGCATCCCTGACACCGATTTCCTGGCCGTTCTTCCCGTCCGAGAAGCTTCTTGCCGCGCCGGAACGCGGACTCACAAAGGACGTCTTCCTCGTCCCGAACTTTTTTCGACTGCCTTCCTCCTCCTCTTCGAAGTCATCTTTACGAGCCCGTTGCCCTCTGGCTCGTGGACCGATTTTAATTAATTCGGCAGGAAAAAGGAGTTTCACAAGAAGCTCTTCTTCCCAGGTCTCGCAAAATTGTTCCCTCGCGTCAAGCGTTTCTTTTAGATTTTTTCTTTCTTTTCATTTTTTCCCCCCTTCGTCGTCGTAGCGCGTGCGCGCCAGCTCTCCTCTCCTTTCCTTTCCGCTTTCGTTCGTCCCGCCGTCAGCTTCTTCCTGCGTCCCCTTCCCCGTCATTTCCTGTTTCCTCCTTGTCGTCCTCCTCGTCCTTTTTTTATTTTTCGGCACGCTCGTTACGCTTCGGCGTGACCGTAATTGTAATTAGACATATCGTCCAATCAACAAACCCCTCGTTTCCCTTTGATCGTGTTCCTCGAGAACATTGGACTACATCCCGGTGTATTGACTCGTCCCACAATAACGCAAGATCGGTAATCACTTATTCGAACATGGGTATATTAACACGTTGACTTCCATACCCATATATGGGTGACGAAATTATTTGCACAGGCTTTAAAATGAATTTTTACGTTAATATATTAATTGTACCAAATTTGATTAGAATCCGTAACATTCAAGGAAGTTGGAGGACTACTCAGTATCATACATTCAATTTTTTTCAATTTTTATTTCATTAAATAACACTTTGATTTTATAGAATTTTTTAGGTCTCCAGTTTGACAGTCAAAGTGTTAACAGTAGGTTTACGGAGCACTAAAAGTGACTATTTTACGTAGTAGAAATAACATAATTGTAGTTATTCAGATTTTCAGACATTTTTATTGTAACAAGTGCTCAAAGAAACGAGCCTATTGAACAATTCTTCGCAGGTGTGTCCTTGCACACTTAAATTTAAAACGTCGAATCTACCAATATAATTAAAATACAATGCTCTTTTTTTTTAATTGAAGAGCAGACGTTTGCGATGTAAATAATCTATTTAGAAAATTATATTAAATACAGAAGGGAACATTTGTAAACTTCTTTACATTCAGAAAGACATATTTTCATGTTTCAAATAGTTCCATATCCGGACAAATCAGAACATTTCCAGTATATTTTTCCCTATCGAATTATGTAAGAATAATTTCCCATTTGAAACTACTTTGCAAATTATTGCAATATTCCACTCTATTATAAAATACGAAATAGAACTTATATTTCAATATCCTCTCTAAAAGCACGTTGCCAGACACGTCTTTACTCTTCGAAAGAAACGCCACGAATGAAACATAAGAGATCGAAAAACAGAGGAGCAACAGTCGAATATAAATAACTGAGGATCGAGGGTCCTATACCGGGGACAACGTACAATGTATATTGACTGTAGATACAATGTATGCATATACAGGCCAAGAATCGATTCAAACGATCCTTCCTTCTAAAGAAATAATAGATTGATTGTGTTCTACATTTATGAAATAAATTCCAGCATCACTTTTCCCCGTTCCGAATAATTTCTTTCCTCGCTCTCCGACAGATCACTTCCGGTTCACAGTTGGTTCGTTCGATCCACCGGTTCATCCGAAGCGAAAAACCGGTACGCCGAACCTAATCAGCGGCCGCTAAGTCGCGCGAATACATCAGCTATCGTCGTCTAGCGTGCACATTAATATGTTATACTTCCCCCGGGTCTTCGAGTTGTTCAAGTTATAACACCGGCAAGTTCCTAATTCCTAGCGACACCCCTGCCGCGGGTTTCACGATAATTGATTTTCATACCGCGCTGAAACTTATCAATTTTAGCAATCGCGAGAGTATTACCCGCCTTAAGTAGTTGCACACGTTCCCCCGGCCCGGCCCAGCCCGGCCCGACTCGGCTCTATTTCGGCGCGACGTCGGCGAAACGATAACGAAGACGGGCGCGACGAATACCGTCGGCGAACATCGCGTTATTACCGTAATTTCTGCGAGGAACTTCGAGCCGCCGCAGGAAAATAAAATCGCTAATGACTTCTTCGAGTTAGCGCCAACGTCGCGAGGTGTTCCGTGCAATCTAGGAATTTTTTCGAGAAAACAGCTTCCTCGAAAAATTTAGAAAGTTGATTCGGAAAGAAATCATGACCTTGAGCTGGAAAAATAGTATCAGAGCTACACGTGTTAGCCGGAAAGTTTTCAAATTTTGAGCAATTGCTAGAATTAATTCCCTTTGAATTTTTTCTAACTTATTTCTAAGAGAGACTGTTACTGGCCAGTATGGAAAGCATCCACTAACTGTAAGCCTACTGTATAATTGTTAAAGCTCAAATAAACCAAAAATGGTTTCAGTGGCTCAATAAAAAAAAAATTACCTTTGTCTAGTTTCCTAGCGCAGTTGTTTCCTAATTAAGGTAAAGGCACCAGTAGTTGACCATGTACAGGTAGTTGACCATTTTATAGAAAAACATAAAAAATAAGGTTTTTATAAGCGCACTTATAAGTGCACTTTTGATGAAAGTGAACCTCGGATGCCATGCCGTCTGTTGTTTAAATTTCTTAAAACCTTATTTTTTTATGTTTTTCTATAAAATGGTCAACTATTGGTGCCTTTACCTTAAATTCTGAAGAATCTGAATGGACAAAAATGAGCAGGTACAATTTGAAACAGTGAGAAGATTACAAAACTTTACGAGTATTAATATACTGTCGTCACTATATTGAAATTATTAATGAAAAGTATAAATTTACATCGACAAGCTGATAATCGCGAGAAATGTTATGTTAAGAAAAATCGTGTGCTACCGCAACATTTATCTGGTCGAACCTAATCGTGTTGCCTGCGACGTGTTCGCTATCGTCAATAATAAACGAGATATTTGAGGTGGTGAAATTAGGCGCACCAGCCTGTACGCAGCGGCTGAAAATGTACTTATACCGTGTACGAACCCTCGAGAAATACATTATACGTGAATCAAGCGAGTTTCTCGGCGGCCAGCGAAGGTTCTCAGGATAAACCGGAGTATCAACGTCGAAACACGAGCATTCCGGAGCGTTTATGAATAGCATCGGGCCCGTACTCTCTCCTCTCCGGGCAACTTTGATGAATTACGGTCAGGGTCCCGTGGCGCGGGGATGAGCTTACGGGGGCGACGGTGCTTTGAGCAAATTAAAACGCGCTTGCTCGAAACACCTGACCCATGATTCGGTTAGAACAATACCCCTCGTCGCCCGGCACGCTTTCATCGGTCTCGCGTCTTACGTTTCTCTCGGCTCGAGCGTCGATCTGCTCGGAGGCATTAGACAGAGAACGAAACGACAGAAAGGAAAGGAGACAATAACCGAGTAAAAGTGACGGAGTGAATAACAGAAGAGGAACCTGTGGAAGTGGAGGCAGGAAGCGCGAGAGAATGAGAGTAAGAGTGACAGAAAGAAAATAGAGAGGAGGAAACGGGCGAGAGAGCAAAAGAAATGGCGGGTCAAAGAGAAGAAGAGGGACAAAGAGGGAGAGAGTGGGGGAAAAAGAAACGTAATAGATGTACCAGCGGTGCGAAAGCGTCCGTCACTGTGTACACGCTTGCGCACATATACATATATATGTCCATCCTAAACGGCGTTAAAAAGAATTTAGTGTCGCGCGCGAACCGGCGAATGGCATATTTCGTGGCAGCGCGTGTCCTTTTTTTCAGCTTCCTTCGTCCATTACCTCACTGTCTTCCCCCAGTGAGAATTTTCTGGACAGTACCGTTGTTTGGACGCAACGCAATGAGAGACCCACGGAACTGTCTCTCGAATTTGACACCGAGTTCCAAACACTTTGACCACCCGACTACAGGCAATAAATTAACCTAAGGATCGAAGACCGGGACTCTTCCTGTCTTTTCTGCGACTTTCCAGCGCCAGAACACTAACAATTTAAGGCAGCGTCTGGGCAACTTCTAACGCTCTCACCCTCAACTTTCTCCCACTAGTATTTACCACCTCCACCACAGATTTCACATCCCTTAAAAACATCTTTGCGTGCGAGCCTTCAGTCTTCAGCTATTCCTCGTTCACACCACATCTTTGTACAGTCGTTATAATTTAACTAAGTGTTACTGTTATTAGCAAGTCGTCTCAGTTTTCTACTCAAAACACCTCACCCTTTAAAAGAATTACCTACACTCCTCAACAAAAAGAAATTGCGTATTGCTTTACGACTTCCTTTTATTACTTTCGATATTTTCGCTACCGATAACTGTTGCTGTTTTAGTTCAAGAATTTGCTTTTTTCAGATTCGCTAAATTTTTTTCAGCGTCCCATACATACAAATTTACGTAATATTGTACTGTAATTTTTACTCGCTGATAGATCATGAAATACTGAGCAATTTCTAAACATATTAACAGAGTGTGCTATCATTTTGACCTTAGTATGGGACAGTTTTTCTTTGTTGTATACAAACATCTACGACATTGTAACTTATTTCTAGCAAGCCGCATATTCTGAGCTCATAATGTTTTCAGATTATACGTCACAAACGTAAAACTATACATGCGTCATTGAGAAATTAAAGATAGCACGCATGGGCTATCTTTTTGACGAGGAGTGTAGCACGGTTTTAACCGTTTGAGTCCCAAGCAGCGCGATCGCGCTGTTGAGATTTTATGTCGAGAAAACCAAGCATATTTCGAGCATTGTGGACAATTGACGGTGCGTCACCAATTGTCGAAGTCGCGCGCTCAGATTTACTGACGCAAGTACATCACACAGCTCCTTTTAATGTAAATAGAACATTTTACAATAGATAGAATGATGATACTATAATAATGCAATAATACATTACAAAATAAAAATTCTCATTTAGAGAAAGCGCGGTTGCGCTGTTTGGGATTCTTCGACAGTGTTTTTTCAATACCCCCTGGGACTCAAACGGTTAAGTAACCGCGCAGGAGTGACAGATGCGAGAAAAGTCGAAGTAACTGATCTTTTCCATCTACGCACGTACGTACAACCGTCCTCGAAAACAATGTCCGCTAACGGACAGAGAAGTTGAAATGCTGTGAATGACAGTTCCCATCGCACGCTCCTGTTATCCGTAGATGATTCGAGTTTACATATCGAGTATATCGAGAAGACACTCGTGCCGAACAAAGGACTGCGTCGATCACGCTGAAACCCGATGTTCACCTACCGTCCACGACCATCAAACGCGGCGCACGGTATTTTTGAAAGCGTACTCCAACGACGGTTCTTCGGCGAGTTTCTCCCGAGTGCGTTTCGTTTGACACTACACGGCGTTAGTATGCCGTTTCAAAATTCGTACGAACCAGCGTTTCGTTTTAAGTGTTGGAATGCGTTAAAAAATTCAGAGGACCGGACAGTTCGAGGCGTGTTTGTTATTTTGTTTGTTTTTTTCTTTTTTTTTATAGTCGACTCGTTTTTAGGAGAAGGTATTCGGGACTTTTTTCACGCGCAATGTTACGAGACATAGTGCAGCACAATGTTTCCCGCGTAACGTAATTACCGACGATGTTAAATAATATTAACAGGTGGGACGAATAGCTTGCGCAACCATCCCGGCTAACAATTTCTGTTATTCTGCTGTTAATTAATGTGCTTTAAACGAGGACAAGGTAAGAATAGAGACTCGTTGCATAACCAATTTCGAGTATCGGCTGTTGCGACGGTCTGGTCTGCCGCGGCTGCAAATTCAATCTATGGTTCTAGCATCGTTCAAGTAGGCAGTAATTATAATTGTTTTATAATTTTGGGCCACTCGAAAGCAACGACTCACTTTCTTGGCAGAATCTCAGAATATCTCAGAATATCTCAGCAAGGGTAAATTATAAGACAAATACACCTTAGTACTTTTATACTCATAACAGGCTAATCTATCGAAATCAAAAAAACAAAGGTGCAAGAATATCATTACGAGAATATCATTTATACCATACTATGTAGTTTCTTAAATCCTAAAACTTCTGTACGTAACATTTTCTCGTATTGTTTGAAATAGCCAAGATATTCAAGTGGACAAAACTCGTGGGACACCCTGTATATAGAGAAATCACTGCGTAGGCATATTGACGACATCAAGTTTTTTTTTTAATTAAGCTATAAAACCCCACATGGGATTATTAGTAGCATGCACATGGCTGTGCATGTTAACATTACATAGGTAACTTATAAGCTAGGATTGAGACAATATAATGAACATTTTCGAATACAACACTAACACTAAAGATATAAACAGTGGGCTCGAATTATTATTATTCATGAATAGTATAGATGATCTTAAGTCTTCTGTGGAGTACGAGTAAGATCTTCTAGAGAGAGGGTCACATCAGAGTCGGTTCCGACGACATCAGGTTCATGTATATCTAATTCCTGAAGCTAATTGATTGCACTTACAAAAATTCATTTTTTGTCGGTTTTCTCGAATAAGTCCCAGACAATATTACGCGTTCATCGATAAGCGTCGAACCCGGTCCCGGTTCTCAGTGTTCGTGTTAGTAAGTTTTTCATCCTAAGGCGTCGTCGTTCCTCTTCGAAACGTCGCCTGCGCTTAATGGCATAATAAAACGTACGTTTCATTACCGCCTATAAAGCTTAAAACCGTCCGGAAAATTGCTCGCGATCCTCCAAAGAAACGCAGCGTCCATCGAGCGCGCGCGCGTGTGCGCTCGCTCTCGCGCGCACCCGGAAGAACTGGAAACAATGGGGGGCGCAAAGTACCCCCCATTGAAAAATGTCGAGAGCCTCGAGGCGGGCCAGTTTTCCGTTATATACGTACATCTATTATTTTAAATAACGACGCCCATAAACTACCCTGTCGACCGGGCCACGAAAATTTCCCTCGGCCGAGGTACTTGGAAGCCGCCGGCAAAAAAAAAAGGAGAGAAACACCGTCTCCTCTATCCGGGATGTTAATTTAATATTAAGCGAGCAAGAATTAGTGCCCGTAGAATGGCGGCGGGGATGTACGATCGTTCCGACGACGGATGCACGAATCCGTGTTTCTTGTTTCGGTGCGCGAGAGGACCGGTTTAGAAAAGAAAGAGACACGGTTTGTCAGAGTGAAAAGAATGTGACCGCGAGTCCTCGGGAAGGGAGAGAACAGGACAAATTTGGAGGGTTGGCTTGTAAAAGGGAGCGTCTCGTCTTTGTCTGCGTCGTATCCGGCCTTCGTTTTCGTTCAACGGTGCACTGATTCCTTCGACATCCAGCTCCGTGACGAGAATTCCGCATCGCCGACCGAGTTCTTACGGAAAGAAGCTGCGGTGCGGCCGATGTTCGCTCGAACAACCGACTCTCCGCGTTTAGGCAAACGGCTTCGATCAACGCCGATGCATTCCTAAACTTTCGAACCACGGGCATTGTACCCGGCCCGCCCTTAGTATCTCGGTGCCGACCGCCGATATTTCATCCCTCCGGTAAACAGGCAGTCTTTGTTATTTCCTAAAATGCTCTTGCTCACTGCAACACTCGCGCCCTCGACTCGTTCAATATTTATCTTTCGGTTCCTGTTAGCAAAACGAGGCGCAGCCGTCGTGCAACTCTGTGGATCCTTACTACGGAAGAAAAACGAAAAAGCAAAAATAAAAGTGCAATTTTCTGTCTTACTTTCTCTACACATTAGGTCGTCCCATAAGTTCGTGCCGTGGATATGTTTATATTATTCACCATTGAAAAGTATTTCAATGAAAAACCGCAGAAATTTTACAGTGACGGTATCATGTCTTTGCCAAAAAGATCAGAAGAGAAAATATTACATATTTTATTTTTAGAATTTAACCAGTTAACTGTGGAACTTAATTTTAGAAATCCCTCGCGGCTCGGAATTAAAATCAAACAATGACGAATATACACGTCGAACGCAGGCCAAATGCCGCTATTATAAATTTTACGAAGAAACTAAAGCAAAGTGTGAAAGAATTACATTTTTATTCGATAAGAAATTAACAATTCATTAACGTTAACCGCACCGCAATAGAGATTTGGTTCGACGTGTATACACGTCAAACACGCTTAACTGGTTAAATGGTGCAAGAGTAAACGGCGCGAACTTCTAGGACGACCTAATACATTAGTTGCTCGTAGCCGAACAAATATTAACGCGTTGACTGCCATGTCATCCATATGTGGGTGACGGATTTATTTGTCCAGATTTTGAAATACATTTTTACGTTAATACATTCATTGTACCAAGTTTGATTAGGATCTGTAAAATTCAAGAAAGTTGGAGGACTACTCGATATCATACATTTAATTTTTTACAATTTTTATTTCATTAAATAACTTACTTTGATTTTAGGGAATTTTTGAGGTTTCCAGTTTGGCAGTGAAAGTGTTTAATCATTCCAAAATTTTGCGGAAATCTCCTCGAGATCTATTGGTACCTATTTAAATATTAATTTTCGCAGAATGATCTCTTTAAAAAACATTTAAAAAAGCAACTGCCATGTTGGACCTGTGGTTTCAAGTTATTTTAAGAAAAATTTATCGCATTTTAGGGCGTGTACGCAGGTGGGAAGACATTTTGGCTGACCGTATGAACGTGTTACTGTTTAACGAAAGAATTTAGGGGGCCGCAAAATTGCCCGGCGGGTTAAGTAAATGAGGATTAATTATGAGCCGAGCTAAAGGAGGAGAAGGTGGTTCTAGCGTAATTTCCACGTCGCGGGTCGATGTACGAGCGGCTCCGCGATTTTTTGTAATCGCGTGGCGTGAACAGCTGGCGCCAGGTATATTCCGCGTGGAAGTATTTATCGGCTGTGCGAAAATCGTAAAGCTGTAGCGGGGATATGTACCAGGGCAACATTAACGGACGGTATCGTGGCCTGCGAGGAAATCAATGGGTCTACGCGAATAGTACGCGTGAAAGCGACTTCCGAGGCCTCGTACATTTTCATCGGGGTGAATCCGAGGAAACGATGCATCACGGTTTCGTGGAAGAGACGACGCCACCACTTTGTTGTGCCAGGATTCGCATCGTCGAAGTTTCAGGACACCGGGGTGCTGCGATAAGGAGGCTCACTCTTACTTCGCGGGTGACTTAAAGGTTCACTCTTTTGCTTCGCGAACGACTCGCCCGAAACTTTCCCGAACGAGGCTGCTCCCGCTGTTTGGAAATTAAATCTCGACGAAGTCGAGCAGTTCGATTCTCATTTGCGTAAGGCATGGGCATGCGAACTGTTCGCCAAATGTAATCGACACAATTTTTTTTTTACCGTCGACAATCCTTTCGGGAGTTGCGAGTCTTTTAAATTGAACGAACAACTTTGCGAGTAAACAGTCTTAAGTTTAATTCCGGCTCTGGTTTCGAAACTGCCTCCGGCTGCACGCTCTTGACAGTTTCTTAAGCTACTGGATGCTGAAAACGGAACAAATAATGAAACGTATACGAAAATAGTACAATAATAACAACAGAATAATTCCATTTAGTCACAGACATTTCAATGGTAGAATTAGAAAGACAAATACTTTATATCAACAGCCACATACTTGCCGAATAAGAATACAGGTGACAATAAGAACGATTGAACTGTAACAATTATACATTTATGACAAAATTGGGTAGATGAAATTTAAATTGTAGAACGATTAGAACAATTCAAGAATATTAATATACACTTTATCTTCAACCGATTAAAACTATTAACCTTTTAACTGACTGAGTTTACTTTCGCGAATATTTAGAGAGACGTAACGCAAGACAAATAAAATTCACATAATAAAAATTTCTCCACAATAAATACGATGTAGTTTGCACTAATAAGTAACACGATAAAGTGCAAGAATTATTTGTTGAACTAAGGAGAAATAATTTTTCGAAAGTTGCTTCTAGTTGATTCGACAAAGAAAATTTTGATTTCCCATGAAGATCCACGGTGTATACAGTCTTATCTCGATATATGTCGCAAATACCTGTCTGATAAAAGTCGCAGAACTATCCCCACTACCGCGAGGTATGCCCCGCGAAGATTCAGCGTGGATCAAAGAATAGTATCTCCTTGACGATATATGTCGCCGGCGAGAACCGTGTCTATGACATATGTCGAGAAAACACTGTAATAATTTTAAATGTATGTAAGTATATAAAAGTTTTGATAACAGCACTGCCAGGTATAGTGATAGCTATGGTGGGACATCGGGTTAACCGGATTAAAATGTTCTTAGGAACAGTGTCCAATGCGGACAATTTCCAGATAAGAGGAGACATTTTCAGACACGGGCGCTGGTCATTCGAGGTTCATCTGGCATTAATCAAATTCGGGTTTAAAGGGTGCTGGCGGAAATACCGCGTGTTATTCCCCGGTCGTTTCGGGCCATTTTCATCCTCCCGATGGTACCCAGAGCAACGAGTCGTCGCGAGTACATTCCGCGAGGCTGCAGATATCCGTATCGCTCGTAAACTTCCGTAATAACCTCTTATTTCTCCGTTAGTTTCCGGAAAAATCAGTGAGTTGATCTCATTACAACTTTTATCCCCGTGTTTAGCGCGCGGATTACTTGCATCCAAGATGCTATTTCCGGAGCAGGATTCGCTGTTCCCGGACGGACGTATTATTTACTGCGACCATTGCTGAAACTACTGGATGAAATTACAAAACGTCACGAATAATCATCGGAATAAATTCTTTATACTATACTTACACGTCCTTGAAGCGGCTGATTTCTTAGCTCATTCGAAGTAACTTTTTCCTTTGCGAAAATGTTCTCCGCGGCTTTGTTAAGGAGTTATTAACGAAAATCACGGACCAATCGTAGCGCGGCGGATTCCGGCTCGGCCAATACCAACGCCACGCTCAGCGGTACGTTGCTATAGCCGCGCTCTGATTGGACCCGTGATTTTTGTTAATAACTGCTTAACAACGCCGCGGAGAATATTTTCGCAAAGGAAAAAATATCTTCGAAAGACCTCAGGAATTACCCCTTTTAAAGAGATGCAATATTTTTGGTATATTTTGACCCTCAGTATTACGACTGTCATTAATAAATGAACGCAAGTTTTGTGAAACGTTATTTATCTTTCTTACGTACTAGGAACTTGTTTCTAATTTCTAAAAAATAATGTAAACAAGATCCATTTCATTCCGACTGTGTTTAGTTGCACCACATTGAGAAATTAGAGGTTTCACAAACTTTAGAACGGAGTCCAGGATTATTATACGATTCTTTTTAATGAAATAATCAAATATCGTTTTGAGATCCAAGCTCCTCGATGAGATTCCAGGCTTCTATGATCACCGGGATATATTTCGTTTTATCTTGGAAATCTAGGATCTTATTTTGACTTCAGAAACATCGAAGAGCTCCAAGAACTTCGCAACCAACTAACGGGCAATGAACGGAGCAACGTCAAAGACGTTATATCGGTGCATCCCCCAGATTCGTCGTTGTCGATCATAAAAACGATCGGGCCGCGTAACCGATCAAATAAATCCTTGTCACGCGATCCAGGCTGGATGAAACTGGATTCCGATGCCGCGAGGGATTTCCGTAATACCGCCAGGGACAAAGAACTAACCTTACCACGGCCTAGATAGACGTTCGCTCGTTTCTGGCCATCTTTCCGACTGTGCCCCATTCGAGACTCCCCACCTGCTTCTCACGGCCCTCCCTCATATCCCGACAGAAACGGTGGTGCTCGGCTCGCTGCACGCCATTACTATGTCCCGGGGGCCAAAACTTCGCGAAAAATGCTTGAATTTATGTCCGTCCCCCCACCATGCCAGATATCCGAGCTCCCTTCTTCGCCCGATTCCGCTTCGCTATCTTCTCCCGTCGCTTCTCTTCCCTTTCATCCGGCGGCGCACGACAGAGAGAACTTAACCGAACCCTGCCGTTGCTCTTCTCGAGTTTGGAAATTATTTGTGGCCGCCCATTGTCCTCGCGCGTTCGCCTCGCACCACCCCCTTACCCCCTCCCCCAGCCGCTATTTATTATTATCTGGTATCGAGCATCTCGTCCGGAAACTATTAAGCGGGCCAGAACTTTGTGTTCTTTTGATCCCCGGCAGAGCCAAGTTTCACAGAGTTTTTCCCATCCCCGGCGTGCAAGCCCGGTTAGTGTCTGTGCACGCTTATCGAACTCCAAGGCCCGGCTCGTTCCTGCGCCCTGGGATTCAACCGCTTCGAGAGTTCGGGAGACAGTTCCGGTCGTGTCGTAGCCTGGTCCAGATTTCGGTATCCCGAGGGGTCGCAGCGTTATATCTGCATCCGTTGTTACCATCTCCGAGGACTCGCGGGCTTCCCGGACACCCGGAACGGTGACGCGAACCGGCCCTGTCCCCGAGAAAGAATCCGTTCTCGGGGACGAGAACGAATCGACGAACACCCGGTCCAAAGAGCTAGACCACGAGGCCGAGATTGTTCGACGAGCAGAACGAGAACACAAATCTCTCCGGCCGCGTTATTAATCTTCTTCTTTGCACCACCACCCCTCCCCCCTCCCTTTCTGGCTTTTCAACTTCCACTTTCCGCTTGCGGATCATCCACGTTTTTCGAATAACTCCATCGCCCGCACGCTTTCTACGCGTCAACGGCTGGACCTTCAATTTGTAAGTGATGGCCGGGATAAAAGCAAAACAGTTTATTGTTTAACACGTCCTTTTCCGGTGCCGGACCTGACGAGACTGCTCGTCCTTGTTTCATTCTCATTCGTTTGTCCGATGAATCAATAACATGAACATATTTGTTAACAATATATACAGTGGCGGATACGTTACAACTTATCTTACAAATTTTAGACTCCGTAGATTCGCGATAAGGTAGAGTGGCCACGTTACCGACAAAAATAGGCGAAAAATGGTTTTACGTGCCTCAACTTTTCGTCCTCATATCAGAATATTTTCCGGTGGGAAAGGGCTCATTCGAAAGAGGAAGATCGGTCGGATTTTAAAGAAGCCGTTTTATTTAACACGTTGACTGCCATGGCACCCATATGTAGGTGACGGTATTATTTGTCTAGTTTTTAAAATAAATTTTTACGTTAATGTATTCGTTGTACCAAATTTGATAACGATCTGTAAATTGCAAGAAAGTTGGAGAACTACACAATATCATGCATTCAATTTTTTTCAATTTTTATTTCACCAAATAACTTACTTTGATTTTATACAATTTTTTAGGTCTCCAGTTTAACAGTCAAAATGTTAACAGTAGGTTTACGGAGCACTAAAAGTGACTATTTTACGTAGTAGAATTAACAAAATTGTAGTTATTCAGATTTTCAGACATTTTCATTGTAACAAGTGCTCAAAGAAACGAGCCTATTGAACAATTCTTCGCAGGTGTGTCCTTGCACACTTAAATTTAAAACGTCGAATCTCTACGAATATAATTGAAATACAATGCTCTTTTTTTTAATTGAAGAGCAGACGTTTGCGATGTAAATAATCTATTTAGAAAATTATATTAAATACAGAAGGGAACATTTGTAAACTTCTTTACATTCAGAAAGACATATTTTCATGTTTCAAATAGTTCCATATCCGGACAAATCAGAACATTTCCAGTATATTTTTCCCTATCTCTCATGAATCTCATGAATGTCTCATGAATCTCACTTCGCGACGCGTCATACAGTACATAGATTCGTATATTTGATTAACACTTTGATCGCCAAACAAGAAAGCTCAAAAATTCCATGAAATCAAAGTAAGTTATTTAATAAAATAAAAATTGAAAAAAATTAAATGCATGATATTCTGTAGTTCTCCAACTTATTTGCATTTTACAGATCCTAATTAAATTTTGTACAAGGAATATATTAACGTAAAAATTCATTTTAAAGCCTGAACAAATAATTTCGTCACCCATATATGGGTGACATGGCAGTCAACGTGTTAAGTGCTTTTCAAATATGTACAATGGTTACAATAATTTTACGTTTATACCTGAGGTAACTTATACAGCCCTTCTAAGAAATAATTCTTCTAGTTATAGCAAAACGTTCCAGCAGTCTAGTTATAACAAAATGTCACTAAATTCTTCGATGAGGACCACTGTGCTACCCGGCCCGTTGCGAACCAAGTAGAGTAGGACTGTTCATGGTCAGACGCGGCGGATACGAGCGTTAGTATCTCGAGATCCCGTAGCCACCGTAGAACCAAGATAGATCAGAGGTTGGCCGTTTACGCGAACTCGGCCGGGCCCGTTTAAAGGATAGCTCATAATCCGCATATTAATTGCCAGGACATGACCACGGTGGTTTCTGCAACGATATCTGCGTGCCGGGAGTTGCCGCCGGTAAAGTTTCCACTATGGTGTCTAGTAGGCTTCCCTCGTCTTCCTAGTTGTTGGTAGTCGAACCTCGGGTTTCTCTTTCTCTTTCCCGCTCCCCGTCCCTCTCTATGGGAATGCCGGCGGAGCAACCATTCCAGTTATTACTCATTCGTTAATCCGGGCACGTCCTAAACGATATACTCGGCCGGGCTGCGAGTCTAGGGGCTTCCGGTCGCATCTCTATACGTACGGCTGGTGCACGGTACGCACGGATCGAACCTGTTCGGGACACGTCGAGTGTGTACGAAGGCTGCGTGAGCGCGTAGACCCACGTACACGACGTCGTCATACTGTGTCATCGATGCACTACACGGCGCATCTCAATGAGGATACCGAACTCATTGGCTCGAGTAGCCGAGGGTGAATAGCTCCGTCTCTTTCAATCGTCGCGCGTCCCTCGATCTTTTTCCTTCCCTGCCACTTTCCTGTTTCACTGTGTACACGTGCGTGCGCGCGGTGTGTGTGTGAGTGTGTGTGTGTCTGTCCTCGGTCCTTCTTTTTTGAAGCGCCCGACCGAGACGAGGGGAGGGGGCAAGGAGGATTTATTTGCAAGGTGAAGATGAACTCGGTCCTCTCTTTCGCCTCGCGCTCGACAACTTCGAGAGCATCGACGAGTTTTCACGCAAGATTTCCAGCGGGTTCCGCCTGTTCTTTTTGCCGTGCAGATTCCCGGGTAGGAAATCGAGTTGAAGAGAAATCATGGGACGGGGAAGTTTGAACGGCCGTATTGCAGCTGCCGCTGCGGGGGTGTTAACTTCTAATGCGGTTCTGAATGAAGTTTCGGGGGCAATGTTCTCGTCGAGGCCGCGCCAGATGCTTTTACTACTGTTTTATTAATTGACGTGTTCGCCCGGGGGATCGTTCGATCCGATGCAGATAGAAAACACGAGTGTTCGGTCGGAGATCTATTAACGGCTTTTTTAATGGCTAGAAACCACTTTGCTGTATATACCGATCAGCTTTTCTACTGGCAAGCTACTTTCGTAGCTTGAGAGCGGAATTTTATGCACTTATAACCTATAAAATCCTACTGAATTTATGGGATACATATGTTGAAAGAATTTTATGTAAGGCAATTATATTTTTATCGTTATTGATATCGTTGACGAGGGATTTAATTTAATTTTCGTGCATTGCGAATTGAACGTTAAACTTTATAGAAATCTTCTTTTATTCGAAATCGTTGTTCGATGGTACACACTGTACGATGAATGTATATTAATCGCGTGTTAGATTTATGTTAATAAGTACATCAAATAATTTGTGCACGGTTCTAAACACCCGTTAAGACGACCACGAAAATAGCTTCGCGCTTCTGCAAGCATCTGTAACGTCACAGCAGCACATACCCGATAAATTCTCTATTTAATATGTTCATAAATGCACACATGTTTACGATGACTAGTATTTATCTCTTGCTTCGGGCAATCCCTCTTTAATACACGAAATTTATGCACACACCTCCGACATGTACAAAATATGTCAATCGAATTATCGCGAAATTAAATGATCGACGCCGTGTAATCGTTAACATTGTTAATGTTGTTTCTCGAATTCCGTGAGTATGCTAATTGTAATGTATCGGTTAAGAACATTACGAAAACATGACACGTCTTTTTTTAAATAAAAATGATTTTGATTTTCATTCTTCTTTAAGGAAATTTTTACGACATTTGTCTAATTAAAACGAGGCAAAACACGGCAGTGGGGATAATTCCGCGACGTTTATCATCCAGGCCTTGGCGATATGTATAGAGAAATCACAGTATTCCAATCAGAAAAGTATTACAAATACGTTGGTAACAGTTTCACGGAAAAATCATTGAAATTAAATGTTTTATAATTAGATAAATATCAACGCCAGCAGCAACAGATGAAAGTTGCCGAAACCAGCTTTAAACGCACTTGTCGTGTCATTCGTGACTATCAAGAGAAATCGCTGTTCAGCGAAATATCCTGGCAGTAATTCGCCAATTATCTGCTAACAAAGATTGTATGACTATCGAATGATCGATCAACCGTGCAGATTAATCAAATTTTTCGACAAGTAATAAGGCAGCTGGGATATCCGAGGAATGCGAGGGACCGCTCGCAATGTTCGTCGAAGGTAATGTCTCGGTTCGGAAAATTTTGGTATCCAAGGGGCGGGACGGAGAGGGATTGTTTCACGGAAACGTCCTTTGTCCCGATTCCGTGCGCCGAGCTCCTTTGCATTCGATTATCTCGGCGACGTCAGTCACGGTGCCCAGTGAACTGCGTAATCAGTCGCATTGGATATCGATGCACTTATTATCGAATTCAGTCTGAAAACGGGCACAGTTCCGAGGGATTGGACACTTCTGAGTTTCTTATCGATTGATTACGTAACGATTTCATCGATACCAATCCTCCGCGCTAAGGAGACGACCGGTAGACATAGTTCTCGGTCCAACGATCTCTCGAGAGCTTATTCTTCGAATAATCAGACAGTTCCGGTAAAATCTACTTAAAATACCGATGTGTATGAAATTTTTGTTCAGAGCCATAACAAAATTCTCAGATAACTCTAAGAAACATGTTCATATTTATGAACTAACAATTGAGAATTCGACACACATTTTGATATCATTGATTTCGCAATAAGATCTTGGGACGTAGCATATCAGGAGACAGGGATTCGAGAAAAACGCGTTCCGAGTATTTCCTGTCAGTCGTACGGAAACATGCACAGATACACGAGACATCTACGACATCGTTATTTTTACGAATTGAAATAAATCCCTCCGTAGACGTGTTCCCTAAGGCGTACGCTACAAGAAAGTGGAATAAGAGATACACTTTTTCCAAGTTCTGAATACTCTGCTGAGGTTATCGACGAGCGTTTGACTATCGAGTGGGGGACAAAACGCGACAGATATCCCGGACGGTGGAGCTACTCCATAACAGACCGCAACAAAAAGTTTGGTACCGAGAATACTCCCCGATAAATATCAATCCCATTGCTGGAGTCTTGAATACTATCGTACGCACGGAGTGCACGCTGAAAACTCCAGGACACCGCGAGTCAGAGTTTTCAATCGTGATAACTATAGCCAGTTACAGGCTGCCGGCTGTTGCACGCCAGCCATGAAACCATCGTAAAACTGTTACAACGTATGCTATCCTTGATTTGCACAGTTCCGCGGGGCATTGTAAAATTAACCCTTAAAAGCGGACGCTGCCAGTAAACCCCTCGATGGAATTTTTATCGAGAAAGTTTCCGCGCGTAGCTGGTCCGGTTAACTCGCGCGCGCGGCTGTCGTACCTTTGTTTCAACGTTACACGCAACGGAACGAGGGCGAAGGGTTTCGCTGGAAATTTTATGCCGGACTGACCCTGTAAAAAAAATTAGTACAGCGGTACACTTGTCTAGAAATAGAACAAAATCCCTTGAGAATCCTTCTACCGCGCGCGCTGTTTCTCCGCCGCGCCGCGGGCTGTAAAAATGGAGAGATGCAGATTGACCGCGGGTTTCAAAAGCAGATTGGATACGGCTTTTTGTGGCTCGCGGCAAATCTAATACGCGTTGCGATGAACTGATTCTACTTTTTTATTAAATGCCGCAGCTTAATCCGAATTATTTTTTACTCTTGCTGTTAAGCGGTCGTTACACTATGCTGTCGAACGACGCGCGTATTCATACTTCTACAAACGCTCTCGCGAATGCAGTTTTTAAAGTTTTTTTTACACGCGTTCTCGTTGCAAAATCTTCGGACTTAGCTTAACACTAAACCTACAAAACATATATAGTAAGGAGCAAAACTGAACCAATAACCACAAGTTTTGTATAAATCATTATTTATTACTAGGAATATAGAAGAATAACAAACGTCTTATAGAAGGGAGAAGATTGAATTTAGTTAAACTTTTTACGATTCTCATTGTAACATGTGCTTAAATAAAGAAGTCTTAAATAATTTCAATAATTTTCAAACAGAAAACCGGTCATTTTAACCGTGGTAGGTTTAGTGTTAAACCTACTTGATATTTCCTAACCATTTGCACTCGAAACTTTTTTAACTCCAAAACGAAACATTTCTTCCAACATAGAATATTTCCCTTTTAATTTCAACTGGTGAAATTTACTCGTACAGTACTGAAATGTTTGGTAATTTATTAAATACAAATAAATTGAATAATGCAAAAAATACTTTGAATAATGATACAGCAATTTTTAGTGGCGCTTTACGGTCACCATTCGAGTGCTAAGGATTAATATTTTCATTTCAGGTTTAACCGATGCTTTCAATATTCCCATCGCTTCAACATTAATTATTAGCGTGCACGTTGTTCGCAAACCCACATTCGCGAAAAGTCATCAATGCGCACCACACGGCAAGAGGACTCCGTACCCATCAAAGCCGACAAATTCTCCGGCAACGTCCTGCTCAGATATTGAAACAACAATTTCGGCGTACGACGCCCGTACCTAAAGCGTATTGGAAACGGAACGATTGCATTTTTCATGAGAATGGGACGTATACCGACGTCCGCCAAAATTCCCGAACATAAATTATTAGGGAACAACGACATCGGACAGTTTTGCGAAAGATCCATATCCGTCCTGCAAAGGGGTTGCACAGGTTGGATAAACGATACGTCGAGGTGGTGGTGTCCTGGTTCGACAAAAGCGGGGGTGCTTAACGTCGTCATTAATTTTGCACGCGTTGGATAACGTTTCAGGTGAAACCGAATGAATTCAATTATCCGCGGAATGAAATATGCACCTATAATGGCGGGGGACCGAGGCCGGAAGTGTACCGTAGGATCTCTCGAGTGGTTTCGAAGGGTCTGTGATCCGCGTGCTCCTCTCTTAGACATTTTTCACCCTTTTTACTGGCATTAATAAGGGCAAAAAGCCGAAGTAGAGGGGAGGAGAAGCATTGTTCATGCTATTTGGAGCGTGTTCGAGAGACCACGATTAGCCGGAAGATGGACATTCCTCGGCCGCCGGGGCGGGGGGTGCGACCACGAGGGAAAGCTGAGACATTCAGAGGAAAAATAAGAGGAGAAGCTGAAGCGATTCCCCGGCGTTGAGGGAGCTCGTCTCATTCTTTCGCGGGACCCGTATTCCTTGTACAGTCCCGTGGCCCGTGTGTGTTTTGTCTCCTTTTATATCATCGGATACTCGAGAGACCCCGATATTATATGATTTCTCTTAGCTCTCCGCCACAAACCAAGTGCTCTTAAACTCGTTGCTCGTGTTTCCGCCTGTCCAGCCGATTGTTGGGATTTATTTGTTCACCGGGTTCAAACTTCTCTCGGCCGGGTCTATCACGGGGACAACGGTTCCTTCCGTTCGAGAAATAGCGCCGGTGACGTTTAAGACCTGCCCGGTAAGCTTCTCTGTCAAAACATCGTGCCGCGGGCTCGGCAAATACTTTCATGCAGTATACCAACAATACTTCGACTCGCGCCGGTCAGCACTGTCCATCCGAAAAGACATCCCTGTGGCAATCTTTCTCGGGCGTGGATTGTGTCGTTCCATATGACTCTTTGATAATTTGTGTACAGTGATATACACTCCCGTCCATAAGTCACCGGACACTTAGTCGCTTTCGTCGTTTTGTACCGAACACCTAAAATTTCGACTCATCGGTCCACAACACCTTTTCCCAATCTTCAGCAGTGTAATCTTTATATAATTTTGCCTACTGCAGTCTTTTTTTCTTATTTTGAGTCCTTAATAACGGGTTTTTAACTGCAACACACCCGCGAAGCCCTGCTTGCAAAAGACGTCGCTTAACTGTTGTTGTACCAATTGGATCCTCTCGAACTTTGTTAACTTCTGCCGCAATTTCTGTTGCTGTCATCCTCCTGTTTCGTTTACTTAACGTCTGTATATAGCGGTCATCATTTTCTGTTGTTTTTTGGGCCGTCTAGTTCGTTTTTTCTATTCAAAAGTGTTAGTATCTGTTAACTTTTTCACTGTATCGTGCACTGTTGATTTCGGAATTTTAGTTTTTATCGCAATTTCTTGCACAGAATAGCCTTCTTTAGCAAGAGTAATAATACTCGAACGCTTTTGAACGGATAATTCTTTTCAAGAACTGCTCATACTGATCACATACACTGTCAAACTTGAAATGAAGAAGAAACAGCGACTTCGCCTTCGCAGCTCCATGCTTATCTCTGTTTAGTCTAGAACTCCTCTTACAGTGTTTATAAACTCTTTATAATGTTCCAAATATAGTCCTCTGATGGTTTTGAACGTCCAAAGCGAACAATATATCCCAACATGTACCGAATGGAAACCTAACGAAATGAGTGTTTACGCATGCAGTTCCTTTTTTAAACGTTTATTTAAATAACTAATATTTATTTCTATTTTTACATACCGAAATTATCGTAAAATACCTAAATAATACAAGATCAACAATAAAATCAAGCTAGAGAGTTGTATCTGTATTTTAATCATTCTTTTGCTGAAAACGAGTAAGTGTCCGGTGACTTATGGACGGGAGTGTATGTCGCCAAGACCTGGATAATAAACGTCGCGGAATTATGTCCACTACCGCGAGTTGTGCATGTAATATCGAGCGAAACTCCCGATTTCAAACGGAACCACTAAACGTGAGCGTTACTCGTTTCGAGTCGATTTAAAATTCTATTTCTTTGTTATCAATACTGGAACGTTGAAATCGATTTAGACGTAAAATAAATGGAAATTTCCTTTTTTCTTCTATAAAATTGTTAAAGCTAAAGAAACTTCGATCGTTGTAGCTGCGAAGAAAATCGTACGGCTAATGGTTGGGACAAATTGCTATGCTTCAGGAAGCGCGTCTCTTTCTTGAAATATATATTTTCTGCATGGCTACTATTTATATTTTATAGTCGGAAATGGAAACAAAGAAGTCGTAAACTTAATACTAAATATACCGAACACTGAAAGTGTCTGGTAGGGTAAGGGACCCCATTACTGTGGGGGTATCAATTACTGTGCCTATATTAATTACACTTATTTTTAAAGCGTAATAAGAAAGAGATATATAACATCCATATTGACTAATTTTAATGAAAGAATTTAATATCTCTTTTTTAATATCCATTATGCTTTAAAAAGAAGTATAATTATTATACGCACAGTAATTGGGTCCCTATGTGTTAATATGACAATACTGAATTTATTTTGCAGTATCGATGCGTGCTTAAATATAGAAACTTAATCATTTCTCAGGAACGCATTCGGCAAGTATAATCATTACCAATTGCAGAGACTTCCTCGAGAAATTGTTCTAATAATAACTATCAGTGATAAATGTGATATCAAGTAATTGTTGATTTGTTTAGCGAACAGTCTTCGTAGTTGCATGCAATAACGTGAATATAAATTGTGCAAGACATACAGAGGAAATGGAACGACGAATATTCATGAATCAATAGATCACGGTCGACGTTGTGCCGCATACCACGATTTAAACTAATAACGTGTGTGAATTTAATTTGATTTTCTTTATACGCGACAGCATGGTCATCACGTATGTACGGAGCTGGTACCTACCAACATGTTAATGTCTTCGGTCATGCGAGCAACGCGTTTCCCTTTGTGAAAAATGTCTAGTGTGACCCTTTTAATTTTTTAAGATCTATGATGTATCGGGTTCACTGGTAACTTCTGACAGTTTCTAATGTGCAGGAACTTTCTTGTATAAAGTTACAGGACGTAGGTAGTTAATGTCCATAACTTACATCTTCCTCCAACTGGCGTGCGCGTCGTACACAATGAGAACTTAGAAAATTTAATCATTTGTTCATTGCCGGTGACGGCACAGTAAACATGTCTGTGATAGAGGAACATTTAAATTTCATAATACGCGTAGCTTACTTCACGAGTTCTAATTAAGGATCTGTGGCGATTAATAAGTAATTATTAGCACATTGTATATGTAGTAATTGAGTACCTGGGAATTGGTAATCAATTAATTATCTAATATTGAATTGAGTTAAGAATAAGGACACTTTTCTGAAGGAAACAAAACCATAACATAATCTCTTTCTTTGGTGCCGTTACTACTATTCTAAATAGTAGTCATTGTTAATACTACATACAGAATTACAGAATTTATAGAAATTGGTAATCAATTAATTATCTAATATTGAATTGAGTTAAGAATAAGGACACTTTTCTGAAGGAAACAAAACCATAACATAATTTTTTTTTTGTTTTGGTACCGCTACTACTATTCTAAATAGTAGTAATTGTTAATACTGCTCCCGAAAATATATAAGTTCCATGATGAATGGGTAGACAACAAATTTTCAATTGGATTTTTTTAATTTGAATGACGAATTGTTGTATCGACATTCGCAAAAAGATCTCTCGAATTTTGTCTGACTTTTTCCACCGAGACGAGGTGGTAGTGGGGTCTTCCGACAGCACATATTTTACCATTGTCAGTTATTACCGTGTCTTCGCAGGTCACAGCTATGTCGTTTTTAATAAACTCTTCAGCAACGAACGCACACAGGTAAAAACTGAAAATGGCGAAATTGCTAATGTCTCATTAGCGACGGAGCAAAAACTAAACGAAATTCGGAAGATCTTTTTTCTGCGGACCCAAAATTGTAACAGAAGTAACACGTCATTTCTATCTTCTCGAATAATCGAGGAGAGAATTACAATTTTGTCCGTCTCCTGTTCCCTCGGAATTTGATACAGCCAATTCGTAGTTTGCATAATGGCTCTCGGTCTATTATGACTAAATACATCAAACAACCATTCCGCGGAGCAACGAGCCAAATAGCGACGGGCACGGCGCAGCAACAGAAAACAATCCTATCGCAGCATCCTCTCGGAATCACAATCCAGATAGCCAGACACGACGCGCAGATTAGTCAACATGGTCGATCGTGCGATCCGCTCGCGGTACTTGTGTACGATCGTATTTTCCCCCGGGATGGGGTGGGGAAGGGGAGAGCTCCGGAATATCCTCCAGTGTTTCCCTGAAAGCTTTCCAAAGTAGCAGCTTCTTTGAATCCCTTGAACGGAGATCCGTGAACTCGCGATTTCAACGATCCGATGAGGAAAGTGATCCGCGTCGCGTGGCGTCCCGTCAGCTGTCTCTCGTGCGCGCTCACAAGGACGTCGGGGCCGGGGTGAAGAGAGGGTGCGACAAAGACGAGGCGTCGTCGGGGGACCGAAAGGAAGGGTGAAAACCGGCTCTGCCCGCAATATCCTATGCTCCTATGGGGAGGACGGACGCGTCACGCTTTCGCACCGTAGCGGAGGAACCCTTCTCAGTTTAAAGCGATCAGTCCCACCCACTTCGCGACACGTACAAAGCGTCGAAAGTATACAAAGCCTCGAAGGCTCGAGGCGAGGACGGTTCCGGGGGTGCAGGAGGGGGAGAGGGCTGTTCTCCTTTCTTCCGGCCTGCGCGCTCCCTTTTCTGGCGCGTATTCTTCCTCGTCTGTAGCCACCTTTCGCGCGCCGAACGCTGCGAGAAAGACGAGGACGCCGTTCCCGTCTTTGTAATCCAACAAATTCAGCTTATTTATATTCAATGTGGCGGTGCTCCCAGTGCTCCCACGTGCAATGCACGTACGTATTCCACTAACGCGTGAGACACCTCCTTCCTTGAACAAACCTCTCTCCCTCTTTCACTCCCTGTTCCTCTCTCCTCCGCTCCGCCAACGCTTAGACTGTTCCCCGGGTTCACGATGGGGGTTTCCTTTTACCCCCCGGTGCGTACATGTTTTGCGCGGGTTTATTGGTCGCGTGCTCGCCTGCACAGGTAGGTATGTGACCCTGTTCGTGTTGGGAATCGCGAGAAAGGTAATACAGGGTTGCGTCGGAGGGTGAGGGGGAGAGATGCATTGTTGCAAGCCGGTCCCGTTGGGGCTCTCATTGAAATGCAACACCGGCTCGGTTCTTCGAGAACCGATCTCGAAAACGGAACAACGCCGCGCTGTTTCTAACGAGCCGAACCTCGTCGTCTTCGAACCCCTAGTCTCTTCGTCGTCTTCGGTTGTCGTTGGAGGCCGGTTCGATGGCTTCGCGTGCCAGACATTACCTGCCACGCTCGCTTCTCAGGTGAATTACGCGATATCGCGCGATCTAAGACCCGAACCAGGTGTTCCCGGTGTAAACGAATCTTTGTAATTGATTCCCGAGGGCGTTAATGGCTGTCGTCGCCGCGAAAATTCATCCGGGCGTGAGCCGTTCAACTCGCTAAAGCCCTGGCGGAATCAAATCCGAATTACCGGCGCACCGGAACCCAGAGAATTTACATTCTAGTTTAACTAGCAGACGTAAACTTCCGTGTTAAATTTCCGCATAGTTTTCATTTTGTTGATAACGCAACGCCGCGTACCAAGTAAATATGTATCAGCTGGGCTGCTTTGGCCTGTAACTCGCTCGGTTAATAATTTACGGGCTGGATCGCTGAGCTATGCTGGCCCCCATTGCACGTCGTTATTTCGTCTGATTGCTGCAAGATAGACAAACAAATTTTTTTATTGCAAACCGGCTCCAAGCGAAAGTTGTACGTACACGCTGGAAAAAATGTAGATTTTGGTTTAGCTTTGGCCCCCTGTTTTTTATTAATTGTAAGCATTTAAACCCTTCTGGGTTTATTTTGCTTTACAGGGATAATACAAGTGAACGTCATAATATAAAATACAGTAATAGTAGAATAAGGATACGATAATAATACAAATATAATAACAAGGTCCGTTGACGCTAGATTATAATTTTTGAAAAAGAACTGGATACTAATACAAGCTTTAATATTTGGCTTCGCTATGAGTGTACCTACGTTAGGAGGTAGTTGGATGCCCATACTAAATAGGGCATTTTGCCTTGCTTGCAATCAACTCAAAATATTTTTATTTTGTACGAAGATCCACGGTCTAATTACTGGAATTTTGTCCAGGTGGATACACTGTTCGGAACACTGTGACGTTGAGAACCATGACAGTTTTTCATCGGTAGTTCGCGTAGGTGGACGCACCGGGGGAAGATCTCACAATAGGCCTGCCGAGAGCGTGTGACTCTATTCGAGTTAAGAACACTGAAGCACGCGACGAGACAGAGACGGATAGATGAAAGACGACGTTTTAGTGGAAACCACTTTGCTTTACCGTCGTCGCGCGAACATTCAGACGAGAGCCGAGGGACCTGCCCCTCCGCTTTCGTAGACAGGGTACCACTCCTTTAACGTGGCGAATATCATGAAATTCGTGGCTGTTTGGCCGAGAAACATTCGGGTGCTATCCATCGAACGAGAGTTGAAATATGATATTTAGCGTTAAACAGAGGGCATTTATTTTCTTTACATTTTTTTCTTTTAACCAGATCCTCGAAAAATATCTTAAGAGATTTTCGAAGAACAGATTGATAGTCCTTCGTGAGTCAGTCATTCGAGATATTAGCTGAAATTGACAAATAAAGCATGTGTAGAAAACTTTCAAATTCAAGAACAAAAACCGCAATTATTTTTGCACCGACTCAATACTTTGCAAAGTACTTATTTTCTACTTTAAACATTAGAAATTTCTACTTTATTTTCCTTGTAAAATTCAACGGAGATGTCTTCGTTGCTACGATTCTTATAAAATAACTCCTAATAATCGAAATGCGCATAAAGACCCGCAGCGCGCTAATTATCTGAACCGTGACCGCCACGTCCACGTCAGCACTAGTTTTCCTGATTGATACCGCGGAATAAGTCATGACTCAACAACTGCAGTCAACATAGTGCCCCGACATTTTGTATTACTTACACCTTGTTGCGTGCCGCGATACGCGTGTCACGTGTGCCGTGACACTTTATTTGCGAAAGTAATTACTGCTTTTCCATTCGATCTAAAATTGTCAAGAACACATCGGCGAGAGTCGCGTGTTTTACGCAGCAGCAGCGTTTCCAATCGGGTTCATTATGATTTATAATTAGCAATTACTTGCAAGTTGATCGACCGTCAAAGGAAATTAGCGGAACAATTTCGAGGTGCGTAGAAACGAATCGCAATCGTCAAAACTCCACGATCGAATGCGATTTATATTATACAATAATCTTGTAAAACGGATGACGATAATGCGCCGTTACTAATTTCGTAACTGTGAGAATAAATTACGTTTGGTGGCTAAAATTCAAATTTTTAACTTTCATGCTTCGAGTGTGATATATTAGGGAGGCCCATAAGTAATCAATTATTTTGAAATCTAAAACAAACTTTGTAGTAAATTCATGTTTTCATTTTTAAATTTATTATATAATCTACAGCATTGTCGAGGACAGTTTGCCATCTTACCTGCAAAATAGATTCCCCTCTCATACAAAGGCAAAACAAATTCTTTGCAAATAATTGATTACTTATTGGTACCCCTAATATAGTAAGAGTATATATTCTGTGAGATAATTGCTCTCCAATTTCTTATATTTGAGACAGAGGAATTTCATCAAAGACTATACCGATTGGCAAGTTTCAGGATGGTGAAATGAAAGGTTGAGTTCGGATCGTAGGGGCCATATTCGGTTGAATGCATTTCACTGATCGAATGATGCGAGCCGATACAAGAAGCGAGCCCTGAATTTTTCAGCGGTTTTTACGCCGCGAACGAAGCGAGAAGCGATTACCAGGGAAACCGAGCGGATTTTCGAGCGTGTCCCGCAGAAGCCTTTGCAGGGACAAGATCAAGATGGCGCGTACGTGTCCCGTTGCTGGTTCGTTGGCCGGCGGGCGCACGTGAGCCCTTCTTCTTCGTGGATCCCTCGTGCTCGGAATACACGCGACTGATTACGAACAACCTGTCCGACCAAATTTCAGCGATGGAAATCAACTAGAATACACTATTAATCGTGTTTATCCTGCCTACGTTTGCTGTTAATTCCAGCCGATTCGGGAGCGCAAACATTGCGTCGCGATCGCAAATGTTCCGTCTAATTCTTGATCAGTCAAATAATATCGTTTACTCTCGGCGATTGGTTTACCGTGACAAGCCATGGAGCCGCTGTCACGCCAATCAAATGACAGTCCGGCTGCCTGGATTTTTAAACGCAATCTTTAATATTTCCAGCTGTCGCGTTTCGCGGTTTATGCACCACCGGCTTCATGAAACATGCATAACGTGCCGTATAAATTATTAATTATCCGTCTGAATAATATTAACGAGCGTTCGCCAGCGGAATTGGGAATACACGTCTCCACTCCCCCCTCCCCATCCCACGCAGGAAATGCATTCTCGATCGAGGACGTAAGGTTTTAAAGCGGTCATTTGCACCGGACGTATTACTTCTGCATGAATAGACCGGAACTTTATGCATAACAATAATTCCGAGCATCAGTTACCAAGAAGAGAAGTCAAATGCGATTCTATTAAGCCTTCTACTGTTTCAACATTTTATTCAATTCCGTTAAAAGTGCATGAAATCACCAGCATGTCTGCTCATGATTAATGCAGAATTGTTTTTACTCCCCTTGAGCTTGTATAGTTTATCCGCAAGACTTCCGCCGTTATTTAGTTCCCGTTGCTTTTACAGGACATACCGCCACGGCGGTTGTGACAATTAATTAGTTGGTGAATATCTAGAAAAGAGGACTCTTCTATGATTTCAATGACCTTCCACCCCGCTCGGATTTAGTTTACGAGATATTTGCAAAAAACCACATACACCCACTATAGCAAATTCTGCATTTAATAATTGGTCGAAAGGCGTTTTATGGCAAGTGGAGGGGTCTGATGAAAAAATCTAGAAAACTTTGCAAAAGTCGCATAGAATAATCGAATAGTGTCAAGTTTTCGAATGAATCAAAAATCGAAATTTAACAGGAAATGCGAGAAAATAGAAGGGCAATGAAGGTGTATGTTACGTGGTAATTGGGTACGTGTTATGCTGCAAACAAGCAAATGTCGGAAAGAGGAAATAACGACGAAACGCGAAACTAAAAGTATATAGTTTGGGATTTTTAATAAAAAATGTTGCATCATAGGTAACGAATTCACGGGCTTCGGGGCAAGGTTACAAATTACATTGCACGTACCAACGAAGTTGCCGTAAGCAAGAAAAAAGAGAGATGAAAACGCCCGATACACGGAGCAACAATTTCCTGTGATCGGATTAATTTCGACCAGCCGAACGACGAGCAACAATAAGGAGAAACTTTTCTCCGGCACGTAAGTAACTCCGGGAACACGGTGAACGTTAATTACGTGCTGTTGATAAACTACTCGAGATACGAGGTTGCCTCGTTCGGTCCTCGTAATATACGATACAAAACGAGAGGGAGCTTGAAATATCGATCGACTTACAGAGAGCGTCGCCTTAAATTGTAATTACACCGCGTTGCGTTCCTCCTCTTCTTATTTTTCTTTTTTCTTTTTTTTTTTTCAAGTGTCATTTGTATGGCAATCCGAGTGCCATGACTTCGGTTGGAAATCGAGACGAAGCACTCGTTTACTTCGTCGCTTGCGAACATCTTTCAGCGCGTTGAATACCTCGCGATTTTCGTTCGTTGTGCGTCACGGCAACGGATACAAATATAGTGACGAGAACGTAATTTGTAGATTACGGATTTGAGGCAATTACAGCAAAAACGAGTGGCAGTAATTTGAAACAGCAGAAAGATAGAAAAAAAAAGTAAAGTATCAACCCTATTCAGATAATTTTTATTTTACGCAATATAGTAATTAGTAGACTGTGGATCTTTATGCGTAATAAAAAGTTTATGCTTCGGTTAAACTTTACTTTAAGAAACCAGAAATTTTTAACTTTTTTTATGTAATCCTGTAGATTTTTGCGAGAAGGTGCTGAAAATCCAAGTTCTAACGTTAGGAATTTACTGGTTCGAAGGTTATGCGTGTTTGAAGTTGAGAGGTTTTAAGCGTTTTTGACAAGTAAGGGTGCCGCCATGTTGGTACTTACCTGTCAAAATTCGGTACACACGCATAACTTTTGAACCACTGATCTCCTAGGATTAAAACTTGGATTTTCGGTATTTTCTCACCAAAATCTACGGGATTACATAAAAAAAACTTAAAAATTTCTGGTTTCCTGAAGTAAAGGTTAACCTGTGCTTCGATAACAAGATTCGGGAGCTAGTACAAAATACTGGAAACGATATTTTAATACCTATCAAAGCTTTTTCAGCTTTTATAGCGTTTCAAGTTGCAGCTACTATTTTTGTAAATATTCAAACACTTCAAACATTTGAAGAACCAATATTTTCGATCAATATTTCTCAACCTGTTTATTAACGTTTCCATTATTCTATATTTCTTGCACTCCATGTTTCAGTGGCACTGTTTTTGTGTGACATAGTATGCAATTTTTTTGCTCTTCCCCAGCCTGCATCGATTTCCCTTTTCCACGTCATTGCAGCTTTCTTCCGCAATTATTTTACGTTCTTTAGTTTTGCAAACTTTACTTTTGTTTTTTCACTTTGTCTTTCTCAACCATTGGTTTAGTTGTATACACATTCAGCTGGTTTAAATTCTCTTAACTTAACTGACTTTATCCGGTTCTCCATAAATAGACTTCTCTTCGCCTACACTTATTTTTATATTCATCTACGTTGCCATAAATTACGTTGCACTTTGCTGTATATCATTTTCAAGTACGTTACTCGTTGCATGAGATCTCATAAATGTTAAACAGATCTTGAACTTTATTCTTACTATTTACACGATTACGTGCATGAGGCCTGAGGACAGTGTTCGCGAGTGTTGCATTCAAGATTTACTACTGTGACCAAACGACAAAGAGTATTTCATTGATCTAGTTTTTCTGTAAGTGTTACGGCGTGCCTACAAAAGCTGTCTGTTCATTAATTCAATAAATAATATTGCACGTACAACGCATCTATTGCATTATAATAATAATATAAAGCGTTGTTAAATTTTCTATATCAACAAAAGTCAAGCTTCGTTCTTTTGAATTTTAATTAGATTTATTTACACTTCATTCCTACACATTTCCTTAACTTGCTTTCTGTGAGAGACAGGAAACCCCATATAGTAATTGGTCTACTCCTACACCTCGTCTATGTTATCAGTCGCTGAGAACATTTATGCATCGTTGATTAATCACGTGCCAGCGATTGATAAGGAAACGATTGTACGATGTGCTACTGTAAGCGATACCTAAGGCAAATAGTCAAACGGCCTTTGTGCGATTTAACTAAATTAAAATCTTAATGCATCAATAGAACTGTACTAACGACACGCAACGACAACTGAGATTAACGACTGTTCCTCACGACACTCTGACGACGACATTTCAGTGACTGCGTTCTTCGTTGGAAAATGTTTTCTTCGATGAAAAAAATTTCTTAATTCCATCCATAATATTTCCTTCCTGGTTTTATTTTTCAAACGAAGAGCACATTTTACGAGAAATATATTTCGAATTTGAATGGTCCTATGTGTGAAAACTCTCATCACTAATAATTTAATTTCTGACCTAACTGACCGTTCCCCATAATTATTTCATAATACATTCCGCTACATTCAATTTCATTCCAAATAACTTTCACAGGTCAGCGATCCATTGTACTCCGGCTGCGGAGAGGTTAAGTGCACCGCGGAGCGACGCAAAGAGCAACGAGTTTCGATTCCTAAACCACCGATTTACATTTCCGGACGGTGCTGTAAAACACACGCGCGTAGGCCGCGCACACAAAGCGTCCCGACCGATCAGTAGAAACTATTTAATCGCGAGCTGTTTGGAATTTCTCGGCGGACTATTACCCTGAAAATCGTCGGAGGCCGTGGCATTCCGTAGCCGATCGTGCATATCACGATGCGGAACTGAAAAAGGGTCACGGTCTACGTATTAAATGAAGCACTGGCAAAGTCTCGCTAACTTTTTAAATATATTGAAACCGGTCACTTCAACAACTAATTTTACTTTCAACTTGCCGTTGTTAATCCGTAATTTCACCTGTGATCCGAAATATCGTTGCAAGCAAGCGGGAAGGAGAATAAGGGGAATTGACTCGAATCGAGGGGCAAAAGTTACCCTCTCTCTGCCAATGCCGGATTGGTCACGTGACATTGACGACAGAGGCGAACCGCGTCACGTGACCGGTAACTAGCGACAGCGTGGGGGAATGGCGATTTAGAAGGGGAAGATAGGGTGAGAAGACAAGTCTTAATCAGGCGGCACCGTGGAGGAATAGCGTCGTAGAGGGGGAAGGTAGAGTTGGGGACAATTCTTGATCTGGCGATAGGGTGGGGGAATAGCGTCGTAGAGGGGGAAGGTACAGTAGGGGAAAAAGTCTTGATCTGACGATAGCATGGCGGAATAACGTCGTAAAGGGGGGAGATAGAGTAGGGGAAGAATTCTTGATCTGACGACAGCGTGGTGGAATAGCGTCGTAGAGGGGAAGGTAGAGTAGGGGAAGAACTCTTGATCTGACGATAGCGTGGTGGAATAGCGTCGTAGAGGGGGAAGATAGAGTTGGGGAAATTCTTGATCTGGCGATAGGGTGGGGAAATAGCGTCGTAGAGGGGGAAGGTACAGTAGGGGAAAAAGTCTTGATCTGACGATAGCATGGAGGAATAACGTCGTAAAGGGGGAAGGTAGAGTAGGGCAAGAAGTCTTGATCTGACGATAGCGTGGTGGAATAGCGTCGTAGAGGGGGAAGGTAGAGTGGGAAGACATGTCTTAGTCTGGCGGTAGCGTGGAGGAATAACGTCGCAGAGGGGGAAGGTAGGGTAGAGGAGGAAGTCTTAATTTGACGATAGAGTGGGGGAATAGCATCGTAGAGGGTGAAAGTAGAGTGGGGAAACAAGTCTTAACACTACACCTACCAAGCACAAAACATATAAAAGTGAAACGTCTTATAGAAGGGAGAACATTGAATTTATTTAAACTTTGAACGATTCTCATTATAATATGTGCTTAAATAAAGGAGTCAATTCAGTAGTTTCCTGCGAAAACGTTTTTACAATTTCAATGATTATGAAAGAGAAAACCGGTCATTTCGACTGTGATAGGTTTAGTGTTAATCTGGCGACAGCATGAGGGAATAGCGTCGTAGAGGGGGAAGCTAGAGTGGGGAGACAAGTGTTGATCTGGCGTCTCTGCCGTAAACTGCTACGGCATCTTTTCATCGAAACGCTGTATAACATTTGAATTCTACAATCGGATATGTGCAACAACCGAATAGGTCTTATGTACAGTTGATAAAATTACCTTTATTTCTGGTTTTTTCGGGGTAAATACCGCACCGTGCGGCGTAGTGGCGGTTGCACACGCGAAAACCGAGTTCGCGTGCGTGGGCGCGCGTGCACGCTTTCGGGTTGCATCGGTGCCGGCCGGATGCAATTTAAATTAGATAGACGCCGCGCCGGGGTGCATTATCCGACGAGCGAGTCGTACGTCTTAACCGAGTGTCAGCGGCAAACCGTTCCTCTTCTTTGCGGCGTGGAACCGCGCGTCGGCAGAGCCCGCTCAAAAATCATTACAAATTACCCGGAGCATCTAAAACCGGGCTCCTCGCATTGTTTTCGCGGGAGCCTCGGCAGCTCGCGTGAGAGAGCGAGTTGCGCTTTTGTTCAAGTTCGCCGGACCCGCTTTTGTTCGCAGTGCCGACGCAAGAATAGGCCAGAGAGCCGAGCGCAGCTGCGCCGTCATCGCGGAAGAGTTATTAACGCCGGGCGCAGATGGATTCGCCTCGAATCCCGGATACGATCGAAACCGAAACGCGTCGCGTGAACGGTTGACCCTTTGAGACCCGTTTGATACGCGAATATGTGTTAGTCGCGGTATAAAATCGGGATTAATGGGTTATGCGCGGCTCGCTTTATCGCGACCGCCGTTGCTGACGTATTCGCTCGGGCTTGCTGTTATTACATTCGTTCGACCGGGTTCGGAGGAATTCCCTGTTTGCGTGGCCATGTAATTATGACGAGGGACATGCATACACGCGGAATGATCGTCTTTCTGCTTAAAACGCTTGTCAAGCACCGGCGCACGTCCGCCCACGAAATTGGAATGCGCGATCGTCCACCGAAATACTCGAGGATAAACCAGGCGTAGGCAGTTTTGTCGGACACTATTATCTGAGTGCAGTCGGCAGGTTCTTGTGGAACTGTGCACAATATTAAAACTATTATCATAGACTAGCTGAAAGCAGTTGTCGATTTCTGATTCAGTTACTTCGAAGAGGTTAATGTTATTGATAGTTTACTTATATATGCAGAATATTATACATACACAGTGATTTCTCTATACATGTCGCCAAGGCCTGCATGATAAACGTCGCGAAATTATCCCTACTACCGCGGGGTATACCCCGTGAGGGAATTTCGAGAATTCACTGTAACGCGAGTCTGTTTACTTTTAGACACACCTCGTATTGATCTGAGAAATGCGGCGAAATCTAAAGTTCAATAAAAAAATTTAATGTTCAAATATAACAAGAAAATTCAAATTTTTTGTTTACGTTTTATTTAATATTTCTTTCTGTAACCTATAAAAAATATTATCAAGGAGTTCGTGACTTGAAATGATACAAATGAATGACGCTGTATTGTTTTCGGGGATATTTTCCAAAATGTAATTTCAACTCTTTAGTTTGAGGGTTCTTTTCACCATTTCGACATTAACGATTGCTAATAAAAACAAGGCTGTCAAATATTTTTGTAAACATTTGATCGGAACTGATACGTGCTCTTGTCTATTCCAGGCACTCGAGCTGTGAAAATTTGTTTCATAAAAGTATCAAACGTGTTCGTATTCGTTACCAGTCGAAATAGAACAAGCTCGCAGTTCACATTATTTTGCCTGTAGCGTTCAAAAAATCAATTAACACTTGTCCGTGTCATCGGAATGATATATCAAATCACCGTCTGACCAGTCGCTGCCGGTTCCACTGCGTCCGGCCTTGGACAGAGCAATACTACTGGACGTTGCATACAGTCTATACATAGGTATACTAGCTCGTTTAATAAACGAATCCTTGCCTAATTCACAGTTCTGCTGAACAATTTCTAGAATTTCTGCTATATTTATTATTAATACTTACAACTTACGATAATCTACAATAAATTATTTCAAAGATTCTTGGGTTCCTAAAAGACACATTAAAAGAAATTTCGTAGATTTGTGTCAGTAATATGCTGTCATATTGGAGTTGTCATTTTTACTATTTTAACACTATTCCTACCGCGACCGGTCAAATGACCGTTTTTAAAATTTCGATTAGAATTTCCTATATACGACGTAATTGAATCGCCTTTAAACTTCACGACTTTTCCTAAAATATGCGTATAATAATTTTCTTAATATTCACTTCTTTCTTTATTGTTTATTTTCTGAGAAAAATTTGTAGTGTGTCTTACCTACCACGACCGGTCATTTGACCGGTAGAACGATTTATATCTTTTTGTAATAGTATTCTTTCAAAGACTCAATTCCGAAACTATAAATTCGTAAGAAACGAAAGGTGATGCAGTTGTGGCATGATTTTAGCCGAAAAGTGCCTTGCAGGGACTGCTTTACAGCACTTCAAAGTGTTTACAGTTCTCGCTGGCCTATCGGCCTCGCGGTGTTTTTGCCTGATTGGTATCCGAAGCGGTCCAGAACCTCGGATTTTCTTACACCGTCTTGTCTACTATGACTGTAAAATAAATAAAATCATAGCTAAAGGGGATGCCTAGACGTTTTCTCACGAATTCAAATCAGTAAAGTCTTGTGACTTGAACAGAGAGCATCAAAACGTGAAAGTTACAAGGAGCATATTCGGCAGTCTTTTACTATTTTGTATTTTTATTCTATTATTATTCTACTTTTATTTTATATTGTATTACGTGTTACAAGTGTCATTTTCAAAAAAGTGAACAAACCAACAATACTTCGTAGTAAGTTTCACATTTTATCTTTTGTTCATTTTTTTATCCATCTTGATTTACATTCTTATATTTTAGTTTTTATTTTATCCCTTGAATATTCATTCCCAAAATGTTAAGACGTTTGAAGAGCGTAAATTTGCTATTAGAGAAAATAAATAATATTGATGAAGAGTGTTCCGAAGATGATCAGGAAATTTTTGACATTGAAAATGACAATGCGGAAAATTATGATCTATTTGAGACCGACTCGAACACCGATGAAGACGAAGAGAATGTTTCGAACATACGTAGAGGACGAAAGAGAAGGAAATTTTTAGTTAGTTCCGATAGTGAGAATGAGGAAGAGGTAATCGCAACTGCTGTAGACGGAACTGTTTGGCAAGAAGTAAAAGAATTGTCTAATCCTGGAAGAGCACCTATTCATAATATTTTTAGGGGAACATCAGGCCCAATAGGGTGTAGTAAACGAAATATTATGAAAGGTAAAGTTGTGACGGCATTTTCTCTGATTATTGATAAGAATTATCTTCATTCTATATTAAAAATATAAGTTGTGCTAAAGACCGGTCATTTGACCGGTCGCGGTAGAAATAGGTATACGTGAAATGTCGGTAGGAATAGTGTTAATCTGGTTTTAGTTAATGGAAAAATTGTAAAAAGTCTCAATTCCAATCAAACACAATTTTCTTCCACATTATCTGACGGACTGATCCTTCTAGGGTCCGAACATGATTCAAGCAGTTTCGTTCCGTGTGAATAATTTTGTTGCGAAGAGAGCACAAAAACGAGCGTGTTCCGCCCGTGAATATTTAAAATAGTAACTTGCGTCCAACTGTAGACACGAAACCTAAAATCCATTGGACCGACGGGTTCCATTTGAGCGTTGAGCGAGAGAACTGCGGCAAAAAGTGTCTGCTCGACCCGAGGTGTAACTGTGCTAGACAGCGCAGGGTGGGTTCGGCGGCGACATCGAAAGAATTGTCAGCCAGCTGATAATGGCAGGGCGGGCGTTTACGGTGCACTCTCGTCCCAGTGAAATATTCAAGATCGTGGAATTAAACGGGGAACGATTCGATCGAAAACGTGTTTATAGACACGCAACTGCGCGGGGGTGGATGCGACACGGTTGCAGAGCGAGACACACCGAAATTCGTCGAGCGTGGAAGTTTGCCGACGAGACGATCTCGTATTTTAATCAAAGAGCGACGGTAACGCTCCGCGATGCGCGTTCGCAACGACGCCGCCGGAATAATTTCGAGAAAGTCGGTCGGGCGAGGGTGGTTACGCATGCTGCCGCACCATCCTGCCGCTATATCCCGTCGCAAACAGAGAAACGGCGGATCACTGGGACACGCCAAAGTCGGTAAATTTCTGGTCGCGTGTACTTGATCTGTTAATATTTCAATCAAACGTACCGCTCCGGCCTCGGGGAGCTACCGCCGCCACGAAATAAGCACGAATTACCATAATTGCCGTGACCGTTTAATAGCTTTCGTTCTCGGTACCCACCGAGACAGCGTTCGCCGATAGCCTCTCACGGAATACAACACGCGAATCTAGTCGTTTACTGTCATACAGCGATTCCAGCGAAAAATTATACCCGTCGGAGATCAAGTAATTAGTTAAAACACGGTCGACTTCATCGATTTCAAATATGAAGAAGATATTCTGAACATTTTTTTCCTATACGTTTTGCTACCACTTGGCTCTCGTCTTCGAGATACAGTAATTGTTCGTTCCCACCGAGTTTTTTCAGCATGTTGTAAATCGTCGCGAGGCAACAGCTACAAGTATTAAAGCTGAAAGCCATAAATAAAGCCCTTCTCCGATTTCAAGCCGTCCTTCGAAAATTAGAAGAATGCTAATGCTCGAGTGGCCATGCGCCACTTTTTTAGCTGATGGCATTGGAAAATGGCCATAAAGTCAATCCGGGAAACCCTCGCTCCGCGTACCACCCGCAATGTACCGGAGGTCCCGGATTCGGACAAAGCGGGCCTTATGGCCCGCACGAGCGTCGACCAGGCCAAGAGCGCAACCCCTCCTGAGCCACATGTACGCGTGCCCTTAGCCTTCGTCACCGGAACCAAGGTAAGGGGTCATAAATTCGTTCGCGAGCCACTTAGGCTATTTACTCGGGCTGTTCCGGGGTCCTGTTATTCGTTACGACAATTTTCCTGGTTTGACTTGTGGGTGGAGACTTCGTCCTCCACCGGTGAGGGCTGTCCCAGAAGATTCTTCTCCCTCAGGTCAACCAGCGAATAGGAAAGACTTTTCCCCCAAATTGGGAAGTTTTCTTGACACCACCGAGGTGACCAGCGAACGGACCCCGGGACAGAAAATCAGAACAATCTCAGCATTCGGTTGGAGAATCATCTGAGTTCTCGCAAGAACTATCTCACTACTCGGAGAGAACTATCTCATCATTCGGTTACAGAATAATCTCTATACTCGGAGAGAATATTAATTTTTACTCGGCACAGAATAAGTTCGATATTCGGAGAATTGTCTCGAAACTAGTTAAGAATACTTCAACTATTGTACCGCTACAGATCACTGGCTCTGTGAAATAGTTGCCGAAAGGTTAAGTCAGCAGGCAACATTTTGTTATGTGTTAAGTTTTTAAAATAAAGACATATTTTTTATACACGAAAAAACAGTGATTTATATATGTCGTGGATTTAAGCGTGTTTATTAGGTTAAGCAATTGCCGGAGTCGGTTGCCGAGTGCTCGCGCGTGTATTTACATTGTAGCGCGGCCGAGACGTTTGATCGGCCGTGACAGTTGGGATCGGTTTCCATTACGGACGGCCGAAACGTTTGAGCGGCCGCGACAAACAAAATCGGCTTCTTTGTAATGCGTGCACGTAGACGGAGTGACTCTGCGGAGTGGGGAAATGGGAGGCAAAGCCCTCGATGGCCCGAGATCGGCCGGCAGATTTTGTTTAGCACTCGAACGATCAAGATTAATGTCTCCGCAGAGTCAATCAGTCAGAGCAACTCGACAACTCGATAACTCGACAAAACGAAACGCGTGAACTCCGGGTCGCGTCGAAATGTTCGCGCTACGACATATATTAGGGATACCCATAAGTAATCAACTATTTGCAAGGAAAGTTCTCTTCTTTTCTACAAAATTTTGATTATAAATTTCGACATTGAATTCTCTCCAAATTAATAATTGCATTTCGCATTTCATGGATTTACAATGTTCTCCACTCTTTTCATCTTCGTTGGAATATTTAATAACACTGTAGTATTTAACAAGGACAATATTGTCGAAGAAGATATTCTGAACAATTTTTTCCTATACGTTTTGCTACCACTTGGCTCTCGTCTTCGAGATACAATGATTTATATATTAGGGGTACCCATGAGTAACTATTTGCAAAGAAAGTTCTCTTCTTTTCTACAAAATTTTGATCATAAATTTCGACATTGAATTCTCTCCAAATTAATAATTGCATTTCGCATTTCATGAATTTACAATATTCTCCACTCTTTTCATCTGGAATATTTAATAACAGTATATAGTGTTTAGCAAGAAACTAATATTTTGCGTCAACTTCGTGTACTGAAAATCAGTCTACAAACATTTGTGTCCGAGTAGGCGACCGAGGCCTGTCCGATAATCTATGTGGTAGCATGTAAAAGCAAAACGTTGTCAACGAATTTGTTTGTCTAATTGTTATTCAGTGATGCGAACGCCAACGGATGGATTGGTCTGACATGTAGGTGTAACACGCAGGCTATCAAACGTCCCGAATTGTAACTACATATGTTCCCGAGGGTGAACCGTGCAGACAAAACTGGCAGTTGACAACACGATCCCGAGTCGAGCGGAGTCGAATGACACAGCTAGCGCAATACTTTATATATTAAAAGTACACCGGGTGTACCGTATCAATAGCCTGCGGGAACTATCTCGAAAAATATAATAGACATACACCCGTCGATAAAAAAAGGGAGTCTTTCGAAAACGGGCCGATATCGGATATATATATACAGGGCGTTCCAAAAATGTATCTCCTTGAAAAGAGTGATTCCTAAGGTTATTTGAAATATTTTTTCCTTTGATTGATCCATCTTTTTCGTTAATCCTTCCTGAGCGAAGCCTCGGAAAACATTTTGGTAAAGGAAAAAGTTATTTCAAATAATCTTGGGAATCATCCGTTTCAAGGAAATACAACATTTTTGGGACACCCTGTACATGAAATAATACTTTGGGAGACCAGGGTGAAAATTAACAATTTGCCTTGGGCCACCCAAAAACGTATTTACAACAAAACTATTTTAACCATAGAATGCTCTTATTTATTTAGCATTACATTAGGGTATCGTTTTGGTTACACTTGTCTTGCTCGTAACGCGTACTTTGTAAGATGACACCTTTCATGTGATTTCGTTAACCTGCAAAATGAATAAGCGCGCTGTGCAGCCGGAGGCTGTTTTCGAATCTGGTTCTGAATGAAAGTCAGGTTGAGTTAGTCTAGTTGAAGGAAAAATTATTTCGCGGCACGTTTGAAGCGGTAAAACGGATGGAAATTGCAAATATGAGATAGAAGAGAGTTAAAATGCATAGCCGAGACTTAGGAAGAGGATGAAACTTTAACGAATATTATGTTCATCCTGCGAGAAATGAGTGAGATCTGGAAGCGTTTGCAACCTTCAGGAAAAATAAATAAGAAGCACGGAACAACGCTTTTGTCCGACGGTGAATTTTCTTAACACACTATCGGCGGGTAACATCATGTGCCAGTCTGTGGAAAAGGTATTAATACCCTTCCCGCCGATAGTGTGTTAATTCTCTAAAACATATTGCAAGAAATATCAGAGAATTTTCAACCTCAATGCTCTAGAAAATGCTTGGAATGAAGAATATTTATTCCATTCCTTTTCCCTTTACATTTATCTTGGAATTTCTCCGGAGGACAACAGTTGCCCATGGAAAATCAAGTATGATCGATAAGCGGGCCCGATGATCTACGAGCCATTTGAAAGCACAGTGGGTAGTGGAAAAGGAGCCGTGATTATAAGCAGCGGACTGAAAGCAAGCACGAAGGTAAATATAAATTATCGAGCGAGCAATATATTTAGTTGACATCCCTCGGAGAGGATCGTGGCACAAAAATGCCCGACGGGATCGGCACGCCATACCGGACGTATCAATTTATTCGCCGGCTGATCGATCGATAAGTGCGACGGTGCTCGGAATCGGAGTGATTCCCGCTTCCGGCGAGAACATTGCTCGAAATCGGGAATCCACGGAATCGAAAACGACTCGACCTCGAACTCAAACTCGAACTCGGCTCGACTCGGACTCGAATTCTACGTCCGAGAAAGACCAGCGGAGGAATTAATTCCTTTCGTCGACCGCGTTATTGGATTTTCCGAAAGTCCGGTCCGACGAAAGCGCGTTCGCCGGTTAGGCTACGATTTTATAGGGTGCCGTCGAGCACGAGGGAAATTAATTGCTCGTTCCCCGATCCCGTGCGTCGCATTCGAAGCCAATTTTCATTTTTGCCTCGAGGCACAACTCCTTCCGTTGCCTCAACCCCTTGCCCGGAGAGCCCATCCACCATTCTCCTACTTTTATTCGCCGTGTCTCGGACGACAACGATCCTTCATTCATTATTTACGCGCTGAGTAATCGGGGGCTTCGGTGCGCAAACCATTTTCATTAGAAAATCTTCCCGGAGACACACGAACACCATTTTCGGTACCTTGAAAAGTTTATGGACTCTCCGAAAGGCTCTTAACCCTTCCGTTGCTCGTTTTTTCGAATCGAACTCGGTACGTCCCTGCTCCAATTACAACGAGATTTATTTTAATCTTTGACCGTCCTGATGTGTGGGTAGTAATAAACTTGTCTGCGGTCCGAAATTATTATAACACCAAACGTACCGAGCTATAAAAGTAACAGATACATAATGCCTTTTAAAAATGACAAGATTTAATTTATTTAGACTTTGTACGGTTCTTATTGTAATGGGTGTACTACTAAAGTCAATAATTGTAGAATAAAAGATCTAGAAGCGGTCGTTTGATCGATGGTGGCACACGTTTAGTGTTAAATAAATCTTAGTTTCTAGAATTTCATTTCATTAAGCCGTTGTGCTACTAGTTTCTTCGCAACTACAATAATTAGAACTTTTTTTGCTTTTCATAATTTGCTAAAGAACGAAAGATTTACTTGAGTGCTTAAATATTCATTACGTAGGAACAAAATTGTTATTAATTTTTTATTTTTCCCCTCGGAAGGGGTAAACAGTTTATTTCGATTTTAGAATATTGTCCAATGATTAAGTGAGAGCGAGTCTCGAACTGTACAATGGTCTCCGTCGTTCCCGGTGATATCGGACACCATCGTTTTCTGTGATTACGAAAGAATAGAATTTTTAATTTTTTCCCCTCGGAAGGGGTAAAACAATTCGTTTCGATTTTGAGATATTGTCCAATGATTAAGTGAGAGCAAGTCTCGAATTGTACAATGGTCTCCGCCGTTCCCGGTGATATCGGAGCACCATCGTTCTCTGTGTTTTTCTCTTGTTCCTCCCTTCGTCTCGCAACGGTTTGTTTCACAGTTGTGCCTCCGCCATCAACGACGCCACGAAACGTCTTAATCGAACACAGATATTGGCTCTGGATATTGCGCCGATCGGCGACCGGTCTCGTGGAATTCAATCGTGCGGCGTCGCCGACTTGGAAAAATCGACTTCGCAATTTGCCGCCGCGTACAACCGACCAGTCACAGACCTACGGCCCTGGCTTGCGCAATCCATCCCCCGGAAATAATATGCAAGCATGCCCGCCGATATTAAAGTAGCTCTGATGCGGCCCCGATCTACTGAATAATGCACACCGAGAAGTAATAAGTTTCGACGAAGCAACGTTCCCCCCTCCCGTAGAACGCGCAACAAGGAAAAAGATCGACCACACGGTATAGTTAGCTGGAACTACATCACTCTATCGACAGACCGTGCCGGCTACGACTACTGTAACCCGTGGTTATGGCTATTCAATTAGCTGCAGATTACTTCATCCATCTCGTAATCGACCGATCGACCTGTAATACACAATTCTTCGGGAAACACTCTATTTACGCGGAAGTTCACTATTTTTCCACCGCTTAAAATTAAGCAGCTGTCTCTTAGCTCATTTTAATTATGCAATATCGATCTTGTCGACTGAATTACCTCGGAACACCTGTTCCAGACTATAAGAACAATTTTGTGAAAGCTGAACGAACGCCAAAATTTCAGTTGAATTCGTAAGTAAATTTTTATACAAAATAAAAATTTCGATTTTTGGCATTCTCTCGCCAGGATGTACAGGATTGTATATTAAAAGGTTAACAATTTCTGGGTTGCCAAGCTGAAGTTTAACACTAGAACTACCAAGCAGCAAATGCAACTGGCATACATTGCCTTATAACAAGAACAAAATTGCAGTTGTTTAGATTTCATACCAGTTTTGTTCAAATATCTACTTCGATAGAGAAGTTTATTAAAAATTTTCCCATGAAAGCATATTTACAATTTCGTTATTTCTAAAAGAAAAAGTTAGGAGCAAGTCATTTTGACTTATCTGGTAGTTCTAGTGTTAACCTTGTATTTACCGATTTCTGCCATAAACGCATACAATCTCCGCGTAAAGGTAGATGAAAATTCGTAGAGTCGCCGAATCAGGGGAATTGACTCGAATCGAGGGGAGAAACTCACCCTCTCCCTGCCAGTACCGGAGTAGTCACGTGACAGTGCGTCGCGGAAGGGGAAGGTGGAGTAGGGGGGCGAGTCCTAATCTGGCGACTCGCGTATAATGCGAGCGGGGCGTGTGTTGCGCACGTGAATTCGCGGAACGTAATACTAATTTCATTCCTGGAAAGACAGCAGGTCGAAGCGGACGATTTATGAAGGATCAATGAACGAGGTATTCATGTCCGTCGAATCGAAACTGTGGATCTACAAGGCCCGACGGCGAAATAGGGTCACGGTGCAGCAGGTACTTATAATCGGGTTATTCAAATATCCGCCAGAATTTTTCCGCTCCAGATGCCGATACGTTTATGCGTGTGCTCAAAGAGACTTTACATGCTGCCAGTTGAGCCCGGTGTACCGTGTAACATCTTGAACACACTAATCGATATTTTGTAGAACGCGGCGGTTTCCTCTACTTGCGCTCTCAGCCTCCGAGTTACCTTCTTCCTCCCATAGCCTTCTCTGCTATAGCGTTCTCTCTCTTCCCTCGTCGCTTGCTCGTTGGTAATCATGTGTTAATTTTTTGTTTTCACGTTCCGAGCCATCGGCACAGAAACATAGTATATATCAGGAAAAGCAATAGACTAGATCTGCATTTGCAAAACAGTGCGAACATTTATATAATTGAAACCGTTGTATTGTTTCCAACGAATTAAGAAAACGAAAGAAGGAGCTAACATATATATTTATGTAGCTCCTGTATCCTGAAATTAACACGTTAACACGTTGACTGCCATGTCACCCATATGCGGGTGACGGAATTATTTGTCCAGATTTTAAAATAAATTTTCATGTATTAATATATTCATTGTACCAAATTTGGTTAGGATCAGTAAAATGTAAGAAAGTTGGAGGACTACTCAATATCATACATTTAATTTTTCCAATTTTTATTTCTTTAAATAACTTGCTTCTATTTTATGGAATTTTTGAGGTTTCTAGTTTGGCAGTCAAAGTGTTAAGTGAAAATATCAACCCTCGGAGGTCTTACTAAGTCAGCGTAATTCAATTAATGAAACCAAAACTAGAACTGTAAAATGTATTACAGGGGATGCTGTCTTAACCCTTTTGAGTTCGAAAGACTCCAATAAAATTCGGTTTATCTGGATATCTTGTAATAAGAATGTATTTCTAAACCCCGGCAAAAATCACTGTCAGTCATATGTGACTGACGTGACAATTAATGTGTTAACGCAAACTATTTTGTGTAAAAATTCGCAGAATGAAATTGTTTCATCTAAGGTCACGGTTCCCAAAAAAAAATTTTGTTGGGCACGTAGACTCGATAACCAGGTGTGAATATTTCGAAAAGAATGCGTCGAATGATCTTGCGTGTAAAGTTGAGGCAAAGTTGTGGAAACCTGCGTCTGCGAATTGGATGAACGTAGAACGACTCTGTAAACAAATAATGCGCAAGAATGCGAGCCAAAGGAATTTCCAGGGAGAAGAACGATTTAATATCCTGTCGCTCAATTCCAGTTATAAATATTGTTCCTCTCGACTCGGCTTTCTACTTTGAAATTGATTAAAATTGTTCTTTCGCGACTCGCGATCCTCGTTCAACCACTCATAGAATGAACACTCGCCTCGCCACTTCGTCAGAAATCAAGTACCACTCGCATTTCCCACTTGGCCCGATGCAAATCGCCACAGAAACGTATACCGTTCCCTTTTTCATGAGAATTATCATTTTATCCGCAGCTATAGCTCTCGCCCTACCTGTCCATGGAAACCGCGGGCACCGAGATCTTCGTGTGCGTTATTGGATTCCGAGTCCGAGCTCAAATAATCACGGAGTAACGAATACGTGCTTATAAAAGTAAAATTTCCTATATGTAATTGATGGGAATTCAATTCAAGCGTATTCTACCTGAATTAACGAATACGGAAGTTAAAATGATATGTAGCGCAAACGGCAGTGAATACAATCGTACCTACATTCAAGTTAACTTTTTAACTCTTTATAATTTGTTTCGTAACCAACCTGAAACGAGTTCTTTTGGTGATAATAACTTTATAAAAGCTGAGGACATTATTATATTCATCTTCTATCAAGTTAAATTTAATGTGGCGCAATGATATTTTTACGCATTTGTAGAAAATATTTTTAAAAGTTATATCGGCAACTTAATAGTTAGATAAATTGTAAATATATTACCTACCACGAGAAGCTATATATGAGCCGTCCGAGAGGTAAACGGATTCCGTTTTTTCTATTTACAATAAATTCTAATTTTTAGGCTTAATACTATTGAACGAGAAACATTGAAACCTTTAAAAATGAGTGTCCACTATTTTCTATTTTTAACTGTAAATAGATTTGTCAGATAAATGGCTCGATGTACCAGACCGAGTCACCTCACCCTCAGGACCATCTGTATCAGCGTTATAATATTTGTCATTGAAAGGGTTATGGAAGGGCAAGACCGGAATTGTATCGACGAACGAGAACGGGGGAGCAGACACCGACCGAAAAAATCGAAGCTTGGGTTTCCACGCGGCCAGACGCGCATCCTTAACGCGATAATCGGCGACGATACAGGACGAAAGCACTCGCGTGAACGCGCGCTTCCCGATGAATTGTACGGATGATTCTCCTAATCGATCAGTCGCCGGTAATATCGCCGCGTCTCCGATATGTGTACGCGTCGCCCGATCGAGCGTCGAATATTTGCTGTAGAGTAATCTCCTCCGGCAGCAACTCTCAGTCGAGACCCAAATCAAAGATCGGAAATCGATCATCGGCCGGAAATACCAGCGATATTTGCTCGCAATTATATTCGACGTTCACCTCTTTCTCTCTCTCTCTCTCTCTCTCTCTCTCTCTCTCTCTCTCTCTCTGTCGGTCCCTCTGACGCCTCTCCGCCCACCCCTCTTCCGCTTCCGCCCAGCCATTGTCTGTTTGCGTAAATTTCCGAAGCAGAGGGACTTCTCGCTGCTTTAGAACCCGTCCCTCTCTCTCTCTCTCTCTCTCTCTCTCTCTCCCTCTCTTTCTTTCTACAGTGATTTAATTAAAAATCACGGTCACCCGGTCGGTGGACACGCAGCTGCCGGTTGCGTGCGTCTCGTTATCCCGTTGAAATCGCTGTAACGAGTTCCACGCGACCAAAAAGTCACATTCCACCGTCGCATTTCATTTCGTGTTGAACAACAGCCGAGATCGAACTCGAGCGAGACCGATTCGGACGTTTTGAACGAAGCCGATCTACGCGAATTTTTCTTTCAGAAAGTACGAAACGATTATTTTTGAAAATTTTACAATTATTCGTCTCATTATCGAAGAATGTGTGCTAATTTTTTCGTGGAAAAATATGCGGTGGAAATGGGTAGATTTAAACATTTATGCAGGGCTTCGGAGGAGAGAGCGATTTCGAACTTTTCCTAATATTTCAAATTTCAAATTTCTCCTTCTCCAAACTACGAAGCGGATCTTGCGGAAAATTTTAGGATAATTTGTGTCACTATCAAAGAAAGCGTGCTAATTTTTTTCGTGGAAAAATGTACGGTAGAATTGGGTAGATTTAAACATTTATGCAGGGCTTCGGAGCGATTTAGAACTCTTTCTAATTTTTCAAATTCAAATTTCTCCTTCTTGAAACTGCAAAGCGAGTCTGGCCGAAAATTTTAGGATAATTTGCCTCACTATCAAGGAACACATTCTATCTTTCTCGTGGTAAAATGTCTCTGTATAGATGTCAACCAAGCAGTATTATGTTAACACTCCTCGGCGTCCGAGGCCTCTCGACCTTCGAGGTGTAGGAGCTTCACGGTGGTGGGGATAGTTCCGCGACGCTTATCATCTAGGTCTTGGCGACATATACAAGGAAATCACTGTATTCCCCATGCAGAATGGACCACATGGTGGTTAACAAGATCGGAACGTGAAGAGATCGTTTCAAGAAAATCTCCGCGATCACGAGAAGCTGTTTCGATGGCACGGAACAGAAGGGATAGTCGAGGTCGAGGTCGGCGCGAGAGGATTATTTGATTCTGTAATTGCGCGTCGGTGTTTGCCAGAAATACTTCGGAGTTCGGGAGTTAATCTGTTAAAAAGCTCCGTGGGAGTTATTATTACGCAACTTCTCGTTCGCCGCAGATTTCATTATGCGAGACGATTAACAATTTTATGGGCGCGCGTCGGTCCGTCGCGCGGATCGCAACACGAAGATTAACGTCGACTCGTATCGAAGGCCATTACGCGTTTCATTGCGAGCAATGATCAATCGGCTGAATATTCACGAAACGGAGCGCGTGAAACGGTATATTCGTGGAAACCTGATAAGCAATATTCTCCGTTACCATGCGAATACGTTCCGATTAACTTTATTTTCGTCCCTTAAACGGCTACGCGCTATCCGATGTCTAATAAATGATGCAGTGCCGCTGCGATTTATTAACTGCATACAATAATCATTAGTGGATTATGCAAGTCTACTGTTGCCATGGACACGGCTTGTAGAAACATTGCCGGAAACAGATTTAATCAATTAATAACAAACTCCAGTTCGAATAAAATCATTCGAGAACCGGGCGAGTATATGGCAACGATGCTCTGATGAATATATCTGTCTAAATTGATCATTGTAATCGGCTGTGTCTGTTGTTTCATAACATTGGTTCTTCAAAATAGCATATCATAGTTTAATACTAATTTAATTCGAATATTGGGATCAAACATGCTCCCGTGTTGGTTGTATCGCCTCTCTGTTTTGATTTCTATTATTGATGACTCGCAATTAATGCAGCATGAAGCATTAGAGCAAACTCCTCCTGCTGTTCGGAAGTGGAGTGCCATTTTCGTCTCTGTCACTCCGCGAAGACCAGATTGTATTTTTCAGAAGAAGGAAAACCGGGAAAATGAGCGCCGACAGAATTTGACGTTAGAAAGAAGTCCTAAGAGTATACTTTTAGGCACGAAAATGATTAATCCCCGCTCGCGATCGTAACCGATTACTGTGTTCGACAGGACGCAACGGTGACACGTACGAACGCTTTCGGAAAGCGGGTTAATAGCTCGTCAAACATATTGTCGCGCGTTGTTATTAAAACCTTTCAATCTTCGTTCAAATTTTTCTTTATACCGTACATTCCCGCGCTTCCGTTCCGCGTGATGTCGTTTCTTTCCGATAATTTTTTCGAACAGTTTGAAGGCGGCGCTTAGGCTATCCTTCGGAACGATGGTATCTCCAACTGCAAATCACAGAGGGATTAATGCACCGTGTGCAGCCATCGTCGGTTTCGATCAACACTTCCGCCCGTTGTGTACACGAACATAACCGAGCTTTAGATAGCATTAAACCAACTGATTGTACGGGGAATATCACTAATTGTCCTGCTTTCTACATAATTCGTGCAGTATCGGTGTAACACACGGAATTTGAACCTTTGACCGGCAGTGGAACAAAATCGTTCCATGGAATTGACGAGTTTGCAACAACAAGAAGGAATTACAGCTTCTCTTTCGACAGATATATATATATATTTTTTTTTTGTACTGTTTTATTTAAAAAGTGTGATCACGCACCTTGCGCGAAAAGGAGTTCGCTTCGAGCAACGCGTAAATTATGAATAATTCGATGTATTTATTTAAAATATGAGATCATGAATAAAACATAACTGGTCGAATCAAAGAGCGAAACGAGACTTGACGAATATTAACCGAGAATCTTTTGTGCAACCATTTTCGAGTTATGCACTCAAGGACTAACATTCGAGAATTTCTACATTCCTGATTTTGTTAAGGCCCTTGGCAATTTTTAACTACGAAGTTTATAAATCTAGCAACATGACGCATCAATTACCTTTTAAATTTTTATCTAACTCGTATAAGCCAATAAAGATACATGCGAATAATTACACTGAGGATTTTATGCGTTTATAACAAAAATTAGTAGATCAAATACAATATCGTGAAAATAATTAAAGAATGTCTACTCTTGAGCTTACTGTAATTATTAACAAAAGAAAAGAATGTGTATGTTGCTTATGCACCTCGAAATTAGGCAATTTGTAGTTAAAGAAATTTTGTTTGCTTAAGAAATTAATAACTATCGAAATTTCCCGTTTCTACAGAGCTATTTTAGTGAGTATATGATATAAAATACGATTTTTATTTTTATAGAAATAAAGATGAAGCGAAGGGAGAATATCTTTTATTTATTGCAGGTATCTAGCGTTGAAAATGAGACGACAATACTATTAATATTTTTCGCTAGATAAGTGAATAGAAAGTTACAGCTTAGTCGACCGAGCGTAGCATGTTTCCGTGTAACAAAGTGTAACAGAATGTCAACGATTCCCGTTGAAAGTTTCTGCGGCACGAAACGGCGATACCTTCGTCTGGCTAACGCTCTCGGTAATATATTTTTAGTTATCGATCAGCGTAACATTGAAAGCCACGGGTATCGCAATGGTACGTGAACTTACATTCGTCCGTCTACCGGCAATTTACGCGATTGATTTACCTTTGGGCTGTTTGAACGCCGATGGTGTCCGGCTTTGAAACGTGTTTACCATAAGCTTGATTTCCATTAGCTGGCTATCGAAATTTATCGGTGCTCGACGGTCAGGCAAACAAACGAGCGAATCGAACGACAGAAAAAATAGGTTTGGCCACTGTCGAAATTGTCCGGGAAAACAGAGGGAGAAAGAAAATCCGGAATATTGGTGTATCTTGAATTTCCCGTGGATTGGTACGAACATTTCTCTGACGCAGCAAACTTGATTGAAATATTCAAACGATAGTGATATTAGAATACTAGTAATGTTCATTTTTATTAGGCGCTTGACACTGTCAGACAAAGGAAGCAAAAGTTCAGAAATCTACACTAGTTTATCGATAACGCTTCGTTATGTATGTACACGTATATATACTACGGGCCACTCCAAGTGATTAATTATACTCTACACACACACGCACGAAACCGCGGATTTTTATGAAACTGTGGAACCAGATTACATTTTTATGAAGGCGGCTTTTAATTTCTCGATAGCGTTCGTACCTTTTGAATAATGAGTAATGAGGCGAAAAAACAACAATAAAATTAAAATTTAAAATCGCAGACTAATTACTGCGACACTAAGATACAATAAAACAAGATTTATAAAATTTGAACGGTTTAATGAACTACCCAAAATACCGATTACTCGACTGCGATGCAACAACAATCAATCGACAATCGATTTTGTGCCAGGTATGATAATAATGAGTAGGTAAAATACATACTAGTGAAAACATATTATTTTCAACACGTTAGAATTGTTATGCGAGGAAATCAATATCAATGTAGCTCTTGCAATTGATGTAATTTTTATTTTGCATAAATATCCTACTAATTATGACAGAAACGAGTAGGTGAAATACAAAATGAGAAGATCATCAGAAAAATGTTGCTTTTGATGCACAGTGTTTAAATTATTCAGAGAAAAAATTTCAGTTTGATCTGCAGTGTACTCGATGCAACGATGCAAATTGCAAAATACAACTTCTAATATTTTCTCTATAATTTCGACCAATTGCAATTTTCGTAAAAAATGTTTTCACTTTATTTAGCAAATCAATTGTGCGAACTTCTTAAAAACAAAATCGAAGTCGTATGGTCCAATATTAACAAAGTTATGCGATTTTTGAAAGCGTCCGGATATTAATGGGAGTCACTGTAGGTCACTAAGGCCTGTATGATAAACGTCGTGGAATTATCCCCACTACCACCGGGTATACGCCGTGAGGGACTGCGAGGCTCGAGTGGCCTTGGACGCCGAGGAGTGTAAACATAACACGGCTCGGGTATGTCACCTGGACAATACACGACGCTGGTAAGATCCGCGTTGTTGACATTATATCGAGAATTCGCTGTAATACGGAATAATAGACCAGAAGAGAACGTGGCCCCCACTAAAAAAAAAGGGACGGTAATTATTTACATTAGGGGCTTCCTCACTGATTTTGATGACCTTCAAATATGACCCGAAATATGTCCGTATATGACCTGTTAACATAAACAGACAAAACAGTGTGTCTCAACTGATTGAAGTCGTTTTAAGTTGTGACCGTGGCCGCCTTATAGGCGGCCACAATTTCAAATCTGACCCACACCAACTGCGATCACTTTTTGAGATGTTGAAACACTTTTGCGAATATCTCGGAAACTATAGCTGAGAAGCAGTAACATGTATAGGAAAAAGTTGTTCAGAATGATGACCTTGACAACATATTTCAAGGTCATCAAAATCGGCGAGGAAGCCCCTAATGTAAATAATTACCAAATAATGTTAAGTAGTCAGTTTTAGTGCTCTGTAAATCTAGTGTTACAGGGACATTGAAGTTGCAAAATACGAAAGAAAACCTTGCATCCAATATTCTACATACAAATAATAATCCTATATTACAAAATACTAATGTAAAGTGTACAGTATGCGAGATGGAACATAATCGTGTGCGTGCCTCGAGACAAACGAAATTTGACACTAGGTTCACGGGGCCTGTCAAAATGACGGGATCTAATATTTATAATTTACAATTATTGACATTTGTGAAGACGTATCCATGGGGAATTATTCAACAAAACTATTTTTTTGGGTATATATTATTTAAAAAATTGATACAAATGTGGATAGACACGTTCTTGTTATTATTGTAAAATAATGTTAAGTAGTCAGTTTTAGTGCTTTGTAAATCTAGTGTTAAGGGGACATTGAAGTTGCAAAATATGAAAGAAAACCTTGCATCCAATATTCTACATACGAATAATAAAATATAATACTAATTTACTACAAACTACATTATAAAATACTAATGTAAAGTGTACTTACTTCTAAATCTTCTGTATCTCCGTCGGATCCACAGTACACAATTATTGAATCACGAGAATAGATCCGAATAATTGAACAACAATCACTAAACAACACACACAACACACTTAACGAAATCGTGACAGCAGACGAGAAGATGTTACTCCGACCACGAATAAAATAATACTGCGATTTTAACCGTCCCCCTTCTACGGACGTGTGATACGAAAACAGGGAATTCCGGGAAATAGGGTCGGCGCCCCGCCATAATTTGTTTACCTTACCTTGTTTTGTATCTAGTGTTTATAGACCCTCAGCGTCTAATCTGCCTAGGATAACCTGACCGTACCACCTCCGTGGAAGGGATCATTGTTAAAATCGCAGTATTATTTTGTTCGTGGTCGGAGTGAAATCGTCTCGTTCGTTGTCACGATTTTATAAAATGTGTTCTCTCTGTGTGTGTGTGTGTGTTGTGTGTGTTGTTTAGTGATTGTTGTTCAATTATTTGGACCTATTCTCGTGAGTCAATAATTGTGTGCTGTGGATCCGACGGAGGTACAGAAGATTCAAAAGTAAGTACACTTTACATTGGTTTTTTTATAATGTAGGATTAGTATTCGCATGTGGAACATTGGATACAAGGGTTTCTATCATATTTTGCAACGTATATTAACGATCATTAATGATTTGGTATATAGTGTAATTTAATGTGGTTCAAATAAGATACTACTTTAAATCAAATATTTTTATTTTGATAACCAGATAGATAAAATGAAATATTTTTATTTTGTATTTCAAATATTTCCTTAGAATGAAAATAAGTTGAGCAAGTAGTTAATATTATAAATTATAATTTTTAACATGAGAAGCTATAATAGTTAGCAAAGTATTATTTGTAGTTTAATTACGAATATGTAACATGTTGATAAACAGACTACAATATCGTAATAACATTACAGGCAACAAAATGTCATAAAAACATAAGTTACTGTCAACTATTTGAAATACTATTTGACACAGTCCTACACACACCTACTTCGATCACTTTTTGAGATGTTGAAACTTTTTTGCGAATATCTCGCAAACTAAAGCTGAGCGGCGGTAACATGTACAGGAAAAAGTTGTTCAGAATGATGACCTTGACAACATATTTCAAGGTCATCAAAATCGGTGAGGAAGCCCCTAATGTAAATAATTACCAAAGGGACAAATAACCTACGTCGTCCGTCAGTATTCCGCCATTTCTCGACGATCGAACACGCATCGGTGTCTCGCGAAAAATCAGCAGACGTTCGTTTGTCAGTTCAAAGCGTTCCACGCGTCGAAACCGATACCTGAGCGAGCTTTTTCGTAATACCTTGGCCCGGGGGTGGGGGCAGAGGAAAAATTTCTGACCATCCGCGCCAATACCATTCAACAAACGGTGAAAATAGGGGAAACTTTGTGTTAATTAACGCGAACCTTTGAAAACGAAAATTTAGTTTGTTATTGGGCTCGTCTGGGTATCACGGTTTTTATCCCGGGCCGGGGTTCCATAGGCTGCAGCGAATTCTTTTGCCGTTGATAGTTGCCCCGGGAATGCGTGTTTATAAACCGTTTGTGGTGTATTTGAGTAAAAATGTTTCGCCGGTCGCAAGTTCGTGCATCAGCACGGATCCTTTGTTTTGATGGTAATTATTCTGCCCGGGCAACATATGCTTTTTCGGAATATGCAGAAAATCCCGAATACCGAGCCCTCGGAAGTTTCAAAGCTTTGTATTTGCGAAGTTTGTTGGACGTAATTCTTCATACGTGAAAAACATTTCCGTGAGTGCTTGTGCGTGAAGTTGATGAAGATGTGCAACGATTGGAATGGCAATGAACATGAAATTGCAATTTGTCATTAAGGATCACCGTATACATTTTCTCCCATCTGGTATGAAACTCACTTTTTTATACATTCCGGTTCGTAAATAATTGAAATACATTAACACATTAAATTAAAAACATCGCCATATATTATTAACGCTATTCGTATTACCATCTATGGATTTTCAAAAGGTTTATGACATTTCATTAAAAATATTTGATACAATGCAGTTTCCTATTTCAGAGGACATTTTCATCCCCTAAATAAAATTTCCGGCTATACAAATATTTTTTGATATTCTATAACTGTGCCAATTGACAATTTCGTATTGGGTGATTTTTTTCAAGCACTGGAAACATTTACCTGAACCTAGTGTGGGTAAATCATTCCATGTATATGAAATACAAGTTGCTTGAAACGTTCTAGATAATTCTACACGAATGGTTAGATTTCTATTTTTGAATACAAGGTATAAATAGATTAAGAGTGCTCCTTTTTATGAACAGTTTTCGATGGAGATGAATACAATAGGGTCGTCGTATTGTCGAGGACACGATTGATCCTTTTGCAGCCACTCGATGCATTAATTTCTTATGAAAGGAATGCAAATAGTCAATCTCACGGTCGCTTCTGTCAAGCCCAGATCATTACAAGAAAACACAAATAGCACATGCTGGGCACACCAAGTAATGAAACACAATGATCTCCAGAAATATTTAAAACTCAGAAGCCAATCAGTGTAAGTCCAATTTTCTCATGTCAATTGATTTCAATTGTACAATTTATTAAGTTTATTTGCTGTTATCTGTTAATATGTTTAATATGTTACGTTTTAAAATTCTTACTGCTCAGACTTAGTGCTTAACGCTTCTCATGCTCGGGTATTGACCGGCTTCGGAGCAAGCCATTTGCATTAAATTTTGCAAAATCTGCACACGCTGTAAATGCATAAAATCCAATCTACTCGTAGTATTCTGAAATATTCAAACAAATTTGTAACCTTCGCCCCTCCAAACTGTATTTTAGAAAGTTTATTTAGTTTGTGAATATCTTGCAAACGCAAGCCACAAATTGAGTTCCGGTTAAGCGTTTTCAAACGCTCGGCGATTATATAGAAAAATAATAAGCAAATGTAAATGCACTCTTCGTGGGCTCTTTCATTTCCTTTTCGGAACTGGTGGAAGCAATCAAGCACTTTTGATCGACAGTGTGCGCGTATCGACAGTGGACGGGAGCATGATTAAGGTGGGAAAAAGAGACGAGAGAGGTAGGTACGGTTCGTTGCCAAAACGTCAACTGTCGGTGCACTTTATTTCGCCGTTCCCGAAGAAACGGGGAGAAGTTATTAGATGGTAATTTCCATGCATCAAAGTTGATATGGATTTAGGATTAAACGGCAGAGTTTATAAATGTATTTTTACCCTCCGGTGCTCGGTACCCATGTTTTTCGGTTGACATTTCTTCTAAAAAGTCAGAACTATTTTTGCATAATGCTAATGTTGCTATATTCCATAATAAATTACCCGTAATAAAATAATTTGAGGAAATTTGAAATATTTCATATTCAATTCGTCTCACATTCTCAATCCGTGAACTGGAGAGTTAATATAACGAAGATTAACATCGATGACACGAAATCAATACACAAAATGACAGACGTTTCCACATTGCGTTATCACAACAGCCGACCACAAAACGAGAAGCTACAGAACACAGATCATACATCATAATTGGACCGCGAATTTTATGCGTTCGTGACAGATTCCAAAAAAGATTCCAAAAATTTAAGAATTTCGAGTTTGCTAACATTCTTTATACGCTCCTGAAAAATGGTTGCATAAAAGAGACTAGGATAACGATTCGCTCATTTTTGTTCCTCGGATCAACAAATTATGTTTCATTTATGACATCGCATTTCAGGAGAAATAAATCTCATATAATATTCGCGTTGCGCCGATTATTTAAATGAATTTCTAACGGGAGCGAAGCAGCGTCGGCTAAAAGTCGATACCGGGGAGAAAGAAAGGGAGATGAAAAAATGAAAAAATTCGTTTCGACGTTCCTTCTTGTCGCGAGTATAACGCAGGCCGTTTCACGCTGTTCGCGGAGTAATTACGCTTCGCTGCAAATAGAAACGCGAAATTATCAACTCGGACTTTCTCGAGTGGTTTACGTGCCGGCGACGACCAGAACTCTGTTCGCGGACGACGTATGCACCGAGTCACGCGCACTGTTCGCGAAAACAGAATTCGCTCGCTGGATTTTTACTAGGAGAACACGCCGCGAGGACGAGGCGAACTTGCGTCCGCTCGATGCATATGTGTCCCGGCCCGTCCCTCGGGAACCATTTCTGTTGCGAATTGACCCGTACAAATTATTAAGCTCCTCCTTTTTGGCAAGCTCTCCCGCGTTCTTTCCCCGTTCTTCGGTTCATCGACCACGATTTTCTCCCGTTACTGTTTAGCTGGCCGAAATGTTCCTGCCGTTACAACATTCGTTGCCTTCCCTGCACTTTGAAACGCAACTAACTTCAATCCGAATGTCCAAAACAAAAGCTGGCTTAACGATTAACCTTGCATCTTGGTCGCACTTTGCGAAAAATTATTTTCTCTTGTAAATTTCACGTGATACAGTGTGATTCCTTTATATATGTCGCCAAGGCCTGGATGATAAACGTCGTGGAATGATCCCCACTACCATATACCCGGTGATAAAAACGATACCGAATATGATATAATTCTAGTGACATTTACTTGTGTACTAAGCTATATATTATATTTACTTTGAACTTTGGGGCCCTCACGTAGCAGCGGGGACAGTTCTGCGACATTTATCGGCTAGATATTTGTGACAGATATCGAGTAAAGACTGTATTAGAGATGGACATATGAATGGAGTATTCCTGGCATATTATGCTTTTTGATTTCTACTCTTTCAGAGGATGAAATCTTTTAAAAATATTATTACAAATATTAATAATACATAATATATATATAATATTATACATATAATGTAAAATAAGTATGTAATGTAAGTATGTAAGTGTGTATGTATGTATGTATGTATGTATGTGTGTCATATGTAATGTATAATATTATACATTATATATATATACATCTTATTATACATCTTTTAAAAATATTATTACAAATATTAATAATATTTTTAAAAGATTTCATACATATATATATATTTGTACTTATTAATACAAGTATTTCGCTCGAAGAACTAAAATCTAAAATACTGGTGAAGAAAGGAAACAAAGTGCTTTCTAATGTTAGTAATTCAACGATTCGTTTGCAACTTCAGGATTCGTCGGCCTGACAAAATGGCGGCACTCGTCCGCAAAGGGTTAACGCAGCTGAAACTTGAGAGACATGAATCAAAAACTGGAGAGACAGCATCTTGTTGAATGAAGATAATTCTTTCGAATGAAAATCGCCTTTTACGTCCGCGTCAAAGTCCGCACGAACTTTTTGACCAACCTAATACTCGCAGTGTCCTCTTTTTCCGTTCAAAGGGCTGTTCCGATGCCGAGTGTTTTCCTTCATCACGAAATGCAAGCAACCCGGACTCGCACGGGAACAAGAGACAGGGTTCGGCTCGTGCTCCGGACCTGTCCTATGAAATTGAATCAAGGAACCGGGGGGGGGGGGGGGGCGGATTGGTCACCGCAATGGTTTCGCAAACGAAAGGAATTCGAAAGTTCGCCCGAAATTGAGTCTTTTCTCCTTGCCAGAGAGATATGTTTGAGCTCGCAGCAATCATGGGATGGCGCACTGAACACCGAAGAACTGTGCAAGTCGGTATCTACATAGTCGGTCACCGAAGTTGCCATACACTTGCCGAATTTCAATACTTGATGCAAACAGGATTTTCGACGTGGAATTATAATCTTTCATTTTTTTTTTTTCATACGTTCTTCCTCGTTTCTTCAGGAATTTCGTGTCTTCATTGGTTTCTTTAAATGTTCTGGCAAATAAATGCAGTGAACACTGGCAGTTTTAAGAGCCCAAGGCAGTTTTAAATGCTTATAAGATTTTTAAAATCTTCTATTTTAACTAATTTGAAAATTATGCGTGGTATGTAGTTCTCGGACTGATTTGTCAGTCTTGAAGCTGACATGTGACAAAGTGAAGCTCAGATTGGTCTTGTCTTCCGGGAAAGATTCAAGGTGTCTGCGATAGTACTTGCGAAAAGTTCTTATAGCTACGAAGTTAAAACATCTATTTCACTTTCCTGTCTTTATCCTTTACTTAAAATACTTTCCGTTGTATCGTATACTCGTGAACTTCCATCCGGACTGAAATCGACAAAAGACCAGAGCCTTTAAAGAAAACTTCGAAGCATAAGTTGCTAAAGCCGTATAAAATTATTAGGTTGATCGGAGAGTACTTCCGTCGAACTTTACTTACGTACTTACAATCTTATTCGTGGATTTTAACAAATCGGACATAAAGTCGTTTATTAGCGCCATCTCATATTCGAATTCGAGGAAACGGAAGAAACTGCTGCAAACAAGGATTAGTCAGAGGCTATTGATTTTTAATTATTATTCTGGACTGTTTTAAAAAAACCGCTAACATTAAAACGAATGTATTCATACAGGTACTATTGTTAGGAGGAAAATGTGTAGATCCTAATATATCGTAAATGTAAATAATATGTAATATACAGATCGTTTCAAAAATGCATTTCCTTGAAAAGGGTGATTCCTAAGATGATTTGAAATAACTTTTTCCTTTAAAACATTTCTAAAAAAATGAAAAAAAAACGTTTAAAATGACTTGAGGAATCACACTTTTTAAGGCATTAATTTTTCGGACACCCTGTGTAATAGATAACACTTTCTGGTCTGCATAACGTAAGAAGAAATAAAAGATCAGTTAAAACCAGAGATCAAAGCAAAAAATCTTCTGCATCAAAAAACTATAAAAAATATTTTATAGGTCTAGTTTGAGCTGAAACGGTTATCTTCAGAACCCCGTATTCATCTATTCGGATCGATACATGAAATCCTGGAATACTTTTCGATCAAATTTCACGGATCATGTTTTTAATAGAACCTGTCAAAGAATTCTGTAACTTTTCCGATCTCAGGATTTAAGTTCCATGTTTCAATAATAGCGTGTATAACGAACCATGTCCCGACAATTTATGCAACCGTGTACCACTTTCTTCCCGATCCACAGGAATAATCCGCTCGAGGAAAATCTGGGAACCGTATCACGGTTGAACGACTAACGATTTTGTAAGTCCGTAGGACATGCATTTTCTGCGCTTCCATATAACACATCGGCAGAGTGTTCGCTGTTCAAACACAATTAAGTTACGTGTACGATTAATCCAGGTATCGTGTCCATTAGCATCGAACAGTCGCGAATTTGTGCATTCCCGATCATCGAAGAATCCGCGATAGCGCCGATCGATCGAAGCAGATTATTCAACAACGTTTCCGCGAAGACTCGAACAGTGAATATAATTGTACAACATTGGCGTAACAGCTGCCGAAAAATACGCAAACACTCGACACGCCGGAGTGTCACCTGTCAAACGGAGCAACGTCCATAGCCAACGACAGAGGTAATTCATTATAGTAATAGAGTTACATGTGTCCTAGCATATACACTAAAAAGTATACGAAGAATTGTAATACTTATATTATTTATTTCAGTCAACGCTGTTTATATGTAAATTCTGTGTATTTAGTAAGAGTACAGTGAATTCTCGATATATGTCTTGCCAGCGTCGTGTATCGTCCAGGAAATATGTCCGAGCTATGTTATTTTTACCAAGGCCACTCGAGCTTCGGGGTATTGGGAGAGGCGATAATTCCGCGACGTTTATCATTCAGACCTTGGCGACATATAAAGAGGAATCACTGTATTATGTTAGCAGAGAGTAGCCCAGTTTACACTAGCAACTAGGTTGAACCACTATAAAAAATAGTTGCAGTGTTATTAACAGTATGATAGAATGCTTTGGGTCCAGTATAGCTATGTATCTTGGGAAAGAAAAATACTGACAGTGTTACAAGCGATTAACTACGATTTGTGGATCAGTTTAAATCCAAAATGGTGGGTTCCAAGTTTCTTAATTCACGATTATTAGAATTGCAAGGGCATTAATGGAAGAGGATTGAATAATTCTCTTTCTTTGGATGCGTATAGCAATAAAATTGCGAAGAAATTTGAAAAGGTAATGGTAAAATGGTCACTTCTGGTGCTTCGTAGATACAGTACGTTTTTTCAGGTGATCACGATTAAGAAAGTGGTCGCATACTTTTGTCCGGCAGTGTACAGGTGCACCGTATGTTTATCTGTATATTGATTGATACGAGGAGCCTATGTGTATAATCGAGACCGCATGAATTCCCCTGCACGTCTATGTCAATGTGCGGAGACATTGAACCTCGCAGAGGACGAGGTTCTTTTCCCGAGGAAAATGCGCCTATGCGGCGAATACGATGGCCTATCGATTCGTACCAGGCTCGATATCCGATGGAAATACACCTCCTCGTTATCGTCGCTGAAATTGTTTCCAACATCGTACGATACAAAGCTGATTTTACGGGTTGATCATTGGCCATCCATAATGCCTCGAACCGGCGGCACTGCGCGGCGCGGCGGCGTGATGTTCGTTGATTAGCTGCTTACTTTAACACTTTGACTGCCAAACTAGAAAGCTCAAGAATTCCATATAATCAAAGCAAGCTATTTAATGAAATAAAACTTCAAAAAAATTAAATATATGATATTGAGTAGTCCTCCAACTTTCTTGCATTTTACAGATTCTAATCAAAGTTGGTACAATGGATATATTAACGTAAAAATTCAATTTAAAATCCGGACAAATAATTCCGTCACCCACATATGGGTGACATGGCACTCAACGTGTTAAGCAACATCTATGCATGCCGCGATACAGTCACTTGCAGCGAAAATCAACCCTCCGTTACCCTCGGAGCTGGTCATGCAATCTTTTATAGGATACAATTTCCTGGAACGTGGAAAACATCTTGTTTGATTACACATTACTGATTAGAGGCTCGGAGAGATTCATGGGCCATGTTGCGCTAAAAATATTATAATCAGAGATAACGACCCGGCAAATCGTTACCACTAAAGCTCTCTCGTAGTGTTATTTTTATAATGTATTCCATTATAATTATTGTATAATATTGCAATATTTCCAAATGACAGGTATGCTTTAATGCATCACAAGGGGTTAAACGAACGTCTCGCTCCGATAAGTAATGCTAGTTATTAAATACGTCTTATCTGACAGCAAGCTTGAAAAATAAACATATAAACTTGAAAAAGTGGATGTACAGAGTAATTATGATATTACAGTATGTACACAGTTAAAGAGATCGATAGAGATAGATGATCCTCAGCATAACGATACTTTCATAGACGATTTCATAGAAATTTAAATTTAATAAAATTTAAATTTAAATTTAAATTTCTTATTGCACAAAATTCTCTCCACTATCAGTCACAGAAAGTTGGATGACAAGTGAAATAACCTTTCAAAGATTTTTTACGCCGTAAGCGCACAAAAATACAGCAATTACGGTCGAAAAGGAACATTAAACGCAGAACCTTGCAAGAACGTTTGCTCATTCTTGGGAGTATCAGCTGCACATGGAAATAGTCAAATAAACTCGTAGAGAAGATAAAAAGAATTTGAATGATTACTAACGCGAAACTCCGTGCGTGGGTAAAAACGTGGTCTTAATCGTTTGATAAATTTCTTTTTTCCGGACGCAAAGAACGAGCGATCTAACCGTCGAGAGAGGATCGTAAAACTACCATGGGAGAAGAGCTGGAAACGATTTCAAAGCTATCCGCGTATCAGCGAGCCCAGGATACATATCTCCAGAGAGCTAAGGCGATCTGCGTTCTTCAAGCATACTTCGCTCTAATTTAAGTGACGGGGATAAGCATCGCGGCTAACCATATTCAATCGCCGCACTGTGGAACCCGACGAATAGAAAAGTAGCTCGGCCTTCGAGTTTCTTAAAAATTCTTCGCAGTGAAGTACGAAATGGTACATGCTATCTGTGCTTGTGTCTGACTCATACAGGGTGTCCCAGCATCGGTGGTACAACCGAGAAGGAGGTGATTCTACACGAAAAAAACAAATCGAAAATAAGGAATAAAATTTTTTTATTTGAGGTTTCGTTCTCGAGAAAATCGGTTTTGAATATTCAGCGAGTACGCGTACACCTAACTATGGCCTAGATAAATGGATCTCGATACAGACTTTTGTTTATGATTCTACTTCTGTACATTCCTGTTGACATGACGTTCTGAGCACTTCTAACAGTTTCATTTGGTGCTTTAGTATGTTATTATCTTCGGTTTTGACTAACAGTTTCTATCAATCCGAAACGTACCTCTAGCTATCAGACAAAATCTCATTTTCCAACATGATGGTGCCCCACCACATTTTTCTCGAGAGGTTAAGAATTTATTAAATGAACTACACGAAGTTTGGATTGGACGTGGTGGTCCAATAAACTGGCCACCAAGATCCCCAGATTTGACACCCCTTGATTTCTATCTATGGGGTCATGTTAAATCAAAAGTGTACGAGGAGAAGATTACAAGCCTTCTTCAACTAAAAGCGAAGATCGTTTTAGTATTTGAAGAATTAAAGGTACAGAATCCATTAGAATGCGTTCATACGAATTTAATTCGGCGAGTACATTTGTGTATGCAGCACAATGGCCAGCATTTCCAACAATTTTTGCATTAATAAAGTAAGTTAGTAACTAAATGACATATCTTATTTTCATTTAAATTCACTCTAAATCCATAGGCAGAAATGAGTAATACAGCACATCATCTTGATACTAATGATATTAGCACTACTTATAAGTGACATATGAATTGTATCGGGATCCAACCATCTAAACCATAGTCACGTGTACGCGTACTCGCTGAATATTCAAAACCGATTTCCTCGAGAACGAAACCTCAAATTAAAAAATTTTATTCCTTATTTTCGATTTGTTTTTGCTGGGATGTTTTGATGCTGGGACACCCTGTGTATTAGGGACACCCAAAAGTAATCAATTATTTTGAAATCCAAAACAAACTTTGTAGTTTCTTAGTATATCATATAATCTCCATCATTATCAAGGACAGTTTGCCATCTTTCATTTTATTACAGGGTTGTAAAAGAAATTATTTGAATATTTCGAACACAGGGTGCTTTACCGGAAACTGTGAAAGAATACGTGTTTCCTCTTCCACCATCGGTACAGAACAAACGGCAAAACAAATTCTTTGCAAATAATTGATTACTTATGGGTACCCCTAATATAAATAGATACGTTCATGCATCGGCGCGATAATCTTGTCAGGTGGGGGTGGCTAATTGGCTAGTTTACGACGCGCGGGCGCGGCTATGAAACGTCGGGACGCGACGCGTCGCGACGCGTCCCGGTGGTTCGTTAACGTGGCTTATGAGTTCAGTCTACAATAACTACGCCGGAAAGTTCGTTGGTGCAGGTGTCCCCGGCAAGATAAGATCGATTAGGTGCTAAAGTAACTGAAGAAGGATCATCCGTTGTGCGTGCCACGCCGAATTAAATTAGGTGGCTCTACCCCCTCCCCCGCACAAACTTCGTGACACCGTTGCGTCGTCATAACGAATGGAAAAATCCGTCATAATCGAGGATAAACCGCGTCGAATTTCGCAGTTTGTTCCGTCGCTCTACGGGGGTGGGGGTGGACAGGGACAGAGTCAAACCGAAAAAAAGAAGGAACGTAAAGTGAAAAAAAAAATATTGAAGGAGAAGTGTCTCGTCAGAACGGAACGAACGACATGGCCGTCCGAGTAATCCCCGACCGTAGAAATAGTTGAAAATTCACGATATAATCCTGCCGGCCGCGACAGGATTGAAATTCGCCGATAATTTAATGAAAGGTTTCAACAACGGACGCGGGACATTTTATAAAACCGTATCGATCATAGTGTTTAACACAGCGTAAACTGTCACTCGTGCGACGATGAATAATAAATTAAACGGTGAATACTCGAAAATAATGGCTCGACAGATTACTCGATCAGCTCCGCTTGGGAAACGTATGCATATTAAACGGACGAAGTGATTGGAAAAAGAAAGATTTAGTCGCTAATACCGATTGCATACAGCGGGGAACAAAAATGCTCGCGCAGTAGTATCGTACATATAAAAACAGCTGTATTCTCTGTAGTATTGATTACGTTGACGTGTATCAATATTTCGTCGGGACAAAAGTATTCGCAGTTTTGTTGGTAAACATGATAATTAGGAAAGTGAGTCTCGGGTAACACGGCTCGGGTATATTTACATCGATAATTCACTGTAATGACTACGGCTAGATCATCGAATGAAGATCATTGAGAAGACCAAACGTCTAAAGATTATCGTCGACTGGGCCATCTAAATTCTAAATGATTGTTTCAAGAACTCCGCTGTGACGACGAGCATACTGCAAAATTGAGACCGGTTGGTTCGCGCAAAAATTGAATGAAAGTAATTGGTACGGTCATTGATTGCCGATGGAGCCATGCCGCGAATCGATTGTTGCTAGACTTGATTGCCGATGGAAATTAAAGTTCACTGTGTAGATGCGTTATTAGTCTGCTCTCGCCACCGAAGCCGTCGCTTTGATGGAAATATTCCAGTCTGTTGTACACACTCGGTGCGTCTATCAACGCGATTAATACGCGCGCTTGTTTGATGCATTTGCGGCGTCTGCGGCTCCCGCGGTTATCCTTCTGCGTAGAAGCTGTTTGCTAATCAATATTGCTAATTCTATTAGTTAAGAAATTATCGCAGATCCGTGGATCAGGATCCTCGTTTGATCAAATTCTCTTCCGTCTCGTAGGTCCGTTGACAAGGGTAGAATGATAACTTATCCTTGAACGAACAGCCACTTCCTGTACGAGATTATTGTACCAACTAATCCTGTTTGTAGATAATAATGATAATCATAATTTCATTCAAGACCAGCACTACAGCATTTAAAAATTAGGCACAACCCACACGGACCACTTCTGAACCACCTAACCAGCCACGAAACAGTGGTTGAACGTGATTGAGTTGTTACTGGAATCACTTGCGGACCATGCTAATCAATATTTTGTGATGAATATTCCGTTATCGCTCATTATACGTGAACTTTGAACTTATGAGGTAGGAGATGAAAAGATAAAAATCTTGTTAGAACATTTAAAAATTTTTCCGCATCAAGTTTTAGAAAATCAGATTATTAATTGTAAATTGCGAGTGATAGTAGTATACTTGCTAAACAATAATGCATGAATGAATATATGTACCGTTTATATTGATAGCATTTCCAACCAGTATGCATTTATTACACTTTTAAAGCGTTTATTGGTTCGATGAGGTCTCTGGATGATATAATAATTAATCCGGTTGGATATCGACCGGAATTTAAATAGAATAGGTTTCCAATAAATTAATGTCTCTCCCTTCATTTATAACCCGACTACGAAACTTTATATATTTATAACACAAAAAGGATTATGGAATTACATATTCCATGAATTGTAAGAATTGAAGCAATGCAGCGAAAAAAATATTTCAATTATTTCAAACACATTGAGTAGCATTCCATTGAGGAGGAACCAACCACTGGAGAGAATAGTTCACATTTTACATATTTTTCATTCCATAATATACTAACACGTTCGGTACCAACATTTGCTTCGACAATAACCTTCGTATTCATAAAATTTTATTGTATGCAACTTAATGTCACGTAAGAAACGAAAAGAATATTCCATAAAAAATTTCGCCATTTTCCGAACAGCATATTACGCGTAATAATTTTCAATAAGGAAATAGTAAAACAGTAAAATAATTTAAATTTTTACGAGAAATACAAAATCGTAGACGTGAAGTATCTGCGACGTCGGTAGCAGATGCGTTAAATTATTAACAAGCGTTTGGCCATCGACAGTAAAGCACAAACCTCATCGAACATCCTAATCGCGAGCCAAGCCGTAAGAAACTTCTGAAAGCAAACTTACAAGTCGCGTACAGAAATATGGCGGATAAATTTTCTACGTGTTGGCATCAACGGGGCATTTAGCTTGCAGTTTCAGCGCGGCTCAAATGGAAGTTGCGTCGGGATCGAATTACTTTGGGAATATCGTTAAGAGCGTGTCGCGTTTAAACGACAACGCATTTAACGGTAACCTTCACCAAGCACCGGTGCTTCGTGACGACGATGTTTGTCTTGTGTTCACAGTTGAAACGCAACTTCGTCCCCAGAAAGGGATGTCGTTACTCGCGAAACGATCTTTCGAGAACTTGTCGTTGCATGGGGTTGCCTAATTATCTTTTCGCAACCCCTTAATGACCCTGTCTGGAGGTCATACGTTATTTTGCCTAAAGAAAACGAATAAACTGCTGCATTATAATCTAAAATTCTTGTACGTAGATAAGGTAGAGTGACCACGTTACCGACAAAAATCGGCGAAAAATTGTTTTACGTGCCTCAACTTTTCGCTCTCCTACAAAGGTAGAAAAGAAATATTTTAGGAGGAAAATTGAATGGTAAGGCTTGTGGAAGTTTTCGAAAAACACGGACACGACGGAGAAATACTTAACCTCACAGTCACTTCAACTTCTGTTTCAGAATTTATGACAAACGGTTACGATTAATTCGCTGTTCCAGCGCCACGAAGGGCAACACTACTACATTCATATCTCCCAGCTTTACCAAACAGTCAATTCTTACTGTAATGCTTTTGAGGATACTACTACTTATAAACATTTAATTCATCCTACGCCCCCGTTTCAGCAGTATTTTTAAAGCACCGAGTGGCAAAAACTCGATTAAACCTTTGCCCTACAAAATCGAGTCACACTCGCGATGAAGATTCTGAACAGAATCTAATAAATATGTATGTAATTAATTTCCTTTAAACCGACATAAAATTCTACTCTGGCGTTCTTAATGCACAGCTATTGAAGAACATATAGGCATACAATAGGTATAAATTTTCTCCTTTTTTTAGGAAATTACGAATTACAAAAAAGTTCTAATCACTGAAACCGTAAAATAAATCCAAGTGCAAGGGGTTAAAAATGATTCGAATATCGCAATGGAAATAGGTGAAGAGTACAGCGGGCATTTGAAGTTTGAAGCAACCTGATGTGAATTTTTCATTTTTCGAGAGGGAGGGGAGGGTCCTTCCGGTGAACTCTGTCGTGTCAAATTGGATAGGTGCTGGCCGGATCCGGTTCAAATTTCTGGCAAATCGTGCGTTAAAACGCGAACAGCACACGCCATTAATAATTCGCTGGGGTGTAGGATCTTGGGGAGCGTGTGACATCGGCGTTATCGACGGCACACGGACCGCAAGAAAATAATTATACAAAGGATACGGGCCCGAGAACTTTCCACCTCTGCTATTCGACCGACGGTGAAATAGGACATCGACATTCCGTTCAAGATTCCTTGTGTATGAACCATTTATACAGATATTGTGTTCGGCTTGGATTCCACCGTTGACCGAGCCCCGCCGTCGAATTCTCAGTTCCGCATAGCTGTCTAGGATTGTAGATTATGTTCCTTAACAGTGCATTTTCAGTGACCAAGAGCGGGTCGTTACTTTGATCCACGATGTTTCACGGACACTGGGGGAAGGAAACCGGCTGATTGCCTCCCGACAGATACGGTAAACGAAAGGTAATTGCAATTTAAGGTCACCGGACTCCATTAATTCCAGCGCGGGAGACACCGGGGCTACGAGGAAAGCACTGATTCCCCAGAAATTGGTTCGGGGGAAAAATTCTGCAGCACCTGCATTTAGTTCGATAATGTTTTCAGCACCGTTAAACCTTTCACTGGCGGCTGATTTTTTTATTTATGTCGATGTTAACTGACCGTGTCAGAGTTATGTCGGCTCGGGGCCAGGGTGATAGACGCTCGTTCTAAATACTTGAACAGTTCAATTTGTTGGGTATCCCAGCAAGCATTTTTTAAAACCGTTTAAAGATAGAAGTGTAACGAGAGCTGTTGTATCGCTAAATAAATTAATAGAACTCCATGAAATTAAATAATACAATAGCAACTTGTTGAAGATTCCAAGCAATTTTTAATCTATAGTGAAGATTTATTAAGGGAACTAAATGGTGTTTTAATATGAGCGCCCTTTTGTTACACAGTGGTTCCAAAAAAATAATGGCACACTGAAATTTCGAATTTTCACGTAATTGTTGGCTTTTATCCGTTACAACTTTACAAAAAAATATTTCTACAAAATCTGAGGTCATTTTAAAGTTTAAAGCACCCAGTTTATAATTAATTTTGTTTAAAAATGTTTCATCGTGATGGGAAACAGAAGACAAGTTCCTCCTCGGTGATGTTGCAAATTGAAACGTCTCTAGAAACATAGGGAAATATTTTTCGCGGCTTAATCTACCAAAAATTCGAAGAACGACGCACCTCTTCATATAAACAGTTGGGCTTAAAAGCTAAAAAGTTGAAAAATGACACACAAGCTACTGAATTGAAAAGTAAGAAGGTTGAGAAGCAAGAATTTAAAACGGAGAAACAATATAAACTGGCCATAATCGCGAGTTAATCGGAAATAAGCGAAAATAAGGTTTATTCCCATGAATTCGAAGAGTTGAAAATGTCAATTGATCAGGCTCGCAGCCCGCGCTTGAAAATCGCCGCGTGTACTCCGGCCAGCCAAATATCTCTCTCACTGGCAATATAGAAGGTTGTTAATCTTCCTTCGGGAATGAAAGTTTCGATAAAACTTGTCCATTTATTTTCGTTCGACGGGGCACGCGTTACGATCGATTTCCTCGGGCGGCTCTTTCAATTGGCCGGAGTGCGACCAAATGAGAAAACACCGCGAAGGAGAGGGGGTAGGATCTGCACGTTTCAAATTATATATTCGAAATGTAGTGGGTGGCCACCCCCTCCCCCTTCACCCTCTCTCCTTCCATTTCGCCTCTCATCTGTTTACGGCAGAAAGCCCGTTTACAGGGAAAAAAAAGAGGAAAGTTCCGCTCGCGCATCCACATCGAGTGCTTATTCGACGATCGAGATCCGTAGTCGAGGGTGCAGCCATTCCGAGTGGAAATTTTCAATGAACTTCCATAACGCGAAACCGGATAATCGCTAGTGAAGCGATAGTCGCTTAAAGGTCCATTTACCGTAAAATCATTTCCGATGCAAAACGAAAGAGTGGGAAAGAGAGAGGGCCTGGAGGGAGAGAGAGTACGCCAGAGCGAAAAGATTTCCCTTCGGACGAAACGATACTCCGATCGCGAAACGCTTTTCTGCGGTTTCTTGTAATCTGCCTGCCTGAGCGTCTTTCGCGCGCGCATCCGAACGATCCGGTTAATTACCGTTTTTGCGATGCTTTTCGTTTTATGGGCCGGAACAAAAGTCGTCTACCGCCTTTACGGCAATTCCTGTGGACGAGCCCTTCGCTCGCATAACGGGAAAACACTCTTATACTCTTCGCTCTTGAATATTTATTTCCCATTCTCTTGGTCACGACGATGAGCAGAAAGCTCGCCGAAATCATTCACACGTTTACCGTTACGTCTTACGTCTTTAAAAATTAATTTGTCTCAGAATATACAAGGTGTGCAATTTAATTCGTGGCTATTTCACTCCAAGAGCCATAGTGTTGCTAATGCAACAAAAAACAATTAATTAATTATGTTCACATCTCGTAGAAGATTCTTTTGAATCGTTTAAAATGAGTTCGTATGGCTTTTGGATATCTAGTATCACACAGCAGTAAAAGTGTTTTACGGTACTGTACGAAAATAACAAGACTGATAAATGATGTCCATTGAACAATTCCCTGGTCTTTGCAATCCACATAATCATAAGTTGGAAAAAATATGTTAACATTCCACAAAGTGTGGAGTATCACTCAGCAGTAAAAATGGTTATTTTACGTTACTGTATGAAAATAACAAGATTGTACCTTCACAGATTTTGTACGATTTTTCTCATAATAAATGATGACCATTGAACAATTCCCTGGTCTTTGAAATCCACATAATCATAAGTTGGGAAACATATGTTAACAGTTCCACAAAGTTTGAAGCACTACATTTGAAACTCTCGTTAGGCGAATACGAATGAGTAGAGCATCTGTATTAAAATCGGTCAGGAAAGTATCGGAGAGAGTAAAAGTGGACCGCTTGGAGGCCGTGATCGAAGTCCTCGAGGAACCGTTAAGATCCTCGAAGTCTTGAAATTATTTCTAATTCCTGCGATTCTCCGGAAATATTACCGTCGCCCAGATATTCCGGGAATCTGAAAACTCAGCATATCGTGTCACGCTCGAACGGCGTATGAATATGGAAAATGAGTTTTGATACTTCCCTCGCGATCGTTCCCGCAAATAGCCGTGTAATTGATTACAATACATTTATAAAGTAACGAGCGTGGCACGGATCTGCATTTCAAATTCGCCGTGTAATATTCCGGCGTGTTCGAGCGAGTCGCGAAGTGTTCGAAATATAATGACCGAAACTTGCTTACGTATTCGGCGAGCAATTACTCGGTTCTTTTTATCGATGACGACTTCCTTTTGTTCCGGATTTCGTTGCCAGAGTTTCAGCATTCTTTGTTCGACAACTACAACGAAACTCGGTTAATTACCGGCAAACTATTATCGAGTTCCTGCACCCGATACAGTCTTAAATAACACGGCGCCGTTTGTGATGCTGTACACCTTGAATTCCGTGTTTAAACAACCCCTAGTTTAATTGCGGTAAGATATAACGCCTAGAAAATAATTGTCTGCAACACCGATTATTTTTCTTTCGATCATTTGCAAATTCCTTTTCGCTGAACACTGTGCAATATATTTCTTAAGTATTGTGGAAATAGTTCTGTGAAAAATTTAACACGTCTCTCTTATCTAATCAACGAGATGTGGGTCGAATTAACGCGAGGGACGGTTGAAAAAAAAAGGTGGACGAACACTGGATTCGATTTACTTCTTTCAGAGTGCATGTACCTAGTCGCGAAAACTGCGTGAACGACTGCGAAGAGGAAGTTCGAGGAGCTGGGCTCAGATCGCGCTGCTCGATTTTCCATTTCCTTCGGAAACAAAGCGACGATGAGTCGACGATGACACCCGCGCGCTGACGCACAGTCGCAGTTAGATATCAGGAATCCGATTTGCCGATTTAATTCAAATTCTTTCGCAGAATTTCACACGCTCCGCTTCGCGTCGCGTCGCGTCTCGCGCGTTGACACGGAGAGTCCGGTTTCACAGCGAATGAAAATATTCCCGAAGCAGCTTTCAACTTTCTTGCGCCTTGATGGAACGCAATATGTCCGCGGATAATTCGAGATTGGAATTTCCCGTGCACCGTGTTCAACGCGCTCCCACGCCCGTCGCGCTCCCCGCCATATTTGCTCGCGCACACGATCCCTTTTTCGATCGGTTCGCGTTACCTCCTCGCATCGACCTAATAAATCATCGAACGAGCTCCAGTCGTTTCGCTCCGGAGAATTTTATTTGAATCTCCGCGAAGATAATCGCAGTTCTGAGTCGTCGAAGCGTTACGTCTCCAAATTGATTGCATTAGGAGTACCCATAAGTATAAGTAATCAATTATTCGCAAAGAATTTGTTTTGCCTTTAGTTCTGTACCGATCGTTAAACAGGAAACACCATAATCCAAAAAGATGGATTCATCAGTTGTCGCATTGGGGACAGCGATCAACAGATGTTTAGGCAAAATTCTCTAAAACACGAATATTTTTTTATAATTATATTAATAAGTCGAAAATAATGCAACATTATTCAGAAATGCAGTAAGCAGATGATTATGCCAAATAAATATTTTCTAACACATGAATATTTTTTGATAATTATATTAATAAGTCGAAAATAGTGCAACATTATTCAGATATACAGTAAGCAGATGATTATGCCAAATAAATATTTTCTAACACATGAATATTTTTTGATAATTATATTAATAAGTCGAAAATAGTGCAACATCGTTCGGAAATTCTTCCAATGTCTTCGCAGTTTTGCAAAGTATTTTTTTAGACTCTACTAGAGACACAAATATATTTTACATGATTATTCGCTTGTTCGTAACGAATGAGTTTGAATTTGTTCGTTTCTCGCCTTAACTTTGAGGCTTAAAATATTATTCTCCCGTGGATTTACTTGAACAGAAAATTATTCAGAAGCAAACACTAATAAGTTTATAAGAGAAACAGAAATTGCTCTGTAAAGCGATGTACTATTCTTGTGCGATCTATCGTGTCAGGGAACAACACGGTGGTTGGTCTTCGTTAAGATAACTCGTACCGAACTTGGATCGTTTCATGAAGAATTCAGACGGTTTTCAGAGTTGAGGACTCGAGTGTGGTCCTCGGGTTATTGGGAGCAGAAATTATTTGGGGGATTCTCTTCACCAGCGCCGAAGAAGCCGTCAAGTTGAGTCAAGCCGGATCAAGCGAAGGAAACTTCGAGCATCTCGAGTGACAAGAGATTATAGGAGAGATATAATTTCAATATTAAACCCCGCAATTTCCGAAAAAATCCTTTAATCCCTTCAGGAAGTTTTTTTTAATTCAGCACCACTTCCTTCTGATTGCTACACGGTTTCTTAGGGATTCGATATAAATATTTAAAACTCAAACATATACTTCTGATTTTGCATATCTAGCGTATTGCATACATTTTGTTCGATTAAATATACATTATTGCGTATGGTTTTATTAATAACGCATACGCAATATACCAGGATAAAAAAGTTTATATAGTACTGCATACTTTAATTAACTATTTTATAGTTTTATAAAGGTTGATTTTTCATAGCTCAAAATTTATATTTTGTCTTCTGTGATTTACATTAAGCACAATTCGTTTTTTTCTCCCTTGTTGAAGCGTGTAGGTATTTTCTGCATTTGGTGTGCATATATTTTGCATATAATTTGCATATATTTTGCATATTTGCGGCATATTATACCCGCATAACTACCGCATTTTAGTTGTATAAACAGGAAGTGAATTCAGTTCAATTATCCGATTTTTTCAATGTTGCGTGTGGAAGATGAATATTGAAGCAAATTAATATTTTTATAAAAAGAAAAGTTCAGAGATTTGAGTTTCCTACGGAGAAACAACTGAATCGAATAAATTACAATCAATTAAGGTGAAATTGATGTGAAAGTTCACAAATCGAATAATCTTCGAAAGAAATTCATGAGACTCTGCAATCAAATCTTATCGAATCCATAAATACACGAACAATCCGAAAGCATTCCTCTGTTCAACTAAATGAAATTAAATACCAGAAAAATAATTGTTCCGGTATCCGAACACTCTTGTTTCTCTATTAACTCGGATACGTGGTAACGCTGTATCCTCTGACCGCGTAAAATGAGACTGTCCATAAAAAATACGCGTAAAAGGAAAACCGCCTGCAGAAAGCACCTCGTAAATCCAAGAATGAGTGTAATAGAATGCCTGGAATACTTAGGGCAGGCTTAAAAACAAATTCCTAAGCCAATTAACATTCTCGAACTGATTGAACTGGCACGTACCTCAAACAAAAGGTGGTTAAAAAGCCTACGGCTGTTCCGACACTTTACGTATTCTTCGTTCACAGGACTTACCTGAAAAAGAGAAATTTTTAATCAATGATGTGCAGCGTTGCGTTGAGAATAAAAAAAGAATTATTATTTCACTAGATTACGGATTTTATGCATTTATGTTCAGAATGATTAAGTGTAATTTAAAGCGGGATCAAGAGAATTTCTTAGCTTCAATGTATCAGAATGATTTGTTTATTTAACCCTTTGCACTCGGCGCTATCTTAATTCTAAAACTACATTCTTCTTCCGTCTTTCTTTCAATTTCTAGTGGCGCTTCAGAGTCACCACTCGAGCGCAAAGGGTTAGCTTTGCAAATTCTTTTTAAATTCTCAAAATTATTAGAAACGAATAAAATTCTATTAATTTTTAACCCCTTGCCCTACAATAACGAGCCAGACTCGTGATGACGATTCTGAATAGAGTCTAATAAATGTGAACGTTATTAATTTCCCATAAACCGAAATAAAATTCTATTTTGTTGTAGTTGATATATATCCTTTGGAGAAAACATAGGCACACAATAAATATAAACTATTTTTTCTTTTCTATGAAATCCTGAACGATGAAGAATTTCTAATCGTTATAATCGCAAGATAAATAGTAGTGCAAGGGGTTAATTTGGAAGAACGAAATTTCTGTTTGGCTCCAATTTTTATTTTGCACAGAGTCCGCAGTTTGGTGATTGCAGAAACCTTTCGTTTTCTGTGCGTTCCTCGGGACACGTTTTGCGCGCGAGAAGTTGGGACCACAACAGCATCCCGCTCGGCGGGTTCGCGCGTGAATTACCGTCTATCCAGTCGGGTTCGAGTGAAAGTTCAACGCCTAGGTACTATCGCATCGATCCATAATTCACGAATCGTTAACGAGCTCTTTGGTACCGCTCGTTAGTTTCTCCTCAGATCCGAGAGATTAGCTCGGAGGTCGCCGAGACATCGGCAAAGGACGATGTAACTTTTCCCGCGTCCTTCGCCGGTCTCTCCGCGTCCACCGGCAGCCTCGGTGAACGTCCAACTTTCTTTTCAAGATTACGGTCCGTCTCCGGCGACGACTCCCCCTCCCCCCGGCCCCAAAGGAAATACAAATTCCTGATTGGCCGAGTCCAGTTGTCGTTCCCCGGATAATTGGCTTAAATTGGACAGCGACTGTCTCGAAAGTCGGGATGGAACTGTTGGGCCAACTAGCCGAATTAGACAAATCGAATTAGACCATCAAGTTCGTGGCGGTAACGGGCTCTCAGATACACCACCAGCTTGTCCGCTGGATTTGCGCGGCACGCAATTATGCGTTCGCTGTAAATTTTCAACGCCCGGCCATCCGATCCGTGGGATCGCGGGGACCTAGAATGCTTGGCTAACGAGTGCGAACTCGTTTGCGTTACGGGTTATTAAAATCACTCGCGGCAAACATCGTTTTCACAGTACCGTAACCTTACCGCTCGCATATAAATTTTCACTAGCGCTGAACGTTATCCGATCGACGATAAAATCGTGCAGAATTTTTATGCATATCGAGCGACTCGCATCACTGACCGCACACAATTCGTTTATGGGCTATGAACGATTAAAAATGACAAAAATCGCGGTTGAAACCTGGAAATCGTGAAAAACTGACATTTATAACAGTTTTGTTCGTTTTGTATCTCGTTGGCCAATTTCAATGACATTTTCAGCATGTACTTACACAAGTCTACAATATATATTTTGAAATATTCGTTACGGACAAAGAAGTCGTGGAAAGCAATATTTACTACTTTTTTGGGGATTCCGACACTTTTTCCAAAATTTTCATTACACGCCGTCCAGTAAATTAATCCTTCTAGCTTTGCAGAAAAATTCGGTTGATCCGTCTATAGAAAAGTAATCCTGATTCAAAGTGCGATATCGAATCTGGCGATTTGCAGCTTTTATTCGACATGCAACGCTGTTAGTGAACGTGTGAAACTTACTATAAAATTGTACATATGTTTCGAACGCGCGTGTAATCGGTAGTGTAAATTATATTTATATTTTCAGGTTATGGCATTTGATCCCGAATTCCAACTGACTAAATAAACACACGCGCGTCCGTGCCGTAGTTGTCAGATCAAGACTTGTTCCCCCACTCTAATTTCCCCTTCTACCGCGCTACTTCCCCACGTTTCCGATCACGTGGCGCGTTCTTTGTGTATGCGTTACGATGTTACTAGCCCATTACTGATAAAGATAGAGGGTAAATTTTTCCCCTCAATTCGTGCTCCCTTCACTCATTAGGCGATTATGGTCCACGCATACACGCGTGCCGGTAGAAAGATGCGCTGCTGCGATCGAACTACTATTCGTTCCAACATTTTGCTATCCGATGAGAGTGCCATAGCATTCTGCACCGCGTTCCCTTCACAATTTGCTGAATATCCAGCACGAACTGCTTCCCTTTTTGCTGCCGAACGTTTGATTGATGCGGAATTAACTGCAGTTGCGAAGTCGGCTCGAATGCTTACGATACTTTGCCCGAGGCGAGTCAAACACGTGCAAAACTTTCTTTCCGCCGTGCCCCTCCCCCAAAGCGGCATTACTCACCGTTAACAATGCCGGAAGGTTGGCGCGTTGCTTCATCGAAAGCCTGTTTAACCCATTTCCCGATAGCCGTGGATCTCGAAAAAAAGAAAAATGGACGAAACAAAAAAAAATAGACGAAAAAAACAGGACAATATACAGTGCCCTGGCCCGCGTTCGATTGTTTCGCGTTAACGCGGCGCGACGGTTATCGGCATGCGGCCATGTCGCTCGATGATCGATAACTCCGTCATTTATCGCGTCATAAACGAGCCTCGTCCCGCCGCGGCTCTCTTTATTCTTGCCGGCGATTATACTCTTCGTGACTGATCGATCGATCACGCGATACAGTAATTACGTATCGTTCGCTGATGACGGAAAAGAAAGTTCGACCGTTCGCGGGGTCCCTGTGCCCCCGAACGCTTTCAAAGATACAGCCGTTTTCTGCGTGGAACACGCAATGAAGTCGTTTACGGGGATCGCGTTCGCCGATCCACCGCAACCCGGATCATTTAGGGTCGTGCTCGCGTCGTGACTAGAACCTTTCAACCCTTCGTCGAACTTCGACACATATTAATCGTCCAGAGATTCGATCGTGACTCACCGCCGCGGAATGAAGCCCTCAAAAAGGTTTTGTTTAAAAAAAAAAAACCTGCTGGAAGCGTACGAAATGCGAAGCAATGTTGTGTTGTGGCTTATATACTTTAGGGAAGCTTCATTTTCAATCTGTGAACAATTATTGCTCGATGTATCCAAACACTGCTGGACCGAAGTCACTTACAGTAATATTCGGACAGTTTGAAGAGACGATGATTTTTTTAATATTGGACTATAAATTTTTTGAGAAGTTGGAGCAATTAAGTGTAGATTACTGCATGACGTGGAAAAAGGATTTTTACATATATAGAGAAAATACACTTTATCACTTGGATTGCCCAACTAGAAACCTCAAAAATTCCATAAAATCAAAGTAAGTTTTACAATGAAATAAAAATTGAAACATATTATATGTATGATATTAACACTAGAACTACCGGATCGGTCAAAATGACTTCCTTCTAATTTTTTCTTTTAGAGATATTGAAATTATATATGTTTCCATGAGAAAATTTTTTAATAAAATTCTCTATCGAAGTAGATATTTAAACAAAACTGATGAGAAATCTAAACAAATCTTATTTTGTTGTTATTATAAGGCAATGTATGCCTTATAGTGTTAAATAGTCCTCCAACTTTCCTTCATTTTACAGATCCTAATCAAGTTTGGTACAGTGAATATATTAACGTAAAAGTTTATTTTGAAACCTGGACAAATAATTCCGTCACCCACATATGGGTGACATGGCAGTCAACGTGTTACATTGAAATTTTTTTTAATACGTTTTGTAGATCTGTGTCAATTATATACTGAACATTTCATCGGAATCAGTCGTTGAGGGAAAAGTGACAGACATCGAAAGACTATAAGAATATTTATTACAATCGGAGGCCGAAAGTGGTAAAAAATTGTAATTTGTACTATATTCAAACATTTGGAGCTCATCGCAACGTTGCCCGATTCTGATGAAATTTTCGAAATGTAGATAATTGACCCAGATCTATACAAAACGTATTTTAAAAAATTCTAATATAGGCTATAAATTTCTGTTTTGTGTTATGCAGTAAACTAATTCTAACTTTTCATAAAATCTACGACGTATGGTCCAATATTAGAAAAGTTATCTTACTATGTTAAAGTAATTTTACTATATACCTACCATCATATTCGCTCTTTTAATCGACGATACAATAGAACCTCGATTATCCGAACTTATCACTGGTACATGAATCTTCCGACAATAGAACAGTTACCTAGCTACAGAGTTAGATTAAATCTTTACTGATTAGGATAATAAATTCTGCATGGGTCGCTTCAATATAATGGAGATGGGTAACAGATAAAGGAGAATTTGGATATCATCGGTTCGGATAATCGAGGTTTTACTAAATCGTCAATTGAACAAGTATAGCTAAGAATTCCATCGTGTTTAGTCTCAATTTAACCAGAAAAAATGTCACAAATACGTTAGTGTAATTGTCATAATCCACGAAAAAATTGAAACAAACTAATGCATAAAGAATGCATTCATTTTCCACCTCGAACCTAATATTTGCAACACTTGTCAATGTTTTCTGTCATAAAACTTAAGCGAGACGTTTGTGATACAGAAGTTAGGTGATACACCGTGTATAGTGAGTGCGAATCGATTGAAAAAATTTGCTTGTTCGAGAGCATGGAATAATGTGCAAAAGCCGGGACAGAGATCTTTATATTCGTTGGAGCTGCGATTGTTGAGATTTTCGGCGCGATATGTGTAACGATGTGAGATCGCGCGCCCGCGCGCGCAGTTTAAACAATACCGAGAGAATAGTTATCCACGGTTGAACGAAAAATATAGTATCGCCACTCGGCAGGTTCTCTCTCGGAATACACAGGCCCTTCTGTTCTGTTCGGTAAATTTATGCGCATAAAATCTCCATTTATAAATGCTGGCTCCTCGGGCAGAAACGGGGTCGGTTATAAACAAAACGGCCGGAGAAAAAAATCGCGCGATTTATCTGTGCCGTGCGTTTCGGGAATCACGACGATTTTCGGTTGGTACGGAGGACCGAGAGAGAAAGAGAGAGAGAGGAAGGTTCCCAGGCGAATTAAGTGACAATAACGATGAACGGGAGCTCACGGAACGGCATCGGCGAATTTTTCATCCGGCCGAAAAATCGGAACGGCGAACGGACCACGTTGAAATCCGGCTAATACCGAGGCCAGATTTCATGTTACGTTACCGGATTATCGAGATTGGAAAAGGAAGAGGTGATACGTCCATCGCCGCGACCATAATCGCCCGAAATCTATTAACTCGCGAAAGACTTACCGAAATTGGAATGGAAATCCCAAAATCTTTTATTTAGAACTATGAGTAACGTTAGATCCTGTTTATACATATATGCCCTTGCATGCAACATTTTACTTTTAGGTAAATCCTAAAACGCTGAATTCCTTTCTGACACTTACGCTGGTCATACACACAATTTTTTTACCAAAATTTATTAACGCTTTGACTGCCACGTCGGCCATATATGACTGACACAATTTTTTCGCTCAACTTGACAATTAATTTTTACTACAATCTATTAACCCATTCGAGACGATGATTTTTTTCGAACACGGTCCCCAGGAGCGAAATTTTTTTTTCTTTATATTGTTCATTTTTAATAAAAAAACATGTTTACTACGGAAATTACCCAATTCGTAAGTGACTTCACATAATTTACATAAAAATAATAATTTCTCATAATAATGATAATTTTTAGATTTTTTGGTACACAGTAAAACCAATGCCAAATTTTCTTTTCCTGTACTTTACAGATTTCATTAGTTCCAGAAAAATCTTATTTCGACGACTAGTTTACTCAGAATAACTGATAATTGCACATTACTGTTATTGCACACACGGTGTGCAATCGGTCTCGAATGGGTTAAGTGAACCAAATTTTATGAAGATCTAGAAGACGCGAGAACGTTACCAAAATTATTGTGGGGACAAACTTTATCTTTTCTATTCTTGCATTATTAAATAAGCTGTTTTGTATTTGCGTGACTTTTATGGGCACTGGCGTGCCACTCAACGTGTTAAAGTAAACCAAACTTGATTAAGATCGACTAGGTGTGAGATGGTTGCAGAAATCATTGTAACGATATACTTTGCCTTTTCCATTCCACTATTACCTGTGACTGTTATGGGTGGCAACCAACGTATTAAAAATAACACATCCACATTATACAGTCTTATATCATCGTACAGTAAAGTCTTAATCTAAGCGCAATCCTGGGGTCCGTGCTGTGACATAGATCGTGTAGGGCTACTATTTTGTTTTTGCGACCGCATAGAAAAGAACGGGTCATGTAAACACGGATTACCTGGCATGTTTACACTTTACTCTTAGAGTATGTCCCCCAGTGGAGCCGACTAAGATCGTGTAGCTCCGTTCGGTTTAGATCAAGACCGTACTTGTTATTTCAGGATATATTTTTCTGCCTCAAATATACACTACCGCTCAAAAGTATCCGGACAATTTGCGAAATATCGTTATTAGCATTGCATCAAAGTTATTTCAGTGCCTAAATAAATGACTAAAATCGATTTTTATTAGTTTCTTCTGAAATATCTGACGTTCTACATTAAAAATTACGTATATACAGGGTGAGTCACCTAATGTTTGCACCTCAAAAATCATTGTTGTTTCTAAAGATACGTAAAGTATGGTAAGGACAAAGTTGAATGGTACAATGCTATAAAAAAATTTTGTTTTTGTCATTTTTTTTTTAGAGATATCAAGGTCATCTTGACTTTTTTAAAATGGAACCACCTTTTTTTTAAACACCTACAATAATAGTCCTTTTCATTAGGAATTCAGTGACAATAATTATTCCAAGGTCATTCAAAATTTTTTATAGCATCGTGTCAGCTCCATTGTACCATTCAACTTTTTCCTTACCATATTTTACGTATCTTTAGAAACAACAAAGATATTTGAGTTTATAAGTGTCCGGATACTTTTGAGCGGTGGTGTAAATGTACTTATAATTATCTAAGAAAGTAAAATTCCTGAAATCGTTCCACCGTTTTATATTTCGCTCATTTTCCGTAAACACCTCGATTATAAAACAATAGAATGCATTTCTACGCTTTGCTGTCAGCCGTCGCTTCGGCTCGTTTATCGGCGGGCATAAACGGATCCGAGAATCGATCACAGCGATTCTATCGTAGTAGGGCAACATTCATCTCGTTAAAACATCACGATCGAGATCGAGAGTTCGCGTGGAACACGCGTGTCCGTCACACACGAGGCTCACCCGAGGGTTTCCCTCTCTCTCTCTCTCTCTCTCTCTCTCTCTGTCCTTTCCCTTATTCTCTGGTTCGTTGTGAAACGAATCGGTTGGGCAGAGCCACGGGGCAGGACACACCGGACTGCGACAAATCTCCGTGACAGTGTCGCGTGCGATCCGAGGCGGATATTTCGAGCGGGCAGGGCAGAAGTCCTGGAAGCTGATGCTTTGCGGGGACACACACGCGCGCACCGTTTGAAATCGCGGCGACGGGGGCGTCACCGCGGATCCACCCTTCCTGGGTAAACGCACCCCTGCCTCGGGGGTTGTTTCTAACGCGTGACGGATCGAGGGGGTAGTTCCGGGTCCGTTCCAGGATCGGCCGATCCTCGGAAGCTCCAGAGGAAAGCGGTTTTTTTTATGAGCGCAACAGAATATTTCCGGTGGCCCCGAACACTGTTATTTTTCATCCGAAAATATTAATCCTAAAATCATACTTTTTCGGCAGAGATTTGTATCGTTTTTAATTTGTTCTCCGCCTTGATTGTTGGCATTTCTTGTTCAGCGCGTTCATTCATTCATTCAAAATATTTTTTAAATTGGTAAATTTGTTTTGTTGTCATTTCAGTATTTTAGGAGTGAATTGCACCATTTAACAATGTAATGTCTGGTTAATAGGGTGAATTCGGTAGCACATTCCAACCAAGCTCCAACAGCTTTAGGAAGAAAAAAACATCAAATGCCTGTAGTGCACTCTGTTTCCTTCCATATTTAACAGCGTATAGAACTAAGAAAAATTAATGTATCCCAATAAAACTTCTTTCTAAAAATGCCTGGAATATCAGCTTTTAGACTATGTACATATACCATTTGTTTTCAATCATTCTGACATATTCAGACAACCCAATAATATGAGTTTGAATACTAGTGGGAGTCACTGTATTTATTAATCCTTAGCACTCGAATGGCGATTGTAAGTTTGTAAATTTGTTTGTATTTAATAAGTTACTAAACATTTCAGTATTGTACGAGTAAAGTCGACCATTTTCGTATGTATAACATGAAAACAAATATATATACAGGGTGCAGCCGAATAACATGTACAAGCGGACACGAGGTGGTTCCTTATGAAAAAATAAGAACAAAATATGGAATAAAATTTTTTCATTTAAGACTTAGTCTTCGAGAAAATCGAGTTTGAAATGCAGCGAATACGCATGCTATTCAATAGGAATTGTCTCACACGTCTGATCATGACCAACCAAATCTACTTCCTGCATATACTAAACCACACAAACCTGACAGATCTTCAAACTCGATTTTCTCGAAAACAAAGCCTTAAATGAAAAAATTTTATTCCATATTTTGTTCTTATTTTTTCATAAGGAACCACCTCGTGTCCGCTTGTACATGTTATTCGGCCGCACCCTGTATACAGAAGGGAAATATTCTAGGTCGGAAGAAATGTTTCGTTTTGGGGTTGCTTCGAGTGCAAAGGGTTAAATTTCTAATAATTTTGAGGTCCGGAAATCTCGCTGGCGCGTCCAGAATTTTAATTTGTTCAGTTGCAAAATACGTTTCAACTGAAAGTAATTGAGTTTCTTCCAGTAATCCATGGAATCACATGGAAACAGAAAGAAACGTAGAATGTCTTTTTTTCCCTCTGACTGCAACTTGGCAAATGAAAGTTTTCCGAATGAAAAATCAATTTTCGAGATTTTGGCCACTTTTGGTGATTCGGGATGACTGCGACGCGTTGGCCATTAATGCTGCTTAAAATTAACCGGTGCACCGCAGCGGTATGGCCCGCCGTTAATGCGCATCATATTCCGGATTAATACGACGCGATGCGAAACGACCTGACGCATTCGGTTCGCCATAATTCCGCCACCGATGCGAACGATAACGTTAATAACGCGCGAATGTTGCCTTTATTTCAATGACGTATCCGTGGGAACGGCGCTGCCCGATTTTCCGAGGGCTCGGAATCAGCTCGGAAACATGGGAGCTCGTACGTGACGGCTCGGCCCGTGAATTCGCGCGACTACGCATACGAAATATTTGATGGGTGAGAAAAATGACACCTGAGAAAGTTGAATGGAAATCGACGGCCGTGTCGACACATATTGAATGGATGAAAGGTCGAATCGAATCGGGGGAGTGTTTGCGTGGGAGATGTTTAACTCCAGGATCGCGTCGCCGCCCTTTATCAATACGAAATGGCAGTCAGATATCATATCTTTCTCCCCCTGTTTCGTCGTTTCCCTCGTTACTGCTAATCAGCGCTCGAAATAAGCAATTACCGTCCGTTTTCTTTCCCGAAAAATTCCATTTAAATTCTGTCCGTTTCGTTTATCAAAATGTTAAGTCGACCCATAAGTTCGTGCCGTGGATATGTTTATATTATTCACCATTGACAAGTATTTTAATGACAAACCGCAGAAATTTTATAAGTATGATGTCTTTGATAAAATGGTCAGAAGAGGTTGTGGAATGAAAGGGTGATTACATATTTTATTTTTAGATTTTAGACAAATTTTTTTTTTATTTAAATGGTACAAGAGTAAACGGCACGAACTTATGGGACGACCTAATAATACAAATTGTACAGATTGTTTGGAATCTGTATCATAAAAACTTTATGGAAATAAGTACATTTTGTTATATTTTCGAAATAGCACGAATTCTAGAGTGTTTTATTTATAGTTTACGTTAACGTGGTATCATTTTTGTGAAGATGAACTCGTGCAATTTCTCGAAAACGTAAAGCATTTCCTACGCCAAATCAAACTTTGTTTTAATCGAGCAGACTGTGCAAATATGTTGGAAACTCGGCCAGTTAAAATATTTCTCGTAAAGCCCGATTTTAATATAGTAACAGTAGGTTAATTGCCACTACTCCGCGCTGAAAGGCCGTTTAAACCTATTTATAAAACTGGCCTGTTACTTCGTGGAATTTGTAAATTGCTCTTCTCTCGCGACCGTTTAATTGGGAATCAGTGTAATTACGAATTCGAATGTGCAGGCTCGATCGCTGTCGAGACGAAACATCTAACTAATCTATATAGAAGTCGGAAGCAATTAACAAGTTACACGGTAAAAGCGGCTTGTTTATGAATGAACCTGTAACGCTGAGTTTCGCGGAAGCGAAGAGCGGCGCGCTAACACGCTGATAGTAAACACGGGAAAAGAGTGCTGACTCCGCCTCGTACCAAGCGTGCCTGACCTTGGACAAGGGGTGTCGTCGTTTCACGTTTCACCCTCTTCTGGGAGAACGCGTACACGTATACTGTTGCGAGCATTCAAGTATTTACACGTCGTGCTTCCACGTGTTCAAGCTCAGGAGCGTAACACACTTAACACGTTGACAGCCATGCCATCCATATGTGGGTGACGGATTTATTTGTCCAGGTTTTGAAATCCATTTTAACGTTAATACATTCACTGTACCAAGCTCGATTAGGATCTGTAAAATTCAAGAAAGTTGGAGGACTACTCGATATCATACATTTAATTTTTTACAATTTTTAATTCATTAAATAACTTATTTTGATTTTAGAGAATTTTTGAGGTTTCCAGTTTGGCAGTCAAAGTGTTAATCGTTATACAGGGTGTCAAATATTTTAAACAGAAATTGATCAGTTTTCGATTAGCTAACAAAGTTGCTGTCCCTTTGCAGCAATTTCGAGAAAAAAGACTCCATTTCCACTTGTATTTTTTCATAAAATTATTACAGTTCAACAATTTTTCTTTAAATTATTGAGATACATTTTGGAAATATACACTTTTCACGATTTTTCAAGTACTTGCGATAATCTGACAAACAAACATTTTCAACAAAAGTTGATCGGTTTTCGATTGGCTATACATTGCAATAAAAAAAAGTTCGAAAACAATTTTTATTTTAGTATTATCAAGGTCACGGTCACTTTTTTGAACGACATTTTGTATTTTTGATTTAACAGTACCATAGATCGTATCAAGACGAATTCAACGACCTAGTATACCATGACCTCCGGATGACCTTGAAGGCAAAGAAATGAAAATTTCAACAAAAAATGATAGTCTGCTTGAATTTGTCAACTGATGTGAACGATTAAAACTTGAAAACGAAGTCGTTATAGTCTTTCCAAAATAATCCCTTGAAAACCCTGTCGTCTGAAAACCACCGAACCGTCTTCTGATATAGAAAAATTAAGAATAGCACAACACTGATAAACTGTAACGCGTTCTCCCATTTTCGCTACACACGAAAGAGTATAATAATCTTTAATTTCTCTGACACGAAGAGCGTGATATGGACATAAAATTTAATTTCAATTCGTTCGAAATTAATAACGATTTGCGCCCAGCGTTTCAAATGTTTAAATTGATTATTTAATTAAAATCCTTTGCAGATTCCGGATATTTGTCCGAATATGTATAAACATTTTGAAATTGCGTTGCACAAATTGCAATCAAACACAAATTATTTCGTCTATTAAGCTTGTTTTGCCCGACATTTAACTAAACTAAAAATCTAGTTATATTCGCTACGCATTCAACAAATATAATACCGAACAAAATATTTCGCTTATTTACGCATTGCTTACCTATTAGTACGAATCTTATAATTGTCCTATGTCTATAAAAAGGAAAGTTAAACATTTTCTTTTAAAAACTATTCCCGAGGAAAATAATTGATTTACGTTCCTGACGATTTATTGTCAGTTGATGAAGAATAAAATTGCCGCTACTGTCGAGTAATTTTTTAAGCACTACTCATCTGTGAACCACAAATGTACATAATGTATTAAACAGCTGCAGCTAATTAATGTGATAAAATTGTATCGTCAATGTTCGACTAAAAATCTATTTATACAGTGAATTCTCGATATATGTCAACAACACTGGTCTTGCCAGCGTCGTGTATCGTCCAGGAGACATACCCGTGTCGTGTTATGGCGTCCGAAGCCTCTGGAGCTTCATTGCTCCTCACAAGGTATACCCCGGGGTAGTGGGGATAATTCCGCGACATTTATCATCCAGGTCTGGCGACATACACTCCCGTCCATAAGTCATCGGACACTTACTCGTTTTCAGCAAAAGAATGATTAAAATACAGATACAACTCTCTAGCTTAATTTTATTGTTGATCTTGTAATATTTAGGTATTTTACGATAATTTCGGTATGTAAAAATAGAAATAAATATTAGTTATTTAAATAAACGTTTAAAAAAGGAACTGCATGCGTAAACACTCATTTCGTTAGGTTTCCATTCGGTACATGTTGGGATATATTGTTCGCTTTGGACGTTCAAAACCATCAGAGGACTATATTTGGAACATTATAAAGAGTTTATAAACACTGTAAGAGGAGTTCTAGACTAAATAGAGATAAGCATGGAGCTGCGAAGGCGAAGTCGCTGTTTCTTCTTCATTTCAAGTTTGACAGTGCATGTGATCAGTATGAGCAGTTCTAGAAAAGAATTATCCGTTCAAAAGCGTTCGAGTATTATGACTCTTGCTAAAGAAGGCTATTATGTGCGGGAAATTGCGACAAAAACTAAAATTCCGAAATCAACAGTGCATGATACAGTGAAAAAGTTAACAGATGCTAATACTTTTGAATATAAAAAACGAACTGGACGGCCCAAAAAAACAACAGAAAATGAAGACCGCTATATACAAACGTTAAGTAAACGAAACAGGAGGATGACAGCAACAGAAATTGCGGCAGAAGTTAACAAAGTTCGAGAGGATCCAATTGGTACAACAACAATTAAGCGACGTCTTTTGCAAGCAGAGCTTCGCGGGTGTGTTGCAGTTAAAAAACCGTTATTAACACTAGAAAGACGGGAGCTTAGTATATACCTATATTGCCTGAAAGCAGTCAAAATGACTGCATTGTGAAAAAATAACTAATGCGCAAAGAAATTTGTTTAACAGTCATTTTTAATGTATTTTATATCACTTACAGTCATATAACAAGTTATTAATAAGTATTAGCAATAAAAAAAATGAAATTCAAAAGCAGTCAAAATGACTTGCTTAGGTAATCTAGTGTTAAGGATTCAAAATAGGAAAAAAAGACTGCAGTAGGCAAAATTATATAAAGATTACACTGCTGAAGATTGGGAAAAGGTGTTGTGGACCGATGAAATCGAAATTTGAGATGTTTGGTACAAAACGACGAAAGCGAGTAAGTGTCCGGTGACTTATGGACGGGTGTGTATGTCAACAACACGTGTAACGTCCAGGAGACTTACCCGCACCCAAACTGCAGCCGTTTCTACAAATGATCGAATTTCTTAACTAGATTCACGGAGCACTAAAAGTGACCATTATGCATTACCTTATAAAAATAACAACAAGGTGTTACACTCGCATTTTTAGCAATATTTTAAAAATAATATACAGTGTATCCCACGAGCTTTCGTCCACTTGAATATCTTGGTTATCTCAAACAATTTGAGAAAATTTTACAGAAATCTTTGGATTTAAGAAACTACATAATATGGTATAAATATAAATGATATTCTTGCAAGTGGTGGCGTAGAGAAGATATAGGGGTCACCTTTCTTTTTTTTAAATGGGATGTCCAATTTTTTATGCTAGATTTCGATAGATTGAGTATAAAAGTACTAAAGTCTGTTTGTCCTAAAACTTACCGTTGCTGAGATATTCTGCAAGTAACATTTCCTCGTATTGTTTAAAATAACCAAGATAATCAAGTGGACAGAGTTCAGAATTCGCTGAAACTGCAAAAATACCTGTAGATAAATAGCCATCATCCTGTGCTTGCTTACTGTTTATTCCGAGGTACAGCATCCTTAATTTTGATTGGCAGCAGCATCCAGGTTGAGGGTAAAAGTGCAAAATAGGGTCGTTATTAATAAACTCTACGGAACATTCTAACCTAATTATACGATACGTATCAAACAAAGCTAAACACGGGAGCTACATTCCACTTGTACAGAAAATCGCGTAAAATCGAAAGAAGAACACACCGAAGCGAGCCTGCTAAAAAAGCTATCGAGAGGGCGAAACTGGTCTTAATTAAAAAGAGATTTCGGCGAGAGTTTTCGAAGCGTGTAACTCGTTAGCGTAGCAGCAGCAGTCGCTGATCCTTTTAGCCGGCGCTTCAATTAACACTTTAAAAAATGCAACGAGTGTTGCACCGCGGCGCGGTCGCTCGTGTTGCATATTTGATGCGTTGTATGGCGACTGGCTCGGTCCACAAAAGGAAACAGTCACGCGCGAGCGGGCCGGTGTGCCTCCGCGCGGCGAAACGGCGTACGAGCGAGAAGTAGCAAGACAAAAGACACAACGGCGGGGTTTGGGGTGTTGCTTTTATCTCCCGTTTGATTGGAATCGTGTCGAACGATCGCCGGGGGTGGACCCTTGTCAAAAGGATCTCGCTTTTGGCCGCGATAAAATTGAAAAACGGGACGGTTATCCAATTAAGGGAACTCCCCGGATCCCCGTCGCGTCGGCGCAGAGATTGATGTAGATTGCGGTCAGCGATACAGGGACAAAACGCCGGGGCTGTCGACCGAGTGCGATTGCATCCGGAAGAGGGTGAAAAAGGGTTCGAAGGTCGCGGCACGGGGGAAGGGGGACGAGGAAGAAACGTAGAGGAGCGGAAAAGAAAGAAAGATACCGACCACGATGATGACCGGCCGTGGGATCCGCGTCGACATCGGGCCGACATCGTCGACGTTGTCGTTCCCGAGCTTACGAGCTTCCCCGCTGCTTCCTGTACCTAACGTTGAATTATTGTAGACATAATAGGGCTGACACCGCATCGGCACCCCTCCTCGATGGGTATCGCCGCAGCCCGTCCCGTGCATTTAGCTCTGTGGTTATTGACACTGTATTTCGGCCTGTCATACGCGCGCACACGTACCGAACATGCTTTCGCGCGTGTACACCAACGATGTTACCAACGAGGACTCGCCCCCCCCTCACGGCTTTGCCCCCTCACCTTGCTGGTAAACTTGCGTCGCTGAATCGACGGGACAAACAAATCCATCAGTCAGAACCGGAGAACGACGTACAGCTATCCTCCTGTCCCCCGACCTCAGCCACCCCCCACCCCAACCCCTCCTGGTCTCATCCCCAAGCTCGGCCGTCTTCTATTTGGCTAAAAGCCAGCGTGGTTATTATTTCTGTCAGATCCGAAATATCTACCGTGCGTTGTCCGCTACGTTACGCTGTCGGTCAGTCGACGCGTTGTCACTCGGTGACGGTTATCAGTCGGACACGCCGCAAAACCGAGCCAAAGGGACTGTATCGTGACCAGCGATAAGACTAGCTTCTAACTGAATTTTCGGTAAATCGCTCGTTCGTGGCGTTAGAGTAAACTATGCTCCAATCTCGATTATCAACTCTACTGTTAGAATTTTTATTTTTAATTTTACCGCACCCTCCGTACTCACCGGATATTGCTCCCTCTGACTATCATGTTTTCAAATCTCTGGAGCATTATTTAAGAAATAAAACATTCACTTCTGTAGAAGATGTAAGGAGGCACTTTGAGTCATATTTTGCTTCACGAACCCTGGATTTCTACGAGGGTCATTCAATAAGTAAAGAGACAAATTCTATAATTTTAAAACTATTCAATGAATGTGTACAATCTTTTCAGGGGTGTTAGTTGGCAACCTTGGGATATGCTCCGATCAGCTGTTTCATCATTTTATGTCAACATAACCTCAAAATTTTCAATTCACCATGGCAAGTCCACTAGAAGGTTGCACCTTAGAAGAGCAGCGCTCAGTCATTAGATTTTTAGTCGCAGAAGGTGTAAAACCAAGTGAAATTTTTTCTAGAATGTTAATACAGTACGGTAAAAGTTGTATGAACCGTGCGAATTTTTACAAGTGGGTTGATCGGTTTAAAAGTGGCCGAACAAGTGTAGGTGATGAACCCCGATGTGGACGTCCAGTGGAAGCGGTGCGGTGCAAAAGTGGCTTCAGGGTAAATCGAAAGAATTCTTCACCAAGGGAATTAGGAAGCTGCAAGAAAGATGGGACAAGTGCATAACTGTGGGGGGTGATTATGTTGAAAAATAGCCTTAATTTTGAAAGATTGAAATAAACCGTTTTTGAGCTCTAGCCATTTGTCTCTTTACTTATTGAATGACCCTCGTATAAAGACGGCAAAATGTCCTCAGTAATGATGGAGATTATAGAATAAATTATGAAATAAAAACCTGAATTTACTACAAAGTTTGGTTTAGATTTCAAAATAATTGTGGTTACTTATGGGTCCCCTTAATATGTTTCACCAGCTTAATCGTTTTCCTTGCAATTTCATTCCAAGGTATCAGAGGTCTACGCGTTTCAGGCGAGTGTAGATCGCCAAAGTGTAATGGTTTTCCAGATATATCAAATTTACCAGTTTGTACGAATAATGAATCATGGCCCCACGAACCGTCGCGTCGTAACAGCGATGAAGCAGATAAGACGCTCCGCGGTTGAGAATTACGGAACGACGATTTCGCGATATCGCGCCGCACTTCGAGCGAGAAATTTATTCTAGATTGCGTCCCGCCGCCGACCAGTTTTCGCGTTTGTCGTGTTGTTCTCGTCGATATTATGCAAATAATATTTTCCGACGGTTCTCCGCGGCGTTGGGCAATTTATCAAACTCTGATTTAATCGAGCACTCCTTTCAGCCCGTTAATGCTAATCGAATTTAATTAGCCGGAGAATGGAAACAACCTCGCGCGCCTCCTTCGGTGACGAGCTCTTCGATAACCTTTTCACGTTTTGCAATGAATCAACAATCAGTGTCGTGGAAACACGAATGTTATTGTGTTAATCGTTTATAACAAGAAAATTGAATTTTTGTATTAGATACGGATAAGACATTTTTGTCCCAAGAATGTTTTAAAAACAAACCGGTGTTTTGAAAACGTCTTGGTGTCACCTTCAAGAATATGTTATCAAAAATACAGGTTTCCGCTTAAAATTTTATTCGTAATCTCTACGTAGCTTTTCAAGGTTACTGCAATGTCAAACGAATGCTTAGTCAGTTACTGCAGTGTATTCTCTTCTATATACAGTGAATTCTCGACAGATGTCAACAAGACGGGTCTTGCCAGCGTCATGTATCGTTCAGGAGACGAAACCGAGGTAGACTTTGTTAATATTGGCCTATAGATTTTTTTGAGAAGTTGAAACAATTAAGTAGATTACTGCATGACGTCGAAAAAAGATTTTGGATGCCAGGTAAGACAAAATTAATATATGTCAACAAGAGCCGTGTTATGTTTCCACTCCTAGGCGCCCGAAGCCAAGGGGTATACTCCGCAGTAGTGGGGATAATACTGCGACATTTATCATCCAGGCCTTGGCGACATATATAGAGAAATCACTGTAGTACAACTTTCGTTTAAAATATTTTTTCACATCACCTATAATTTTCGGGGGATGGTATTTTGTCCGGGAAACTGGCGTTTTCGGTGCACTGTGGGCGGTTAGATTTGGAGAAATGTTCACGCTGACGAAAGAAGAAGAGGTAAGGGTGTAAGGGTGCCGCGTTCCCTTTCCAGTTAGGTTACCCGGGGCCACGATTCATCGGTATCGCGTGAAATTGGGTGTAATTTGTGCGGAGTGCGGGCTGTGATCGCGCAGGGAAACGAGATATCCCTCGAACGGCAATCGTTTCGTCGTCCGTTTCGTCGTCCCGAGCCAGCCCAGCCGACTCGTCTCGTCTCTTGCCGTCCCGCCTCCTTTCTCGACGCTGCGCTGCATGAGTCGCACAATTTCACTTAACTCGATTAAACCGCGAGGCAAGCGGTTTTTCCCCTCTTTTTCTCGTCGCCCGAAACCACCACGGTCTCCGTGATTTACTTCCGATATTGCCACCGGGACGATATTTTATCCGGGAATTGAAAAACTCGCGATAGCGTGATCACGACGTTCGGAGACACGCGCCCATCCCTCCGCCTCCAAAACGCCAGATAGAGGCCCAGCATCCGCCACCAGATTGATCTACATGACTTACGATGCGACTGACTCATCCGAGCCGGCACCGATCGATCCGACCCGTACCCTAATCGCGAACCTCGGTGTACTTACAGTAATTACTAGGGCTGTGTGTGTGTGTGTGTGTGTGTGTGCGAGAATCCAAAATTTCGAAATTCTCGAGTGTCGGGATTCTCGAAATTTTCGGGAAACCCGATTCTTTCGGGAATTTCAAAATTTTCGGGAAACTCGATTCTTTCGGGAATCTCGAAAGTTCCGGGAATCCGACCCGACTCGTGCCCCGACCATCGGGTTCCCGATATTTCGGGTATTCGCACAACCATAGTAATTACGCAACCCGAGCCCGTCTGATGTTTCGAGATAGAGAGAGCTAATTGTGACGAGGGAAACATAGCTTTTTTCCGGTCGAGATTTTCAAATGTAATATCATGTATCACGTGCTACTGTGCTCCGTAATTAATGTAATGAAGTAGAATTTACGTTAAACTCAGGAATCCAGTTTCATAATAATTAAAATTAAAATTAAATCAAAATTGGTTCGGCCGATTAAGTGTTCCATCAAGTTCTAAATAGAGAATATAGATTATACTTGTCAAGTGCTATACAGAGTGTCCCAAAAATGTCGGAAAACATTGAAAACCGAGGTCATTTCAAATGACCTCAGCAACCACCCCTTTGAAGGTTTTCCGACATTTTTGGGACACTCTCTATATTGCGGATTGTTTAACAATAATTATGCATGCTATAAATGCACGAATCTCACAGTCCAATTATGAAATGTTCAATTATGGTGATCTCTAATGTACCAAATATAACAAAATGTTTACATTAAAAAACATTAACGATATCTCTGTTCTACCTAGCCACAAGTCCTAATCATTAATAGATAAATTAAATAATCCCTAATTCTCTTTATAGTAGAACTGTATAAAATTGTAGACCAACAAAATATTTGAATATACGAAGAATGGTTGCGCATCAATTTTCTTTTTTATCGAGAGAATGAAATTTTTGTCCGGGGTCAAATGAATGCAGGCAACCGTAAACAAAAACGTTTGTTTACCATAACGTCCACGGAGATTCAATACAGAATCATGCGCGGGCACGTTTTACATACTGATCGGTATTTTGTACGTATTAAATAGATATTGGAATAACTATTCTGTCTACGTAATACGAATATTATTGTTTGCACCTACGTGTTTTGTACCAGTATCCATTTGCAAATTTCAATGTAAAATTTTCCACGCCAAGTAAATTGGTTTCGGTCCGAGCTCCCGAATATCCTGAATGATCATCACACTAAAAGCTGAGGGCGTGGCGTTTGTAATTGTTAAAACGGCAACGTTAAATGGGACCATATAACAAAGCTAGAATTCGAAATTTACGACAAAAATTTTAACCGTCGCGTCGTTCGATAAACAAACGCCGTTAACACAAAGTTATTCGTTTAATCCAACAAAACGGACGTATTAAGGTTTATTATTAAAACCTTAAAAAAAAAAAAATTAAAAATAAATTATGATCGAAAAAGATTCAAAATTAAAAGAAAAAATTATTATTCTTTCGATTCAAAGTCACAGTCTTTACATCTCCATTAAATTAACTCTTACATCTGAACTATGTCTAAAGTTCTTCATCTTTTCTTACTGTCTAGTATATTATTAATTTTTTAAGAGTCCTTATTGATAGTGATCAGTAGTGGAAGAAACAAGAATTGAATTGATATATATATGTAAATATATATATATATATATATATATTTATAAACATTATTAAAATATTTGTTTGTAAAATGTCTAGAGCTTGATTTAATGATTTACTGTGAAATTAACGATTCGATACTGAAGTAATTTTATAAAAATATTAGTAAATAGAATGATTAGACTTTTGTTTCCGTTATGGAACATCGATATGCAGAAGATTAAGTTTGTTAAATAGATGGAACTATTTACAAGTAAGGAATCTTGCTCGAGCAAAAGCAATTGTAGACTCGGATTTCTTGCTGGCGTTACAAATTAGCCGGAGTGTCTCCGAAATTTTCTGAAACCTGATTGCGCGTAGTTTCGCGCAATATTTAGGAAGCAGTGTGGACCGCTGCAAGCTATTTGCCGACTGTAAGCAACAAATTTACAAGACGCCGTAACAAGCCATAACTTGGCCAGAATTTCTTGCGGCAAGAAGTCGACGATACCGACTAACTCCTCGCGTCTTGAATATCCAACTACTTAAAAGATCAATTTGTCAGGGCAGCTACTTTCCCCGGTGCAGCGGTGGTGGCTTCTTGCTCGGGTTCGTTTACCATCGACGAATTATACGAACGCTCGCATGGAAAGCGGAGTATTAAAAAGCCCGACAACACGTGCTTTTTTCCCCCCGCAGAGAAGACGAGCAAACTTCCTTTCTCTCACACTCTTTCTTCCCTCTCGCTCTCCCACTATCGTGGAAAACCGATGAATCATTAATGACTCGAAAGAGCACCGTAAATTTCTCCACGGAATATAATTCTATGGCGTTGCTTTAACTTACAATTAATTATGCAGAAAAGAAGAACGCCGCAGCGCCCAGAAGGAACGTGATCAAAACCGCTCGCGGACGAATGAATAAATAAACCAGCGTGCTATCCGACGCGATTAAGGGATTATGATTAGACTGCGTGCGCGATTTCCCGCAATCTGTCACCGCATTGGTTATTTTGCATTTTAGAGGATGTCCCAAAAAAAGGGACATCCCTACCTTGAAAAAGGTGATTCCTAAGGTGATTTGAAATAACTTTTTCCTTTACAAAAATGTTCTCCGCGCCTTTGTTTTCAAGTTATTAACGAAAAACACGTCCCGCTGAGCGTAGCTTTGCTATTGGCCGAGGCGAAATCTGTCCACCGATTGGTCCATGTTTTTCGTTGATAACTTCTTAACGAAACCGCGGAGAACATTTTCGCAAAAGGAAAAAGTTACTTCGCATGACCTCGAGAATCAGTCCTTTCGAGGAAGCACAAAATTTTCGCGACACCCTGTAGAGATTCCTCCTCGAACGCTATGCGAACCAAACCGACCGTGTCATGCGCGACGCCATTTGCATGGCTGCACGAATTGCTGTGACAATTTTTATTTCCGCGGAATGATACTGCACAGGACAATTTTCTGACAAATGAAGTAAATTACGAATACCGCGTTTGTTTCGCAAATGCAACGGTTTTTTGCGAGCTCACCCCTCGGGAGGAGGGGAGGGTTCTGCAACGTGCTCTTCAATTAGTTGCAACTACGAGCGAATTTTTGCCTACGTTTATTTTTCTATTGTAATTTATCATCGGAGGATTTCTTTTGAAGCTTTCTCTAATTCGGCGACCATTAATATCGCTGTGTACTGCGACTTTGGAGTCGACTAGATCCTTAAATGATTAATGGTCGCCGTGTCGCGGTTAACTAAATAGTAAGTAATTATATCTAAAGTCTAACAAAGGCGAGTTTGTTTGTGTTCATTAATGGTGTATTAAGGTCTGTTCCGTATTATTAATGAAATACTATGTCTTTTGGCTGATAGAATGCTAGATGGAAACAGAGAAAATTCAAAGGGCCCCCGTAGAGTACAGGATAATTGATCATCGGGGCTGTGCCTATTTGTTTAGAACTAATGTTCTTGCTTCAATTACCTTATTCCTGTTACAACTTAATCTACTTTCTATAATGGTTGAGTTTCATGACAGTGATCGCTAATTTGCTGAACATCGATTTTTACCCTTTTATCTTATTTTACTTCTACTTTTAATTTGCAATTTAATATAAAATACTCTCTGTATCACGATGCTTTTAATTTCATATTTATGCGTGTTGGTACTGAGATTGCCTGATGGGCCAAATGGTCTGTTCAATATGTACTAAACGAAAATGTTAAAAAATGTCGAAGAAGCGAAAAATTGAATTTTACTTTTCGAACTCTACCGTCGAAGCACGGTAACAAAAATAACAGAAGCTGGGTTTCAATTAATTCAACACTTTTAAAACTGTTCACTCAATGCAAAAAAATTTGTTAACGGAAAAATCTGCAGAACTTTCGCAATCATGAAATATTTTCATCAAATATTTTCACCGTATAAAGAATATGTATTCGATCTATAAAGCGATTCAAGTGCCCTTGACAAAGTTCAAAGTTCTCGTCGGCAAAGGGTTAATATAGAGCAGTTTTGAAAGCCTTCAAACATTCATGACGCCGATCCTTTGTACAAATCGTTCAGCGGAACGTGCTAAAATGCGACACATCAACACCACAAAGGTAACGTGGCGAGTGTCAAGTACTTTACTTGAACGCGAAAAATCTAGCGGGACGATAGTTTCATCGTTTGTGCCGTTCGACATAACGTCGCTCAATAAAAGAAACGACTCTAGCTCGTATTCATACATTGACTGCCATGTCAGCACTTATAATTATCCCAAAAAATGAAAGCGACTCGCAAATTACATCTAATGAAACACGAAATGAAAAATAAAACGTTTAGTAAAAATCTGAAATCGCCTCTTGCCCAGCCTTCTACCTTTTCACAATTTAATCTTACTTTATAATTACACTACAGCTGAGTCTTGACCTAAGCCCAAATCTGGGGTCCGTGCTGTGACATAGATCGTGTAAGGCTCAGAACAAGATCGTGTAAGGCTCGACAAATCAGGTTTGTTCCCCCACCCTAATTTCCCCTTCTTGGCCCCCAGTGGAGGGGATAGACGAACTGACTAAGATCGCGTAGCTCCGTTCGGCTTAGATCAAGACTTTACTGTAGATCTTTGCACGTGCTATGTTTTCAACCTTATATATTTTGTGAATTATTTTTCTGACGTACCGAAGCAAATAGCGCGGATGAAAATTGGTTTCGTTCAAAATTCGTTGAATCAAAAATTAATTTACATGTTCCGGAAGTAAGTTCACCACGTTCCGAAGCAATCAGCGTTGCGTCTCGCAATCACCCTTTGGCATTAAACGAACGGATCTAGGTCAACTTGTGCAACCGAGTCGAAAATCCGAAATAATACCGATCTCTCGATTATTTGGAACCCGGTTCGACAGGCTGATTGCGATTGTTCCGATACGCAAACCTTTTAATCGAATTCGTCATCAACGGCCGCGTTTGCCTTTCGATAATAAATATAATGTACTTATAACGCTTGAATGCAAATATTTTTCGATATAGCGTATTATAAAGAACACATATTTTACTGCACGTTATTGTCAACTTAATCAACTCGAACCGAACGACGCGTTCGTTTCTCGTCGAACGTTGCGTATCGAGGCACGCGAATAGTACCCCTGACGAAGTTATCGCAAACACGTCACCGGAATCTCATCAGCAGAACACACTGAACTGTATGTTAATTAACTCGAGCCATCGAAGAATCGTGGATTGTTTTTAATTGATTTATGAAGATCTACCGACAGGGGCAGAGTCCACGTTTCGAAAGTAACCCCTTTTTAGTAAAAAGAATTAGATATCTCTATTATTCTTATATATATTGTGTTATTTATATATAATATATAATATGCCTTTAACATTATTCGTATCTGTTTTGCCCTCTTTGGGCATGTGATACTAACAATTCTATTTAATTTGTAACATGATGTGTTCATGTTGTCTTCTCCATATAATTTGTATTTGTTGTTGGAAGATGTAAGTAATACCTGTATCACCCAAGAATAATATCAATGATGCATGATAACAAAATGAAATACATAACAAATACCAATGTGTTTGTACAATACTTAGGAACATGTTTTCTTTTTTGGAGAAAAGCGTGTATGAACGAGATAATTATGCTGCGCGATTATTGCACAGATTAGTAAGTTGAATTTGTCTACCATGGAAACAGCGTTCAATGCTTGTCCTTCCAAAGTATTATACTTTCGCGAGCACAACGACTGACGAGTACCTACGCTAGATCCTCTACGAGCTGCTCAAACTTTATCAATTATACCACTTGTGTACGATATTAATTCTAGTTTCTACGTGCTCCAACGGTCCACTTGAATTTCTTTCTTTCGCAATATTAAACCCGAGTAATTTCCTCCACCCTAGCGCCTTAGAATTCACAAATACTCTGGCCGCTGCTCTCGCGAGCACGCAGTCGAGCGTTCTATTGCCCCGAAAAATTACCTTCCACGCGTTGCCCTCGCTACAACCGGTCGCGTACTTTTCCGCATCGTGGAAAATTGAGACTGTTATCGGCCAAACAGGGGGACAAATGCACAAGCTGAACCCACTTTACGTAGACGTACATTTTGACCCGTTCTCGAGAATCCCAATCCTATTTCTGGACAAGCTTTGCTAATTACGGCCGTAAACTGCAAGTGTTTAGAAGCTACAGACAATAAATAACACAATTTGTATTAATTCCATTTTCTAAACTTCACAAATATCACAAACTCATCAAAATCCGTGTTTCATTCATAACGCTATTCAAAGTGATCACCGTGGCAATATTATATTTGCCTACAGGCTACTGACAATAAATAACACAATTTGTATTAATTCCATTTTCCAAACTTCACAAATATCACAAACTTATAAAAATCCATGTATCAATCATAACGCTATTCAAAGTGATCACCGTGGCAATATTATATTTGCCTACAGGCTACTGACAATAAATAACACAATTTGTATTAATTCCATTTTCCAAACTTCACAAATATCACAAACTTATAAAAATCCATGTATCAATCATAACGCTATTCAAAGTGATCACCGTGGCAATATTATATTTGCCTACAGGCTACTGACAATAAATAACACAATTTGTATTAATTCCATTTTCCAAACTTCACAAATATCACAAACTTATAAAAATCCATGTTTCATTCATAACGCTATTCAAAGTGATCACCGTGGCAATATTATATTTGCCTACAGGCTACTGACAATAAATAACACAATTTGTATTAATTCCATTTTCCAAACTTCACAAATATCACAAACTTATAAAAATCCATGTATCAATCATAACGCTATTCAAAGTGATCACCGTGGCAATATTATATTTGCCTACAGGCTACTGACAATAAATAACACAATTTGTATTAATTCCATTTTCCAAACTTCACAAATATCACAAACTTATAAAAATCCATGTATCAATCATAACACTATTCAGAGTGATCACCGTGGCAACATGTTAAACAATTATCGAATTAGAAGCAGGCTCCTTTTCTAGAAATGTTTACCAACCCTGAAATAAATTATAATATAACCAATGTTGTTTAATAAATTCTACTTTTCATTGAATTTCAAATTGTCATGTTCAGAAGCGTTTATCGGTATAAAGAAAAGAATAATATAAATTTGAATGTGCTGTAGATGCGCAATGATTCCATATGCTTGTCACCTGTTGTTGTTATAAAATATTTGTACAGTGCTTATACCTATATTCGTATGTACACTTTTTCGATGGTTCGGAATAATCCGGCATCCATTAACCGCATTGCTATTCGAGCATCCATAGTCCAAGGGTTAATGACGCTTTAATGCGTCGCCGAGGGGGTATTGTTGCAAATGAATCAGCGGACAAATCTGTTTCCAGATTCGTGAACACCGTCGCGTTCACGCGGCTGAATTGCGGGTTTTCATGGGCAATTAAAAGCCACTCGTGTACCTCAAGATCAATTCATCGCGGAAATGCCGGATACATAAAACAATCCCAAAATTCCATTTCATTTCTTCGTCTCTCAATATAAACGTCCCCAATTAAATTCTATACTTATTCTGTTTCAAATCAGTTAAAAACATGACGTATTCTCACATCTCACTCACGACAAATAATTTTTCGTTCTAGTAAACAGTAGGTAATTTTTGTGAATTTTATTTCTATAAAATTGGTCCGTTATTCCTTCCACTTGGAACGGTGTCTAAACGTGTTTCAATAATTAGAATATTACAGAAAATCTACATTTTCTACAGGTTTCTACATTTGACGTACATAAAACATTCAAAGTTCACGTTCAGTGAAAATTATACTCCACCGAGAAAAATCTATAAACGGTGTTCAATGCCGGATACATAAAACAATCCCAAAATTCCATTTCATTTCTTCGTCTCTCAATACAAACGTCCCCAATTAAATTCTATACTTATTCTGTTTCAAATCAGTTAAAAACATGACGTATTCTCACATCTTACTTACGACAAATCATTTTTCGTTCTAGTAAACAGTAGGTAATTTTTGTGAATTTTATTTCTATAAAATTGGTCCGTTATTCCGTTCACTTGGAACGGTGTTTAAACGTGTTTCAATAATTAGAATATTACAGAAAATCTACATTTTCTGCATGTTTCTACATTTGACGTACATAAAACATTCAAAGTTCACGTTCAGTGAAAATTATCCTCCACCGAGAAAAATCTGTAAACGGTGTTCAATGTTTAAATTCAATTATAATCAATTTGTATTTTGTGACTGAGTAACGACTTTATTTCAAATGAATAAAATGGTGCTTTTACGGTGTATTTTTAAAATAAACTGAACATGTAATTCAATATCCAGTATATCCATATCCTTATCGAATAATTCTCCGTCGACGCGGATGAAAATAATTACGGCAAATGGCCCGACTGCATGCAGACTGCGGTACGTTCGTGTTTCGCAATTCAACTTACGCAATAACAAGCTATTCGTTTAACTGTCTAATGAGGAGGATCGGATGGCGATCGTTTAACGATAGTAAGATAAACCTTTCGCTTCTCTGTGAACCGTCTAATCGTTCATCTACCTTGATCCCGTTTACCCGGGCGCAGGTTGTCCCCGTTCTTTCTGTTGGTCGGCTCCGCTCGATCCCGGGCCGTACTCTATTCTCATTTCTTCCGCCTCCTCTTCGAGACCCCTTCTCTCTTTTATAATTTTCTTCCCTCAACTCGAGCCAAGCGAGATCCTATAAGTCGCAATAGGAGAGTCTATTACGAAGAGGATCACTTCTGTAATTTGAAAACTCGTTTGATAAGCTACCCTCGGCTTCCTGCGCTTTCTCCGTTCCGTTTTTCCCCCGAACATCCATCCCGCCACCTACGCTCGGCCCCGGATCGCTCGCAATTCCACGCCAATCTATCGTCTGGAAGCTCCGTTCCTTTCGACGAACGGCCACTCGCTGCTTCAAGGTTGAACCCAGACCTGGCCCATAGCTCCCGATATAAACTGTAATTCCCCCGGACTGTAACGACTCCAACTGAACTCTTCGAATCGATCTTACCCGAACACCTAGGCCTTCCTGCAGTCCGAGCTGCTACCCTCGCATCGGTTTAATATATGTACATGCTGGCGACAGCTTATTTTGTCAGGGACATCGAGGTGTGTGCGAAAAAAAAAAAACGGGACTCTGTCAGTTTCCACGCGACGGTGTTTCAGTCAAGGTTGTAATTCCTTGATACGAGGACTTCTTGTTACGAAGGTAGAGACGCTTCAGTTGTCCCGACGGTATAGAGTCTTCTTTCGATATAAGACGACGGCTCGGGACGGTTTTCGCCGTAAGGTAAGGGACCCGATTACTGTGTTAACACGTTAAGCGGCAAACATTAAGCCCAGAAATTCTTACAAAATCAGAGTAATTTAATTAATGAAACCACAACTAGAAATTTAAAATGTAGGGGAGAGTTGCCAAATGCGTACTGGTCACCTAAATCGTACCACCTCGTTTATTTAAAAATTAATGCATTTTGATGCCTCTTGGTGGTAAAGATATGAACTTTTATTTATGTCGATAAAGTAGGACCAAAAAGTCATTCGCATGAAGTGTTGTTTTGTGAATGACAGAAGCACAAAGAAATCAGGCAAGTCTGATGTCAATTTTAAACGATTTTAATCGGCTGAATTAAATATAAATCTACAGTTTCTGCGGTAGTCTTATATATTTTTGAAAACCAGCTATGTTATATTATTTATTTCTATTTAGTTTATAAAACATGCTGATAATGTTTTAAAGGTTAGCTTCAATTATTTAGCGGGACGTCTTTTTCCTAAATCGTACCAGACTGTGGTTTCCTAAATCGTACCAGTACGATTTAAGATACTGTTATTCAAATTTTACCGCGAAAATAAACGATTTACAATATTTCAAATTTTTTTAGCATGGGAAAGCGAAAATATTGTGAATGGACAGAAGAACAGATGAAATTAGCAATAGAGGCTTACAGAAATAAAAGATACGGATTCAACGAATGTTCTCGGCGGTATAAAATTCCAAAGCCAACGTTAAGAAGACACCTCCTTGGATTGATAAAAAGACCTACTTCTACATTAAAAAAGGTTGGAGGAGTTTTGAAAGAAGACAATATTTATTATTGTCCTAGTTGTATTTAACTTAAGTAATGTAATATTCCATTTTATTTTTATGTTGTATTGTATATTAAACTGAAATTAAACGCAAAATACAGTTTCTCTTATGATTTTTTTGTATCTTTTTAATCCAACACATGAGGTACGATTTTGGAAACCGGCTGGTACCATTTGGGATACCGGTTGTCTAAATCGTACTGTTTGCATGATCTTATAAAAGTGTTCATATCACAATGATCTATCAATAAATATTTAAAATCATATTAAATTGCAACTTGGATAGTTAATACATAGATACAAAACATAATTTTTGCTTAAATTCCTACTAAAGAATATATAAACTGCCTTCGAAATTAAGTGGTGCGCATTCGGCAACTCTCTCCTACTTATTTTTAAAGCATTATGATTGGTAACACGTTAAGCGTTAAACATTAAGCCCAGAAATTCTTACAAAATCAGAGTAATTTAATTAATGAAACCACAACTAGAAATTTAAAATGTATTATAGGGGATGCTGCCTTAAGCCTTCTGAATTCGAAAGAATCCAATAAAATTCGGTTTATCTGGATATCTCATAATAAAAATGAATTTCTAAACCCAATCAAAAATCACTGTCAGTCATATGTAACTGACGTGGCAGTTAACGTGTAAAAAAAGAGATATTAAATTTTGTTCGTTAAAATCAGTTGATATATACAGTAAGGAGCAAAACTGAGTCCACACTATTCGAAACAATATAACTTTTTCAGAATTAGATCAAATGACTTGAATGTTATTGAGAAGTTAGGAGGATTAGTTCATTAGACGAGGTGCAAAAAATTTGAGTTGGTCGAAATCGCAAAAGAAATAGTAAAAGTTGGTTTTTCAGCTTTTTCATATGAGCATGTATTGGAAATTTAAAACACGTGTTTTGTTCGCTCGAATAAATTATATCCGTGCTAAAGATTTCATAGATTTTGGATAATTCGTTTACGAGTTATAAACGATTAAAAGTGACAAAACTTACCGTTTTTTTACGATTTTCGACTTATAATCGCACTTTTAGGTTTACGAGTGGTTTAAGGCAGTTATTTCCCATAGCAGCTCCGTAATTGGGTCGAGTGCATTTCACGCATGTCCGATAAGCTGATAAATAAATTTTTCAGCTTGTCTTTGGCTTGCAGCACTCGTCAACGGGTCGGATCCTAACTGGAAAGTAGGGGAGCGTCTTCCGCGCTATCGAATGTTTGCGGAAATCACAGTGGGAACTCGACGGTGAAGTTGGTCGCAGGCGTGAGCCGGGAAGGGACCAACTCCCGAGATCGCGTTATTCTTAGGAATCAATTATTCAAATTGATCCCAAGCAAGGGGACACCTCGCAGCCAGCTTAATAAATTAAACGTCGCGCGTCGCTAGATTAGAATTGAAATGGCTGCCGCAACGAGGTCGTCCCACTTTCGGGTAATTTGAGTAAACCAGCGAGAATTAAAAACCGGGGACACTTGCCTGTGTGCTGGAAATCTCTGGTCAACTGATCTCAAGAAAGTTTCCCAATGTTGGGCAAGTTTTAAATCACTTGTCCAATTGATCTGTACCCGCGCTCTGACTGGTCTGCGTTTTTATAAATGTATAACTTCTCAACAAAGAATATTTTCGCAGGAGAAAAAGTTACTTGAAATATCCTCGCAAATCAGCTAATTTCGAGGAAGTACAACGCTTTCGGGACATGTAGAATCATGGCCCCTTTCAGCCGCATCACCAGATCGCAAACACCTAGTACAAATGTTTTCCCGCCGGAGACCTTTTCGCATCACGTCGCCCATGCCCTCAGGACGCGAAATTATTCAAAGTTTGCAGCTGATTAGCTGATGCTCGCTCGTTGTCGGTTTTCCGTGAAGAGGGGTTGACAAGCCTGTAAACACCAGGCGGCAGAGCGAACGGATCTTGCTCGTCGCGAGAGGGAAAGGATTACACGTGTCACCGGGGGCTGACAAACGCAGCTCGCGCGATGTTTTCCCAGCGAGAACCTCCGTGAAAGTCGAACGAATCAATCCTATCGTAAGTGAAAAATCGAACATTCCGCTCACGTTTTGTTGGCGCGGCGTACCGAAAAGAGCAAAAAGGTGAAAAAGAAAATCCGGCCGAACCGAAAACGAAAAAAAAAAAAAACAAAATAGAAAAAGAAAAACCAGGAAATAGGCGAGGGAGTATCGTGGGTTCGGAAGCGGAGTCTCTTAACCGCTCTCTCAATAATGTTCGCGCGACCGTGAAACGAGTTCACTCGTTCACTCGGCCTCCCTTCGCACGGTTCTTCCCTTTCGATCGAACGCATCGGTACACAGAGATAAACAAACACAAAGAGCGCGTGCACGTATTGATACGTGCTTTTCGTTCTGCGAAACAGACCGGCGAGGTAATGGCACGAGGAACAGAGGCCCGGTCCGGGAGGAATGGAGGACGGCAATCGACAATCGGTCGTGAAATCGAAATTGCAGGGAAATGAACACAGCACACCGAGGACTAGCCACCGCCGACGACGACGCCAACGCCGACGCTGCTTACCGAGATTAAGACACCAGGATCGTGGCGAGGAATGCCACGCGCGCGATCGCCGGCAATGAGGGAACCCCTTCGATACCCCCGAACGAGTCTTCGGAATCAATGTTCCGAAAATTAGATTGTCTCTTGTCCTTCCTGTGGCCGGCGCGGTTTCTCTTGCGGACGCAAACCGGCGAAAGAGCCCGACTTCTGCTGCTTTAACGTCTACGAAAGATATTAAAAAAGTGTAACACGATTCGAGGGGGAAAGAGGGTGGCAGTATCAGTTTTTCATTTGGGTGGCGTTTTCAAGGTCAAATTTGTTTTTTCAAATGGAAACCTATACTTTTCATTATGGAATCTTATTTTACGTAAAAAGACCAACAATTTTGGTAGATTACTTAAGTATCCTACGAAAATTGCTGGTCTTTTTACGTACAATAAGGTCTCACAATAAGAAATATAGGTTTCCATTTGGAAAAACAAAGTTAACCTTCAAATGACCTTGAAAACGCCAGCCAAGTAAAAAATTGATATTGTTTTCATCTTTTCTACCTTTCGAGATATTCGGCTGGAAAGTTTTCAAATGAACACCCTGTATAGAGAAATCACTGTATTCATGTTGCGCAACCCGACTTCAATGAAACCTTAGTGAGACATAGTTCTGAGAAAAATATTCGACACAGGTGTTGTTCTATCAGCCATCGTCCACATTGAAGGGGTGAAAATACTAGTAATGAGAATATACCTTATTAATTGAAAACACAAAATTGAGCATACAAATCTTTGCCTTCGATGCTAATATACGAATTAAATAGATTCTGAAAAAGTGACAATATCTTTATATTTTATTGTAAGAAAGCATACAAAAGTTGAAAACAGGAATATTATTCTCGATGTGCCTTAACACTAAACCTAGCAAAATGACCGATTTTATATTTTACGATTATTGAAACTGTAAAAATTCATTCATGGAAAATAGAGGAATAAATTCCCTTGTCCAAAAATTTATTATATTGAAAATTACGGACAATCTTAATAAATTTAGGGTTGCCATTTTTATAAGACAATATTGACCTGATGCTGTTAATGCTTGCTGGGTTTTGGTGTTAATCCCAAACCACTCGTTTAACTTTCTTTGAACTCTAAACATTCCTTGAATACGAAAATTGCAAGAAAATCAGAGATTCTACAACTCGAAATTACATTTTCCCTTCTTCAAAAAAAAAAAAAAAGATTAAAGGTACGACATTAAAAGCCCGTCAATTTCAATTACACCGTTCATTTAGAAGGTTCCCCGATCTCCGGTGAGAGCGACAGAATTTTTTCCTTGGTTAATCAAACGAGAATGCGTCGGAGGGTGATTACTATTACTCAATTAAAACAATTGTTCGCGTAATTCGAATTTCCGAGAACGTCTATCATCAAGGATTCCGCGCCGACGTCACTTTGATGGCGCGTCGACGACTCAAGAAAGGGTCAAATTCCCCGAGCAAATCTTTGTTGTCTCGACGCTGTCATGACGGATGCCATCAGATTTGAGATAATCCGGGGCCGCCTTTCGTTAAAGACGTCTATTTATTCGTCGCGGCGTTCGCGAGCAAGAGAGAGAGAGAGAGAGAGAGAGAGAGAGAGAGAGAGAGAGAGAGAGAGAGAGAGAGGGTTGCAGGCCTCGTGAATCACTCTAATTAGCGTGTTCGGCGGATACAATTCGAGAGGCGAAGCTGACGTGCCGTAATTAACGAGTCGTTCCCTTCGTCAATTATCCTGGACTTAATTCGTGGCGTGACTCCGCCCCTCTAGACCGGGGAAGGACGATCAGAAATGAAAATTACCGGCGCGGTTCTACCGGACCGAGCCCCGGGTTCCTCGTGCAGGTAACGCGGAAGTTTGCCACGGAAGAGGGTGTGGGGGTCGTTGGTTGTCGTACCGACGCCATTTTCGGAATGCCTCTCGTCTCCGGAAGCTGTCGCACCAATAAATCAAGAGACATCTGCGACTTCTGAGACACCTTACTGCGAGCAACGCCGTCACGTACGGAACCTCCTCTTTTGCTTCCTTCTAGCCTCTCTCCCCGTCCGCCCACCCTTTTCCGTTCAACCACCCTTTCTTGCCGCCTCTTTTCCTTCCGACCACCCCTTCAACCCTTCCTTCTTTCTCACTTACGACCATCGTTCCTCGGCCAGGCTCGTCCCTCGCTTTCCTAGCTCCCGTTCTAGCTGACGATTCTAACCCACGGTCTATTTCTTTTCTCTTACTCTTCTCTTCTTCTCTCTCTCTCTCTCTTTCTCTCTCTCTCTCTCTCTCCGTCTGCTTTCTATTCCACCTTCCAGTCGGTCGAAACTAATATTATAGCCTTCCCTCTGGCTAGCATACCTTCACGAGAGGTAAACTGGAACTGGAGCGAGATAGGGGTAAGAACTTTCAAGAGGGAAGCTTCTGATACGCTTCAAGCATGTGATTGGTGGGGCCAGGCTCTCGCGGATACTTCTTTCAACGTAATTTTTCTGTTTCCTTGTAAGTTTTTGCAAGCTGAATCCCGGGCCGCGACGATCGATAATTCCGTGCACCGAGTCGCCGTTAAGCCGCGAAACTCTCGTTAAACTCGCGAGCGGTCCAGCGTTTAGCATTGATCCTGCTGTCGCAGGCAAAGTAGTCTCTACCTAGTGCTATCTTCTTATTTTTTTTTTTCTGTTCACTTTTGCGCGAATTCATCGTCGTGCTCTCGATACGGAGATCAATATTCAGCTTGTTCGCGGGACCGAAACTTCGGGGAACGACGGTTGCATTACAATTATGAATATTCGAACGAAGTTCACGTGACTGAGTTTCAAAGAGGATTGCTCGTGTTCGTTGGAAAAGCGGCACAGTCGACCCGGGCTATCTGGCAGACTGGTTTGTTCGATCTACTATGTGCGCGCACATGGCTGTTCAACGAGTTTAGATTGAAACAGTCTGGTCGATCGTCGCTTTATATCGATAAAACGCAGAGGCGCGCGCGGCAATCTTGCCGTACCATATCTCCGTCGCTAATGATCAATTTACCTTACCAGCTCCAGTCGAGAGACGAATTTGAATCGGTGGCGCTTGGGAGGGGGCCAAGGGCGGCGAAGGGCGAGGGACAGGACGGGGGAAATTGAAATCGTTTAATCCGAAGTATATTCTCATCCGCTCCCCCATACGTCTTATAGCTATCTCTGCTCGTTTACCTCAACTTTGAACCGTCGAAGTTCGGGAACGGCGGCGCATCTCCGGTTCTGCTGCTCCGCGACACGGAGAGGAGAGGATCCTCGCGCAACTTCCGGAGTAAATTTTGCGTTATACTTAACCGGGAATTTCCAACACTTTTATTGGCAGAACGAGCGGTAACGCCGGACGGTCACTAATTAAGAATCAGCCGGATCGGTCTGATTAAAGGCGCCACGGCAACCTTGTTTCGCATTGCTCTGAGGGAACGTTGCATCCCCCCCCCCCACTCTCTCTCTCCCTGTCTCTACCAGTTTTTCTTGTTAGAAGTAAGGGAAGTTATTCCATGTGCCGGGCAAGATATTTTTTAATTAAATATTATTATATATGGTATGTACAGTATCTAGAATTTTTCTTCGCGTCAAGATTCTGAACGCTTTCCTGACCAATGATTGCAAGATGAAATCAGTCTGTGCCTTTAAAAACCTTTCCTCGTTTAAATGCAAGATCAAAGTCTTACACTTTAGCAATCTCAACGTAGACCAAGATAAGTAAGATTACTCTTGAGAAGTATTGCTATTAAGTTTCGTTCGCAACTTTTATGTTTCAGCAACGTCCAAACATAAAAACTGAATGTGATCCGTCCGTAAAGTGTATACAATTACATAAACACAAAAGAAACAGGTTTATTTTACATAAATCTTATGTAAACGTTGGCTTGCGATTTCAAGGAAACGAACAGTGGCACTTCTTGTCGAACACACTTTCGAAACGTGTTAGGTTTGATTAGTATACCTAATTGTCCTAACAGTCAGGGACAAGCTCGAACATGATTAATAGAAAATTAATTGAAAATTTGAAGTTAGATGAAACAATATTTCTTCTTTCAATAACTTTGATAAGACAATGTGACAATATCCCTAAATCCCTCTCGAATCTTTATATGTTGTTTTTTACTTGTCCGGTGTTGCCATAAATGCATAAAATCCGCATTAATTGCTTCGTAAGCTTTGCATACAGTTTCTTTACTAACAGCAACATCTGATTCCTTGATTGGACTGGAGACTCATTGATTGAGACCCATTGATTGGATTCTTTGCTCCTATCAATTTTCCCCATGCTTTCCACAGATTAAACATTTCCGCTATGTCCCAATTATCTAATACAACGGTAATTTTCATTATTTCAACGAATATACGTACGCCGATGTTTGGATAATCGATCATCGCAGGGAACGGAAAAAAGCTACTCCCGAGAAAATTCTAAATTGGAATACAGAATGCTTGATGCACTTGTAATGGTATCTACGTATCAGTGATTGACAGTTGGATCCGATTTATCTGAATTCTATAATGGGAGAATCGACACAGAGCTACTAGCTTATAGTTATATTAATGAGACCGATATCTGCCTGCAGCTGTTAATATAAATTATTAACTAGAAATTAATTGCTGCGTCTGTCATCTGTTATTCACCGTATTAAAGTGATTACGTGACCGTTAATGTAACTATTGTTAATCTCAAATATGCCGACATGTTATATTCACCTGTTAATTTGCTAAATTGTTTTTCATTCACCTTTTCGTAGTACCACGCTATTGTGACCCGAAATTCCACACAACCGGCTCACCCGATATCAGGCGATATCGATTCCAGACGGACACCGTCCGGCCTATTGTTCCAAAGAAATACCGATCGTCAGGTATCAAAATTCGATCGATAACCACTTGTATAAATAAGACCATTCGACCCGGCGACAGTCAGTATTTAGTCTCGTCTCCGACCTTTGACAAATCGTGTTACTATTGTAATAAAAACTGTGTAATAAAGGTATCTTCTGGTACGCCAGAAGAACTCGCATTTTTTTTATATCATTCCTTTAAAAATTACGTGACACTATCATGGACCAAAAAGTAGATCTCCGCTAGCACTTACAATCGCTACTACTTCGAAGCATTCCCAGATGCTACGAAAAGTTGCCAAGACGAAGAAATATCGTATGTAAGTGTAAAAGGCGGAAATTTCTCATATGCACGCGGTAACTGTATTTTTTTTTTCTTCTTTTTGGCTTATTCTTGCGTTTCGCAAGGCATTTTAATATTCCCAAGAATTCCAATTTGTTCAAATATTCTACCCAAGTGAGCAATAAGAAATTCCATAAAATCTGTTTGAACATACACGTATCGCTAAAACGTATCGAACGTATCGTACTTTTACACGTATTGCTAAAAATCTGAATAAATACGTTCTTCTTCTTTCTAGAAAGTGGCGTAAAATAATCACTTCTACGACGTCAATATTTTATCGTTTTCGTTGTAATATGAAGTCTAGTCAATCACGTCTTACGCGCGAGAGCGTTTCTACAATATCGATAATTTTAATGTCCGTTTATGCACAATTGACTTACACCTGAAAACGACTGCCGGCCGCAAAAGCTTCAATCGAATGATAGAACTCCGTCGGTTTGCGCGCCATTTCATAAACACGATGAATCCGTTCACGTCCAAACCAATATTCCCATACTATTTGAACTTCAAATGTTTCCAAACATCCGCCGTACAGATCTCGCGTTTCCAATCGGGACCGGGGATTTCGAAAACGCTGCGCTTCCGAGTGAACAGTCTTTCACAACCGAGGGGGTTCGAATTCCGATTCCCTGTTCCATCGATGATTTAACAACGATCGCGACGATTCAGCCGCAGTTTCTCCTGCACGGTTGCGTAACCAACCAATATACACTCGGAGAGGAACCGGCACGGAGATCGGTCTTGCGAAAGTCGCGCGCACGAAACAACCCTCTCCGGCTCGACGGAGCAGAGTGAAAATCGTGAATGGGCAGGGATCGGTGAGAGGGTATTGTTCGAGCCGTATCTTCCGGTTAAAGCGGATTTGTCGGCCGCTGCCGAGACCGGTTGTTTATTTCGAGGAGGGAGGTTACGGCCAGCAATTAACAGAATGTTCTGTAATACGAATGTAAACACTCCGGCGCGGAGTTACGGGCGCAACGCCCGCACCAGATATACACAGTGGTTCCCTCTTCAATTTCGCATCGGTTCGCGGATATGCACGGCTTCCCTAGGGCTCCGCCGGCCCGTAAACGCCGAATCGCCCTACACAGCCAGCCTCCAAACCCTACGATTTCTGTAGATTTTACGAGATAGCACGCTCGGAGTCTTAACCGTCCTAGATCTCGTGAAAACGGAGCCCCATACCCGCCTTGCGAGTCTCCAGACCACGATTGGTTTGCCGAAATCAATCGAGGCGTACCGTAAGTTCAGTTAAAAAATTTTTAAGTTCACCCTTCGTTCAAATTTCCTGCAGCCGACTACCGGTAACTCCGGTAACGAAAAACCATTTCGAGCCACGACGGCTCTTATATCGGAGCCATAAAGTTTTCGCCCTAATCCACATACACTCCGCGACAAAAAGATAGCACATTATCCAATTTTGTTAATTCTCGCAAATATAATCGAATAAAAACAGTTCCCGCATTATGTATCACTGTTCAGTTGGCAATAGGTTGTATCTCTTCAGGGGAAACACTCGTTTTCTGTTTATAGGTTGAACGTTAAGCCGAAAACGTAAACAGTAGTGCTGACTGCTGCGTCAAAATGATAGCACAAAGTCAAAATTGTGTGCTTTCAGTCATTGTCAAGGCGCCAATCTGTTCACATCGGCAAGTAGTTAAGATTGTTCGTGTTCCAGTGTTAAAATATTGTGCAATTTTCAACAATGGCTCCCGGTAAAAGATTGACTGGTCCTGAAGTATTAACAATACACAATTTACGTAAAGAAAATTGTTCTATCAGTAAAATTGCGAAACTGTTGAATCGTAGTAGCAAGGTTATTTACAATTTATTAAAAAATGTAGACGAATATGGGAAAAGAAAGAGCACAGGTCGTCCAAGAGTGACAACTGATCGTCAGCGGCGTGCAATTTTAAGAACTGCATCAAATTCTGCAGCTACTGCAAGTGAGATTGCAGCAGAAGCTGGAGTAACTACGAAAATACGTAATGTACAACGTATTATATAAGAGTATAAATACATAAAAGGCAAAAAGTTATCTTTACTGATGAGAAGAGATTTGCGTTAGATGGATCGGATGGCTACCGATGTTATTTCCACGATTTGTACGGTTGTGGTGGAGTAATGGTGTGGGCGGGAATTGGGTACTATGGACATACTGAAATTAAGTTTATAAGTGGTAAAATTAATAGTGCAAACTATATTGATTTAGTCGACGAACAATGGAAGAGACATGCTGTAAAAATTGTGGGCACAAACTTTATTTATCATCAAGATAATGCAAGTGTTCATACAGCCAAGATAGTAAAAGAATATGTTACACGAGAAAATATGAAAATTTTGGAATGGCCAGCCAGGTCTCCAGATTTAAATATAGAAAATTGCTGGGCCCATTTAGCCAAATCAGTACATGCCGGTGGAAGACAATTTCGAACCCTTGACGAATTAAAAACCTGCATTGAACGAAACTGGGCAGCGTTAAGCAGGAAATTTGTTGAAAAACTATATAAATCTATGCCAAAACGTTTAGTGACAGTTATACAAACTTTTGTTTGTATAAAGGCGGAGTTACGAAATATTAAAACACTATTTTTTTATACATAATCTTATATTTTAGCTATTTTAAGAAATTTGTGTTATCATTTTGACGCACCGATTTTTCGTTTAATGTTACACATTCTCCAATAAAATTGTTTCTTCACGTAATAAACGCGTTAAAACATATTGAAGTAATTGGTTATTCTTAGTACGCAGTATACCGGTCACAAACAGTGTAATATACTACTTGAAAATCTAAATACCATTTATTTGTATAATGTGCTATCTTTTTGTCGCAGAGTGTAAGAATTGTCTCGGTGCGACCGTGTCCCGGCGTTTATGTCAAACCTTATGTTTACGTCTGGTGCCTTATTTGTCGCGTGGGCCACCGTTCCCATATTCCAAAATATTTCCGTGCAGCAGCGGCCGTTAGGGCATTACCCTCGTGCGCTAACTAACGCTCAGCACTGCCTCATCCTTTGTCATTTTCAAAAACCCCACTCTTTCCTCATTCCGCTATCGGTGGCCCCGCACAGTATAAATAACCCGCGATAACCACATCGAAGGCTCGTCTTTTGACTACTTCGATCGCTTGATCACGTCTCTTGATATTCTCGTGCGCTTCATGACTCTCATCTTGCTTTCGCGCCTTGCCCGCTTCGCAATCCGTGATTACATCTATCATCATCGCTTTCTTACCTATCGATACATCTCTGTATTTCACCTCGCCTCTGTACATATCATACCTATTAAAATATAGTTCATTACGTATTCACGTACAGTCCACATTTCTTTTCTGCCCTTCGCTATCGCACCTTCGACACTTATTTCCATCGCTAGAGTCTCAAACACCCTTGTTACCTTAATCTGTTGATAACTCAGGTTTTTATATATTTCTCATAGACATCTTCTAACACTAGAACTACCGAACCAGTCAAAATGACTGGTTCCCAATTTTTTCTTTCACAATTACTGAAATTATAAAAATGTTTTCATCAGGTCTGTTTGAATGAACTTTTTCATTAAAGCACATGTTAGAATAAAAATGGTATTAGGTTTGAATAGACGTAGTCTTGTCATTATTACAAAGCAATATTCATCAGTTGTATTTATTAGTCGGTAGTTCTAGTGCTAATTCTACTGGACGATTGCGAAAGATGAACTCACTGACTTATAATGTCCTCCAAGGTCATTTAGTGCGGTTCAAAATTTAGCTAAGCTAGACGGAAGCCCTCTAAACAGAGTAAGTTTTATTTGAAATATTGTTTACAACAAGCTATAGTTTGAGAAATAATTGCGTGCAAATGGGACACCCTGTGTATAACCCACCAATACCCATCCACAAATACATAGAATTATAAACTTTGACAATAATAGATCGTTCAACAACTAATTCAACATACAACATGAAATGCAAAATATTTGTTGAGAATTTTTGTTACATTAATCCCGATGCTAAACCAATTTGTCTAGCTGCGCGGAAAAATTGAAGTCGTGTGTAAACAATATTACGTCGGTGACTTACTACAAATACACGATGAGAAAAAAAAATGGTTTCAGATCCACGCGCCGAAGACAACGTCACTATCAGTTACGAGGAACCATCACGAAACTGCAGAAGCCGATTTCTTCGTTTCCCCGTGGAATTGAGGTGCTCGGCAGTGTGGGAATTCGATGCGATGTAATACCAGCACCGGCTATCGGAAATAAGATATCGATTAGCGTCGCGAAATTGCGCCCCGCGACGAGGAAATGAGCCACGATCGATGTTCGATATCCACTCGTGTCACGGTCGATGGATGGTACCATGGCGGCCAGTGCGAATGTATGCCGAAGCATGCAGTGGATTTTGCGACTTCATGCTTTAAAGATTGACGGTGCATCGTGATCACCTTTGATCCGGAAAGGATATGTCCCGAAATATGAAATGCACGTATGACGTCCGGTGTGCTACCGCTAACTTTGCTCTGATACGATCGTGGGTTCGGTTATGCGATGGGTTTTCAATGTTCTTTTTAATGTTTTGCAAATAATTGATTTGTAAGAGGACGGTAAAAGAAACGATCCGTGTACCTATCCACTTTACAATGTATGATGTAACATGTATCGTGAACGCAATGATATCGTAAAAAAATTTTATTTCCAAGTAAACGCCACGAACTTGCAACGGTATACTATATTTTATAGGATACTGTTAGAAGAGAATCACGCACTCTACGGTTTATATTTCAAAAGAAACGATTCAAGATAAGAATATTCAGCACACAGCACACATTTTAGGAAAGTTTTTTAGGAAAATTAACCTTGATTTTATTTCCTATAGTAGCAGGTTTTGTTGATAAAAACTTGCGAATGAAAGATAAAAACCATATTAACTCTGATTTAATTATTAAACTTTGCGTATCGTTTTTCGAGATTGGCAATTGCATATACTAATATAATTCCAGCCGATTGGATTTGAACTATCCGCATGGGAAATCGAACCTCCTATTTCCGACTGTTGACCTACATTTGTGGGACACCCTGTATGTGGTAAAATCGAAAAAGGAATGATTCTGCACATAAAAATATGTCACAAGCATACAATACATTTTCACACAAACCGTTAAATCTAAGATTGAGATTATGAAATGTCACGAAACAATGTGAACCTAAACAGTGTCAAAAGATCATTTTGCTAGTAATTTAGAGAATGCAACATTTGCGACAGTAGTAGGCATTTTACAATGAAAATGGTAGATTAATTTCTTCCGCTAACAATATCAACGAACTATTCTTATTCTTATATAAATATCAAATTTCACCGACTAATTTACGAAAATTAAATATAAATCCAAATAGCCTTTTTCACTTCGAAATTCCGTAGTCACGGTAACAATATACACATAAAACTTATTCCACTTTCCCGTAAAATTATTCATTCCATTGTGTTTTCCACATTTCAAAAAATTCATAAATACATAAAATTCACAGAGACTAGTTAAGACTTTGTATAACAGCGTCCGTGAAATTAATCTGACGTTCGTTACGCAAAATATGAAATTCTGGTCGTCAAATACAATATGCGCTGTTGGTAACATACATATAAAGTTACAAAATGGAATATGAAATTGAATGAATGTTTTTGCATTATACTGAAAGAACAAAAGTGTACTATAACATTTAGCCACGCGATTCTTTAGTAATTATTTCTTTCGGTGTTGTTTAACGTAATAAAGGAAATATTTCAAAGCAGAAATCAGCGGAAATAGATTCGTCCAATGGTTAAAATTTTCGTAATACCGTCGATTTTATTTAATATTTAAGGAATGTAAATGTAAAAGAAACACCTTGCGCTACGATGTATACACGCATGTAAAAAATGTCGTTCCTCAAACAATATTATGACGCGCGGTCGTCGCCCCGTATTTCGACACACAATAACTGATCGACGACGACTCGCGCTATAAGGACAACGATATAAAAACCGCAGACCTTAGAGTCTTCGTTTTTTAATAATCCGTTCGGCAAGGAACAGTTAACGTTTAGACTTTGCAGAGAGCAGTTAATAAAGCATTTTATAGAATACACGAGTCAATCTCCTGAGAAGACCCTTCCACTCTATAAAAAATACTTCTATGCCATTTTTAACTAACCAAAATTACACAGAAACGATCTCGTTGATAATGCAATACACCAATATTATTCCAATACCAGAAATTTCAAACGCAAAAAGAAAAGACTCATACATCAATGTATTGATGATATCCCTATCATAAAAAGAAACTTAAGTATTAGCAACTGTTATGATATTTACCGTCTGGATTATGATATTATAAGTGACTCGATCCCAATAAATACCGAGCTTGGTCATGATCTCAAAATATGTGACCATCCAAACTCCATATTACATAACTGGCTTTTAAACTGTGACTCATACACAATTTATACTGATGGCAGTAAAATTCCAAATTCTAACTCTGTTGGGGCTGGGTGTATTTGTAAAGATTTAAATATATCAATCAAAAAAAGTATCCCATCTAATGCTTCTGTATTCACTGCTGAATGCATTGCGTTAATTGACGCACTTGACATTGCTCTTTTGGACACAAACCATAATTATAAAATGCTTACTGACTCACTTAGCGCCCTTCTATGTCTAAAAAACTCAAAGATAGAAATAAAAACTAACTTCTATATTTACGAAATTAAGGAAAAATACTTTCAGTTCAAGAAAACCACATCGAATAACAGCAATATAGAATTTGTTTGGATTCCGTCCCATTCAGGCATTGTTGGAAATGATGAGGTTGACGCCTTAGCTAAGTCGGCAACACTAGAACAAGCTGATACACGTATTGTCATTCCTTTCACCGATTTACGTGAATCATTTAAACACAAATGTAGAAAAAATACCAACGATTTCACAATGCAACAGGGTCAGTACAAGGGCAAGGAGTACTTTCAGTATTACGTTAGGGACGGGGTTGCACCATGGTTCTCGGACAAAGGTTTATCACGAAAATATATTGTAACATTAAATCGTTGTAGATCAGATCATTACCATCTCGCAGCATCCCTTTCACGACTACATATTATAAATGATTCCAAATGTAACTGCGGCAATGAGGTTCAAGATCTTAACCATATTGTTTGGCAGTGTACCTTATGGGAATCACAACGAGTTGATCTTATGAAAGGATTGAATAAGCTCAGTTTGTTCCCACCCTTGAATGTCAGATCGTTGCTTTGTAAACCGAACATTCAAGCGTGTCATTTTCTTTTAAATTTTTTCAAACAATGTAATCTAGAAATTTGAAATTATGTATATGTCGAATACGCTGTTTACCTATTAATCCTGATGTATATGTAAAAATACGCTGTATTCATATTAATCCCAATGTAAAGCTTCATAACCCTCGTATGGGGAGTTACATTTAAGCTCAATAATAAAGAACAAAAAAAAGAAACGATCTCGTAGGCGAACAGTCGCGCGCGAAGTGTCAAACGGACCAGCCAGTACGATCAGTTTATGCGCCTAAACGTCGGGTATACCTTCATCCGTGCGTGTAACGTCGGGGCTGGGAAGTTGCGTCTCCGACAGTGGGCAAAAACGGCCTTTTTCGATTCAAAATCAAAGAACTTTCGATAGGAATGAGGTAGAGCGATGAAATTTTTTTTAAATGAAAGCTGAAACTTTGTAGAATATGGGAAAAATGGGGAGATTACGGTACGAACGTTTTTTAACCTTGAGAAAATTCGTTAAAGTTGCACAATTTCAAGAAAATTTTGTTGTGGTTAATACGCGCGGAAAATTTTTTTTTAACATGCTATATATCGTTCCCCATAGATTTTTTCACGTTGATTTCAAATCTGTTTTCAAAATTTGTCTACGACCTCCGGTTTTTGAAAAAAATAGATTTTTGTGACACAAATTAATGAAATTTTTTCGTTAAAATGACTTGATAACACACTAGTTTGAAAGTATATCGTATTCTCATATATAAAACACAATAAAAATAATAATAATGAAGTATTTTAACATTTTGAGTTACTTACGAAACATGAAGCACTTCACATCTCGTCATCGCTTGACGTATCGCTGTCATTACTACTGGTACTTTCTTGAAATTGTGCAACTTTAACGAATTTTCTCAAGGTTAAAAAACGTTCGTACCGTAATCTCCCTATTTTTCCCATATTCTACAAAGTTTCAGCTTTCATTTAAAAAAAATTTCATCGCTCTACCTCATTCCTATCGAAAGTTCTTTGATTTTGAATCGGAAAAGGCCGTTTTTGCCCACTGTGCGTCGTGTCGCGTCGTAAGTCAATTTCGCGAGCATCGTCCGGTATCTGTAACAAATCGGTTCTATCGCCGGTGCGGGTCGTATCGGAAATAGCGTGCAACATTATCGGCAGTGTACACGGTATGGAAAATCAATTGCCGACTTCCCGATCATTTTCCGCGGGCCACGGACCGTCCGAATAAATATGGCGCTGGACCACTTTCGACGTGGCAAAACCGTGTGCGATTTGTACCGGGGGGCGATGTATAAACGAAATAAGTTATGCACCCCGACGTTTCGCGCTTCAACGCGTCCCCAAGATGGACGCCCGCGTATTTACCACGACTATAGCGTGCCGCGTTTCGCATAGCCGTGCACCTGCTTGGCCGGCGTCGTATCTTCATGTTTTTATCGTCGCATCGACGATTCGCGTCCCGGTTTTGCGACGACACACGCGAATCCGATTCGTCCGCCGGGCGTTTCATTGTTTTGTTACAGCGTTCTTTTTGCCGTCGACGGAATGTAATTTGTCGCCAGAAAACACTTTGACGGTGTCTCGCGCGAATGAAAAGGGAAATGTACGCGAACGAACGTCGGGTGGTTTTACACGCGGCATAAAGAGAGAATAATGGCGTCGATTTTATCAATATCGTTGCCGCGACTGCGAACGCGGCACGTTGTACTGATTCCTCAATGTCGGCGCGAATCGCTCCGGCAACTGAAACCACTGGCAACTTGAAATTCTTCATTTTAAAACCAATCCATCCGAGCAGGCTGTACCAGGAGTCAATCACCTCGGACGTGAAACAAAGATGTTTTCGTTATTCATGGTTGCACGCAGAAACTCGCCGAGAGAAACCAACGCTATTTTTAGAGAGTCTTGCAGTCGTAAAAACAATTTGATTTCATTTTCCATGAGCTTTTAGGGCCGTCGATATTTTGTTTAGTGGCAGGGACAGACTTGTTCTATCATAATATTGAAACAAGCGGATAATTGTCCTTACAACGGTGTTCAGTGGAAATTGTAACTCAACGTGCACAAGCTACGACAGAATTATTTAGTATTGTACAAAGATAAAGTATGAATTGCATAAACATCCTTGATAAACAAAGTTCCACAATCATTTCACCGAAATGGATATCCCTAAACTGACGTTGTCCATACGAGATATAGTACCGAACTCGTTACAGTTAAAAGCAAGCGGTCGAGAGAGTGCCGCGCTCCGAGTGCAAGAACCAACAAAAAGTAAAATGGTAAATGCAAATGCTAAAGGAAGTCGACCGCGGTGATCAAAGAGGAAATTTATACGGAGCCTTTGGAGCCGTTTGTCCGGAGTTATTGTACCAGTGGACACGACTAATCTCTTAATGCCTGCGGGTTCAATCGCGGCGTGTAGATACAGCTCCCCTTCTGCTCACCCTTCTTCAACCCCAAATACGCGTCGACTCGCTGACTCGGCCCTGTCGAGTTATTGTTACGGGATATTAAATTATTGGCCTATATCGTTCGCCACCGGTCATATCAAATGCATTCGGAATCGCGTGAATATTAATGACGGCGTTAAGCGACGAGGGCAAGGGGGACTGGCTGATCTAACAGGATTATGCGACACGTCGGCATGCGTCAGCAAAATGGAGCTCCAATTTTTTCTTGCCTGTTATTCCAATTTCTCTCTTACCCGGTTTCCCCCTTTTATTGTCTAATGCTGGATGGGTTCCGATCAATCGCGTAAAGTCCCGAAGGACACTGAGAAACGTACCTGATAATCCACTGTCAAAAACTGGGGAAGGATACACCGCAAAACAGATTTCATGCAAACTACAGTGATTTCTCTATATACGTCGCCAAGGCCTGGATGATAAACGTCGCGGAATTATCCCCACTACCGCGGGGATATATACCGAGATACTCGAGGAGTGTAAACATAACAGGGTATGTCTCCTGGACGATATATGTCGCTGGCAAGACCCGTGTTGTCGACATGTATCGAGAATTCACTGTACTGGATAAAATGACAATCTAAATTTCGGTATTATTACGTTATAAAACGTCTTCTTAGATAGATGGTAGTTTAATTATTTATCACACTTCAAATTGTATCTACAATCTACATGAACATGTAATCCTTCCAAAACATATTTAGCCCCCTGCTATTGATCGACGTCATTGTAGAAGCATCGACCTCCTCTGAGAAAGTTCAAGGATACTGAACTTTCTTCGAGCACGTTTATTGCCTAATTATTACAGGAAGTTTCAAATGAAACGATTCAAGTGTCGACCAAGCGACTGGTCAAAATAATGTAAGAAAACTCGAAAAGTTGGTTAATGGCCTGCGAACGACTGATGTTACATCCTCAAAAGGAATTCAATAAAATAATTGTGCCTCTAATTGTAAAGCCATTTCCGCTCGTTACTCGCAGTCGCAGAGGCGCTTTGGAAAAATCCTGGAAAGCTGATTGATCATCGTTGATAATATCCTGGGTGCGGCGATCTAGTCTGTTGAAGAAAGCGCGAACATCTAAAGGACTTCCGCGAAGCGACGTCCGCACGCGATGCGATTAAGGAGCAGCCGTCGCGCCGGCCGTTTATCCGAAATTAGATCGTTAATTGCCCAGACGGGGCAACGATTACCGGGTTCATTGTAGCCTGGAATCCGGAACGGCGATCGGTAACCATACGAATAGCAATCAAAATCGTGAGATCCGACGCCCCGATGTTCCCGTAGTCTTAATTGTCTTTCCAGTTCGCGTTCGACCATTCGACGAAAATGATCTGTCTCTTTTTACTGGTAACTTCAAGTAATTGGTAAATAATATTGTATGCGTTCTACAAGAAGCATGACAGCCAGTAGGGAACGGGGCCCTCGCTCGCTACGCCCCTATCCCCACAATTTACACTCCCAATTTTTAAGCTTTGACGTCACGCGCTACATAGCATGTGTATCCGCCTTAACCAATACAGTGAATTCTCGATATATGTGCCCATAATTATGAAAGTGGTCTAAGTCAAAATTTAAAAAAAAATGAATTTATCACTTATTTCACACGACATGATTTTAAACTAAATTTATTCAATGTAAAAAAAATGAAAGAAATATATGACTTAGACCACTTTCATAATTATGGGCACATATGTCAACAAGCCGTGTTATGTTTACACTCCTCGATGTCCGAGGCCTCTCGAGTTTGGTGGCCCCTCATGAGGTATATACCCCGAGGTAGTGGGAATAATTCCGCGGCGTTTATCATCCAAGCCTTGGCGACATATATAGAGAAATCACTGTAATTGGTGGACATTTCACTCCAAGAAACAGCCATAGTGTTCCTAATACAACAAAACACAATTAATTCGTCGAATGTTATGTTCACATCTCGTATAAGATTCTTCTGAATCGTTTAAAATGAGTTTGTAGGGCTCGTGATAGCTAATATCACTCAGCTGTAAAAGTAATTATTTTACGTTACTGTATGAAAATAAGAAGATTGTACCTTCTCAAATTTCGTACGATTTTTATCATAATAAATGATATCCAAATTTATTGAACAATTCCCTGGTCTTTACAATCCACATAATTGTAGGGGGGGGGGAGGAGGGGGTTCAAGAAAGAGTCAGGGTCCGAATAAAATGCCTCCAACTCCTATACAATAACTATACGTATATTCTATTAATAATAATGCTCAGGCGTGTGCGCGGATGCCGTGTCAACGGGTTGCCTGCTCGCTGGTAACTCTCTCTCTCGACTCACTTCTTCCGCACGACAAACAACGCACCTAGCAACGACAAAACATATGCGTCTTCTCGGTGCACTTTTGTCTCCGAGGTGTTACTGTTTCGCCGCTGGATGCAAACGCGTCCGCAGTTATTCCAAACAATCGCCCCGACTCAATCACTTTCCACATAATCATAAACGTTTCCTACATAATCATAAATTGGGAAAAATATGTTAACACAGTTTCACATAGTTTGGAGTATCACTCAGCAGTGACAGTGGTTATTTTACGTTACTGAATGAAAATAACAAGACTGTACGTTCTCAGATTTTGTACGATTTTTCTCATAATAAATGATGACCATTAAACGAATCCCTGGCCTTTGCAAACCACATAATCATAAAAAAATATGTGAACAGTTTCACAAAGTTTGGACTCAGCAGTACATTTTTCACGGAATTCTGTTAATGAAACAAGTTCAGTGTTCCTGGACTTTTATATAAAAATTGATTTTTTAAATATGAAATCGTCAGTATTTTCGTCGAAACCTATTCAGAGCCGTGTCGACGCAACTCCCGAGTATTTTCGGTGGAATTTCAGGAGCGCGCGAACCGCGCATTCAAACATTGCGTGCGTAATTATCCAAAAAATTCCGTGGCGATTCAATTGGCGAGTCGCGAGTAATAATAAAAAAATCTATGGCCAGGACAAAAGTGCTCTGGGAAAAAGCGTCGCTCCTGCAGAGAGAGTCGGCACACGGTACACCCGAGAAATGTTTCTGTGTTTGCGTTGGTCCGGCGTTCGCTCCATGAAAATTTCAAAAACATCACGGTTCACCTAATATTTCCGTCGCGACATGCGCCGCAAAAAATGTTCCAGCGTACCGGTGCTTTTTTTTCTACCGGCGGCGGTGGCGCGCTTCTTCGTCCGTTAAAATCGCGTTGTGTCCGCGGAAAAATCAAAAACAGGAGACCATGCGTCGGTAAATGATTAAACGGCCGATGTAATGGCCGAGCGCGGTGGTCGCCGCATGCATGCATAAATTAACCATTCCATCGGGTGCCGATTTTTCCTCGGTCCGATTGGTCTGTCGAAATAAGTCGTTCGCGATAATCGAATTACAGAGCGAGAGAGAGAGGGGGGGAGAGAGGGGGTGAGAGTGGGAGAATTGCGATCGTAAATACGTTCACGCTTACGAATCGGTTTAATCGTTCCTGTCAATCGGCGCCACGGTATCTTTCCCCCGTGAAAAGAGCTGTCGCGGATGATCGACCGTTGCGTTTTACGAGCAGCCGACGGTGTTCAGTTCGACCGCGAATTTACATTTACGCGATTCGTGGCTCCAACAACGGCCCCCGTCAATGCACCGGCTGCAATCCGCGCGCTGCAACATGGCCAATGAATGGAAACACTCGAGTTTTCCGGTCGGCCGGCTTCTACATCATTAAGTAGCCCTCTCCACGGCAACTCCGAAAATTCCAAGGCAATCGCGGTGAATCCCGCGGCCTCGAGATGCAATTTAACCACCGGGAGTTCTTTCTTCGTAGGACCCTCCACGAGACGCAAAATCCGAACGCGGTTCTCGTCTCGGGACTGCGCGCGAGACATTTTTCTTTCGTCGTCTATGCAAATACCCGGGCGAACGGAGACCAGCGGATGGAATACCGAATCATTATTAACACTAGAACTACCGGATGAGTCGAAATGACTTGCACCGAATTTTTTCTTTTAGAAATATTGTTATTATAAATATGTTCCCATGAGAAAATCTTTTAATAAACTTCTCTATCGAAGTAGATATTTAATCGGAATTGGTACGAAATCTAAACAAATCCAATTTTGTTGTTATTATAAAGCAACGTATGCCAGTTGCATTTAGTGCTTGGTTGTTCTAGTGTTAACTTAGAAGACGGTTTTCGATGACTTCGTTGACGATAGTACTTTAATCCACCCGGATCGTAATTTATCAATTTTTCTGCCTCACCTAAATTCAATAATACTAGAATTATCTAGAAATCTCAATTTTCTATATATTTTCTAACACGTGCTTTGACACATTTATCAGATCTGTTGAGTCAAACAACACACTAGAATTCAGTGTAATATACTAGAATATAATGTTAATAGAGTGTGCTAGAATATATCGTAATGTGAGTGAATGACCCACACTATCACATGACATTAAAAAATAGCGTACCATTGTAGTATTCCATTTGAACACTTAGGGCCACTTCCGTTTCTTGAAAAATAATGTAAATATACAAAATGGACGTAGGTTATGGCATTGCCAGTAAGATATACTGTAAATTCTTTCTCTTCCAGTTTCTTGAAACACTTACTGTTTATGGAAGGAACACTGGTACAATTTACCGCGAACACCCTGTACACGATTCTTTTCCTAAATATAGGAAATATTCTAATAAAGTGTCTCATTATTTTGCCTAACCGTGTACAGCAAAGTTTTGATTCTAAGCCTGATCCTCGGGTCCGTGACATAGATCGTGTAGGGCTACAAGGTCCGGGAGGACGAAGGCGCACTACATACAGTCAATTAAACCATTAAATGTAGTTCAAATTATATAGTGTTTAGTGTCATTTTAATAAGAAAAATGCCACAAATAAGTTGCTGATAGTCCAACAATAAAATAATGAGCAATAAAGAAGTATCGTGATTGGATTAATAGTGGTTCACACCGATATACTCTCGTGGGGTATGCCCCCAGTGGAGGGGATAGGCGAAGTGACTAAAATCGTGAAGCTCCGTTCGACTTGGATAAAGACCTTACTGTAATAACTAGAGCGCGCATTTTATGTATGGCAAAGATGGGTCAGTGAAATAGGAAACAACAAAAACTAATAACTGATATAACTGAAAGTCAGAATGGACGAGTACTGTAATTTAGAGTGACTAAAATCGTGTAGCTCCGTTTGTCTTCGATCAAGACCTTACTGTATATCGCCCAAGTAAAATCGTCTTATAATACGCGTAAAGGTTGGTGCTAAAAACTAATAACTGATATAACTGAAAGTCAGAATGGACGAGTACTGTAATTTAGAGTGACTAAAATCGTGTAGCTCCGTTTGTCTTCGATCAAGACCTTACTGTATATTGCCCAAGTAAAATCGTCTTATAAGACGCGTAAAGGTTGGTGCTAATGTGCGACATTGATAAAACGGCAATTGAATAAAGATTTTCACAACCTTGCGTGTTAGTTGCGGTCATAGTTATTAACGAAAGACGGTAGGGTATAGCGAAACAAATATACAGAGCAGAAAATAACGCATACACGTGACAGATATCGTCCCACAGAGGATCAGAAACATCGGATGGACATGTACGCCCCGTCAGGGTCGGGAAGGGTTAAACAAGCGGGGGAAAAAAAAAAACGCTCGAGTCAGACGTGAACGGGACACACGCCGATTGTGAGAGGTGGAGGACAGGTGCAAGAGCGACAGGGACTACCGCAGGCTCGGTGTTATCGGCTGTTTTCTGGCTCGCGATACATAACCGCGCGCGTGCGGTCGAACGATATACGGTTTTTTCTTAAGCGATACGAAAATCGCTCAACCGCGCGGCTTGCCTGCATGAGAGCTTTGTTGCGGCATTGTTCCGGGTACAACGACCGTTTGATTAAAAAGAGATTCGTCGCGGTGAGTCGTCGAACACGCGGCTTTGTGCACCTCGTATTCGTCAGGATTACAGTCATATGCGGCGCGAGAACTTGGCAAACACGTCTGTCAAAACGCTTTTTTCCAGCACTTTTATTGAACGAGCAGAGCCGTATTGCAATTGGCGGCCCCGGCTGACGCTTCCACCTCTCTCTCGCTCTCTCTCCTCTCTCTCCTCTCTCTTTTCTCTCTTTCGCCGTGTATCAGCCACCACCTATCCGACGGACGCAGCTAGCCTCAATCTCGGCCGTTCCATTCCTGCCACCGATCCGACCGAAACACATTCCGATTCCGTGGAGAGACGGCGAATCGCCGCTCTTGAAAATTTAACAGTCTCGTAAAACTCGACCTCGCTCGTTCGCGAGCTCGCCTCGCGGAAACCTCGAGAGCGAGGCAACGCGAGGCAACGCGAGGCAACGCGAGGCGCGTTACGCGGCCGGCATCATGTTATGCACGTGTATAAGTAAATTTTACGGTCGCGGAACCACCGGCCGTTCCCCGAGTTCGTAAACTGTTCGCGATCTATTTACGAGTGACCTGGCCGGTGCCCAGTCGAGTCGCGCATTCAACAACTGTCACGAAACAGTCGTTCCTCCTCGCCGACGAACAGCTGGAAACCTCTGCGGGAAAAATTTGTTTCGCTTTCACTCGTCCGCGGTCGACCGTTATTAATTGTCGTTGTCGACGCAAGTTTCAGCGACAAGTGGAGCCGCGGGAACGGTGGAAATGTATATCGGAACGCGTACACGTAGGTATAATATGTATGTATGCGTGTAGTCTTTGTTGCGACCGCTCCGAGTCTGCCTAGCTTCGAAATGAGTCGAATTTCAGCAAGTGTTCCGATGAAAAGCGTGTCACGATGCGGTGAACAGCTTTATGACCCCGTACGCCGCGGTTCTAAAAAGATTATTTTGATAAGTGCTTAATCCCGAACCGTCCAGCGTTTTTCACTCGTCGTTTTCCCAATTTAACCAATCACTCGGTGTCAGATTGACATACAAGTAAAAAATCAATGAGATTGAAAGATGAATAATTAACTCTATTAATGAAATCCGAGATAAAATCGGGTAAGTTTAGAATACTAATCTTCTATTTATTCTAGACTATTATAGTTCTTTTATAATTGGGAATATACCATCTCAATATGAGAGACAGATGAACAGGTGACAGACTCGGTTTTATTTTTGGGAGAAATGCATTCGATGCTGTCAATCCTGATTTTCCAAACGCTTTGAACTGCCTTAGATTACTATTGAAAAGAGAACATTGTGATTATGTTAATTTCTAGATATACATAATGCATTAAAGTAATTTGTAAAGGCTGTCTAGTTAAGCACATGGATCAAAAAAATATGTTATTAAAAAATTACCAACCACCTCATTACCTGAGGCGCCGTTACAGTAAAAAATAATATTCAGAAAGTAATTACGTACTCGCTTTAGCGAAGCAAGTTAATAATCGTAAATTATTTATTTTCATAGCATTTTTATTTTTCATATGGTTCCGCAATCGCTTAAAGATAATTGGTACCGCAACGCAGATATTAATTTATTGTATTTGCTTATTAAGTTTGTAGAAACGTAACCACCACAGGATTAATAGCAACGCTATTAAAACACGAATCTCATCACATCGCCATGACCTCATTATCTTACACGGTAATTTTGAAACATAATATTGTTTTAGTATTACACCGTACAAGGTAATTTTAAAGCTTGAATGGAGTTCCAGATCAAGATTCAAAAAAACCAAATTGCTTTCTATGTTTTCTATTAATTTAAAGTGCATCTCAAAATCAACTCTTATGGAGAAGAAAAGATCATCCAAAAATTTACTAGTTAAAATTATGTACAGTACTCTTCCCAACAAGACTACACAAAAAGTACATTGAAACGATCTAACTGTCAAATTCGCACCTATAAAAATTCTTGAAACTTAACATTTTATTTTTTTAATTGATTTCAATACCTATTGTGTCCATAATGTTCAGAGTGACGAATTAACCTCTCGTTACAAAAATGCCAGCACAATGATACATTGCAGAACACAAATAACAATTTATATAACAATAAAAATAATTACACAGAAATCTTGGAACATGTACAAACATATGCAAAATTTTAAAGCCATTCATCTATAACGATCTAAAACATTTGTATCTTGTGATTCATAACGTATCAGATGTTCCTAAAGAATTTTTTTATGTTCAGTTGATTAACACGTTCGCTACAAAAATTCAATTACTACCCTAATACCATCCAGAAATTATCTAAATTATATAAATTGTGGTTCGTTATAAAATATGTATGTTGACTGTAATGGTCCGTAACTGTTAAACGTTACTGTTAATATTAATACCTCAAGCTCATTCCGTATCGGTTACTATGGAGGGTGAGAGATGCGCGAGCTATAGCCGTTGCGCACGGTGTGCAGATTTTCGAGAGAAACCCAAGACGGGTATCAGCAACTCGTAACTGACTCTGAAGGATTACAAGGTTTATCATATTTCATTGACCCCCGCTATTAAGGCGCAGGAATAATTTCGAGTGTTTCTTCCTGGCACGAAATAAGATAATCTTATAAAAAAATAAACACATTAACGAAAACTTTCTCTCAAAAACAGCAAATAAGTTACGTTCGTACCGTAAATTTGACAAGATTAAATTCGGGTCATCTTAACAAGGTTCAGGGCTAATGTTAAAAATCGGTCATTTCATACGTAACAATTAGACTGCAAATCTTCATGCGAAATAAAAATGACCTGCATGAGAAATTGAAGCGAAATAAAAGGGTCATTCTTCTTAAATCATTTTAACGAGTTGAGTCGTCGATGCTCCTAAATTCTCGCTTAACTTATATAATGATCAGAGGATCAAACTTATCCAAAACCTTACTAGAGCATATTTTCAATTGCCATTGTAAATACATAGGTTGCTTAACCCATTCGAGACGACGATTTTTTTCGAACACGGTCCCCAGGAGCGAAATTTTTTTTTTCTTTATATTGTTCATTTTTAATAAAAAAACATGTTTACTACGGAAATCACCCAATTCGTAAGTGAATTCACATAATTCACATACTAATAATAATTTCTCATAATAATGATAATTTTTAGATTTTTTGGTACACAGTAAAACCAATGCCAAATTTTGTTTTCCTGTACTTTACAGATTTCATTAGTTCCAGAAAAATCTTATTTCGACGACTAGTTTACTCAGAATAACTGATAATTGCACATTACTGTTATTGCACACACGGTGTGCAGGCCGTCTTATAGCCTCGGAAATCCATTGCACACACGGTGTGCAATCGGTCTCGAATGGGTTAATAGCTGAACCTAATATTATTGCTTGCGTATATATGATAGCCTTTTTAAATACATATAACCTACGTGCCTAAGGATTTTCGATTTTTATATTGTAACTAATATTTTTGTTATACCATACAATATACCCTGTAATACTCTGTACCAAGCATTATGTTGTAATAAATCTCATATGAGATTTCCTAATTAAAAAAAAAAAAATTCTCGCTTCCTTGTTTTGAACAGCGCGTACTAATTTTTCCCATAAATCCGCAGTGATAACCTAATAACCCCGGCCGCCGTGGTTGCAAAATGAAAAGAAAAGACCGTTTTCTATTAGCAGGTAGGAGATGTTAGGCCGTTGAGGAACAGCTTGTAGAGTTTTCTACATTCGAGTTACAAGCCTGGCGTAAGCACGCGGTCAGCCAATTGCTCGACGCGATTAACGATCAGGCTGTTCACGTTAAGAGCCGGCACGGCGAGGCGTACCGGCGATTACATCGACACGATAGGAACAGGCGGCATTTATTTACACGATGTTTTCCCTTGTTTCGAGCACCTCCGCGTTCCTCGGGTGCCTTCGATCCTCGGCCGCGATGATCCCGAACGACGACGGCGCCGCACGGGGACGCGATACGTATGCGAGATAAGCCCGGTTGGGAAGCGATACAAAGGCAAGAAAACTCTTGTACATCCGCCGGGTCACGTCACATCGCGTGCCCCCACTCGTATAATGGATACGTCCCTGGTCTGGGGCCCCCTCCGCGATATTTTATTTTATTCCCAGTGTCCGCTGTACCTCTCGTTCCGCTTCCGCTCCTCGACCCGTTATTTACGCGCGAGCAATACTTTAAACGCGCCGCCGTTCACATTGTCAATTTGAAAGCTACCCGGCCATGTGCTCGACTCGTGCGTGAAATTAATTACCAGCGAATATTCGTAGACGAGCTATAGCATTCGAATTGAATATTGACATCGAATGTTTGACGAACGCTTAAATTTTCTAACGAGCAAGCATATACATATCGTACCCGACCGATTTTAATAAAGTTTGCAGCGGAGATGGTGTTCGGCCGAATATATTTGCCGCGCGATTTTTTATTGGTATTCGGGTCGGTTGCTGGGAGAAAACATTCCGCGAAATTGAATTGAGTTCTGTTTGAGCTGCGTTTGTGTTCGATGCCTTGGGAAGCACGGGGTGAACGAACAACGGCTTTTGTTGGTTCATGTGTTTTCTATTGTTTAGAAAAATGTGGAGCAGCGAGTTACGATAATCTGATGTATGTTTGCGAGATGCAAGCAGAAACGAATAAAACTGTGTGCGCTTATGACAGTTTATTTGATGTTTTGTTAAATTTGTTTATTACGGTACATACTTATATTGCTATGGCAATAATGAAGGAGCAACATATCGCGAAGATTAAAGTGCGAGATAAACCTATAAATGTACACGTTATTACTAACAATAAAGTGGCACGATGTTTCGCGAATGATAGATGACTACATTTATAATACAATATGTGCCGGTTGGAGCGTGCTCATGCTCAGTAAATTTGTCTTCTCGATGAGTATGACGAGAGGGGACCATTATTATTTGTGTTATCTATAATGTGACGACACGCAACGCTAATTCAATAGAAGAGAAAATTGATTTTCGATAAGGAGGAAGTCAGAAAGGAGTAAATTTTCTGTTTTTGTTCGATTACAAAGGAAGTTCTTTAGATAAAATTATATATTCACGGAATCTCCATGAAGTTAAAATAAAATAAAAATAAAATTATATATTCACGGAATCTCCATGAAGTTTTTATTTCAGATGATTCAGCTCCAAGAAATTATGCTCGCTATGCATAAAACAGCTTCAGGGAGAAACGTTATCCCTGCATTTTTTAAGATTTTACAACAAACATATTAGTAAGTAAAATATTAGTAAAATATTAGTAATATTAATAAGTTTTACAATAGACGTACTTTTAAATAAGATATTTTTCTAAAACAAAGTCCAATCCACTTTTTCAGAAAAAATGCAGTGTTCAAAAATTTAAGAAAGTGAAGACGTATGATACTGACTGCTCTTTTAAGCCTCTTGCATTCTACAGATTTCCTATCGTACAGTTATTTGTCAGTCTCCCATAAAACTTTAATTACTATTCCATGTTTTCAAGAAGATGCGCTACTCTAAGATTTCCCTGTTATCTATGGCGGAGGACATCTCCCGTTCGATAGTTTGGTTACTGTCACCCAACAAATTTATAACCGGTATTCAGTTGTGGTGACCGACATCGACGAATGCTGACTCTACCTCGTATTTTGGCTGCAAACGGCTGATTCAAAGTACAGTTCTCGAAAGTCGAAACGTGGTAAACAAACTTGTAGAAAGTTTTAGAATTTGGAAAAACGAAACAGAACTCCAAAACCGTTGTAACATCGATGTCGTTCCATGAAACAGTTTTAAAAAACTTTTACTCGGAATAGCTCTTACTACTCGCTTTTAAATTATAGTCAAAATACGAAGGAAAATAAAATACAAAACAGTAACGCTAATTATACATATTGAAATAGTTTTCTATGTTTTCTTCTGTATTTGAACGAATACGCACAACACCATTTTAGATTTTTGACTTAAGGGGTTATATACTGTTACACTTTTCAAGAAATCGATTTTTTTTTTATTTTATTTTCGTAATGTACATATATTTAAGTATACGCACAAAAAATTTCAAGTCAATCCGGCGATTATTTTCGAAGTTACACGTATATTTGTAAAGACGTGTCAGAACGTTTGAAAGTAGGAAGCGATCTTTCAACGCGTTTTTCTCGAAACTGCGTTTTCAAAGTCGGTGACTAAGATTTCTCGGAAACGGCTGAACCGATCACTCTCAAATTTTAACACAAGCTTCTTAAGTATATTTTTTAGTACTTAATCGAAGCTTTTTTCTCTCCGATGAATATTTTTTTTTTATAAACAATTTAAGGCCAAAATTTTGGTGAAAAATCGATTTTTTTCTTTGAAAAGCCGCCATTTTGTCACAAAATTTTATTTTGCTTATTCCTTCGATTAAGTACTAGATTATACATTTCTTTAACGAAATCAGTTTGGTTTTTCATTTTTGATGATTCAGTCCAGAGATATAGTGGTCACCGCAAGGCGCCTTTTTTTAGAGGAGCTCCAGGAGATCAGCTATAGCAGGTTTCAAAATTATTATTTTTACAAATAAAAATGTTCAAATACAGTTAAAAGTTACCATAATATGTGTACAAATTTTTACATTAACCAGTTAACTGTGGCGATCTCTTTGCAAAGCGCCCACCAGTGTGTGTCGCGATAATCAAGCGATGACGGGTATAGTCGTCATATTTATAGTTATAAATCCAACTCAAATTATTTATAATTTTCATTTGTTTGTTTCATTTCGTCTTGACCTCTAAACATTTTAAACATATTAAAATTCTACGAATATAATTTAGTTTTCACCAGAATTAAAATTTTACACATGACGAGTATACTCGTCAATACACAAAATCGTGCCACTTCTCCATGACGAGTATACTCGTCAATCACAGTTAACTGGTTAATAGATGTAAAGGTCTTCTCAGGAAAAATTCTTAAAAAATCGCTTTTTTTGGGCCTCCTAACTGTATAATAACCCCTTAACTGTCGAACAGCGGGTAATTCGAGGGACGTTTAACACTAAACCTACCACGGCCAGTCAAATTGATCTTTTAAACTTCTGCATATAACAGAGTCTTGGCTACAGTGTGCTCTATGTATGCAAGTTAGCAAACATTACAACGTGCGTACATTGTAAATTTTGTCGTCGACGAATTACAATTTCTTGTCGTTGTTATACCGTGTGTCTTCGTAATGTCGTGAGTTCTCTATTAATATCTGAATAATTAATTATAATTCCACTGTATTTGATTCAATGCGATTTGAAATAAAATTCCGTCACGGTCTCATTTCACAATTATTTTCAGGTCCGTTGCAAAGCCCGTATCGATGTTCCGAGCCGAAGAAAATGTTTTCGTTGTTGCGCGTCGGGTAAAATCGCGTAACAGGCGCGCAACTAGGCGAAAGCATCGCGCGGCTAGCGTCGAATTAACATTCTGATGGAAAATAAAATTGAAAGTGGTAAATTAAGAGTGGCCAAATGAGATCTCCAACCGGTCGAGTTATAATGCGCCCAAGTATTTCCCACGGGAACGGAAAGTGGCTCGGTGCCGAGAATGCGGTTCGCGTTATTACGAGTCTCGAAACCAATTAGAGGCGTACGCGCTCTTTCTACCTGTCCAGAGCTATCGGTTCCCGGCCGGTACTTTTTTCGCACGGTTTTTCCCGCCCTCTCTCGCCTCGTTCGAATGTCTCGACAAAGGGTAAACCGACGCGGCGCGGCGCGGCGTGGCGGTCCGGTATCGCGATTTCGTGTCCCGAAGCGAATGGGCCGAGAGGTCTGAGGAAATTGAGAGATTAAAATAAACATCCCGATACATCGTTACCGGGCTGGAAAACGGGAACGTGTCCAGATCTGGGTTAAGGGTTGGTCTGGAACCGTTCACCGGATCGCGAACGGGCTTGGATTGATATAACCGGGCCTCCATTACCGGTCCGTAATGAGATTTTGTAAATCAATTGTAAAACGTTAAGTGCCGTGATCGACGCCATGGCGCACAGTGGTCCCAATCGACGAATTAGGAGCAAAAAATACTAAAATCATTTTTTCTGTTGAGCACAATTCCATGATTTATATACACTTACTGACAAAAGTTAAGAAACAATATAGTCGTTTGGGAATTACTGTATATTTTTAATGTCCTGAAACACATATGTCCGAATTAAAAATAACATGAACAGATTACATATCATACATGAACATACAATAAGTTTTTTTTCGATTATACTTGTATAAGCACTACAATTAATATTGAGTCAAGGAAACGAAAGAAAAGTTTGTGACAAAATTTAAGAAACATACTCTGCTTGAATCATGTAATCACTTTTAATAAAAAAACACACAATGTGCAGGTGTTTAGACTTTTTATGATGATCTAATAAGATGTTGGATAACCCTTGGATTTGATGACTGCATGGCATTGATTCGATTAATCGAACACAATGCTTGGGTGGTATTTTAGACCATATTTTCGTAATTTCTCGCATTAACTCCGCTTTGTTAGTAAATGAATGACTCCCCAATTGACGTCCAACGTAATCCCACAAATTTTCAATTGGGTTCAAGTCTGGAGATTGACTTGGCCACTTAATTATATTAACATTTTGCTCCATGAGAAATGCCTTAATTAATTTAGAAGAATGTTTTGGGTCATTGTCATGTTGAAATGACCACTCCATTGACATTTTCTCCTTAGCAAATGGCAACATATGATTTTGCAAAATATCGCGATACAAAAATCTATCCATAGTCTCCTTTTTTTGTATTAACGGACCAGGACCGCGTTACGTGAGAAACAGCCCCACACCATCACATTACCACCACCAAATTTTACTGTTGGTTTCAGATACTTGACATTAAATCGCTGTCCAATAGAACGTCGTACGTTACTTCTGGAGTCATTTCCGAATAAGTTGAACTTACTTTCGTCACTCCATAGAATTTTTGACCACTCAGCGACAGACCAGTTAATGTGCTCTTTAGCGAACTCCAACCGAGTTTTAAGATTCCTCTTAGAAACAAATGGTTTCTTACAAGCTTTCCGTGAGAAAAGATTATTTTCATCTAAACGACAGCTAACTGTCCTACTGCTAATGTTCCTAAGGTCCAACTGACTTTTAATTTTGACAGCTGTGCAAAATGGATTGCATTTAGACAGCCTTGCAATTCGACGATCCAGCTTTTTACTTGTTTTTCGTGGTCTGCCGGTTCGTGGTGCCACTTTAACAGTTCCATTGTCTTGAAAACGTTTTATAATCTTCGTACAACGATTTACACCAAACACTTTTGCAATGTCAGTTTTCCTCTGCCCTTTTTTAAACATTTCAACTATTCCTTGTTTCTCACTTTCAGTTAAATGTTGTCTTCTTGCCATATTTGCTGCAGCTAATAATAGAAACCACACTCGACGATGTCAGAAAGGAGACTAGACTCCGTTTGTTCACATTGCTTACTCTACTTCTTGCAAGAAGTCTTCACGTTTCTTTACTTTTGTCACAAGTATTTATTTTGTTTCCTTGACTCAATATTAATTGTAGTGCTTATACAAGTATAATCCCAAAAAAACTTATTGTATGTTCATGTATGATACGTAATCTCGTCATGTTATTTTTAATTCGGACATGTATATTTCAGGAGATTAAAAATATACACTAATTCCCAAACGACTATTTTGTTTCTTAACTTTTGTCGGTAAGTGTATTTTTTATTCTAGATCGAATGAGACCATAATGAAGTCGATGCGATTAATAGTTTTCGAGATATGGTGATGCAATTTATGATTAATAAATTCGGGCACCCGTATAATACATAAAAAATTCACTGATACCTGTTTTTCGTTACCGTTAATCTTGAACTTTTTTCCTCCTAATTCATCGACTAGTACTACTGTGCGGCGCGGTGCACAGTCGGACAAACGTCGAATCTAGGGGATAAAAATTAAAAATTGAAATAATAAAAAATATTCGCCGATATAAAACTTGTACGCTACCTCGATTCGAAGACGACACGTTTCTCGTAATAAAACTCCTTATTTTTTAAATAGATACCCAGAAACGCCTGTCAGGTTGACGGTTACAGACGTAAACGTTGATTTTTAAATTCTGCCGGCGGACAGAAAACGTTTCATTTATTAATTTCTTGAAAGGCGCCGCAATATCGAGCGACAGAACACCGGTCACGATCAATATTTAAGCATCCGATGATAACTCGAATCGCGCCCCGCGCGAAAGTATTTGTTTATGCTCTTGAACACGAACGTCGATTATACGCGGGGACGCTACGATTCAATAATTCAAATGAAAAACATAACACATATAATATCAATTTACAGTTCGGAGACGGGTAAATAGAAATGGAATCCGATGTATTGAATGTCGTTGTAACTCTGCCAAGTACGAATTGCGGCGACAATATCCGTGAAAATTAAATAACTGATGGATATTCCAAGTATGTGAACGGTGGATGTGTTATTATTTGATCAGGTCCAAACACCATTTAATTATGGTTGTCGGTCGGTGGACGACGAAACGTAAATTTTAGGGAGCATGACTGTCGGCGTGCAATCAGCGTTCACGATGGACATATCGATAATTTGTTTTTGTAAAGTGCTCTTCTTAATAATAATTTCTAGTGTACTATGTGAAAATCGCCTTTAAAATCTACCATCACCAATACGAATTAGAAAATCGTTAGTCATATCTTACAAAACTAAAATCCTGTTAACTTACGCGGGAAAAAGTTGTTCAGAGTAACAACATATTTTAAGATCATGGAAATCGAAGCCTTTTACTCGATATCGACTATAATTTTCTTTTTCGGTGTCGGGGGACAAGCATTACACGCCTGAAGTCAAAAGGTTAATCGTTCGTAACGTTTCATACACGGTCACGTTTTGTTTATCAACAAAAATCGAGTTTGCGATTAAATTAATGCCGGACAGCAGCGAACACCGTCGGTGAAAACAAACCGTCGAGAGAAAGCATTTATTTTTAAAATTTATTTCTGGATCGGCGTTCCAATTGGCACGTGACAAATCATTTTGCAGCGAAGATCGCGAGACTAACAAGTTACATCGCGCCGACCGATTAATTATCAAGCCCCCCCCCCGTCCCCCTTCACATCCCCCTTCGTTTCAACATTAATTAGCGCGAGTGAGCTTAATTACGAATCCTTGCGCGCGTAGATTGGGTAAATATTGTCAATCAGAGCGATCGAAATAACAATTCAATAAGCCGTTGCTCGGGCTCGGCGAAAAATATTGAATTCACCCCCGGCGCGAGCAAATAGGCTGTCGGTGACACACAATAAAGTATTACGTGCAGGTAGAGTTCGCGAGAGGATGGCGCATTTGTAATTTAAATAACGGCAACAATTGCAATATCGTGCGCGATCGTTTCATTGGAGGTCTAGGCATCAACCCTTTTTACCCGGGGGAGGGCGTGACACGACACTGCCGTGCGAACCAACTAAATGAAACGTGACCTATCGCGATTAATTGCGATTCTTCAAATATTCTCTTATCCGATGTAAAAGTTCACCGATCAGCCGCTCGGCCGGCACTAATTAAAAACCATTTGCATCGATGGAAATAAACAAATTCGCTCGGATCGTTTCTCGTTGGCATCTAAAAACGGCTCTATATTTTTCCGACCATGTAAATTAAAATATTGTATTACCCCAATATAGCTGTCGCGTCAAGAAATTCACTTTTTTCCCTCCTTTTATCAACGATCAGAATTGGCAAGATAAGCGGATCTGTTGTCTTAAGGAACTTCCGGAAGCGACGTTATAAGGACTCCTTCATCGAGGTGTCCTTCAGTTCCTCATTCGATCGTTCATCAAGTTTGTTGTGATAAACGTTACTTCTATCTCGGATGGTGCCAATGGTCTATGGGACGGGAACTTCTCGATCGTTATTTTTATTCCCAGATTCGAGGGAAAAGAAGAAACGAACCTGTTCATCCACGTGCTATAGTAGATCTAGAAAAAACGTGATCAGTGCGCGCTCGCTCGTCGATCGACCTGGCAAGATCGTTTTAAAAGATCGCGAAGTAGCATCTGATTTATCGGGGAGATTTAGCTTACGTGGAAATTGCTTGATAAAAGGTAACTAATAGCACCTTCACGACAGTTTCCCGATAATTATGGTCACAGACGCGAGGAAAGCTTAACGTTCGTTAACGGCGAAGACCGGGTTTAATGATTTTTCGTGGGAAAAACTAATGATGGTCCGTTTCTTGATGTTCCGAGCAAAAACATTGATGTTCGCCGACCTGATAAAAATCGTGATCAAATAATGACTATTGCAGTTATACTGTTATACCGTTCTCCTTCATTATTTATTAAACTGATTGAAATCAGATTGAATCTACTCACTCCAAACTTCTGCATGAAAAATATATGCTATTATACTTATTTTTCAGTCCTTTTCATATATTGGGATTAATTTTCCTTTATTAATTCAATCAAACGTTTGTTCATTGAAATATAAGTACTATCAAAAATTAAAGTTATGATCAACCTCTTTTTATGAAAATATTTATAAAAAAGCTAAAAACGTGACATTCTTAACACAATAATCGCCGGTGGTTGTGTAATAATTTTCAAAAATTTATAGCCAACGATTTCTTAGTATATTTTTCAACGGCAATTTTAATCGCGAATTAAAATTATAATTTCTCTTTCAAAGGAATATTAATAGACTTATTAATTAGCTTCAGGCAGGCAGCGTGTTAATTTTACAAAGGCGCAATCAACTTTGACTCACTCATCGATCAACTGTATCAAAAATAGCTATGCCTGTGTGACCGTGATACTATCGCGTAGATTTTGCTACAAATTGCTTAAAAATCAACAGTATATTTATACAGAACGCGTCAGTATTCGCGGTGCATTCGAAGAGAAGTGGTTCGACAAGCAAAAATAAGTGAAAAATAAACAATAAAATGTTTCAACATGAGAAGAAAAATGAGATTGCAATTTTCTTGCGTTTGTGCACAACGAGCATTCGGAATTAATTTTCTAAAGACAAAACCTCGAATTGCAAATTTTATGAATGTGGATGTGATAGTACATAGGCACTTCGACTATTATACAGGGTGGGCCGGAAATCGCAGTACAAACTGGGCAGGCCGTCATTCTTCATGTGAAAATAAATCGAGAAAGAGGAATAAAATTTTTCCGTTTGACGGCTCGTTTTCGAGAAAATCGAGTTTAAAGATCCGTCATGTTTGCGCGCTATAGTGTGTGCAGGAAGTAGAATTGGTTGACCATGGTCAGACGCGTCAGACGATTCCTACCTAATAGCACGCGTGTTAGCAAGATTTTCAAACTCGATTACCTCGAAAACAAAGCTCCGGATAAAGAAATATTATTTTAAGGAATTTTTTTTTTTTACTTTCTTATGTAGAATCACCCGTTGGCCGTTCGTACTACGATTTCCAGCCCACCTTGGATAGACAGATGCAAGATATTTAAAAGGAAAGATATGTTGGGATAATCAATACGTTCTAAATCTATGCCATACAATTATTAAACGCAAATCTTTAAGTAATGAAACAGATGTCTGGCTCTAATTCCAATCTGAACAGAATCGATACAACCCCGCATAGACTCGTTATGAACGCAGAAAGTTCTTTCGCGACGATTTGAAAACGAAGTTCGTTAGGGAAGTTCGTTAACATTAAATCTTAGCGCAAATTCGCGTTAATTACAGGCGGTAGAGCCCGACATCGGGAAACCGAACAGTTAGTTCCAGCACGTAGCATATCGAAATGAAAATACTTGGTATTCCGTGGCTGAAATGGCAGAGATTTGCCGGAGAACAGTTTCAACGACTGGGCGCGGCCCTCAATTTTCCAGAGAGGCTCGTACGGGCTCCGATGTTCTCACGTACGCGTTCCGATACCGTGTCCACGGATAGGCAAAGTTCCTATTGTGACCGCAAGCTTGTTCGATGTCGCGGATTCGCCGGCCTGCGTTACAAGACCGCTCCGTGCCAGCTATGATTGCGAAAAGCTTGCGAAGGGTGCGCCGCCGCCCGTTGTGCTTTTCATGAGAGATTAGACAACGAGAGGGTGTGGAACCGGGTTTCACCGAGGAGGCGTTTGCCTGTGCAGAAACTTCCCCATGCCTAATGTAAAGACTACTACTACTACTTTCAAACTCGCCGCCTATTTTAATTTGCTACGATCAATGGAAGTTTGGTCGTTCAAGTTCCCTAAAAAACCCGGACTGGAATAATCGTTTGATTAATTGGTGTACTTTTCGAGCAGAACCGGCACGAACCCTTTTTGAGATTTTTCTATTTGGATCGTTTTCCCCCTTCTTTCCTGTAGGCGTCCTCGTATTCTAGGTATTACCAGCAAAGAAGGCTTTGTTATAGAAAACGTATTGGCTCTATTAACAAAGGAGAAGCACTTATCTTTTGCGCTCGTTCTCTACGACGTCTGTCAACCGACTCTCTCTCCTGTCCTCGTTACGTCGTCGTTTCCAAAACGACGTTGCAACCAGGACCACTCGATGTATCGATACCTACCCTCGATACTATCCTTGGTACCAATATTGTATATCGATACCTTGGACCAATATTCGTGCAACATTTTAAGAGCGTACACATTCCCAGTCTACTCGTCAGCATTTAATAGTAAAAAAGGATTGGTCCTGATATGCAGGATGTATTACCGAAATATTGGTAGAACACTTTTTACAAGAATCTTTCGTTTGAACGAAAAATCGCGTAGGAAGAATACCAAGCTTTTTTAAATAAATAGGATTGGTCAAGGACGTACACTTTCTATTAATTTCATTACAATATTTCAACCTATTATATAGGGTGTTTTTACATGCAGAAAAAAGTCGAGAGTCGAAAGGAATAACATTTTTTCGAGAATAAAATTTTTTTCAACTAGTTCCAGCATGTAGAATCACGTAGAATCGATTTTGGAAACAACCTGTATGTATAAATTCTAGTGGAGTCTTTAATACTTAATTATTAAAAAAAAAAAAATAAAAAAAAGTATAGAAAAATTGTAACCTCACTCTGATGGAATGGTGCTTTTACTTCACAATATCGAATATCAATTTGTCAAGAAGGCAAAGGTAGGAATTTCATACACAAAAATTCACGAAATTGTTTATACACAATTAAAATTATCCGATTTACTGTTGCTGGCTTTTAACAACTACGTGTAAATTATCAGAATAAACTTCTGCATCATCGAACATCGTTGATAAAAAGCTTCACTATCGCATAGTAACTTTGCATCGACATGTTGCCAAACTGTCAATAAAATACAACCGAATAAATTTTATCAGCGTATACGAACAGCTTTATGCGCCACTGTATACCTTCGTGTATGTACACTAGAAGAGGTTTTTGTGTTCATGGTAGTACGTATGGATACCGTTCAACCGTATTGAAAAATTTATTTTATTGTGCTGCGCAGATCGGGTAAGCTATAAATACATAATATCCGCACTTCAGTTATAATTCATCCGGAGTCTTTTCAAATGTACATTCCTATATTAACATCGAATAGAAAATTATTTTCGTAAATTCGTTAACGCACCTTACACATATTTTATTACGTATAATATATGTTAATGTATGTATGTGTAATGTATGTTTTATTTATGTATTTTATTATGTATAACAAATAAATGTATGAACATTCGCAGTTTAATTATGCTCAATTTATATTTAGATCTAAAAAATATCACCAACTACTGAATCAAGCGTTATTTCAATCGTCCATTATCAGAAACAAGGGTACAATAAAAATATATTTCTTCTCTTAATAATTTTAATGAGATCTAAATTACAGTGCTCATCAATTTTGACTTTCAGTTGCGTCAGCTTGGGCTTACATCAAGACTTTACTGTACACATAAAAACTGAGAATAATAAAACAATACGACTCCAAGATTTCTCTTTAAAAACATTAAAAAAACCATTGAGTACACATTATAAATTCTGAAAAAATCTTAAATTTCGTCGAACCAAAGGTTCTCGTTCACTACGATTTCCAATCTCGCATTCAGCAGATACCAATTGAGTATACGTACTATTCGAGCTCCAGAAATGCAATACTTTTCCGCAAATTCAACGGAATGGTTCCCGGGGATTTGAAATTTTTTTTTCCGCTGCATGACCGATACCGATAGGGAAAAAAGTGGTAGCCGGGTAAAAAATTACGATCACCCGCAGCGGAGTTGACAGACCAGAGTTTGAGCTAACTTTTTAGCGTTCGATCGATCTGCGAATTGAAGCCCCGTGGAACTCGCGTTTCTCATATTCCTGTTTGCAGAACGTTCGGGAAAAATTGGCGAGGTTGATTCGCGTTCCGCAGCCGTCTGACCGGTGGGCAACGTCGTGCAAGGAACGATGAACGTTGATAAGCTAACAGCGAGACCGCGTAACCGTGGTCAACTGAATTATAGCTTTTAAAGGGAAACACGATGAAACACGGCCTTTCACGCTATAAATAATACGGGGCCGGTATCGCTGTTCCTCATCAGGAGCAGTACTTTCCACCGTGTAACCTACAATAGCCACTGTGTGTTAATTACAGAGTTACAAGCTGCCGTCGTTCAGAGGAAATAACGGCGAACGCACAGCCGGCTAGGAGCTTCCAAAAACTGGTCAAAAATCAAGATTTTGTTTAACGTTTCTGAACAATGAAATTTCAAAACCGCACATTCAGTAAAATTTCTATAAAACTCTCCACTAGACCCGCCTATAGTTTTCATACAGTGTCTAAAACTTTCCAGAGCCCATCACGCAAGGTTACAATGCGGCTTCAGGCTCTATAGTTACCATTTCTGGTTATTTCAGGTGGTTTGGAAGAAACGAGTTTTCGGCGTTCGCGCCAAAATATTAAATGCAAAATATCATTCACTTTGTGAATATTTTAAGTTTCTGTACACCTAACATTTTATCCGGCTAGGTTCTGGCTAAAAAACTTGTTTTCGTCAAATGAACTCCGATGTGATGTTATATTTTATTAGACGTATCCTGAGCGTACAAAAACAAATTTCATTTGCAATGTGAAAATAGATTCAAATCGTGTAAACTTCATCGCGTGCTATCTGTTTGTCCCGAAGTTACCTAATACAGTAAAGTCTTGACCTAAGCCCAATCCTCGGGTCCGTAACATAGATCGTGTAGGGCTACTATTTGCTTGTTACGAACGTAGAAAAGGACAACGCTTGTAAACACGGACCAGGCGCACTAGGTACCATCAATTAACTCCTTGTTCTATAAACAAAGTCTTGATGGCGCGGGCCACGATCAACAATAAGGTTGGTCGAGCCATTTAGCTGCTCAGCCATGTGTGCTCGAACTAGTGCAAATATTAAGTCGTCCCATAAGCTCGTGCCGTAGATACGTTTATATTATTCACCATTGAAAAGTATTTTAATGAAAAACCGCAGAAATTTTATAGTCACGGTATCATGTCTTTGCCAAAAAGATCAGAAGAGGTTGTGAAATGAAACGGTGATTACATTTTTTTTTCTTTTAATTTAAATGGTACAAGAGTAAACGGCACGAACTTATTGGATGACCTAATAGGACACATAGTCAGTGTTTTTTAGGTAATTATTTACATTAGGGGCTTCCTCACCGATTTTGACGACCTTGAAATATGTTGTCAAGGTCATCGTTCTGAACAACTTTTTCCTATACATGTTACCGCCGCTCAACTTTAGTTTCCGAGATATTCGCAAAAAAGTTTTAACATCTCAAAATGTGATCGGAGTAGGTGTGGGTTAGATTTGAAGGTAAATATTTACATTAGAGGTTTCTACATTAGAGAAGACGTATCCATGGGGAATTATTCAACAAAATTATTTTTTTGGGTATATATTATTTAAAAAATTGATACAAATATGGATAGACACGTCCTTGTTATGTTTATAAAATAATGTTAAGTAGTCAGTTTTAGTGCTTTGTAAATCTAGTGTTAAAGGGACATTGAAGTTGCAAAATATGAAAGAAAACCTTGCATCCAATATTCTACATACGAATAATAAAATATAATACTAATGTACTACAAACTACATTATAAAATACTAATGTAAAGTGTACTTACTTCTGAATCTTCTGTACCTCCGTCGGATCTACAGCACACAGTTATTGACTCACGAGAATAGGTCCGAATAATTGAACAACAATCACTAAACACACACATAACACACACACACACAACACATTTTGTAAAATCGTGACAACGAACGAGAAGATGTTACTCCGACCACGAATAAAATAATACAGCCATTATAACCGTCCCCCTCCCACGGACGTGTGATACGAAAACAGGGAATTCCGGGAAACAGGGTCGGCGCCCGGCCATAATTTGTTTACCTTGGTTTTGTATCTAGTGTTTATAGACCCTCAGCGCCTAACCTGCCTAGGATAACCTGACCGTACCCCCCCCCCCGTTTAAGGGATCATTGTTAAAATCGCAGTATTATTTTGTTCGTGGTCGGAGTGACATCTTCTCGTTCGTTGTCACGATTTTATAAAATGTGTTGTGTGTGTGTTGTTTAGTGATTGTTGTTCAATTATTCGGACCTATTCTCGTGAGTCAATAATTGTGTGCTGTGGATCCGACGGAGGTACAGAAGATTCAGAAGAAAGTACACTTTACATTAGTATTTTATAATGTAGTTTGTAGTACATTAGTATTATATTTCATTATTCGTTTGAATATTTTGCAAAGTATATTAACGATCATTAATGATTTGGTATATAGTATAATTTAATGTGGTACAAATAAGATACTACTTTAAATCAAATATTTTTATTTTGATAACCAGATAGATAAAATGAAATATTTTTATTTTGTATTTCAAATATTTCCTTACAATGAAAATAAGTTGAGCAAGAAGTTAATATTATAAATTATAATTTTTAACATGAGAAGCTATAATAGTTAGCAAAGTATTATTTGTAGTTTAATTACGAATATGTAACATGCTGATAAACAGACTACAATATCGTAATAACATTACAGGCAACAAAATATCATAAAAATATAAATTACTGTCAACTATTTGAAATACTATTTTACACAGTCCTACACACACCTACTCCGATCACTTTTTGAGATGTTGAAACTTTTTTGCGAATATCTCGGAAACTGAGCGGCGGTAACATGTATAGGAAAAAGTTGTTCAGAATGATGACCTTGACAACATATTCCGAGGTCATCAAAATCGGTGAGGAAGCCCCTAATGTAAATAATTACCGTTTTTTATTTTCGACCCTAATTTCTTACCGCGAGTCTCACTCGGTATTGTTGGTTAAGGGGTCAAACCACTAGATACAGTTCAAATTATATCGTGTCTAGTGTCATTTTAATCAGAAAAATGCCACAAATAAGTTGCTGATAGTCGCATAATAAAATAACGAAAAATAAAGAAGTTTTTCAATTGGATTAGTAGTTCACACCGATATACCCGACCTGGTATCGGATTACGCGACATGTTTACAATTTATATTGCTCGGCGACCGAGGCAGCTCGAGCTTTATGACCCCCATTATGGGGGGGGGTATGCCCCCCAGTGGTGGGGGTGACGAACTGACTAAGACGCGTAGCTCCGTTCGGCTTAGATCGAGACCTTCCTGTAAATGGCCATTTGGGGGGGGGGGCTCTTGACCATTGTGAAGGATAACAATGCCGATCTCCAAGGTCCCCGATTTTCCTCGAAAAATCGGTCGCCTAACGAGCGAGTCACGCGTTTCAATAAACTTCCAATAATCGACGACACGTCCGCAGCGAAAACGGGAGAAAAGGGGGCGGGCGGCTAGAACACGGCGCACCTGTAAATCAGAAAGGTGCGCCCCAAATTCCGCACTCGAGCGATGATTTGTACGAGCGGTGCTTGTGTGTCGCTGCGAGTCGAATGTTGCCGAAACGACTGTCAACGACGGAACGTACATCCATTTCCCGCTTTGTTCTTTCTCCCCCATCGCGGGGCTGCTTCGAATCGCGTGTAAATCGACGCGGAAAACGTGTAACCGATTAACGAACGAAGCTAATGAAGAGTGGACTTCCTGAGTGCCGGAGGAATTCCAGACCGTTCCTTCGTTAACACAGTAATTGCTGGCACAGCAGTCGTACGAATTCTATGTACGAAATGGAAGTAATTTATTTATTGAGAACGTCTGTTGACTGGGCAGGACCGATAGCGAATGCGTGGTTAGTGAAATTAGGACAATTAGAGAATTTACAGCTGGAAACGATGTCTAAAGAGAGAAGATCGAACGGTATGGAGGCTCGAGTTCGATCGTCGATCAACTGGTACACATCCAGCTTGACTTTATTAATTAACACATTGTCTGCCGAAAAATATTTTACAGATTTATTTTAGTAAATTTCTTAACACCGCACAGTGGTCCAGAAGCCCGGTTTTTGTGGCCAAAATTCAAAATGTTGTCATAATTTTCTGAAAGTTGGTAATTAGGAGTTTTTGGAGTCGCTGATAACGAATCTGGCATTAAAAATTAAAAATTTTTTACGGCAGGATTATTATGGCAATCTAGAGGGCGGTATTTCGTGGCCCGATTAAAAAATTTTGTAAATCGATGTTTTTCATCATTTTCATAGAACAATATCATTGAGATACTTAATGCCATGTTTTAAATTAGTATAACCTAATACAATAATACCTTTTTAGTTTTCAGTTATTCGATGGCCCTCGAGGCGTCAAGAACGCGTGAATAAAAGAGACCTTCCTACCGTAACCTTTATTTCATAATCCCGCTATTTTGTAGTTCTATTTGAACATAAGGTTCCCTTTAAGAAAACATCACAGTTATGGTCCACAGACGCCGAAACAGATAAGGCGGGTTCAGGTCCCGAACGCGTCAAAATACCTCGGACGCCTTTATGAAAATTAATACAGAGTTAAAAGTTGCAAGAGGGAGCAGCTAAACTTTGCATATTCTTTTCAACAAATGTTTAAACTTTCGTACAAAATAAGTCCAAAGTTTAGCACTTTTAAGCATTTTTTAAAACCCTTCTTAAAGCTTAAATTGTTACAAACTTGGAATATTTGTTTATGGATTAAAAAATGTTTATGATGGCATTTAGAACTTAAAGTACATCTACTAACATATAAAAAATCATAATTATAACTTGTTTTCTGATATCCTATAATTGGTATTTAAAACGTTTAATAGAATGTTCAATTTTATGATTTTGTTTTTAGAACGCCGTATCTTATTATACAATTACCTAAAATCAATAATATTTTGGATTTAAGAGCTTTGAAGAGTTATCAGTTTATAGCAAAAAAACATTTTTTAATCTATTAACCTTGAAAAATTGAATTTTGGCCACAAAAACCGGGCTTCTGGACCACTGTGCACCGATAGAAAATTCACTTGTGAACCAATAAATTACGTCCAATATTATAATCTAATTATTTCCTTTCGGGTTATTATTTTAAAAATATATTTCTCCTACCAATAAATTTTGTAGATCGATTATAATGTAATAATATTTCTAAATTCTTCAATCTAGTTAGCAAAGAAATCTGCAGTCTAGTTTTTCAGTGGTTAGGAAATAAGAAATCATAGATTTCGTGCCAATAGAAAATTTCCAAGCAAAATTGTTGCGCCCAGCATGTCGTGTTCTATACTTTCAAGTAAAATTGCTGAAATCAAAATATTGACAACACTAAAAGGAATTTCAACGATAAATTGGTCCAGATCGGCGTAACAGCATCGTCGCTTTACAAACTGAAATCAATCTATCTCGCTTTCAGCACACACTTGGCAAACAGTCTGTATCATCGAATATTTACACGCGGTATTTAATTTATCGATTAATTCGCCGATGAAAAATAAACGAACAGGTAAATAGGATTAAGAAGCGAATTGCATCTGGACGGGAAGAAAGAATTAGATTGCCGGGGCCGAGATTGGAATCCGGATATCTCGTCTCGCGGAGGATCGCGAAAATAAGTTTCATCGGCCGAGCATTTCGTCCAACTTTAATATTCGCGAAGTGTCCGTCGGCCGTGATGAGTTTCAGAAAAGTGTCGATTAAACTTATTCCATTAACCAGGGAGCGCGAATCCTGCGAGTATCGCGACCTAATCGACGGTATTCGTTACCGGTCGCGCATAAATTGCCTAGCCGCTCGCACAGAGGGGATACACACGTTTTCGCAGGGGCGCGTAACCGCGCGAAAACCCCGTCGGTGTTAATAGGGATTCGACAAGTACGGAGCCGCTGTGAATGTAAATTAGCCCGGGTCGGCCGCAGACGTTTGTAAACTGTGGAAATCATCGGCTGAGAAGGGCGCCAAGAAACTTCTTCTTGGCAAACACGACCGGCCAAAAGTAACGCCCGGTTCGACGAGTAATGATATGGGAACGAGTACAAATACGCCGAATTTGCGGGAAAACCGACGATTGATTCGGCCAATCCGCTGAACTGGATTCGTTCGCGGGTGTGAAAGTTTCGTTTGCTGAAATAAAAAGACCGCGCAGTCTCCTTTTTCTTCGATTCCATTTCGAAAATTATTATTTACAGAGCTCTGTTTGCGCAACTGTATAAACCCCATCGCGCCCCGTTAATGGCCTCGAAGCGAACATATTCCAGTTATAAAGACCGATTTTAATAAAACTATTGTGAGAGGTCAGTAGCTTAGAAAAATGACAACGCATGTTTTGTTTTGTCGGTCATCGTCCCCATTGAATGGTTAAAAAACAGCCCTCGAAGTTGGGGGTCAAAAACGTATTGTATTGAATATCTTGGCAATCTTTCTACCTAAAGTAGTCGCTGAACCGAGCACGTTTCAATTTTCCGATCAGTCTATTAATCCTTTGCACTCGAAGCCATTTTAACTCCAAATTCAAACATTTCTTCCGACCTAAAATATTGCCCTTCTATATATTTCTTTTTCATGTTATACATACGAAAATGGTACAACTTACTCGTACAATACCGAAATATTTAGTAATTTATTAAATACAAACAAATTTAATAATATAAAAAATATTTTGAATAATGATACAGCAGTTTTTAGTGGTGCCTCACAGGCACCGTTCGAGTGCTAAGGATTAAACGATACGACTAGTTTCGTATCTTCGAATATCTACTTTTTATTCCACCTTTTAGCCGTCTCCACCGTTCAGAGGCAAAAGAAAGGCGATTGTGCCCGAAAACATAACGCGTTCTCCGTCTGTCGTTTCGTCTGGTTCGCGTGATATCCCCCGCGGCGTAAAGTGTTTTTTATCAGTAGTTTAACGGTCTGCGGCGCTGGACAATGTTCCGTCCATTTATCCAGAAAAAAAATACCCGTCCCATAGATCGTGGGATCAGGAACGATATCCCGGTACTGTCGATAGCAGCGACGCCTTGTAAAACGACGCAACGGAGCTGGCATCTATTGATCAAATGATCACAATAGGATCACAATGGGAACATGGACGTCGCGGATGCAACGCGTTGCACCGGCTCGATTTTCCTGTGTGTAAATGCTGGCCGCTGTGAAGCCCCTAAAGGTGGGTTACCTCCCCTCCCCCTCCCCTCCGCCCCCTCTCGGCGTGCTCTATCCGCGTGTTCATGTAAACTCGGAACATATCAGAGAGGGCACGTGAAACCGAGCCCCACGCGCGCATCCGCTAAAAAGCTGACCGTTCTCGCGGCACGACTGCGGATCAATATACCCGACGTCGATACGAGATGACCGCAAATCGATACCTCGCTGTCACGAGGCTACATGTTTCGACCGTTGCGCGACTCGCTCTCGCTCGGTATCCTCGGTGATGTCGATTAGCTCTTTATCCGTCCCCGAGCGCACCTGTTTGTACACGTGCGTGTACACGGATGTTTCTTCTTCCGTTCGCATACTTTTACGTGTGCCGCTCTGTCCAGGATGTTCGCGGAATCACGTCCGCGACGGACCGAGGTTCGTTGCTTACAATTAGACAAGGATAGGTTGTCGTGGAATAGTCGATGCCTGTTCCATCACCGATCTGCCCACTAAAATAGGAGTAGTGAACTAGTCGATGCCTGTTTCGTCACCGATTTGCTCACTACTATAGGATGGGTAAGCGGAAGGTATGGGGAAGTTAGACCTCGTAACATTAACACATTGCGTATGGGTCTCGAGATATCTCGTTTTCATGTTTTTTCGATTCAATTGGCAACTTAAGCAAATATTTTTGTTACGTTACCAGGGTCTCCCACTCTTAAGACAAATGATGAGCCACATCATTGAATTTTTGCATTCCCAACATGTAGAAATGATCATTCATTGTAGCTAGTACATCAGTAGATCTGTGCCGATCGTCGTACGTACCGTATCTTATAAAGTGTTGTTTTTGTACATTTCAAACAGTACAAAACATATACAGGGTGTCCCAGCATCGGTGATACAACCGAGAAGGAGGTGATTCTACATGAAAAAACAAATCGAAAATAAGGAATACAATTTTTTCATTTGAGGTTTCGTTCTCGAGAAAATCGGTTTTGAATATTCAGCGAGTACGCGTACACTTAACTATGGTTTCGATAGATGGATCTCGATACAGACTTTTGTTTATGATTCCACTTCTGTACATTCCTGTTGACATGACGTTCTGAGCACTTCTCACAATTTCATTTGGTGCCTTAGTATGTTATTATCTTCGGTTTTGACTAACAGTTTCTATTAATCCGAAACGTACCTCTAGCTATTAGACAAAATTTCATTTTCCAACATGATGGTGCTCCACCACATTTTTCTCGAGAAGTTAAGAATTTATTAAATGAACTACACGAAGTTTGGATTGGACGTGGTGGTCCAATAAACTGGCCACCAAGATCCCCAGATTTGACACCCCTTGATTTCTATCTATGGGGTCATGTTAAATCAAAAGTGTACGAGGAGGAGATTACAAGCCTTCCTCAACTAAAAGCGAGGATCGTTTTAGTATTTGAAGAATTAAAGGTACAGAATCCATTAGAATGCGTTCATACGAATTTAATTCGGCGAGTACAGTTGTGTATGCAGCACAATGGTCAGCATTTCCAACAATTTTTGCATTAATAAAGTAAGTTAGTAACTAAATTACAGGTCTTATTTTCATTTAAATTCACTCTAAATCCATAGGCAGAAATGAATAATACAGCACATCATCTTGATACTAATGATATTATTACTACTTATAAGTGACATATGATTTGTATCGGGATCCATCCATTTAAACCATAGTTAAGTGTACGCGTACTCGCTGAATATTCAAAACCGATTTTCTCGAGAACGAAGCCTTAAATGAAAAAATTTTATTCCTTATTTTCGATTTGTTTTTTCCGTGTAGAATCACCTCCTTCTCGGTTGTATCACCGATGCTGGGACACCCTGTATATAAGAAATACGTTGGGAATCTACAGTTGTTCAAGTGTAATGTACTGTCGCGGATGTTCCGTTTTCTCTCGGTTTTGACACACTGAGAAACACGGGGATTATGTCAGCTTAACTTGCCCTGAATTACAGAATTGCCTCGAAAGGGCCTATAAACCCGATCTCGCGACGCGTATAACTCCGTTTTCAGTTCGAGACTAAGACGTTGATGAGAAAACTTGGACCCTTTATATAGTCCGATTTTGTTTAAAACAGGAAGCCAGTGTAGGTATGGAAAAATCTGGAAGGCACCCCTCCAAATTTTCCCATATGCGTGTACTCTCCCCTAATGGCGTAATTGTTTATTGTGGCGTATGGCCCGGATCTCCTGCATGGAAAAACATGCGATTTCAAGAAGGAAGAGACTCACGTAAACAGTCTCCGTACGTAACAGGTGTTTCAATTTTCTCTCGAGTCGATCATATCGCCTTCTGAACGTGCACTGGACGAAATCTCTATAGGAGCACTATCTACGAAGAAATGTTAACGTATTCCACGAAGCTTCGCTAGGTGTACACCTGGAAATTTACTTGTGCTGCAATGGGAACGCTATTATGGAACGGTTTATGCCATCACGCTTCGAGCCTCCCGTTGGTGATCGTAGAATCATCGTCGGTCGAAGTCAATGCGAAATGTCTATAGACACACCCGCGTTTAGTTAGTACTGTAGGTTCGGTGCGTTTCAAAGCATGATCCGAATCATAGTGCCGCGCGTGAAAGATAAACTCTCGTGCGCGGCTATGTCGTTTTCCGTGTGCCTTCGTTCCGCGCGCGTTCGGCGGCATCGTTTAATGTTTGTCGGCGGGAATAAAGGACTCACGCGGACCCAGGCGGCCCGAGCGATGCGATAGCGTTTCTATAATAAACAATGTGGATGAGCTGACGAGTTCGAGAAACGTTCGGCATCGGGCAGTTCTCGTCGAGACGTAGAGAAGCGCACTTCGAGTAGTCTTTTGTAATATCTCTTTGTATACCTTGTTTTGTCTTTTGTCTTTTTATTGTTTAAATATATTCACGCTTTAAAATACCAAAGGTTTTTTGTCCTTCCATGGTCCGTATGATCCTACAGTACTATCTCGGGCAATTATGCAGAATGATCGGGAACGGTCATGTTAAAGCGTGCGAGAAATGCGCGATGGAACATCCACCCCGATCTCCTTTCTTTCTCGTCCTTCTTGGAACCTTTCCACTCACTTGGAAATGGTTGCTGGCTTCGTAGCACTCTCTCCGTATACTTGTTTCAGCATGTCTACCACTTTTATTCCCTTTCTCCCGAGTTCCGCAAGAGAAACTTCGCATTAATACGTTGTTCTTTAAAGAGATCGTCGGACATTTTTCAAGACGCGCGACGACCGAACGGTACACGAACGTACTAAAGACGTTCCCATAAGCGAATGGCTTGTCTCAAACTCGTGAAACTCGGTCTGTGGTATAGATACGACTGCAAACAATATTGCTCGTCCGAACGGATCGCTGGTAGCATTGCAGAGACGACGGTAGAAAAATAATTCTACGAGCTTTTTTAACACTGTGATGCTCCTTCGTTGTCTCGTTAAGAAGCGCCGTCAGGATATCCTGCTGCGATCTTAGTGTCAGAATTTCTCGAGCGGTGTGCTCATGTTTAACCCTTGTTACATTTTACCCGCGCCTCGGTTACACGAGGGTTGAAAGAGCTTTCGTCTGCTAATAGGGTTTGCGACAACGTTGCTACCGACACGCGACACAGCCCGTACAAGCGCAAGGCAGACGAACTTTCGAATGAAATTAAAACTATCAGAATCTGACAGACCTAGAATCGTTATTCTCGCCGTAACTGCTGCAAATCACGTATTTGCGCGAAAGGAAGTTAAAATATAGATACGGTTAGTGCTGCTCCGCTATACCTCTCCTACCACGTTTATCCCCTTTGACTTATCCGCTAACATTATACTCCACATACTCGACCGCGTCTAATCGCCGCTGAGAAATTCAATTTCGACGATACCGATGTCTAGCCTAACTCTCCTTCCCTCTCAATCTCCTTCGTTCCCTTCCCGCAAACGGTCGAGGAATGCGGCTAATTCTCATTTCCATTCCTCGAGCTGAAGATATAACAAGTGTTCGGGTCGATCGAGTGGAACAGTTCGAATTTGAAATTCTATACTATTTATGAATATGTGTACACGGTACTTTATCTGACTTAGTTAGTGCAGCAGAAATAGATCTCAGTTGAGATTTGAAATGCTTAAATAAAAAAGAAAACACACATTGTTCTTCGTTCGGGACTAGTTGGTGACGTTTTTCGTAGCATTTTCTCAAGTATCATTTTCTCAAACGGGTTTCTAATACAACACGCGAGTCGATTCATTTACTCCATATTCTAAGAGCAAACGAACAATTGCACAAATCGACGGAAGATTATGAACGAACAATTTGACAAGACTAAAACTTTTGCATAGACCGAGCTGAAAGTTCGCTAAGAATGTGAACGTCACGACCAAAAAGCGAGCATCTGCTCGATGTCATTGACGCCATTTCCCTTCCGGCAACGCTCTGCGATTCGAGAGCGTGCTCGACAGGTCCCGGAAAAATTGATCAAAATTTTCTCGGCAGTTGGTCTCGTCGACACTGAACTCGTTAGGCTACGGAGGGTAGGAATGCCAGGAAATCTCGGTCGACAAGTTTGCTCCTCGACTGTCCAACTTCAGCCGGCGAACTTAAAGCCAGTTTGTAGGTCGGCTGGTAAGAAGTAGCGGCGTAATTAGAATAATAATTAGTTTCGCGATATTTGGCCTGGATTCGGGACGCGACTGCTACTACGTCTCCAGCTGCGTGGTATCGAATCCGTTCCGAGCAGACAAGATTACACAACGGCGGCATTCCGGTGCGGGATCCGCCAATAATTACGTTTGACGGGAACTCGAGCGAAAACCGATCGTTCCGATCTACGGTTAGAAACGCGGGCATCTTTCCCGGGACCGCGATGCGTCGCTGCGTTTCCGTTTCTATCCGTTTTCGACCGCCCCTTTTGGCTCGATAAGTACTTACTAGTGTTAGGCACTTGCCAAGATCCGTTTGGTTCGTGTCAGGCTTAGCGCGTGTGCATGCCGGCGCGGAGTGGGTATTAACGCGAGTATCAGGCAAGCACGTACGTAATTACACCTCCGCTGCTCGATTCGGTTAGACTCGTTTCAAGAACGACCCCGCGGTTATCTACCTGTGATTCCTGACACCTTCGCCCCGCTGTTCCAAAAGCGAAACTATACGTAGGAAGAGAAAGAGAAAGTATGGGGCAGAGGGATGGGGGACAGCGGGCGAGAAATCAAGAATAGACTATACATACTCCTAGCAGTGCATGCGTGCTATCTTTCATTTCTCAGTGACAAGTGTACGATGTGTTCGTAACAAAGAACGCTACAGTGAATATTCATTTTAAGGCAGTGCCAACCTTCCCTGCTTAAGGCAGTGGAAAACCTCACACCACTCGAGAACCGTCGTGTCGTCGTCACAACATTGTCGGCTATATCGGTGTGAGACTAGAAGACCACTACTAAACCAATTACAAAACATCTTGAACTGTCATTACTTTTTTATGAAACTTGTACCAACATATTCGTGGCATTTTTCTTATTAAAATGATACCAAATACCATATAATTCCGATGATATTTACCCGTGTAATGAACGATGAAAGTTGCTTCCCATAACAATTACATTAACACGTTGAGCGCCACGTCAGCCATCGGTGGTTGACACTAGACTTTCCGTTTAGGCCGCGTCAGTCACCGGTGGCTGACAGCGTGTAACATGATATAGAACTATAAAATTTGTGGACTCTGACGGGGACTTCCTTAAAAATCAGAATGGCGCTCAACGTGTTAACGGAAAATTAGTGTAAATGTGATCCGAATTACAGTCGGGGATGATATTAAGTGGACACTTAAAAATCAGAAAACTTTTTTAAAATTGATCCAAATGACTTGAATTTTTTTTTTAGACGTTAGATCGACTAGTTTGCTAGACAAAGAGTAAACAAAAATTTCTTTAGATTACAATTAGTTGAAACGATAAAAGAATGAAAGAAATGATGATTTATAACTTTTTTATCTGAGCCTACAATGGTACTTTAAGAAATGTGTTTTGCAAATTCCGGTAATTTACATGCATACTGAAAATTTCATTGAAATCGGTTAACGTTGTAATGAGATACAAACGTTTAAGGATGATTACATAAGGGCGAAATTCCCTGGCAAGATCGAAAATCTGCGACTTTCACCCTTAAACTCTCATCTTGAAACGTTTGTAGCTCATTGCAACGTTGACCGATTTCGATGAAATTTTCAGTATACATATACATTACCGGAATATACAAAACACTTAAACACTTAAATTATCGTTATAGGCTTACATAAAAAAGTTAAAAAATCATCATTTTTTCATTTTTTTATTATTCCAACCAATTGCAATCTAAAAACATTTTTGTTTACTTATTGTCTGGCAAACTAATCAGTGTAATATCTAAAACAAAATCAAATCATGTGGATCAATTTTAAAAAAGTTATGCAATTTTTAAGAGTGTCCACTTAATATTGTCCCCGACTGTATATCGCGTTTGGTATCATTTTAATCAGAATAATGTCACAAATATACTGGTAAAAGTCTCATAAAAATTCGCTGTCAGCACCTCCGTACAACATTGTATTTCAAATGGGACGCTCGGCGAGAACCTCCGATATCGTATTTAAGGCAGTAAAAAGAACCGCGAGACTGCCTTAAAATAAATATTTACTGTACACAGTTCAGAAAGAATCACCGTATAGTAAGGAATATGCTGGTCACTCAAAATAAGCCTGTCCTTATTGCAGATACAAGGTTAAGTGTCCTACTAAATTGTAAATAATTGGAAGCGATGTAATCTCGTTGGGAAAGCAAACAACGCAACTGATCGGAAGTCTTATGTATCATAAACTGTCCATAACAATGACAAAGTGTCGTAACATTAGCTGAAGATGAAGATCCTAAAATTACTTCTTCCTGACGGACTTATAGTTTGACTGAATTGGTATTAATCAATACGATCGACATTATTCGACATCAACTTCGAATGATGTGCATACTATACACGGGGATGAAATGTTGGCTAGGCAAAGGAATACGCGATAGTCTGATTGACGTTTAATGACCCCTATACTATGCAGAGTCTAATAGTCCTGCCTTCTGTCGCATACATTTTCGTTATTGGACGAAATGGTCGCATCTATAAACCAGATTACTATTAGTCAACTGGTTACTTCTGCACAGGACGTACATTTACGCTCAACGATGTGCGCATATGTATTGCGAGCATAAATACTTTGACCTTTCCATGGCGCAAATAGAGCATAATTTCATTGAATTCTAGTTGATCAAGCAGAACCAATGATCGTTTCTAGCTTGTAACACCATTTTTCTATCTATTTAAAAAGAAATGGATGCAACGTCATAAACGCTTCGATTTGACCAATTTTTAGGTACACATGTTTGTACAGATATGGTTTCTTGTCAGAGTGTACGCTCTCGAGCGAGTTGTTAAATTCAATTAGTCTTTTACGTTGCTCGGGATCGCTCCCCACCGTTGTAATTACGTTTTACTGTTCTCGTCCCAGTTCCTTTTGAAAAAACGAATTCTACTTTCAGCAACTTTTGAAATCAGATATTCCACGGAATCTGCCCCTGCGAGAAGCCGTTAAAAGACAATTGTTAAAAACGAAGAAAAATTTCGCGAAACTTACCGGAACAAGATCGAACAACAAAAACGAACAAAGTCTGAACGAAGTCCACAGTGTATACCTACGACTTTCCAATTCCGAGGGCCGGCATTTTCCTATTGAAAACTTGAATTTTCTTTACAGAAAATTTACATGTACAGGGCGTCTTATTTGAAGTTTCGGAGAAAATGTCAAGCTCGCAGAAAATACGACTTCAAATTATTAGATTGAAAATAACCGAGCACGCCGTGAAAGTTGCTCGGTTAATTCGAGCTACACACTGTACAGGGTTGCACATAGATAGGCGAGAAGCACATCTGCACGCGTTTATACGCGCATACCTTAAGTCTAATTCAGAGGGCGCGTACCGCTATCTCCGGAACGCGACCTTTCTTCCCCTACGGTTCATTTACCCCATTCGTAGGTACCGAATCGCGAGGGCGTTACATTCAACGCGATATTCACTGGTAAGTGTTCATTAAACCGGGGCGTTCTGGTGCGAGTGTTAATAATAGGGATAGACTTATATATGCGGGGCGGCGCTCTGTTCGAAGAGAGACTTCGACTCTCCTCAGAGGAAAGAGAGAAGAGGAGGGGAGAAAGAGGGGAAATACTGTGCAAGGAGGTCAACAGCCCACCTGCCGGCGTGCCATTTTTCATGGGACATATTTCCGAGGCGGTTTTCGGGTTCGGGGCCGCGGATAAAGTACGTTTCACGGGTCCACGACGTTCGACAATTGATCGGTATCCAGCGTCGTTAGAAACCAAGCCACTTGTGTCGAATTTGTAACGCGCAAAAATTCCCGGTAACCTTATACGCTCTAGTTCCGTAGAATCACACGAGATCGACACTGCTCGAGACATCTAGGTTTTATGAGCTCGGCCAGCTATCTTAATTGAGTTATCCATCTTCCTTGTACTTAACCCTCACATATTCTCATCTGGCATGGATATTGAACGAGCTAGGCCAGCAATCGACCGAACGTGCCACAGAAAGGAGGTAGGCGACGAATAATTAAAATGACATTAGGAGCGTTAATGAGATATCTGTTCGAGCGGTACTGGTTACACTAGCCGCACGGATCTCGCCGATAATTAATACGGGATCCGACGGCGATCCGAGCCGCCGATCCTATTCTCGAGTTCGCCGGATGTTCCCATCCGCTTTGGATGAATGTAGGTATGCGTTTCATTGATTTTTCATAGCGAAAACGCTATGTTGCGAGAGCTCAAAATATCTCGTATTGATTTTAAACGATCTTTCAGTTTTGTTCCGAGTTCAGCGAGAAAAGCATTAGACTCTCATCGGTAGATAAGAAAAATCCAGAAAACAAAATGGTCTCTATATTACCGAATAAAACGTTTTCTAAACAGTGAAAAATTGTCTTCCATTTTCCCCTGAGAGAAGGAAATTACTTCCTGTGCGACCACAATAACGATTTTACACAAGTCGGAAATAGAACACCACAAGGGAGAGTAAATTCTCTGGACTGCGGAATCTTTATACAAAATAAATTGAATCTAGGTCAATTCGTCTGGCTCATACTGCTGGTTTATCTATACTACTTGTTTGACTAGCTATTATTTGGTCACTTTTGTCAATAGATGCCGTTCTAATCATCATAATTTAAACGCCTCGCTAACCAAAGTGAATGTTATTTTAGACAGTACTTGTGAGTGTGGTGCTGAATCCAAAGACCTAAATCAGGTCATTTGTCAATGTCCAAATTATGAAGATATACGCGATTTGTGTTACATGTTTCCTATGTAGCCCAGATATCAAAGGTCTGAAAATTATTTTCGATCTTGTTAAGCGATAAAATTGTGCAAATTAAAGCTATACAAACTCGTCTTAAGTAAATTTAAGTTACAGATTAAACTACTATGTAATATGATAAAATACGTCCATGTATTGTATATGCTAGATACTTGGTTCAAAGCATTAAATAAATAATAATAATCATAAGAAAAAGCTATACTTTTCATCAATGAAACAACCACTGCAGCAACGCTGAAACAATGCTGCCGTAAGCAAACATGTTAAGACACCGCACCGTGTACACCACACCGTGTATACGCCTTTCGTCGGATGAAACTTTCTAAAGGCGTGTAGGTATGCTTTTCCCAGTCAAAGGGTTAATAGGCTACGCGAGAGCCTTCCGGCAGCAAAGAAGACTGTTCCCGTCGAAACACAAATATAATAGCAAAAGTAAATAAATGCTGTCGCAGAGTTCGTCAATTTCCAAGGCAACCGTGCCTGAGGGGTGTGCGAAAGAAAACTGGGAAGTTCCTCTTCGAGAACGAGGAAGAACCTATTATCACTCAAAACAAAGGTTATTTCATCAAACAGATATCGATGATGAAACGGTCGTAGTTAATTCTACACACAGTGAGTCGCCTGACGTAACGTAAAATCCGTTGTTTTTCATGGTAAGAGAAAATATCCAAGGAGAAACAGTTTGCTATATACAACTGACATTCACACTAGAACTACCGAGTACTAAATGCAACTGGCATACATCGCCTTATAATAACAACAAAATTGCATTTCTTTAGATTTCGTGTCAGTTTTGTTTAAATATCTACTTGAATAGAGAAGTTTATTAAAAAAATTTCTCACGGAAACACGTTTATAATTTTTCAATATTTCTAAAAGAAAAAATTAAGAGCAAGTCATTTTGACTCATCCGGTGGTTCTAGTGTTAAAAAGACACTTAGTTAACTGTGTATATGGAAGATTACTTAGTTAACTGTGTATATGGAAGAACAACAGAAAATAAAATTCTTCTTTCTGAAAGTAACCGTGTCAAAATTATGCAAAAAAAAATTAAATAAAATGTATCGATAATTGTTTTGCTTTCTGAATTCAGTTACGTGGAATATGTGCAAGCGAGTTCCGACACAGAGCTTTTCAAAATTTAATACTTCCTGAAATGAAATATTTTTCTTTAAAATTTATTTTGATTATTCAGTTCCAATTAAATAACCGTACGACAGATTACAACATTTTATTACATGTTGAGATATCCGGTACCTGACAAGTCATTATGAAAGGCGAGCGGTGCACTGAACAAGAAACTGGGAACCTGATCGGCGACTTCATTTTCATTCTTCCTACGTAGAATCAATAAAACCGACAGGATATCCTTGAACGCGAAGAAAACGTAGGGAAATTCAGGTAGCAAAATAACATTTTTTTTTTTATTGCGAAATCCACTCGTATTTATTTTCTTCGTCGCACCGTACACTTGGTCCCACTGTTCAAAGTGGAACACTATTGTTTTATAACACAACCACGGTCCAGCGAATGAAACAAAAATGATCACTGAACAACAGAAATGATTAACATCCTCACCGTTTGATTAGGTATGTTTCGGAATAAGTTTTTATCGCGAAACACGCAAGCTCGAACCTGAAAATTCTTGCAACGTTGAAAGTATTGCATTAACGGGTACGTAGCTTAACGCCACAGTTATTCCAGCCATTACATATCGAAAAGTCACATCGATAAATTGTTAACCGAGCCGTGCGATTGCTAATAAATATTTAACGCTAAATATGATAATTCAACTATCGATATTCAAGCTCCAGAGCGGCTTGTCCGATGAATATTCACAGGTAATCGCGCAAAGCGCTCGAACGGAGACCGTTAATCGTAATCAAGTAAAAACTGTTTGCCCGTCGGCGTCTGTTCAGTCGCGGAAAAGCAAGAACGATTAGGTGAAAAGCTGAACGGCGGCGTACACTTCGACGAAAGTATAGAAAATCGGGTAGTCCCGACGCGAACGTGTTGACAACATCTTCCGGCGACGCAATCAATAATGATTAGTCCCTGCTCCCGAATGGCAACGGCCTAATGCGGATAGAATACAACCAGCTGTATTGAGATCTATGAACTACTCGTTAATCTACGGTAAATTCTCCATGAACCGCTATTTCATCCGTAGAACGGCTCGTTGGTGATAAGGTGAGCAGCCACCTTATTGCTGATAGCAGCAGCTTGATAAAATCGTTGAAGTTTCTAAGTTGAAATACTGATCGGAAAAATATGAAAATATTGTCCGGTTTAAATACGTATAATGCGTTGAAACCGAAGCGATTCTATCCTGTGATTTCCGTATGCAGGAAATGCACGAAATTCCTGTGCTTGTTTAAAATTATTACCGCCGGAGTCTTGATTCGGCGATCCTCAATTATATTAATCACGTGCCCGTGTTTCCATCCTGAATAAGAGGTTTTCCGAATTAGCGGACGGTAATGGAGTTTGCACCGTCTCGCCGCGACGAAACTATTGAAATTGTTACCGAAGTAGGGAAGGGCAGCGAGAAGCTCTCGTCGAATCTCTGGCACGATAATCTATTATCGCTTAGCTTCGGTGCATGCCTGGGTCCAGCCGGGAGGGCAGCATACTGCCGCTTAACTTTTCGCCTAACCCAGACCCCCGTCACGTTCACCTGATTGCGCATATTTGTCAATCCGTAGGTGTTCGCGGTGTGCAACCCACGAGATCATATTACCGCTGAGTTAATCGCCAGCTTACCGCCCGAAATTAATTAGTAACCGTGGTACACCGCGTTTCGTATGCTTCTAAATGCCTATTGCCAGTTCCGACGGCCAATCTACCGCAACACACTGCGCGGACTTTGTCCGTGTATCACTGACCCACGATGAACGCTGCACGGTGTGGTGACCTACTCAAAAATCTCCTATCTCGACCGTCATGTTCGTTAAACGCCATCGGTCAACCACCAATTTTGCGTATCAACAATTCTTCAGACTTCGACGGGACGAACTTGTTATTCTCCAACGTCCTCGGTCTCTGAGAAATTTAACTGTGAAAAAGTTCAATTTTAACCTATTGGTATGATTCTCTAGGAAGCTGATATACAGGGTGGCCCACGTAACTCTAAACAGTTCGATATCACGAAAACTATATCATCGACTTTTAAAGTTCTTGGTCTTAAATTGCATGGATCTGAAGGGCCTTTCTGATTACATAAGCTCGAAGTGGCGCCTTCTTTCCTTTTATATAAAGGGGGCCGGGTTACCTTTATAATTTTAAATGGGGAACCCCCTATAAAACGTTACATGTTTAGATTCTACAGGAAAAAACAAGTAAAAAGAACTTGAAAATTTTCGTTCGGAAAAAGTGATTACTAGAATTATGTTTGAGAGGGTGGTTTGTCGGTTCGCGACAAAAAGCTGCCATTGCTTCTGAACAATGTGACGAAGCTTTATAGTTTTTTCGGTTATCCGTCATTACGAGGAAGCGAAAGATCGCTGGTTCATAATTTTCCGTTTCGCCGGCGCGGTGTGTGCCTGCAGGTTAAAATATGTACATACATGGAGAGTAGACGGTCGGGCGATACGCAACCGGCCCGCATAATGCGAGCAAATCAAATACGACGGAAGGACCGTTTTCATGTTGCGCGTTACGCTTTGTTCGTAACCAGCGATCCACGAGGCGTGCTGCGCGGCGCGGCGACACAATAATCATTCCGCAGATTTGCGAATATTAAAGCACATCGACAGTTTCGATCGTCGATTGGTCACGGCTTATCTGCGCGGACAATTTCACCCGGTGACCCGAACACGGGAGCAAAAAGTTACTGCATTTTAATAACCCGGTTCACCTGGTCGATTCGAGCTGTTCCGCGAAAGATTAATGCGTCGGGATGAAGAACGGGCAGCCCCGGTTATCGATTCCGGGTACCCCGCGACTTCTTCGTCCAATTTCACTTTCGCCGGCTAGGTACCCTCTGCCCCTCTCTACCCCTCCCTCTGCCATCGTGCTATTCATGCTTTTATTATCGTGTAAAATATTCGACCGCCGCCTAAGTTCAGCAATTCCCTTCCCGTGCGCGCGCGCGCGCAAATTGAAAATTCTTTATTCATTGGAGGGAAAAAAAAGGAACAGAGAGAATTCGTGGCGGCGCCAGCACCACCCGATATCTTTTAACATCAAACTAGGAGACACTGTCGATGTAGGGGCGGTAAAACAATTAACGTCGCGTCGCTCGTAATGCCCGATCGAAAGGGAAAAATCAATCTGCGGGTTTTTCCCGTAATAGATACCGGGCGGAGGCACGGAACGGATAATATGGAAATTCCTGGTCCCGTTTAAACTGCGAAAGAGCGGCGCGCGAAACACAGAGAAACAGAAATATAGAAACCGGCTCATGTAGATTACCGCAAGGTGTACTTTATCGATTCCGGACGTGTAATTCGATGGGCATTGTCGGCGCAACTCTCCTCCGAGTATGTTTCAATATTATTCCGCGGCCGAGCCCCGTGAAATCCGAACGTGTATTTTCAAGTTAATATTGATTTTGGTTTTTCACCGCGTTGAATCACAACTGACGATCCCCCGACGATCCGTGGAACCTGTCTTTGGGAAACGAGATTATCGAGCACGAACGCGTCCGCGCACCGGTAAAAATACTGAACACCGTATACACCGGTTATGAGCGCACCGGGAACAATCGGGCGAACGCTATATTACGTGCATTAATTGTAACCCCTGTACCACGTTATGTCCGCGTCTCGCGCTTAAATAAAATTTAATACGCATAAACGGCGTGAGATGCGCGCGCGTACGCACGCTCTCGATGCTAATTTATGTTAATTTAATTTTCCGCTCTATGAGTCCCGGCTTAATTGTGCTTTAATCGAAATGCGTCTTTAAATTTCGCCTCCACGCGAACTAGGGGAACCGGCATTTATGCGTGGCTTCGCGACGCGAGTTACGGCGACTTATTGCAAAACGATATCGAGCGCTGAAAGCACCCCGTGTCTCGTTCCCGTTGCAACAGTTATCACTAGACTACGGATTTTATGCGATTACGACGAAAATTAATAGATCAAACTAAAAAGACATTAGAACAATTTAAAGATAGCGTTACACATCATTTTCCGGGTTTAGTGACTAGAAGAAAAAATATATTTTCAATTAACTTCGATTTCTTACTCTGTTAACTTGGACAATTGTTATTTCGCATAAAAGTTCGAAGACTAGTCATCACTCACTGTTGAATTTATTTAGGGTACCTGCAGTACTCTTTTTCAATATCCCTCGTAACAGTTCCGGAAAGTTTGCGTACAAATTCAGTCTATAATGCTCGCTCCATTCTCGATATAGAAATCAGGTCAAAAAGCTATAGATAAAATTGTTTCTACGTCTTTTTTTTAAGTATTGATTCTTAGCTTTCTGAAGTTGTTAGCCCTCTATGGGCCGAATTTTCTTTCGTTGGTTTCTATTCGCAGACAATTTGCAAGGCATTTAATAAAAGCACTTGATGGTGCTGCTAACCGTTATCAATATTGTTATTGGCTATCTCAGAGACATTATCTAATTAAGACGTGTACGTCATCTTGTGAAAAAACTGAAATTATTTGGTAAAATGCCCGTATATTAGCATGTGACTTGAAAGTTACACGAGCCCGTAGAGGGTTAAAGAAGGAACGAAATTTCTGCTTGGAGCAGTTACTTGCAATTGACGTAAACAACTTTTATTTTATTTGGTGAGCACTAGACTGCGGACCCTTCTGCAAAAGAAATATTTGCCAAATTTTTGTGAACAACCCGATTGTCCACCGCTACAACATCAATTGTAGGAAACAGAATATGTATTTCTTCTTTTGTGAATTTTATTAAGTCGACAATAGTCTACTAGACATTTTTTAAATATGCGAGTAGGAGAATATGTTCGTTTGGTTCCGTACAAAAGATATTGTGGCTCGTGTCAAGTGTATTCCGCATATACTGAGCTGGTAATTTCGCCGCTTTATTTGTTACCAGCACAAAATTGTGCACCGTCACTGAGAAATGAAAGATTGCACACGCGTACTATCTTTTGGACTGGCGATGCAGAATCTCGTATATCGATTATGGTCGATGATTCCGCGCGATGATACGATAGCATCAGAATTTCTATATTATTTATCGACTGCGACTAATTACCTGATTTCACCGATAAACCCGCGAAGACTGCATAAAGATTTCATCGAAGGAATTCGCGTCGATGTATCGACGAGCTCGTTTATAAATTGATCGAACCGCGTTCATTCCCGGGGTGATTAAATTTCGAAAATTTCCTCATTCGTTTGATCCGGCATTAGTCGCCATCTGAAGTCCGCTTTCTGTGTTCCATCGACCGAATTTTCATAAATCAAATTATCGGCATTTGCACGCGAGATCGATGAAAATATTATTCCGTTGGGCAAATGAACTTCTCTTTTGACAAAGCCTCTGACTTAATGGTGATGGTCAAGCCCCATCCCCCGACCGGCGATCAACCCTCCAGGTACTCCGATAACAACGTGGAAATTCGAGGCCGGGATCGATCACAGATGCCGGATAAATGATTTTCAATAGTATCGCGTCGCGAGGAAGGAATGCGTGTTCCCGTGACACACTGTTTCCGTATAACCGGAGGAGGAAAAAAAGAACCACCATCGCCGTGCTCTGCATACGTCTATGTCCCGAGGAGATCACAGTCCCGAATAGAAAATCTGTACGAGAGACGACCAGGGTGCACGTTTAAATCCGACAATCGATTCGACCGTCGTTCGAAGAACTGCGCTTCCCATCGGTCTGTTTTGTTCTCCGGCTTACGGGAACATATATAGGAGAACGGCCCCCGTAGGTGTGCAGTGAATGTATTTTATACGCGACAGTTTAGTGATTTCTATATACAGTCGTGGACAAAATTAAGTAGACAGGTTTATCAATTAATAAAAAGTCAGTATAATTTAGCAAATAATTGTAATAAATCAGAACTGTTAAGAATATTTAAATTAACAAAGAATAATGTAATGAAATAAACAGGAATATCAATTATAATAACTAATATATTAGAATATATTGTTGTTAATTGGAAGTACACAACATTTTAGGTGGACAAAATTAAGTGGACACTTTATAAATATTCACAAAATGAACAATTAGTATTTAGTATTGTAGCCTCTTGCTTTAATTACTGCCTCTAATCGTCGTGGCATGCTTTCCACAAGTTTCTGGAGATTATTTGGATCAATTTGTTGAAATTTTAACTGCAATTCGTTTAAAAACACTGTTTTATTATGGCGTTTTTCTAATGGTATTTCTGAATCCAATAAACTCCATAAATTTTCTATAGGATTAACGTCTGCACTTTGTGGTGGCCATTCGAGAACTTCTATCTCACAGTCTTGTAAAAATTTTTTGGTTTTCTTTGCAGAATGCTTAGGATCATTGTCCTGTTGTAGCATCCATTTATCATTGAGATCCATTTTTAGTGTTGACTCTTCGAGGTTTTCATTTAAAATGTCAACATATTTATCTGCTGTCATTATTCCATCTATGAGTGCTAAATTTCCAACTGCAATCCAAGAAAAACACGCCCATACCATTATGGATCCCTCTCCATATTTGACAGTAGGTAACACATACTGCTTTTTTAGAGCTTCATTCGTTTTTCTCCACACTCGTGTCCTCTTTTTTTATTTAATAACTCAAATTTACTCTCGTCACTCCATATAATGTTTTTCCAAGATGATAATGGCTTATTAACATATTTTTTCGCAAACGCTAAACGTTTTCTTTTATGCACTTTATTAATGTGTGGTTTGCGTCTAGCTAAACAACTCTTTAAATTCTCATCTTTTAATCTTCGTCTCACAGTTCTTGAAGATTTATTTAATTTTAGTGTTTCAACAATATTTCGTGATGTTATCGATGGATTACGTTGAGTTTCTCTCACAATTCGTCTATCAGTGTATGCATTTGTGGTACGTTTCCGATCTCTACCGATTAAATTTTCGACAGTATTATATTGTAAATACTTTTTGTAAATTTTATGTACTGCACTTTTAGAAGCTTTATATTTTTCGGCTATTTTACGATAACTTAGACCGTTTTTACACTCCGAGACAACTAGGTTTCGCAGATGAACACAAAAGTCTTCTCTTTTCTTAGACATATTGAATTCACGTTCTTAATCTGACTTAGTTAGTCAAAAGTTTAATGTCCACTGAAGACACAGTAATATCACACATTGCCAAAGCTCAACGTTTGTTTACATTTTTTCCCTCCTAATATAGAATTTCCTATCTGTCCACTTAATTCTGTCCACAGTCTCAAGGACACCCATCCAAACAAACACGTATAAATATTAACAAAAACATTCTTTTTATAATTTTATAAAGATTATTCAAAATTTACACTGTGTGCACTTAATTCTGTCCATGACTGTATATTACCCATAAGTAATCAATTATTTGTAAAGAATTTGTTTTGCCTTCAGTTCTCTACCGATCATTGAAGAGTAAACACGCACGTATTCTTTTACAGTTTTCGGTAAAGCAGCCTGGGTTCAAAATATTCTAATAATTTTTTTTTTACAACCCTGTAATAAAATGGCAGTGTCCGTACCTTCCAAGGATCATATTCGAAGTTGCATACTTTTTCATTTTCATGCGAGATTTAATGCAACGGTGACGACAAAGAAAATTTGCGATGTTTATGGAGATCTATTGAAGGTCAACAAGTGTCAAAGTTGGTGCAGAAGGTTTGCTGCTGGTGATTATGATCTCTCTGACAGGCCTCGAAGGGGGCGACCAGTTGAATTTGATAATGACGCCCTAAAATCTCTAGCGGAAGCTGATCCAAAATTAAGTATGCAAGAATTATCGAGAAGCCTTGGGTCCACATGGTCAACTATACAAAGGCACCTACACGCAATGGGAAAGGCATATAGACAAGGAATACGAGACCAACAAGTTTAGTATTTTCATTGTAGTGAAAATTAAGAAAAAAATAGCATTTAGGTAAAACTAACTAAATTAAAACTGAGGATTTGATACCTTTTTGCGAGAATGAGTAGATGCTTTTAGAATGGCACAGAGATTGAAATAACATGAATGAGTTTTCAACTTGTTGAAATGATTAAATCATCATTTACTCTAGAAGCAGACAATCTTTATTTTACATGAAAATCTGCTATTTATTACATTTATTTATACTTGGTCCAGTTTTTAAAAAGTCATGTTTCAGAGCGTAACGGAAGCCACATTGGTATGACAAAACGAGGCTAACGAATGTTTCAAACTGTTTCTGTGAAACTGTGAAAATATTCCGAAGAATCCTTTAATCTCGAGCATGGCGAGCAAGCAAACAAGTTTTTGTCTTATTCAAAGTTCGTAAAATCTACGACGTAATTAGAAATAGATTTACGCGCAACGAGAACGGAAGTTGAACAACCGCCGTCGCCAGTGCGATCCTTTTCATCCGTTGTTTTCCGAACGTGAATAAAATCTCGCGATGAAAGTCACTAAATTTTTCAGGGGCGCTGACGTTTCCCTGACCGATTTCACGAATATCTACGAAGGCTTTTATTTACAGTGAAACTGGCTCTCTTATTTTCGACGGCGCGGCGGTCGGGACCGGTTAACGTGGAAGTTGTACGAGCGATGCCCCTCTGTTTTCGGGGGCTGAAGAATGTGCCGGAAGTAATCGATGAAAAAATGCTAGCCGTTCCATTTAACCGTAACCGTGGGCGCACACGCATTACCGAAGTCGTTGACCCAGCTCGATCTTTTGTGATCTCTCGTTCGCAGCAATGAAAAGGTTAAGGCAATTCCGTATCGCGTTTCGCCTAGCCTCTTGTTTATCACTGCGAAAAAAATGCCGACGAACATTTTCCACCGGCTCGCAGCGCGCGCTTTTCAATTATCGGGAAAGCTTCCGTGCGCCGGCTCAAGTTCCTGCCAATCGGACGCGTAATACTAGAATGATCGTTTCGAAAACACTAATTTCCGGCTTTCTCCGCGCTCTAAATCACCGATTCCATTGTTGCAAATTTATTTCCTCGCCTTCTCGCCCCGGCAACGAACCAACGGATAAATAAAATACGCAACGCACACACACACACACACACACACGCGCGCGCGACCGTGTACCGGCGTCAAGATTAATTTTAACGTTACTCCGTTCTCGGTTCTCTCTTATTTTATCCTCGCACTCGCGTTCCTCTTTCTTCTGCCTCTCTCTTTGTTTACACTGCTCGGAAAAAAAGAGCCAGCCCGCTCGCTCCCTCCTCGCGAAAGAGTAGAAAATTCAGAAAAATGCAATTAAACGTTCCCGGGCGATCTAGGGACCGGTGAGAAAACAGAGACTCTGTTAGTTGAACTGTAAACACCGCGATCTTTCCGCGAGACCGGGAAAACGCGGTATTTACGGTGCACCGTGCCGAGAATAGCCGGCACAAAGTATCTCAAACATAATGCAATCTCCACCCCGACAAGGGTGTATCAGATAATGAGGCATTAACGCTCAGCAAAACCCGTGAAATACGGGAAACCAGAAAAAGAAAGTACGATTCTCCGCCGTGAGGATTAGCTGCATGAAAATGTTCCGTGCTTTTTTCTCCGGGTCCGAAGACAAATTTAAATCGAATTTCTTGTTGCAGTCTGCAAATTTAATGCCAGTTTAATGTACATATTGACTCGGTATACGCTTTTGATGTTCTTCCGCAGGATCTTCTCGCTGCCGTCATCGGTGCAAGGTTCCTTTCTTGATAAATTGAAAGTCGGCAGAGCTCAACATTCAGTCAAACGCGTTTGCGAGGAAGGGTCTCTCTGTTCGCAAAACAGCACGGAGACGGATTCGACCGAATTAATACGAAGCAACGAATTTGCTGGAAGATGAATCATATTCGATACGTCTGTTTAATTACAGTCGAAAAATTGTGCAAGCGACATTTTTTCATCGGTATTTGGAAAACCTTGTCACTGTGGTTTGTTAACAAACGTTTTTTCTGCACGACAACGACCACCATCGCTGATTCATAAGCGCTCTAACACAAAAAGGATTGTTTGCATACACGTTTGTTAGCCAAGAATTTCATTGATAATCTACCTTTGGAAGATCCTGAAGTCACAGCAGAAGAGATTTTCGAGTTGGAAATTAGAACGAAATGTTCGTGAAAAATAAATTGACGAATGACCTTCGAATAAACGATGTTGTAAGAAAATATAAACGTAAATCTCTGAGCACCCCTTAAAATGCGTTAAGCTTTTTCTAAAGTCGACCGAACCACTTGGTTTTTTTACAGGAACCTCTTTGGAAGGATTAGTTTATTACGTGACGTGTAAAAGGATTTTCAGAAAATTGCAGATAGCGCGAATGACGAGTAATAGTTGCTCTCTACCGCTTTTTTTATCCGAGCCTCTAGCGGGAATTGAGAATATAACTATTGCAATTTTGCGTCGGTTAGACATAGATAAGAAAATTGTAAAAAGCAACCTCTTTCGTCTGAATGCAATTGTGTTGAAAACTGTTTGATACATCTGCTAGTGAACTAATCCTTCCAACATCTAAAGAAACCGAGCTAATTTTTAAAAGGCATGCTCGCGGCACTTGACACGCGCGTTCATTATGTGCGATGACGAAGTTCAGCCCTTCGAGTCTCATCACGATGTTAAGTTCAAAGGTTAGTGCACTTTTTGCAAGACTGATATATATATAATGTACCCTACGATTTCTGCTCACGTAAAATATCTGTGTTATTTCAAGCAGTACGCTCAAATGATACGAACGGAAATTCTAGAATTTAAAAAAGCACATTTAATTTTTCCGAGGGGATTGCTCAATTTTTTTACCCAATTTCGCCGGAACAGCAGATTTTAAGTATAAGAGCACTAATGCTTATCGAAATTCGGCTGTACATCTTCTCTAAGCACTCACTTGTCAAGAGTCCATTTTCATTAAATCCAACAATTGTTATTTGCTTCATTTGTGCAGATTGTTTGAAATGCTCAAGACATTTCAGACACACAAGGTTCGTTTACTGTACAAACTTATGAGTCATCGGAGAAGAATTGCAAAAGCAATCAGTGTCTAAATCACATCGTATCGTTGAACTGCGGATCTTGATCCAGAATAAAAATTTCCGGGACCGCACGAAAACCAAATTGGAATTGACTTTTTTCTTCGAGTTCAAATTTTAACACCAGAACATCTTCCTACCGTTTAAAATCGGACCCTTTCGATTTTCGATCACTATAACTACGACTAAATCCGAAGAACGCCCCGAGTTTCGCGCGGAATTTTTTAACGAATCGAAGAGATGTCTGGTTTTCACTCACCAGGTTCGAGAAATCCGCCGGCAGCCGCCACCTTGAAGACGCCCCACAACAGATAGGTGTAGATAATCCGCACCTGCGTCCACCAATCCATGGTGTGCATAAGCTTCGTCCGCCCAATGCGGGCGGCCTTCTACTCGACCCTAATCAAACTCGATCAGCCTTGACGCAGGTCATGCGATAAATCGAAAGCGGTTCACTTGACGGTCCTTTCGGCGTCGATCCGCGGGAAGCTGGACGCGTCTCTCTGTTCACCACAGCTGGAAGGTCCGTTCAGGATCATCGAGATCGCGACGATCTATCTCGATGCACTGACCGGCGTAACCCCATACGGTTCACTCGTGAGATCGTCCATCGGGCGACCCGCGCGAAGGCGGGAAACGAAAATCGGGATCGACGAAATCAACGAGACGAACCAGATGAACGAGATTATTCGACGCGCGCGTTCGCGGAGCGTTTTTCCACGCGTGTGACGCACGATCGCGTCGATTCACCACACCCGAGAGAGAGTTTCGTTACACTGTACGGCGAGTAAACGTGCTGCGACAACGACCGCTTATCGAAGCACGAGAAAATTCACGCACGAGATCACCCACGCAATCTCACCGTTCCCTAACCGAAAATCGTTTTCCTCGATGGCGGAACGAGAGTAGAGGTCCCGAGCCGAAAAGTCTTCCGAAGAAAAGATCGGTTCCTCTAGCCTCGACACTTGCCGGACGCGGCACTCGCGTACGTACGTGTTGTCCGAATCACGACAGCTGAAACACTGACGACGCGCCAGCTTTCTCAGCCATTCTACCCTCCCTCTGTCGGTTCCTCCACCCACGCACCACGGGAACCACCACCCTGGTGTTTTTCTCTCCGGCGAGCACCCTCGTTCGGACGATCCCGCGTGCTCTGTGACTCCCGCGTTTTCGTCCCGCTGGATAATCGGGATTCCCGATGCTCGAACGCTCTAATGCCTTCGTCCCCGATGGCTTATCGGCGCGAGCTGCTCCTGCGGATGAAAACCGGCTCGTTTACAGGAAACGACGTCCGTCCGGCTATTTCTGGAGCGAGCCGAGCGATGCATGGCTGGCGTGCGCCTGCCTGCCTTCGGTCACCGGGCCGAGCCGGGCCTCCGTGGGCAATTAATCAAGCTTTTAAGCGGTTTCTTGCGACCTGGCCGCCGAGGCTGCCACGATCCACGGAAACGAGCCGATTCCTTCTCGGCGAAGTTTCCTCCCGACTTCGACGAGGTTTCTCCGAATTGTTTTATAGATCGCCGAGAACGGGGTCTCGAGTCTCTGTTTCAGTTCGGTTAGGGTTTCGCGAATTAGATTACACACTGAGAAAAATTTGTATTAAACAACGACACCGAAGATGATTAGCTTAGAACGAACACATGCAACGCACACATAACACGATAACATCGATAACTTGGATTAAACTATTTTTGGACGAGTATACAGTTCACACGAGAGTAGCGTATTATTCCTATTACGTAGTTTTGGCCGTAGGAGTGTTATCCTCGACGGTGGTGGGTGGTTCTCGACTTTACGCAGACGGTGCGGGAAGAATTCGCGAAACAAAGGAAGAAACAGATGCGCCCTCTTCCCTCACCGGGGAAAAGTTTCCACGGCCGCGGCCGCGAAATGAACAAGTTTTCCCACGAACTGGTTTTTTCGCGGTCCGTTTCGTTTCAACGGTTAGGACATCCCTAGGAGAGCACACCGGGGCTGGCACACCTCAACGCTGTCGCTCGTACCTCCTCCACGTGAAGACGATCGTCCGAACTTGAGCGTGAGATAGAACCGGGCGTTCCTTGCGACGCAGCTCGGACGACCTTCGAGCTCGCCGCGGTCCGCGCGGAAACGAAGGTGCCCGATCGCACCTGGTGCTACCCTGGACGAGCCCTCGTGCCCCGAACGCAGATGAGATGGTCTTCCTTCGGTCGGAGCAGCCACGTATCCACGTCCCGCACGTATCCACTGTAACCCAAGGTAGAGACTAGTAGCCGGCGCGAAGGAGGCGGGCCGCCGCGGTGAGGTTCGCCAAAAGAGGGGAGGATAAGGGAGAACGAGCCCGCGACGCGAATCCGAGGAGGAAGGGACAACTGCGAGGCGACTGGAATCACCGTGGGCAAGGGACCGAGAGTGCCAGTAGGAGAAAGGGGGAAAGAAAGAGTGGGAGAGAAAGAGACCGAGAGAGAGAGAGAGAGAGAGAGAGAACGAAGCGAGAGGTAGCGAAAGTCAGCGAGAGCGAGCCGGTCGTCGAACCGGTTTCCACGCAAGAGATCGCAACAGGCCAATTGGAAATACCACTGACAATGAGTCCACCGTCGGCCTCTTTACGATCTTCCCGGCGCTAACCTGACGATTGAGAGTCCGCTCGCTCCGGGTCTAGATCCGGATAAGACTCAAGAGCCGCGGAGCCAGTTGCACCGTTGCCGATCGAGCAATTTTATCGGTCTCGTTGCTTCAGAGGAACGACCACCACGACACGTAATCGTTCCTCCTTAGAGCTCAAGGTCACGAACGAGAGGAGAGAGAGATCCCTCTCCCTCGTTCGGTGCACATCGTGGCGAGTGTCGTTGGCCCGCGCGAGTCGAATGATAAAGATAACGCTCGAACAGTGTCTCGATGAAAATTGATAAAGGGGTAAATGCGAGAGAGAGAGAGAGAGAGAGAGAGAGAGAGAGAGAGAGGTGGAGAGCGTGAGTGGTTGGCTAAGGTCGAAGATTACGGACGATACCTAAGCCGCCGCGCGATCCAGTAACGCTTGTCAAGGAAATGATCGTTCCCAGGCGCTTTTAAAAATTTTACGAGAGATCACCGGGACCAAGCTTTTAGTCGACAGACGTTTGCGCGACACCGTGTACCGAAGGCAAATCGGCGAAGGGATCCGCGGACTGGGTTCGATTCCTGGTAGAGGCTCGCCATGATCGATCGGCTACGACGGATGCATTTTTTACAAGGCCGGCTGAACAAGTACCGGTTTCCCGTTTACAATTTTTCCCGGGAGGAATCGCCGCGAGACGTACAATGGAGACTGTTCGGCGCGGGGAGCAATTTTCGATTCAAAATGGCACGTATAAATTTTCCATTTCTTTCTTCTTTTTTTTTTTTTTATTTTGATTCCGGTTCGTTTCGGTGGCCGCACTCGTCGCGAAATATTGCGGTCCGACCTCAATTAACGGTCGCCGCGTAAGCAACGCCGGGCATTATTGATGTTCCGCTAGCAACTATCACCGACTGATTAATAAACGCGTCTCGCCGCGCGATTAATAATCCGCTCCCTCCCCCCGCGCTTCACCCCCGATGGGAGAATTTAAAAAAAGTGCGTGCAACCGACGAGGAATATTTTATTTTCCCCGTTTCCATTGTCCGCCGGGACACCGGAGAAACGGCATCCGCTTTGGCGCGGATCTGATCGCGAATCCGCGACAAGTGGCCGAACGTTCGTTCGGTCGTCCTCTGAGCGAAACTCGTGTAATTCGATATTGCCGATCGACAGCAACGACCGAAAACAGTGCCGAAAGATGAAACGGTGACCGTCAAATGATTAACTTAGGAGGATGTCGGGTCGAACGACGGGTTTCGAGCGTTTTACACTTTTACACCGCGAGGATACGAGAGATTTCTACGATGTAGATTTATCAAGGAGGAATCGAGGATAGAACCAAGGATGACGTAGCAATCAAAGGGCTCGTTCTACTCTTGCAACATGTACTCGTCTATATGTACATTACATCTAGAGTACAACATATTCGAAGAGGGAGCGAGGTTCTCCGAGCGGAAAGCGCGAGGATGATCTCTCGCGAGCGATCCAGCCAAAGAAACTTTCTGCCCATCCCCCGGGAAATATTTTTTCTTTTTTCCCGGAATAGTGTGTACGGGTCTCGTACCTTCCGGTCCCCGTCCGGTTTCCGGCGCGAAGACTGACAAGTACAGGGTAACGAACAGATAAAGTTTGACGATAGCTAAACACGCGCGCTGTGGCTGCCAGGCGCGGGAGATCCTCGGAGCTTTCTTCCTCGGTCTCTTTCTACGTGCGCGGAGCCGATGTAGTATCACGCGACACGCCGACGACGGTCGTCGTCGATGACCCGTTGCGATCGTCACGGTGACCGATCACGATCCTCTCTATCCCAACGAAATCCTAACTCGCCGAGCCGGGGTGTTACGGTCGCGAGCCTAATATCCAGATCCCGATCCCGATCCCGTCCCCATGCCGTCTCGTGCCGTCCCGTCCCGTCCCGTCTCGTGAGCGTCTCGACGATCGGTCCTCTGAACGTCGCGACGCTGCACGTCCCACAGAATCACGATCCGCACTGGTACGCCATCGAGCGTTAGAGAAACTTCAGCAACCCTCCGACATCCTACCCCCACCTTCGCGACCACCACCTCCAGCGGCACCGCCACCACCACCTTCGTCGCTACCACCACCGTTTCACCCCCCCCCCCCGACGGACTGTTGTACGCGTCAGAATGTGTACAGGCCGCCTGGCACCCACACCACTATCATCCTTCGGTTCTCCAGCGACGAACTTTGCGCGCACGCTACTATCTGCCTCCACGTCGCCGGTATGCGCGAGCGCACCAGGTACCGCTCGCAACCCCCTCTTCGCATTTTATCTCTTTCTCTCTCCGTCTCTCTTTCTCTCTCTCTCTCTCTCTCTCTTCAGCCTCCCTGGCCCACCACCAGTTTCTCGATTTTATCCCCCTTCTGCCCTTCCCTTTCATCTCCCCCTATCTCTCCCTTCCACGGTTTTTCTTTTCGGGCCCTCTTCCTTTCACCCTTTCTCGTCTTCCTTTTTACTTTCGAACCTGGTTCTCTCCCTTCGGCCTCTTAGACACCCCACAGCTAGAACCAACCCTCTCCCGCGCTGGCGCACACACACCAGATTACAACCACGTTGCATGACGATTTCGGACGAAAACATTGTCGAGTGGTTGCTCGAGATCCGAGTCTCGAGGATCCGGAGAGTGTTCCGAAGAAGACCGCGTGCCGCTCTTCACGAATCCCTGCGATCCTAGCGTGCAAAAGCGGATGAAGCCGCGCGTGGAGCAGGAAATGCGGTTATCTCGGTCGACAGTCGAGGAGACCGCCGTTTCGAACGAGTCGCTCGGAAACATTGGATTTTCTTTCGGGGATGATCAACCCCCCGGGTTCCGGCCCCGGGTGATTTGCTTGTCGAAATTATTTCGGTGACTCTATAACACTGAACGTGTACCACCACCGGTCAAACGACTGGTTCTAGATCTTTTATTTGACAATTTTTGAAATTATAACGATGCTTTCGTGAACAATGATTCAATAAATATCTTTAGTAAAGCTAAAAAACGTTATTCTTTCCTCTCGACTTATTGTTACATGTAGAATCAGGATTCGGGGAGCGGCCAGGGGGTGGCCTGTTAATTGAAACACGAGAAGAACACGTACAAGGTAAAATTTCGGGAGGGTAACTACGTTTCACTATTAAACTTTTATTTATTGTTATAGTTTATTGTTAATTGTTTCAACAGAATATCAGCAAATTAATTTCAATAACTCGTAGAAACAATGGCACCGATCTCCATAAAAATACTTCAATATCACAGTGATTATTAATCAACGCTTTTTAATTGTTAAAAATTGCTCGGATGTTTGATTTAATTGTACTCCCTCGTTTAAAAATTCCGTCAAATGATATTTCACGAAAAAATACTCTACAATAACATTTATCGGAATATGGTTAATCGAACCATTCACTTGTACAGGGTGTACCGCGGCAACAGTCGCCATGATTTTTCAGTCATTTCCGATAATTTGAAACAAAAATGTTTTGAGTAAAGATTAATCGGCTACAAATATAAGACATTCTTTTAAAAATTGTTTTAGCCACTGTAATAAGTTAAACATGTGTAGTCATTTTAAAAAGTCAAGGTGGCCTTTGTAAAAACGTGTTACGTCAGATTATCGGAAATGCCTGTGGCGACAGTTACGTGGTACACAGTATCAAATCTTTTCCATGTTTAATTGTTGTCACATCGCGCTTGTTGTAACACGATCCACCAAGGAACAAGTCAATACCGGGGCCAAGCGCGCCTCGCTTCATTCATATCGTAACAGATTCGAGTACTCGTTCGCGTAATTCGATTTTAATTCGCCTTAATTGGGCAAAGTGTTCCGCTCGTCGAGATTGTCGAGCGTAAAAATTGAAGGACGCTGTTTTAAGCGATAAAACTCCATCGAAACGCGTTGTTCGCGACCAATACGATTGACATAATTCTTAACGAGCGTTGTTCCCTTTGAATTCTTTCCGCGCAATTGTTCGCCACCGTTTCCCTCTTAAACGTCAGCCTCATAATTAAAACAAATTCGAACGGGGCTGAAACACGTGATTAAATTACGTCGCCGTGCAGTTTTCCAGCTCCCTCGTCACAAACTTTCTCGGACTTCGCCGTCTGAACTAATTCTTAAGTAATCCGGCGTATTGTAGCCCACCCGCGAGCTTTCTCTCGACCGTCAATTTGCCCGTCCGTGTTAAACAGCGCGTGTTCGCGAATCGGAACGTTTCCCGAACCGTTTCGCAATTACGCATCGTTGCGATTATTAAGCACTCGACGCGACGGTCCTTCCTTGTTTCGCACGCGAGATAAGAATCTCGGATCTTCCCCGCGATCAAAATTTCAAATCGATTCGAAGAGAATGGTCCGCGAGCGCTCAAGTATTTGTAGACCGAAATTGGAATCGTACGTTTCCAAATACACATTACATTCTCGATTTATACGGCGGGATTGCGAATCATTCCGCGTGTGCCAACACGATGCCGTTACGAATGCACTTGTCGGATCTTCTTTCAACGACGACATATTCCGCGTTCGGAAGCGTCGCCGCCCATGTAGAAATAAACAATTCGTTAACCTTTCGAATTCCCCCGGCATTTTAGAAAGCCGCCATCAAGTTTTAGTACTGGTTTATTACATTGCGGATTTTATGCATTCACGACAAAAATGGATAGCTGCGATTAGACACAGTGTGAAGATTGGAAAAATTTAATAGCATCGATAGTAAAATTATTACAGAAAGGAAAACGTTCTCCCAGATCTTATAAAAAATGCAGAAAATTCTTATTTTACATATTGATACGCAGTCCATCGATTTTGACTATACATGATAACTACAAAATAAAAATTATCTGCTTGCAAGGTACTGGGGCTGTATAAACATTTATTTCTTTTTTTTTTTAATCACCTTGAGGAGCTCAAAATAGTATTACAATATTTTAAAATTCGTTTAATGATTTTATTGTGTTGCGCTTGATCCATCCATAATATGACAATAGAGACGTCATATTTAGAAGAAAATAATGGAAGTTGCATCATATGCACGCGACAGTTTTCCTTTTTGCATTACAGTTGCTACGTACCGTGGCTCATTTCATTTTTTCGTGATGTGAATTTTTCTACACATTCTATAAACGCAACGAATGATAGAAACAATAATAATATGAGTTATTTGAATTTCGTGTTTTCTACTACCACCGCTCTGTGCCGGTGGATGGAATGGCTCGCACAATTGACCGAATGCAGAGAAAACTGTAAGAAAAATATTTTTTTAAATATATAAAATAGCGTTCCAACTTAGAAGCGAAACTTTGGCAATCTAAATGTTCCTTCGGACAATCTAAAATATAAAATGCAACATTTCAATTTTATATTGCAAATAGTACTTAAAACGTTTCTTGACCATGAAAATTGATAAAAGAGTGAGTTGATATTACAATACGAGAACAAAGTTCATTTTTTTATTTGCACGAGACTACCAGAGTATATTGTTTAAAGTTTTCATTATTCATAAGGGACATTTACCAATTCGAAAATTCCGATTTTGAACAGTCTTTAAAAATATGAAACATGTTTTTATAAGAAGAAGGAACAAAAGGATTCGCAAATCCGTAGCAAGTAAATGTTGGAACCATTTCTGTCTGATGCAAATGTAGCTTTCTGCCATACGTACGTAATATGAAACACAATGAAGAATTAATAAAAAATATTTAATATTAAATAAGTTGAAGAGACACGTTTTTAAGTTTCTGTTTTTAACTTTATTTGCTGATATCTGATGCAACATTTATTGCAACGAATAAGTGTAGATTTATTTGATAATTTCTCATGAGAGCACCTTTAGAATCGCAGTGATTGAAATATGAAAAGTTAAAAACAGGTCATTTGACGCGCCACGTTTAGTGTTAATTGTGAAATTCAAGAGTTCTATTTGCACCTATTCTTCGGACGTAGCCTCCCGACTTCCGCGTATTCATTTTACTTTTCGGCACGTTTTTACGACGAGAATTGTGCGGACCGGGCTACGGAGAGCCAATGTTCTGACGTTAAAAAATTACCAGACGATTCTTTGAAAGGTGCACGGGTTTTACACGTGGAGCGCAAACGCTGCGTGCATGGTATGTACAAAGGCGAATTTTTCGTGGGCAAAGCGTGCGCGCGCGCGCCGTGACGGAACGGATTTTTCATTGTTGAAGATCGTTAAATTTTCACAGCAGTTGATCAAAAGTAATTATATCAAACGTGCGGCCGTATTATTTAGAACGTCGTCGGTCGGGCGGCGTGCCACCGAAAAAAATTTTTCCGACGTCGCGAGTAAATCTGGGTCCGCTCGTCTAAACTCGTCGCGAAATGTAAACCTTCTGACTTTTGCGCACCGGCTATTATCCGTTCGGGTGTTTCGCGATGAAGCGTTATTTTCTCGGAAAATATCAAGCTACGTTCGGAAATATTAAATGCAAACAGCATGCAAAACGCAGACCCAGCACAGCTTCGGCAACAAATATGGGGGGCATTGACTTCCGGAACATCGTCAAACAAAGGCTGGGCAAACAGTGAATAACCGTGTGTAATAAAACGAAATAACAGTAACTGACAGCCGCGCGGATTGGTTAATTTCTATTCGCTTGTTTCACGATAAATCCGGTGAAATTTGTTATAAACGTTGTTCAAATTTAGAAAACCTTTCTTTTTCTCGTGAGTTTGGAGACTCTGATTTAACTTCTATCGGATGATTGCAAAAGTTTGTCTTGAATAAAATCGAATTTCTGGTTGAATTCTTAAACGAAGGTTAATTGAGTTTGACTTTGAGTAACACAATTCTGTTGCTACTGTGACTTAAACTTCATATCTTCCTCCTAGATTCCTTAAATACAGCCTTCTCGTGTTCGCAGTTTGAATTGTTTCCCAAAATTCAATGACCTAATTTCATAAATTTCCACAGTTGCGCGAAATTTTCGTTATATTTGTACAATTCTGTGCAATTTGCCACGGAGATAAAATAACATATTGTAATGATCGATTAATTTAATATTCCACATTAATATTGTACAATTCAGTCGATGCGGTGAAACTACCATTTAGGTTAGGGATAGAATAAATCATTCTATCGATGTCCGTTGTTAGCTTTTTGAGTACAGGAGATACGGAATAATTTAAAAAATGTTTATAGCAACGAAATGTGCGCTCAAACAAGATTTGTGACTATCATAAGATGCTCCACTTGAAACAAAAGTTTTATTATGATGAATAGTTTATTATTGTGTATTATACATATATATTATTATAGACATTAATACATACAAAATCAGTACCCACATATGATAAAAAAATAAAAATTATTCTGATAAGTACGTGATAGCATACTGCAGAAAACTAAATGAAATTTTTATTAAGAACTGTAGAAATAGTATAATAGTGTGACAATATTAAAGATATTATCTTTCTCAACAATTACACCAATCACAATTAATCATTTACTAGCTAGTACAAAGATACAGCTTATCTAATTTTCAGGCAAACAATCCGGTCCAAATTAGACTATTTTCCCCTAATAAGATGGTTCACTTCAAATAGAACACCCTGTATATATCCGCATAATGGCGCACGTAATTTTTAGTTATTTAACTTTCCCACTAAAATTTTTACATATATATCTTTTCCATCATGCCGTTATTAACATATAAATGAAACAGAATTGAATTACCAACCCATTTAGTTTTATAAGATAAAAAAACCTACCTTACTGTGCTACCTTATTTAAATAAAAATCTACAAATTAAGGAAATTAGTGAATGGTATTTAATGTTTAATAATCTCTTTCATATTTCGCCAATGATTTGTATAATTTCTTAATTAATAGTTGCTTCCATTTCTCCCATTCAAATTGAAGATATTATGGTTGCTAATTAAGTTGAATGAAAATTTAATTAATAATCAATATCTAAATAAATCAATTTCAAATTATTTTCCAGTTACCAATGTCGCTCCGGTAGGGTTCCTCAAATAATATGCAGTAATATTTAGATCAGAAAATTTTGTTAGCCAATTTAAAAAACAAATGTTCCTCTCCTTCGAAAATAATTTATTTATTCTTGCGTTACAACTATGTATTTATCTACCGATTAATTATTTCCAGATATCTTCGCTATTCATTTTCCCGCTAATAAATTTCGTGGTAATTAATGCCTGCCCGAGTGGTAATGTTACCACCTCCCATTGTGCAACGACTCGAAACGTGTTCTGCTCTTCTAAAATCATGACAATGATAATTGAAACCATCAAATTCCATGCAGATTCTATTGATTATATCGTACAAGGTACCTCCGAAATCATGATACCAGCGAAAGGAGCGGTGCTTCTAAAGGCAGAAACAAGTCGAAATGGAAAAATAAAATTTTTTTTAAAAGTTTTCTTCTCGAGATAAACGAGTTTGAAATTCCGTTCGCACGCCCTACTACTCACAACAAGTAGAATCAGCAAACCATGATCAGACGCACCAATCTAACGCATCTCCGAGCGACATTCTTTTTTCGTACACCTTCCTGTACTTTCTTATATTTACTGATAAGTTATAGAAATAAATTGTAATAAGCTAAAGCCATTTTAGTTAACCAGACTCGTTGTTGAATTGTTAAAGTTTTGCTTTAAACAAGGTATACGCTCGCTGAGAAACCGCAACATACAAATAACGAAAAAAAAAGAAAAGAAAAACGTAATATATTATCGATAACATCCTGTAGAAGAATAAAAATTGTTTTGGACCCGTACCAGAAGTGATTTGTAAAAAAAAAAACTGTAAAGAATGTGTAACGGCGACTTGCCCCTGTTTCGCGCGAAGCTCGCCGGGACTCGAGAACAGGGTCAAATAGGGCATACGTTTATGGAAACTTTTTGTATTGTTTCCGTGCGCGGAATCCACCGGCGTGGCTGTTCTCTCCGGAAGCTACGGGGACACTCTGTATATTTAATCAGGGGCAAACTAGTCTTTTGCCGTGTAGCCGAACCGAATGAATAAACGAATACCGCCGGTGTGGTAGCGACGACGCCGGTAATGTTGGGAAAGGTTCCCAAGGAACGCGGTGCCAATCGAGGAAATAAAAGCCGAATAATTCGGACACAATTGGATAACGTATCGCGTCGCGCTGAAACAAAGACTGTATAGCCGAGCCGTAGCTGGAAATTGGAAGTTCGCTCGTAGAACTGGAGCCGGGTTAAGGTCGAGTTGGGCCACCTAATCCAATGTTTTACAGGTTTACTGATTGCGGTGGAGTACGTCGGCCCTCCAGAGAAGGGTGGACCTACCTTTCTAGGTCCCCTCTCTAGTGGCCGCTCTCTCTTCCATTTCCTAACTCCCATTCCGTCCTTCCCTCTCTCTCTACCTTCCACCGTTCCCCATTCGAATCGTTCCCCACACTATGTCTGTAGCCATCTTCGTCGTTCTGTCTCGCTTCCTACCCTAATTCTCCGGCAAATAAACGCATCATTGAGCAGCCGTAGATTTACCAATCAGTCCGATGCCTTCGTACAGGACGACAGAAGCCGTGCGGAAGCCCGCACTATTCGGAATAGCAATGAAAACATGCCTTTAAATCTATCTAGCCGCCATCTATATGTTCCCCATTACCTGCACCGCTTTAAATACTTAAACGAAAGATAATTCAGCTTGCAATTATACGCTTTTGTTGCGTCAGCGAAACTGTACGCGTTCCTTTTTTGAAAACGTCAATTACCCAATTTGACCAATTCAGGTCACAGTTAACAGAGAGAGAGAGAGATGATATCACTTTTGGAAATTTTCCCAACCGCTCAGACGATTAATATGGGAAACCTGGCTTTGTTTCGAGAACAGACTTACTGATTTTTGGATAATCGTTGACAATAACGCGTGCGGATTTCAGCCGATCGAGGAACGGGATCTATCGGTTGGTTCGCAGCGGTGGATTAAAATTCAAGCGTTTTTCGTAAGTAGAGCTGTGTAGCGTTGGATGTACGGCGAGTAGCCAGTCACCTGTCCCTAATTTCTATTTAAACAGGTTCAGTCTCCTTTTTCCATTCAGTCGGTCTCGATTAATTCATCGTCGGGGGATCGTTAAGCGTGCCGGAACGCTCAGGGCCCTCGCAGAATCCGAGGTGGGGGCGTGCCGTGAATGCTTAGCAACGAGCAGATGGCGGAATTTCATTTCGACGAATTAAAGGTATTGAAAAAGTCCGGCTGTCGCGTAAGCCACAAAAAACTGTACAGTGATAATGGACGGTTCTTGCATCCCGTTCCACGGTGCGTTAGTTTCATGGTCGGACGGATGGATAGATGGATGGTTGGATGGAAGGACCGCTCCGACGGATGTCCCTGCGATCGATTAAGGGGCTCTTGCCTCTCCGCGACGGACAAGAACATAGTTGTTAGTTGATGAAGACAAATGGTAATTTTCTTATTTTTAATCCGGTTTCGAGCGGGAACGCCGCTTCTAACGAGAGGGCCGGTTACTATGCCAGACCTCGCCAGACCATTCTCACATTTTCTCGAGTTCGTGGAACAGCTGCGTGGGATGCATACATTCTATGACGCTACGTACCATGTTCCTCATATTTATTGTTTAACGCTAGACCTACCACCGCCGGTCACAATGACCGGCTCCAGATTTTTTATTTTACGATCACTGAAGTTACATTGTTTAGTACAGTTTATACTATTATACGAACCGCAGAAAATCCAAATTTTTCGTTAGTAACTCCTGCACAACGCGGGCCGCATTTTTGCAAAGGAAAAAGCTACTCCGAAATCGTTTTCAAGGCGTAACCACAGGAAGTAGAATATTCAAGCTGTGATCAGACAAACATAGAAACTAGTCTACGGGTTTTATGTTTTTACGAGGAAAATAAGTGGGAACGTTTAAAAAATTTTAAAACTCCGTTTTATAATGTCCAACTCATTAAAATTACTATGAAAAGAAATAAATGTCTATGTGGCGCCTGTGACTTGGAATTAATGCGCACACTTTTTATTTTGCATAAAAATCCGCAGTCTTGTAAAAAGAGATAAATTCCTTATGGTAAACTTTTGAAACCAGATCTCCCATATTGTAAACCTGTTATGCAGTTAACACTGTACTTGTCAACTCGTCTGTGATTGTCAACTTGTAAAAATATTTTTACTGGAATTCTGCAGTTCATAGAGTTTTAATTTCGTTTCATGGTATCAGGAAACCCGGGAAAATCGCTATAAACTGAATCCGAGAATCGGGTTAACTATTTGCCGTCTGGATGTGCAGCGTAAGCACGGAAATTGTTGTAAATCTTTATTGCAGCAGCCTCTATAGACGCAATTACGAGGCCCGTCCGTTTACGTTTTGTGACGTTCGCGTGTTGAATCATTCCAGAATGACGAAACCGCGTTGCGTTCCCGAGAACGTAGACATCAAGATACATGCTAGTAGAGTGTGCAAATTAGATCATAATGCAGGCCTCGTCCACGGATGCATCGTGTTAAATGCCGTAATAGTGGTTTAACAGCTCGTAATGCCGCCGCTATTGCGCCAGTTAAACGAAAATAACGTTGCCCGCGGAATTATACAGAAGTTTTCTGCGCAACATTTTCGGCTCCGCGTGCAGAGAAATTTTTTACGAAACCCTTTGTCGAGGATGTCATAACTTTCAGGACGAATGCTTGTCCTTGTATGTATATTAAGAGAACTGCATCCGTGACGCGTACACAGGTTTCCCCTTGATTTATTCGCATTGGGTTAGACCCTTGGGTCGCCATCTTTTAGGGATTTCCCTTTTTCTCACGACGCTTTCTAGATCCTTATCCATGATATATTTAATCGCGTGACGTTATTCCGCTTCCAGTGAAATCTTCTATCAAGGGAACGTCCTCTCCGACTACAATCCCGACCGGCTAATTTCGTTTCGTTTCCCTCGCTCTCGCCATGACTGGCATATTCATTGATCACTAAACGTTGTGAACGCAGTTGCAGAACTGTGATACTATTAAACTTTGACTATTAATAAGACGCGATATATTCCTGCATTTACCTCTGACGATCGTAATTAAAGAATCACTAAATCTAAAGATGGAGAATCACCGATATGTATCTGTTAGAACATTGTCAAGCAAAAATCAGACTGTGATCGTTTTAACACTTTGACTGCCAAACTAGAAACCTCAAATATTCCCTAACATCGAAGTAAGTTGTTTAATGAAATAAAAATTGAAAAAAAATTAAATGTACGATATTGAGTAGTCCTCCAAGTTTCTTACATTCTACTGATCCTAATAAAATTTGGTGCAGTGAATATATTAACATAAAAATTAGTTCCAAAACCTTGACAAATAATTCCGTCACCCACATATGGGTGACATGGCAGCCAACGTGTAATGGTAATGGTGTGTACAGACTTGTAGAACTTATGCTATCGGTATGTGGATGTCTTATTGACGGCAGTTCTTTGTCTCGCTTTATTTTTAACCCTTTGCACTCCGCTGTCCCCTCTCATGGGACATTGAAGTTTATTAGCGATTACGGGGAATTAATTTATTCCAGCGCAACTTTAAATAAAATATTGATTTTTTTGCAAATATATATTCCTCCAAATAATACGAGGATTTGTAAATTTCTGCCAGAATGGTTCGGAGTGCAAAGGGTTAAATTGCTGATTCGAGTTTCGAAAATTCTAGCACGCGTGCATTAGGATTTAGGGGAAGTAGAAACGGTGCGCCATGATCAGACACATTAGGTACTTATTGAACAACACGTCTTATGAACATTAATACTTTGACTGCCAAATTAGAAACCTCAAAAATTCCATAAAATCAGTTATTTAATGAAATAAAAATTGAAAAAAATTAAATGTATGATATTGAGTAGTCTTGCAATTTACTTGAATTTTACAGATACTAATCAAATTTGGTACAATGAATATATTAACGCAAAAATTCATTTTAAAACGTGCAGAAATAATTCCGTTACCCACACATAGATGACATGGCAATCAACGCGTTAAAGAGTGATGCCCTAAAATTGTTTTCTTCTGACATCTTTACACTAACAGACGAGCGAAAAAAATTTAAAATACAATTAATGTCTGGAGCAGGCACAGTAGCCAACAAAAAGTTTCAGTTACTCTAATACAGTCAAAATGGTTACCTATTTGGTGAAATGTGCCGTATATCAAGGAACCCAAAAGGAGCGAATTTTTGGGTCACTCTTTATTTGAATCGCATTCCCACGACCATCTGATCGTAAGATATGTTTCCAGCGTATTTCAATCCATCGATCAATAGGGCATTGACTTCATAATCCGGAATTAACCGGATCGGTTAATTTCATTTGGTATCTTTAGCTCCTACGATCGCTGAAATATTATCTGATCGTAATGGCGTCGTAACTGAATCGGACTTTCTATAAAGGAGCGTGAGGATTTTGCTCGAGCGGTGGAGCGAGGTGAATGAAGCAGTATTAAAAATGTCATTTTGTCTGAGGTACACGGTAAACGAAGGGTCAGTTTCATGTAAACACAAGGGCAGTGAGCGGGGGTCCCTTCGAGCGACGACTTTTTGCATAACGATCGCTGCACGCCAAGTAATCGCACTTTGTGCGCGCGGAATCACAGATTTTCGTGAAATGCCATAAACCTGTAGAACTGGAAGCCTCGATTGCAGAGCGATATTTAATTTCTCGATATTGCTTAAACAATCTGAGTTACAAGTAGGTTAGGTAGGAAATAGAAATTTAAGAAGAAATTTTATAAACCTAGAAAAATACTATTCCTAACAACGTTTTGAGCTGTTCCACGATCTACATATATTTTAGATAAAAATGTCCCTAACTTTTTCGATGTCCGTAGTATAAAGTTCTTAGTTATAATTCTTCGGAATGAAGTGAGCGCTAAAATTTCGGCCTCTGTGACTGAGAAAGTTGAACAAATACCGAGGAATTAAAAGTCGGATTTGATCGAGTTCCACAAACTTAGGCGATTTTATTAGAATCCGTGATTTAGTGTGTGCAACGTGCGATTGCTCGGCCCGGAAATGGCCGGTATAAAAGAGTGACCCGATTTTGACTGGCGGCGTAGTTGATCGCGATCACCGTTCGAAATAATTCATAAAGTTCCGCGTTATCGCTGATATAAAGTAAAGCGTGACGGTTCTCCCCCAGGTTGCCCGGTGAAAATATCTGCGAGTCGAGTCGGTGCGGCAATTTCCAACGAAGATCCCCAGCCGTCACGCGCATCAAAGGCTCTGAGAACCGGCCAGGGAGTCGGAGATTCGGGTTTGAAGCAGAACGCCCCGTGTACCGAGACGATTGTCACCCATGCTTCAGAACCGGCTTACCTTCTCCTCCACCCCCTCCCCCCCCCCCTACCACTGAATGTGAAATGAAGTTCAGTCTCGCTGGAGCGCTCCGACGGTTCGCTCGGAACCAATAATGTTTAACATCTCGTGAATTCTATCCGCTGCAAAGGATATCATCTAAATACGCGCACGACGAGTTCACGCACAGACGAACCGTCTGAGCTCGCGCCGAGGGTCACCCACGATATTTTCTTTAAAGATTTACGTACCCTTTTGTGGCTCTGAGATGGACACGATCGGTCCGTAGATACTCGAATCCGTTTCCAATACCGATCGGTAAGGATTTCGTCGACTGTACACCGATCGGCTATTCGGAAAGACTCTCGCAATAGAATAGTTCACGGTGTTTTGTTGAACATTATTTGCGTTAAGAAACGACGGAAAAATTACTTCTAAACTTTATGCCCCTTCTCGAAACATTTTTTCAGCATTTTTCAATGTTTCCGTGCGAATGTTATCTTTTTTTATGTTTGTTTTCATTATTTTCCCGGTAAATCTTGTTGCATTGAAATTACATTTAAAGATCTCATGTAAAAGAATTTTTAGATCATTTTTATTAGATATTTTTTAACACTACATCACCGTCGGCCAAATGACCGGTGCCAGATTTTTTATTTTACAATTACTGATATTATAAAGATGTTTCGTTGTCACAAAATCCAAATAAATTCAATCTCGTAATTTTTATAAAACAACATGTATCAGTTACTTTCAAGGCTCGGTAGATTTAATATTCCACGATTAATGTTGAAAGTTATTTTTATAATTGTTGTATCCCGCTTTCAACGCATTGGATGAAATCACTCGATTTTTAAATCTCTATTTCGTCAGTGTCAAATGAACATCACGGAATGATGAAAGCAGAAACCATTTGCTCAAATCAATACAGCGAACTGTGCACTTTACGATCGTATAACACGCAAACATATTCGAAGAACAAGTTATTTTGAAATACGTGTCAAAAATTCAAGCGACTACGCAGTGAAAATACCTCATATAATTTAAGTGAAAAATTTTGCAAAAAAAAAGATTATGTAATAAAAACCTTTCTATTATACGAGTAGGAAATAGAGTAACTTCGTCTCGACGAAATTTTGCCATATAATTCTGAGTAATTAATCACACAACGCCAAGCATCATTTTAATTGTCCGATCGGAAAGCAAGGTAAGGTACACATCTGAGATTCGATCTTCAAGTTTTAATAAAAGATAAAATAAGAGATGGTGGCAAAGAAACCCATTTGTTTGCGTTTATCTTTGATCACGATGTGTCGACGTTATCTGTCAGCGACCAACTCGAGAATTGTACTATCGCGCGTCAGACGCATAAATGATATATGCTTTTTCTAAATCAAGCAAATTAAAATGGTGCATGACGCCTTGTTACGGTATTGGTTTATGCAGTTATTATAAAAACTGGTAATACCATTCAAAATACACAATATGTCTCCAGTTATCTGCAGAATACAAATGAACTTCAATTTTTTCCTTAAACACAATGCCACCCGTCACGCATACCTGAAATCTTTGTGTTTGTTCGACTGATGAATTCGCCGTGTTTGCGGATGAAATAACGATCCTGTCGATAAAATTTTACCGAAGAATTTACAAACGCGCTCCGACCCCGCATCCGGCTGCGTATAACCAAATTAGACTGTGGATTTTCATGCAAAATCAACATTTTCTGTCCTAATTACGAAGTACCGGGGACTAAATAAAAATGTGTTTATTCTATTAATCATTTTAACCCGTTCGCGATAATATGTCGAACAGCATTAAATCCCTTTCCTTTAATTTGAATCCCTTTCGTCCGTCTAGATTGATTGCATGACAACTCAACGTCATTAAAAAATTCTAGGTAGTTTTCAGGAGTATAGTTGTCCAGGAGTATGAAATCCGGTAATTTGTACGATTTTGAGGGAACACGCAGCAATTCGTCAGTTTCGTATTTCCGCGTTTTTTTTTTGGATGGGAGGGGCTAACGCAATGGGGTGTTCGGTCCCCGGTGGATTGAACTCAATCCTCCGCGAAATACCCGTCTACCTTAATTCTGCTTGCTTCGCGAATACGTAAGTTGCACGTTAGCAATCCCGTAAACAAGCGGGATACGCGGTGGGAATGAAAGAAATTTTCTTACAACCTTCCATTTACATTCGCGGGCATGCCAAGCGTCAAGCTCCTCTGTATACCGTTTCCCGGAGTTTTTGCGGGTTTATCCTAACGTAACGCGGTACTTGTGATTCCGTGTCCGATGAAGGCGCAAATTGCTGTACGCGTGTTCGTATTTATTACCGAGGTCTTCAATTAACTAGAAACACGGTCGAGCGTTCCACAGCTTTCTTCTCGCACGTCGCGAGACACGTTAGCGGCGTGAACACATCCCGTCCATTTCTTTCTGTTCTCAGCCGTTAATCGATGACTTTGTTTGGACGACTCCGTTCACCACACCAGGTTCTAATATTTATAATTTACGATTATTGACATCCATCTTCAAGGAATTACTCGACAAATTTATTTCTTTAGGTACAGTGACTCCAAATAGTATTGGCACACTCTTAAAAATCGCATAACTTTGTCAATATTGGACTATACTACTTGAATTTTTTTGAGAAGTTAGAACAATTGGATCGTTACAGAACGTGAAAAAATTTTTTTACAAAAATTTCAATTGGTCGAAATTGCAGAGAAAAAACTAAAAGTTGTGTTTTGCAACTTTTTTATGTGGACTTACATTGAAAATTTAGGAAGAACGTTTTGTAGATCTGTATCAATTATACATATTCTAAGAATTTCATCAAAATCGGTCAACCTTGCAATGAGCTGCAGATGTTAGAAAATGATTACATGTCAAAGCCAAAATTGTGCGACTTTCGCCCTTAAGTTTTCATCGTTAAACGTTTGTAGCTCAGTGCAACGTTGACCGATTTAGATGAAATATTCAGAATATGTATAATTGATACAGATGTACAAAACATACTTTTTAAATTTTTAGTGTAAGCCCGCATTAAAAAGTTGTAAAATACAACTTTTAGTACTTTCTCGGTAATTTCGACCAATTGCAATTTTAATGAAACATTTTTCTCACGTTATGTAACGCTCCAATATGGTTCTGATTTCTCAAAAAAATTCAAGTAGTATAGTCCAACATTGACAAAGTTATGCGATTTTTAAGAGTGTGCCAATATTATTTGGAGTCACTGTATATACCTGTTTGCTGCAGGTGGGAGAGAATTTAATTTAATTGAGACGAGAAATAAATACTGAAAAATATATTGTATACATACTTCAAGAAAAATCGTAAAGATAAATAGCGATGTGATAATGTTGTAAGTACGAAATTGTACGCAATTGTAAAAGTTTAACCCTTAGCACTCGAACGATGACTGTAAGGCGCCACTAAAAACTGCTGTATCATTATTCAAAATATTTTTTACGATATTAAATTTGCTGTACATAATAAATCACTGAACATTTCAGTATTGTGCAAGTACATTGCACCATTTTCGTATGTATAACATAAAAATATATATATAGAAGGGAAATAATCTAGGTCAGAAGAAATGTTTCGTTTTGAAGTTAAAATAGCTTCGAGTGCAAAGCGTTAAAAAATGGCCAGAAACTTGGATAGACACATTCTCTTTATTGTTATAAAGTAATGTAAAATACTCGCTTGTAGTGTTCCGTAAACCTAGTGTTAATTAGCAGAGTACTACAATCAGTGAAACAAAAATTTTCCATATACCCTGTAAAATAGTGTGAATTTTCTAAAACGAACCTTACTGGGTAAACGAACCGGTAAACAGTTATCGGCAGCAGACTAATCGGCAGAACGCGATACGCACCGCTCAGCAAATACCTGCGGAAACAAATCTTACCTACACCTGAGTCAACAATCGATCATTCCGGGATCGCTGGAGACACTGGTGATCGCGTTAATGTGTTGGAAGCAATCGGCCGATTCGCTCGACGCGCTCGTTACAACGACAATTCCGACGGTGTTCCGTCTTGAGCGCGTCGACACGGTTGCACGATACGTAATCCCCTACGATGAAGTATCAGTGCGAGGCCGCGAGACGGAGCAAGAGGTGACAAGGCGAGCGAAAAAGGGAGAGCCTTAAAACTCTCGCGGCGGATGACTGCGAGTGCGTTTTAATCACGCAACAAAAGCCTCCGCGCCGCGTCGCGTCGCGTCGTCCGTGCTCGTCCCGTCATAAAACAGGCCGGATAATAATGCGGTCGCCCGGTTCGTTTTCAATATCCGCGGTTACAAGGATCGTAAATGAATTTACGGTTCGACGTACCGTAATCCCTAAGTTTACACAGCCATCAACAAGTCGAGTGCCCCGCGATAGAACGCTTCCGCCTTCAGCTTTTGACCGATAAAGTAGCTCGCTGAAATTGCGCCGTCGCGTCGGATGCCGCGGACGGACAAGACGCGGGACACCGAAATAAATGAAATCTTGTTAAACGGTTTCATTAACATTACTCTGGCCCGTTCTATTAATTCCCCGGATGTTTCGTCGGCGGACTGCCTTGACCGCCGGCTCGATCGATAACCAATTTTCCCGGCTGCCACCGAAACCGCGCTTCCAAAAGGGATTCTGCTTTCCCTGAATTTTTCCGAGTCCCATGTGACAGCGCGCCGATCGACTGAAACGTAATAAACGTTTACGTAGCATCATTGGTGCTGCTCGCCGCTATGCACACTTACACCGACACCGTTCGAAAAGGCTGTATTTCTGTGTTCGCGTTCGTTCTGTCGGATGAAATACTGATTCGGATCTTTATGCAAATGCATACTTTCTTTTAAAGTACTGGAAATCGCAGTAATGTTCGGGCACTTTTAAAAGCAAAATATCTTCCTAATATTTTTTACTATAAGACGCGAAAAAGAATTTTTGAAAAAATTGCAATTGGTCGAATCTAAGAAAATACTAAAAGTTGTAATTAATTTAAAACGGAGATCTATGTCAATTATATGAAAGTGTCAAATCGTTATTAGAACTTTGCAATCACTTTGCACAACTTCACAATTGTTTCGAATTTACAATTTCTCGAATTCCTTCACAATTACTCAAATTTTATATTTGATTCATATTCCTCTTTGTGGCGATTCCCCAATCATACAAGGTAAATATAGAATTTGTTTTGCCGGCATTGTAAGTTTGGCGTTAAAAGTGAAAAGTATCTACTTGATGTTTAATGTTCATCGCGCCTATGAATTTGTCAATTTTATCGAAAGTCAATAAACGGTAAATTATATAGAATTTTCAAACCTTTCAAAAATTACCGAAGTAATATTTGTTTCAAACGATGATTTGCAAGCACATACAAATGATAAGATTCTAGCATGAACTTCCATATGGACACTGTTTTTGTTAACTTTTTAAGTCTGGAACAAATTTTACATTTTTCCGTAGAGACAATATATTTTTTGCACATTTTTTTGGTGTGCAGAAATGGGACCTGGATAGAATTTTTTATTTGCCATTGTACGATCCCAAATATAAGTTTTTGTTTTGCACGTTTTGCATGCTTCACGTGTTTTGCATATATTTCTTTGATTGCACATGCAAATATATGTAGTTAGTTTATGTTAGTTATGTTCATGAGCTCCTGAAATACGGTATTATTTACCAAATTTTCGAATAAATTTATTGCAAATGAAATTAAAATCTCGTTAGATTCGTTAGTGTGGAATGACATTAATCGATTCCATAAAATTATTAAATAATATTGAACAAAATTTTAGAGGTATACCTGGAAATATTGGAGAAAAACGTGTAAAATAAATTTTCTTTACTAACTTTTTTACTACATTTATTTCTATTCGCATTTCGCAAAATAAAAATAGCACCGTTCATAATTATTCAAATGACATAGATTTGAAACCTCCACACGCTTAGAATAGAATTACTGCTAGCTCCTGTTTTGATCCTTTAAATCTGAAGCCCCAATTATTGGAATTTAATTATAGTAATCTCCCGTTGTCTATAACTAGGAAGAATACATTAAAAAATTGATAAGGTGCAGACAGATTGTCAATCAAGCCACATATTCCAGTGGAACAGGATCGAAGATGAATTCATTTAGGGGGCATGGTCGGTTGCGCCGTGGGGAACACGGCAGAAAGTATGCCGGTAAAAGAACAATATTTGGTTGGCCCGGAAGATTTACAACTTCGGACAAACACGATATTCCGGCGGAACGTCACGGAATATATTCGCGGTGGCCGATTCGGAACTCGTACATTCGAAAACTTTGCCGAACAGTCAAGTGCATCCGCTTCTCTGTCGCTTCTGAAATCGAATTGTCGTGCAGATCGGAAAAATTTCGCCCATACGAGCGTCGACGGCCCGATGAAATTTCGTCGCGACACACCGGGGATTATTTATATCGTCTTCGCGACAACGACTCCGGCCATAGCCGGGGCGTATAAGAGAAAAATTTCCCTCGTACCGGGGGCTGGGTCCCGAAACTTCGATCGATAATCCATAAACGGTTGCAACCGTCCGTATATCGGTTCCCTCATTAACCCATATTCGGCCGCGTGCACCCCCGCGAGCCCCCTCACCCTTCCCATGTATAAACCCCTGTGAACCATCGCATTCTCGTTTACGGTTTTTACCTCGCCCAGAGCCGGCTCTCTCTCTCTCTCTCTCTCTCTCTCTCTCTCTCTCTCTCTCTCTCTCTGTCCTTCGTATGGAAATTGTGGGAGAAACGTTCCTCAAGATACACACCGTGGATCGTGGAGAATCTCGGACTCGCAAGCTTCCTTCGTTTCCAAACACAACCAACGGAAAACTGTAATAACCATTCGCCTTAAATAATTGCCGGTTATCTGTCCTGGGAACGACGTTTTAACAATCTCATCGCGGGAACGGTAAATTTCGCGACGGTGAGCTTTTTATCTGGGCCGTATAATAAAGCGAAGATAGAGGGGTAAATGGGACCGGAAATAAATAAAGGGACGGCGCTGCTGCGCGAATCCTTCGAACGCTGGGTGAAATTGTATGCACAGAACCTCGATATTAAACACTCGAGAAGTACGAGATTTATAAAATTCTTTTCACAAGGCTCCTGTGTTATTGATGAACGTACTGCGAGTCTTCGTGCTCTGCAGGATTTGTTTGTGAAAATATTAGTGCAGGAAACATTTCTTTCTCTGACTAAACAATTTTTTCTGATTAATTAACCCGTATATCGGTACACACCTAACGACTTCGGACTTGCTTCGAAAATCTTTTGAACGTGCTTGTTGAAGAATAGTAAAATTGCGATTTCAATCCACAACAATTGTGAAAGAACGAAGAGATACCTAATTAATTTCTGTTTTTCCAACAGATTCGGGAAATCCGCCCTTTGCATAAAAATAAAAATCAGCAATAATGATTTTTGTGATTGTTTGACAAACCGAATCGACTGACCACTTTCTCTATTTTTTGACATTTTACTGCCAAAACAAAAAAATAAATGCTTCCCACGTGCATTTATTCTAAACTTAATGGTTACGCTCAATTCCCTCGAGTGACAAAAATTGAAAGGACTCCTAGAAATGATGATTGTATTGATACAATCTTCCTTTTATGTTATAGGATTGATCGATTTGGCAAACGAACGGCCAATACACGACGAACACGGCGCTGAAATTGTTAATGTGTTCCCGATGGAGTCGATGAATCGATCGTTTGCCGAAAACCTGAAAAATGTGAAATAAAAACGGGATCAGACCGAGTCACTCCAGCAAGTATGATTCATCGGGAACGAGTTTGCACAGTTATCAGGGCGCTATTGGAAACGGAGTCTCGTTGGATTCCGAGGGATCAGGCTTGGCACTGTGGAAACGGAGAAATTGGTGTCTGCACGAAATTCCGCTTTGACTACAATGCCCCGAGGGTTAAGTACCGTCGGGCGCAGCGGACATCGTCGTTCCGGAACTCGGCCAGTTTAACCCGGCGCTCAAAGCTTCGCTTCGCGAACGACGAAAACAGAAAATCTACTTTCCGCGAACTTTCCGATCTCTTCTCGGCTGCCCCCTTTTTCCCCGACCTTGCCTAAGTAAAGCGAACGATATCATTTTTGAGACAACCTCTTGCGAAATTCCGACCCGCGGTCGTTTCCTTTCCATTTCTCCCTCTTCTCGCGACATATAGTGTTGCCCCTCTTTTCACTCTCTCCCTTTCCCCTCCCCTCCCCACCCCCCACTCTCTCTCTCTCTCTCTCTCTCTCTCTCTCTCTCTCTTTCTACACGATCCGAGGAGTTCCCGTCGAACGTTCATTAGAAATATTGGAAAGCACGGAATTTTCTTGGTGACGGAGCCGCATTCCTGCGGCCGCCGCCGTGTTATGAGATAAAAAGAGAAGAATCGGCGTCGACATGGAATTCCGTTCATTCTACAATACCCGGCGGGTTTAAGCATCGCCGGGGACAACCGGCAGTTAACTCATCGCTCAAAACTCTAGATTGCGAAACCGGCCAGACGGAAAAACTACTTACCCCAACTTTCACGATCTCATTGTTCTTTGTCCCCACCCCCACCCCCCCCATCCCACTACCTACCTACCTACCTCATACGCTACGAAATCGGTGGCGAGTAAACTCACCAATGAGAGCGTTTCGAGTCTCTTTGATCGCGGAAAGGACCCGACTCTATTCGGGTCAAACAACTAAAAAAGTTATTCTCTCGAACTTCCACGGTCATACCGTTGTCGTTCGATAAGTGTCGAATGCGGGGATGGAAAAGAAACCTTTCGTTTTTTTTTTTGCAAATTCTGCTCGAACTTCAAAGTTTTGTTTCTGGAAATATGGAAAGTTGCTTTCAAGAACTTCTTCTGTTCTCGTGGAAGATATTTTTAAATCTGTGTATAACAGAAATAATACAGAAAAAATGATTATCATTGCGAAAAAATGGATCGTTTCAAAAGCGCAATTTCGAGCTACGTTGCCAAAAGACGTAATCACGGTGAAAAGAGAAGCATTCGCATCGACGGACGTGCTGTTTGAAATGAAACGAGGATTGAAAAAGTTTTGGTTGTTCTAACAATTAATCGAAACAACAAAGGAATTTCGTGTAAATATATTAAAAAGTACAATTGGTAGGTGTATTGTAATATCGCAGCACATTATTATGGGAGCAAAAATAACAGGCGTGAATTGAGACTGGGGGAAGGTAAATACAATTTTTATAGCAGGTCGGTTATGATTCAAAAGTGTTTCTCGGTATATGGAAACAATTCTATAGCTTTTTGTTCCGAGCAAAATAAAAATTTCACTTTAACACAAGACAATACGGTTCATAAAACAAGACAGAGTTTATTCTGGTTTCTAGAAAAGAGTATACTGATTTCAGAATGCAAACGGAAATATTCGTTTGACGGAATTTTACTAATAACCATTAGCACAGGAATTTACAAAAACTACAAATCGAAATTATGAAAGCTTGGAATAGAATCGATGAAACCATGTTGCAAGCATGCAAAATCGCATTTATTATCTGATTCACGATGGTGAAATTATAATAAATTGCTAATATCTTTGTTTCTGTACGCCTGTAATTTTTATTAATATTTGATATGATTTATGAAACACTGATTAACCAGTATTTTTATTCTTTCAGCAACTCATTGCGACAAACTGACAGTACTGTTATTAATATTTAGTTGTTGACACTGTCTAGCAGTAAGGAAGAATATTGTGGCGTAATTTATATCCGAAAATAAAAAGGCAGAATTATTAAACTTTTATATGGTTAATAAAAATTAAATATATTCCCGTCTTAATAGTGATACCAATAATTATTTCTTTGTTCACTGTGGTTTATAAACCATAATTCTCCATAAAAAAAATTTGGTTCTGTAGTATTTATTAATTTAGTTGTATCATTAATGAATTACCCGTGAATTTAATATGTATTGTATTTCAGGCTTTCCGTGCACAGAATGCGGGAAGAGTGATCTAATTAAAAATTCAATTATACACAAACCAAGAGTTTTTCCCTTGCGTGGCGAAACCGATTGTTGATGAGCTATTGATGACCAGGTATAATTAATATATGAGCACGCGGAGTTTGTTGATGCTATTTGACGACTAGTGAAAGGACGGGTAAATGTGTACGAACAAACATATCACCGAAAAAGTTTCCGCGGGAGCAGAAAAAATGCTGCCGCGTCCGTGGTCATACAAAATAAAGGTGAACACAGATGAAACGTATGCTTCGGGATAGATTAAACGGGGAACTTGTCACTGTCGAGTTAATTTTTTCACGTGACAGGATCAAAAGTTTAAAAAAATGGACGTGAATGATTAAATCAAACGAAATTTTCACTGACAATTCAAGTCCACGTTACAAACACGTGTGTACGTGTCCTACAAAAAAAAAAGGAAAAAAGAAAACAATTACGCGGGACCATTCAAAAAATTTTTCTCTTTTATGGTATCGACATTGATTAAACGTATTGGACCTGTCGCGTACATGAATATTCGACATATTTGCCAATGGTCGTATCGTTCAAAAATCCGGTAAATGAACCGTGCCCCATTTATGCGCTTCGGTTTCGGTGTGCGTCTGATACATACATATTATTGAGCTATTGATTGGCGTCTATAGAATTTTTTAATTCATATTGCCATTTCCATTTGCGAGCGCGGAGAAAAGCCGCCGCCGCCTCCAGAGATTCACGACCTTCTCCGCAGCTCCGTTAATTGCACATATGTAAGATACACCGCACGCGAATCTGTTGATTACACTGTCTTGTTTATTAAGGGGATACAAACATTAATTTAGTCGAGCGTGTACCTGGCACGCGATATTTAACTACAATCAGAAATTCTCTACCTTAATGTTAATTTCACGGAGGATGTGGGAGCCAACAGCGGGAGCAGTATAACAATGCGTGTGTAACAATGAGAGTTGGGAGAAAAGAATAATTACAGCTTTCAGAATATTTTATATAGTCTTCTGAATGAACATCGTTCTCGCAAAATAACGAAACTAGTTAGGAAATAAATGAAGAATGTTTATATAATCGTTCGACAGAGATATATGCGATGCAAGTATGGAGACATAATTAATAGGAGAAATTTCGAATACGTTTTTCGTGAAATCTCATTTTCAAATATGTTTTCTTAAAATACAATTTTAAATACTTTGACTCGAATAAATTAGAGCGTACAATTCGAGTAACAGTACTTTTTAAAAGAAATCCCAAAAATGCCTCTAAGAAATAACTATGTACAGTAAAGTCTTGATCTAAGCCCAATCCTCGGGGCCGAGCTGTGACATAGATCGTGCAGGACTACCATCTTCTTGTGACCGCGTCACTGTCAATTAAAGCACTAAATACAGTTCAAATTATATCGCGTTTGGTGTCATTTTAATCAGAAAAATGCCGCGAACAAGTTGCTGAAAGTTCCATAAAAAAATAATGAAAAATAAAGAAGTTTTGCAATTGGATTAGTAGTGGTTTACACCGATATACCAGACCCGGTATCGGATTATGCGGGGTATGCCTCCCAGTGGAGGTGAGACGAACTGACTAAGATCGTGTAGCTCCGTTCAGCTTAGATCAAGGTTTTACCGACGACCTTAATCGAGAATGTCAATATGCAGAAAAAAGAATTACATGAAATTTTATTAGTTTCCGGTCTTTCGTATTTTGAAGATTTCAATAAAAGAAGCATTTGAAATGGTAGAAAGATTGCGTAAAGAAATCACTATATAATTCCAAGGTTTTGAAATTATTAAGTGAAGACAGAATTTCTACTTGGTTCATGTGTCTTCTAATTGATGCGGAAAATGTTTATTTAGTATAAAGATCCGCAGTCTATTAATAACCATCTATCTCGGAGACGTTACAAGGACTTACGGTCCCGTGCAAACCAGAAAATAAATGTGCGAAGCATTAATCCTTCTATACACGTATTAATGTATTCCTTCGAAAATAAGCGGTCCCTGAGGTTCGATATACAGCTCCAACGTTTAATACCAGGCTCGGGAAGTTTGCAAAGAGAGCAGCGGAGGGATAGGATATATTTCCTCTTTTGCTTTTCTAACCCCTCGGTTTCGAGTCTATTCTCATTCGAAACTGATACAACCGTTATTGCAGAGGTGCGAGCTCCGAACAAAGTAAAAGTGTTCCGGCCTGTATTGCCAATTCATTCCCGTGAATCGCGGGGAACTGGCCATGGAAAGGCGTGGATCCAGCCATCGGAAGGTTCCAAAGCGATGTAAACTGCGAAAACGTGCAAATAAGTAACCAGAACCTCGCGAAGGCACTCCGCTTCATGGACTGATAAATTGTTCTCAGGTCGGAGGCTACAGCTATTCCAAATGATAAATGCGTCCTAATACGCGTTCGCAACTGACTCAAGGAAAACTTTTCCATTCGGTGTGGGAAAGGTGTCAATGGAATAGTTCAGGCGGAACGGATCGCGTTCGAATTGAAGAAACAACGACGGTAATATACGCTCAGAACCGAAAATATAACTCGGGTATGCTAACTTTAATTTTACAACGATGTGCGGTCAATTTTGCGCTTATAATAAATGAAACCGCGCGATTGCGAGCTCAGAATTCGTAAATCACTGGAAGCCAGTCGCAATATTTCGAGGTTATCTATCGATGCATCCACGCTCACAAAGTAACACTTATTCAATAACGAATGCATCCCCACATGTTTATATTTTACTTGTTTCCCGACTTATTCCAAAGCTCTTTTAATTCTTAAACGCTTTCATGTTGCTTCTCATATTTGTAGACTGCCTTACTGACAAGGAAAGTTAGGCAACCCGGAAATTCAAAAAGTTTTGAAACTGTGCGTTCGAGTAAAGCGTGTCGCCCATAATATCACCAAACTTTTTGTTGCTTCCATAATTCGCTTTTAAGGAGTGGAATTACTCTTTGAAAAATTCAGAATTTTCTTTTCCGCGAAACATTTCTGTTCGGGTTCTACAATATTTAAGGAGTGGCTATGGGGGAGAGGAGCGTCTCGAGAAACATGGATTTTTTAACAGAATTTTTTACGCAGTTTAATGGACACAAAATGAAACTTCTTTTAGATAACCTTTGATGTTTGCGAGACACTTAAGAAATAATTATTAGTTTCTTTTGTACGGTGATTTTTAATGAAACCGTCGATTTTCACTTCCGTATACTTTCACATCCAGCAGGTTTTATTAGTAAAAACATGTTCTTGTTTTGACAAGCTTTGGAAATACCCAGGATGTTGTGCCTAAATTGGTGTAGTGATTTTTTTATGTGATCTCAGGGAACCGCAAGGATCATTGAATGAGAGAACCATTCTAATATACCCTAGAAATCCTGGGAAGGACTTCTCTAAAAAGTCTCAGAAGTCCTCGAAGAATTTCTGCGAAGGACCTTGAAATTCGCCAAAGGAAGCGTCCCCAGAAAATCCGTAGAATCTTGAGACGACTATCCCAAAAACCTCAAAGGCACTTGTCGGTTCCTGCTCAAAGGACCCTAGAAACGTCAGTAGTAGAATTTTCTCACGGAACACCACAGGCCCTTGGATAGATCTCTTCAAAGAACCTAGAGAGCTTGGGAAATCTCCTTAAGAGATCCTGGATCCCTATGAGAAAGAGGTCGAAGTTGGTCAAGTGAGTTCTATCGAAGCTCTAGCTTTGAAGATTCTGGGACCCTTGCGAATCCCAGAAACTTCCATCGAATTTACGGACTCGACAGAAACCGAAGAATTTCGACGTTTAATTAACAACGTAATAAACGACATAACGTATGCACATATTAATTGTAAACGTGGTGATTTTTTCAAACTATAGAAATACTAAACATACACAATTACTGTTCTTCTTGTATAAATGGAAAACATGTAACAAGTAATTACTTTTTGGATATCCATTTAGCATTTCTGTTAATTAATTTAATAAACTGTGAAACATGTTGCAAGCCATCTGTTTCGAGCATTGACATTTATCGAGAAAATATTGTTTGAAAATGAAACTACAAAATACAGTGAAAACCTGAATTTTTCCCAGTTCCTATTAGTTTATATAAGAATAAAATATTTATCGACAATTCCTTATCTTATTTTTGTTTAAAAATGTATAATAGCTAAATTTTCGTTTCTCAAAAAATCTGAGTGCTTTTACCAGAACTGGTTGTTATGGGTTCTCAATGCATTCAGTTCTATTATATCTATACCAAAACAATAGAACAAGTAATTATATCGTGTGTTATATAACCTTATCTTTCGTTTTATTTTACCCGGTTAGCACAAGTAGGGGCATATATAGTCAATGTTTAAAAAATATATAGCAAGCCCAGCAGGGAAATTGTACAAACACCGTGTACGTGAACTTCGCATTGTGAATTATTAAGTCCGTAAATAGCTCGGCCAGCCAGCGCGTACCAGCCATGATTTATATAACAGCGACTAATTATCGTCGAGTTAATTAGCTTCATGATAAAAATTGTATCTCAGTTTATATCTTCGAATGATAAGTGAGGGCCTGCAACCTATTACTGTCTAAGCTAAAGTCTATCCACTTATTACAATAACGAACGATTATATTTGCAATAATTTATCTACTAAAAAATACCGAACTGTTACGTATTTGTTATTACATATTTGCTTTCCTTTCAAACAATTACCATAAATACATATTTCGCAGTGTTATTAACGCGCATTATTACTGAAAAGCCATTTGCATCGTAACTTCATCTCAACATTATAACAAATTCACTTTAATCTTGTAATTTACTTGATTCTATTATTTGTAGATACTGTTATTATCACCTGATGGCGAAAGCAGTATTGTTTATTATTTACAGAAGGATCGGCTCGAACACATAGTTTTTGGAATAAAATAGAGAATAACTACTTCAAGCAGTGAATTGTTTCACCTAGTTTATTGTTATTTTAGAAATTACATAGAAAGTAAACCATTTTGAAGCAACTGCCTAAAGCTGCGAAATTTCGTGGCAAATAAAGAATTCATGCGTTAACCGCAAGGAACAGGAGTTAAATAAAACTCGTTTTTCTTCACTAACAATAACAATCAGTCGAAAGTAATATATTGATCATCTTAGATTCCTTTTTACATTTTCTAAAAATTCTATTTTTGTCATAAGAGCATAAAATCCGCAGTCTACCTTCCCTTACGCTTTTAACATAGTTCTGCACTTAGACTTCATGTCTTAACCAAGGTATGCATATATGCTAATAAAATTGCTATCGAAATTACCGGGTAACGGATTCAGTTACCTTAAAATTTAAATATTCGTAAATGACCGTCAACTCCAAGCGAGAATGGACCGTGACAGTTATAGGTCGAGAGCAGATGTCAGCTGCAATTTGGAAATAAACGCTTCTAATTGTCGCGGCGGCGGCGGCGCGTACAATTTTTAACTCGACGAGCGTTGCGTGATCGAATTACACATCGGTTGGTATCAGTCGGAGTAATTACGCCGGATACTTGCGAAATCTGAGAGCAATTAAATTTCATATGATCTAGGTCGATGTCAATGACGGGAAGCAGTAGATTCGACGCTCCTAGTTCTGTAACTGTAGATGCACCCGGGAAACCTCCGAGTTCCAATACGCACGCATAGGTAAGCTATCCGATCAATCTCATGTAACACCGCGCTAACGAACGCCGTCGGTTACTTTGTAACGGGAACGATCGTGGTCGAAAAACGAAGGTAAACGATCCGGAATTTAATTTGCTCTGTTTGCGGCCGCCGTCGGAATCGAAATCATAAGTCTAAGGAAATAAAGAACATTGCGTGGGCGGGGGAGGGAGCTGGGTGGTGGCTAGGGATGTTCGAAACGTGGTTTATAAAATCACATGAATATTCAGCGACGGGGGAATTGAAGTTCCTGCGGCATCGAAACAAAAAGAGCGGATCGCCGTTACACGTGGCGTTCCCACTGGAAAATTGAACTTTCGAAATCCGCCTGGATTATTCCTTTTTCTCGTCCGTTTCTGTTCCGTGCGCTGATTTCAAAATGAAACTTCATCAATTAAAATTCGATGCCGCTTACGCAAATCCCTCGGCCCCGACCCCCTTTCTTCGATCTCGAAAATATCTCAACCAGCGTTAAGGAGATTTTCCAGTCTTGATGACCCAGAAAATTGATTTCCGTCGCTCTATTTTCATTCCTCTGCATGTCCCGTATATTCGTATGAAATAGTCTGGATGGAATACCTAATTCACTTGAATCGAACACCTAGAATAAATTTCATTTGCATTCGGTATTCGCGCATGTTGTACAACCGAGGAGGAATGGACGGTTGAAAATGATTTGTTCCAAAAGTAGCCTGTTTCTAGGAACTTAGCGTGGTACGTTAAGAATGAATCGATGAGTTTGTCGCAAATAATGTTCGGTTAATTTTTCAACGCCTTGAAATAAATTGAGACGCGTGTTTAAGAATGTGAAATCATCACCGTGAACCATAACTATCTACCTTAATGTCTCAAGTGATAACAACTTGGTAGAAACACATTATTTTTCTCTGAACTCTCTTATTTTTCTCTTGTTTTATGAATTATACAGAGTGTTCCAAAAGTGTTATATCTCCTTGAAAGGGGCGATTGCTGGCGCAATTTGAAGTAACCTTTTCCTGTGCGAAAATGTTCTCCGCAGCTCTGCTAAGGAGTTCAAATGATCTCAGGAATTATCCCTTTAGAAGAAGTACAATATTTTTGAACATCCTGTATATTACAATAAGCATAGCTAATTTGAAGAAATCTGAAGAAATAATGACATGGTCACTTCTAGCGCTTCATAGATTTTCAGGTGATCAAAATTACGAAAGTGTCCACGTATTTTGGAGCGACAGTGTACATACGTTGGCATAAGCCGATGTGAAAGGTACCGTGAATCCTGAGAAACGCAGTTCCATGCATCATGCTCGCGACGATTACGATGACAACACCTGAGAACCGTCGGTTTAGCCCGTGCAATTATTTACGAGGCTGTGTATCACAACATTTGAAAAACGCCCAGACACTCGTCTCCTCCACCGGCGAAGTTCTTGCACTTTCGGCGAAAATTTACCGCGGCCCAAGCAAACAATTTCTACGATCCCCCGTTCGCGAGGGTTTGAAGTATCTTTCGGGCTCGTTCGTTTCCTCCCGCTGCCCCTCCTTGTTCTGTTTCGCTCCGTCGACGATTCGTTGGGAAGCTTTTAGCCGGGAAACGCAATGGATCAACATCGACTCCGACGGGTCACGATCAACTCGAGAGAGGATTCCTCGGTATATTAGACATCGTCCACCGCCCTTCGTACCACCCTATCAAGTATTTTGCGATGCATGTCGGCGCCTCTCCGCTTGCGGAACAAACACCGGCGATTTAGAGATCCACCGCAAGACTAAACACACCCAGCGAGGATACTGATTCCATCTACCATACCCTAGCCGCACCCGTCTTGGCGCCGAGCCCTAATCCCCTGTTTTTCTTTTCCTCGCGAGTCCAACATTTTTTCCATTAATTTGCACTCCTTTCCAACACCGGCTGCGCCCTTGAAATGGCCTCTGTCTACCGCCGGTAACTATTCTATCCGAAATCTCAAGGGGGACTTTTCGTGTAACGGCGCGGTGGTGAAGACAAGTGATTTTTCACGCTAAACCTACCACGGCCGGTCAAATTGACCTTTTTAACCCTTTGTACTCGAAACTATTTTAATTCCAAAAGGAAACATTTCTTTTGACCTATACTATTCCTCTTCTATAGATTTTTTAACACGAAAGTGTTTTAGAGATGTGGGGTGATTTGAGAAAAGATGTAACGAAATGTGTTACGGGACGGAAATATGTTACGCGACGATAATCGTCCCAGGTAAAATTCCCTAACCCTAGTAATCCGTTACCTGGTACTGATGATCGACAGAGTCATAAAGCGAGTAGAGAAAAGAAAAGGTGAACATAAAGGTAAAGGTAAACGGACGGGCAAAAAGTACAAAAATCTTTCGAGAAGGGACTCCTCGTTCGAGAGAGAGAGAGAGAGAGAGAGAAGTGTTTTACAGATGGGGGGTGATTTCATAAATGATGTAACGAAACACGCAACGCAAAATCGTCACGCCTATTACTTTTTACGCCTTACACTATTGAACGGGGGGTTTGCACAGCTGCTCAGAAAACACTTTCGTGTTTAATACGTGTACAGGAGTACAGGTTTTTTCATGTTATACATACGAAAATGGTGCAATTTACTCGTACAATACTGAAGTTTTTAGTAATTTATTGAGTACAAACTTTAATAATGCAAAAAATATTTGGAATATTGATACAGCAATTTTTAGTGACGCCTTCCAGTCGCCATTCGAGTGCTAAGGGTTAAATTTCTGCGTACAATTTCGTAAATATAACATTATCACATCGCTATTTATCTTTATGACTATTCGCAAAAAAGTTTCAACATCTCAAAAAGTGATCGGAGTAGGTGTGTGTAGGACTGTGTAAAATAGTATTTCAAATAGTTGACAGTAACTTATATTTTTATGATATTTTGTTGCCTGTAATGTTATTACGATATTGTAGTCTGTTTATCAACATGTTACATATTCGTAATTAAACTACAAATAATACTTTGCTGACTATTATAGCTTCTCATGTTAAAAATTATAATTTATAATATTAACTACTTGGTCAACTTATTTTCATTGTAAGGAAATGTTTGAAATACAAAATAAAAATATTTCATTTCATCTATCTGGTTATCAAAATAAAAATATTTGATTTAAAGTAGTATCTTATTTGAACCACATTAAATTATACTATATATCAAATTATTAATGATCGTTAATATACGTTGCAAAATATTCAAACGAATAATGAAATATAATACTAATGTACTACAAACTACATTATAAAATACTAATGTAAAGTGTACTTACTTCTGAATCTTCTGTACCTCCATCGGATCCACAGCACACAATTATTGACTCACGAGAATAGGTCCGAATAATTGAACAACAACCACTAAACAACACACACAACACGTTTTATAAAATTGTGACAACGAACGAGAAGATGTCACACCGACCACGAACAAAATAATACTGCGATTTAAACAATGATCCCTTCCACGGAGGTGGTACGGTCAGGTTATCCTAGGCAGGTTAGACGCTGAGGGTCTATAAACACTAGATACAAAACCAACAAAAAAAAAATTATGGCGGGGCGCCGACCCTATTTCCCGGAATTCCCTGTTTTCGTATCACACATCCGTGGGAGGGGGTCGGTTAAAATGGCAGTATTATTTTATTCGTGGTCGGAGTAACATCTTCTCGTTCGTTGTCACGATTTTATAAAATGTGTTGTGTGTGTTGTTTTGTGATTGTTGTTCAATTATTCGGACCTATTCTCGTGAGTCAATAATTGTGTACTGTGGATCCGACGGAGGTACAGAAGATTCAGGAGTAAGTACACTTTACGTTAGTATTTAATAATGTAGTTTGTAGTACATTAGTATTATATTTTATTATTCGTGTGTAGAATATTGGATGCAAGGTTTTCTTTCATATTTTGCAACTTCAATGTCCCTTTAACACTAGATTTACAAAGCACTAAAACTGACTACTTAATATTATTTTACAAAAATAACAAGAACGTGTCTATCCTCATTTGTATCAATTTTTTAAATAATATATACCCAAAAAAATAATTTTGTTGAATAATTCCCCATGGATACGTCTTCGCAATGTCAATAATTGTAAATTATAAATATTAGATCCCGTCATTTTGACAGGCCCCGTGAACCTAGTGTCTTTCGTTTGTCTCGAGGCAACGGACACGATTATGTTCCATCTCACACAATGTACACTTTACATTAGTATTTTGTAATGTGTAATGAATATCTCGCAAACTAAAGTTGAGCGGCGGTAATATGTATAGGTAAAAGTTGTTCAGAATGACAATATATTACAAGGTCATCAAAATCGGTGAGGAAGCCCCTAATGTGAATAATTACCCTAATATCTCGTAACTTCTACAAAAAATCGTCGTTTTGTTTATTTTGTTTTGAAATCGAAAATTTTGTTCATTTCTTAAAATTCGGTTTCGAATCAATTTATAATGTTGTTGACTCATCGATTGACGGGTACCAGTTGATTAAGGACCGGTCATTTTGACCACGCACAATTGGCACAGGTATACAACAAGCATCGGTAGGTTTAGTGTTGAGAATTTTTTTCCGAGTAACTATTGGACACATGGAACTTGACCTTTCGGAGAATATAAAGAGTCTTGAAGTACTTGAAGTACACGACCACTACAATCGTAATGTGAAACACGAATCGTCGTGGGCGGATGGATTAGGAATCACATTGAACATCTATCATCCTGAAACAACGTTTAGAAACTTGAGTCGACTTTAATAGTTAATTAGAGTATTCTGCCCGTTGATTAATCATTCGGCCGCGCGCCCCACGCACCGGTACGGAATCGATGCCCGCCCCGTTGGAAATCTTGAAAGGCGGCGTCGCCTCGGAAGCGTTCGGAAGCCGAGAGAGAGACGAATAACAATTTAATTGCACTTACAGCCGTCTCACAGTTTCTAAACTCGCCTCTATTCGTAATTAGGCTTGCGGCTGGTCGCGGGAACCGTGGTTAAATAATTCAATCCGGCGCTTCTGCGTGTAAACTAAGGATTCCAGTATGTCTGCCACCTGCTGTAACGAAATTCTCAGCAAGTTGGTAACGAGATATTAAGTGGCTTATACAACACAAACGATTCCGCTATCGATGACAACGCTCTGTAAGCTATCGGAGTAATGGGGACGAGTTTACAGCCGAATAATCTGTACACGAGGGAGCGCGTTGTTCTGTCGTTATCGTTGGTTCTTGTTTCGGATACGGAGAAACCTAAATAGAAATTTTTAGCTGCAATTCTTTATTAGTTTCCAAGATGTTTGTAAAAAAAAATTTACTCAACCCAGACCAAATGAATATTTACGGTTCTCTTTCGATGTAAGACTATGGCTCGGAGCGGCTTTCGACATATTACGGATGAGGGTATCTGTTTTCTTGTTGCGAAAAAAGCATCGTCGTCTTATATCGAAAGAAAACGCAGTTCGGTAGGTCGTGAAGTGTTTACACAACAGTAGACAAGCAGGAATCCGATGCTGATGCACCCGCCGAGGCAGACTTACAGGTATGCACAGAATTGGCTATAGCGATGGCGAAGTTTTTTTAGAAATATCTCGAAAACTGATAAAGGTCCGCAGTTAAAATTTTATATTCAAGGTCCTATTCCCATTCCCTAGAACCCCTCCGAGTCTCATCTCAACATCATGCGTGGACCATACTGTATTGCAGCCGTTGTTTTTCGAAAGAACCTTATGCCAAGCAACGAACGCAGGCGAGGTGATTAGCATTTCATTTGGCGGAAACATACTCGACTCGCGGAGAATTCGCGGAATACATTCGAACGACATGTAACTTCCTGTTATTACGACGCAGCCCGCGATGCTATCCGCTCGTCTGCACTTTATCGGAACAGAGGACTCCGGGTGTATGTATTAGTCATCATCAGCATGCATACGCAAAGTTTCTTTGTATGCGTCTGGTCGGAGCGAAAAGGACCGATGCGCCAGGCAATCTAACGGAAACGAATTTCGGCAGAGCGAACTGGCAAACGTAACGAATCAACAAAGAGAAAATAATCGGGCCCCGGGTGCGGCGACATAATAAAACGGTCGCGATATAGGCCAAAACCCAGGCATGCGTTCCCACACAGACACGGGCATTTTGACAAATTTATATGCTAATCTCGTGCAGTTGACGAGCCCGAGATTAACTTCGTCCTCTAGTTAACAGGCTGCAAACCTAGCCCAGCCGAGTCTCTGTTTCCTCCAGTCGCCCGACAAAGTTGGTTGTCACCTCATTTGCGCCGCAACGAAATGACAGTAACATTATTCCGCTGGGTACGAAGTTCCTCCACGGATTGGACGCATTTGATTCGAGTTGCGGCTACGAGCAAAGCGCCGCATCTGTCGAACTGTTCCGAAGACGTTTTTTAACGAGAAACTTATGTTGTTGGCGCTGCGGCGACTACCGGCGCTCGGCAGCGGTCGGCCCTGATATCATCGAACCTTGCCCAATGCGTATGGCAGAGTAATTAAATCCAGCTTGCAGGATGCAGCTTGCAGCTTGTTGGATGCCTTCAAGAAGGAGACCGCCTAATTCGCAATCCAATGTAAGCTGACAATACATGGTACAAAGAATTACAATTTATTCCACAGGGTGTTCCGTTTGAAGATTCCCAAACTACAGTGATTTCTCTAAAACTCATTCTGCTCCAGAGGAGACGTCTTATGATAGTCACAAATCTTCTCTAAGTGGACGCGGTTCCGTCTATAAGCTAAATTTTAAACGACAGTAAATAACCTTCAATGACCTTGGTAGACGAAAGTGTTATAGATCAGCGAATTCATCTCGGGATAGGATGCAAGCAGTTCCGTATAATATAACAGAGGTCACCTTGAAATCTCGGAAGCACGTCCACCATGTGTTAACATTGCCGTAGCATAGAAAATTTAAACTTATTTGTTTGCGATAAATCTGTAGTCTTTATGAAGTTGTACACGGTGCGTTATCGTGAGTGTTCATACAATCGCTGAGGTTGGAAATTATATCGAATAATAATCGTTGGGTTTGAAACATAAATAATTGATATTATTGTGTTGAATGTACAGAGCGTAACTACGTTAAACAATAAGTTGAAAAAAGGAAATAACAATGTTTTTGTTTGATGCCTGGATATATATGTATGTAAATTATTGTACAGATGTAGTTACACGAAGTAGAACAGGCAGATAATGAACAGACAAGTATTCATCGAATTTTCCAACTCGATTTTCTCGAAAACAAGACATTAATGTATGAACTGTTTGTATATTAATCTCGATTTAAATTATTAATACGTTTAATTGATTTGATTTATTGATATAAGCCATCAATTACTATTTTTAAGCAGCAATTCTAGACCATCAATTGTTGATTATACCTAGTAATTGTAAATTGCTGACTCTTAGCGTTTCGTTGAAAAATATAGTTGATCTGATGGTGATTTGAATATTTTATTAGCTGAGTGTATTATTGATCGCTATTAATATAAACATTTTGAATAATGAGATAGCCTCGTGTTGATACCAAATATAAATTCGTTATTCAATTGTTACTATATTCTATTTTACTTTTATTAAGTTAATTTTTATGGAATTAAATTCGAGATAATGAAATAAAAGACATAAATTTTTCTTACTTGTGAAAACGTTGTGCAAAGAGTACAAGTTTTATTTTTTTTTAATTTGAATTGGTATAAAACAAAGTATATAAACATAAATAAATTAATTTATATTATCGAAAAGTGAATAAGTCACCGAGCCCCTTAAAACAATGGAGGCAAAGTTTATTTCTGCTCAAAGCATTGTCGAAAGATAAAAATAGTTGCCAAGGGTCGTCGCGTAAAACCTCAAAGACGCCGAAAAGTATTGTTTCTCATTTCCGTCGGACAGAAGAGGAAAATATTTCCAGGTTTACGTTTCGCGGAATTCTTTTCATCTCCGGAGAATATGCCGGTGAAATTCGTCTAAGAAAAAATTGCAGGTCAAGTCGTTTTGAAAGCGCGAGGATTGACCCATTTCCAAAATGAACAGTGTGCCTACCGGAAGCTTATTAATAGGATTTTCAATCATTAAACGGTGCCAGAGGGAAATTTAATCCATAAGTACAATAGGCATTCAAACTCATACGACTACTATGCATAATATCACAGACCACTGATATTTATCAGGTACATAACAGTTCTAATAGTTCTTGCTTTATAACATTAACATCAAAAATTTCCAAGCGTAATTGAACAATGGTAAATGCATTACAAACATATTTTTTTTTTATAATCTGCCATTATCAAAATTGAAATAGGGATCAATCAAAATTGAGAGCAGCCTCACAGACGATTTTTAGTACTTAACAAATAAACATCATCTTCAGAATATTACCAAATTACAAAGTCCTTAGCCACGGATCATAGAATTTCAAAAAATTAGGAAGTAGTCGCCGACAGATAATGCGTTACTGTTAACGAAAACAACGAATATTTGTATCACGGAAACGAGATCGAAAATCGATACGGTTCACGGTGGATATTCGCAAAAAGTAAATCACTTTCGCTTGCTTGTCTCCCCCAACGCTTCACGAATCCTTTATCCGGCATATTTTCAGGGAAGCGAAACAAAAGTACGATGAACGATTTCGTTAAACATTTGTTGGCTGTCAGTGTTCCATCGTGCCGTTCCCGTGTAATCCATGTTTTATTTAATCGCCTGATATTTAAACGAGAACCGGGAAACAAAGTCGCGATACAATACCGGGCCGGCGGCAGATTGTTTTGTAAATAATTCCAATCTCGCTCGAAAATAATAATTTTCGGCTCCCGGCAAATGAAATGTTAACTGAGTACATGCAGGTCTTTCTCTACCTCTCGTCCCGACGTAGTTTTAAAATTTATCGTTTTTCTGCGCGCTGCTGAATCCGCGTGGTTTGACTCGTTAACATAACACGCCAAAACAATAATTTTCCGAACGGGTAAATACTACGCGGGCGTGGCTGTCCGGCGAATATCAGTTTCGAAAAATCCGCGGAATAAAACATGAATTTCCGTACGGTCTGCATTATCGTCGCGCGATGTACGCGCGGATTTTACGTGTTTTTCATTCACGCTTCCCCCGTTTCGCCGTCTCGCGACCGAACGCCCGAGCTCGTTTTCTTTACTGTCGAATAGAATTAATAAACGCGATAGTAACAGACGTAACCCCGCAGGGGCGAGACATATTTATTCATGAAAGGCAAACGAAAAGGTGTTGTTGTTGCGTTCAATGGAACTGCTCTTGCAGAACTTACCGGGGGTATTACGATCTTTATGCATCGGCGGAAAAGTACACGACAGAGGAAAAGATTTTTATAGGCGCCGTGCACTTGAACCAACCATGAACCTTGCGATATATCGCTTTTATCCGTGGACAGACTTTCAATCGTGCCTGTCGATGGTTCTTTAGTTTCTATGAACTTCGTGACACGAGTCGGTAGTATTAGGTGTATGTTTATCAATTACAGTTTTATTTTGAAATCAAATCTTTCGTCTGCCGTATTGGAGGCCCATTAGTTATTGGACTGCGGAATTGATGTATTTATGACAAAAGTGAGAAGATAGAACACAATATTTTTCTATGAAAAAGTTTATTAGAATTGAGATAGAAAATTTTTATTTGGAATAATGATCCATAGTATACAGTGATTTCTCTGTATGTATCGCCAAGGCCTGGATGATAAACTTTGAAAATTATCCCCACTACCGCGGGGTATACCCTGTAAGGAGCCACGAAGCTCGAGAGGCCTCGGACGCCGAGGAGTGTAAACGTAACACGACTCGGGTATGTCACCTGGACGATATACAACGCAGTCAAGACTCGTGTTGTTGACATGTACCGAGAACTCACTGTACTCGTTACTTGTAGGATGAAGTAAACATATAGAAAGTGATGCAGATTGAAATAATTACTACAGGAAGTAAAAACTCCCTTGTTCCAATTTTCTCGAAAACAAGAAAATAATAATCGCCACAGTTTAGTATTCCATAAATAAAGCATAAAACTACTGCCATACTATTTTAATAATTGGAAAATAATTGAAAACTAATAATTGAAAGCTAAATAGTGGACTAATAATAATTGGAAATAATTGATTCATAATTTCTTTGAAACAAACCAAAAGCAAGTTTTACTGTATTGAATAATTTAATATATCTAGTAGCACATCTTGTTGATTTTTTCGATGGGTTCCTCTTGTTTTCGAGGTAAATATTCATGCACAGTATTTACTTATGCGTCACGACACAATCGGAAAGAACAGCGAGAGGACAATTTCGCGAACCTATAATCTGATCGTGCCTAACTCATGGAACAATGAAACTAATCGATTTCATCCAGCTACGGAACCACACTGATCGATCGACTCGCGACCAAATAGCTTTATTATCCCTACTGACCTAATCGTTCGTCCACAATTACTCGCATGTCCCACGGATACAACAGAGTAATTTGAGATCGGAAGGGAGAGCCAAGAGAGGGGGGGGGGGGGGGAGAGCGGCGTGTAACGGGATTTTTCAACGGGGGAACGCAGGTTTTAATTTCGAAATTTCCATCCTCGGGGTAACCGGTCGCGCCTGTATATAAATGATGCAATTGCCTTCGGCGCGGACGGGCAAAAATAAATTACGTTCACCCCTGGCAGAATTCGCCGCGTGCAGGGCGGAACGGTCGTGCAAATTTATTTGCGCGAAGAAGCACGAAAGAGTGAGCCGTGTGCTAGCTCCCTTCGTTCCGAAGGGGCCGGCAATAAAGGAATCACGCGGATCAGGTTAAGGCGATTTATTGTCCAGCTAAGTTTGCCATATTCGATAGAAAAAAAGAAAAAAGAAAAAAAGGGGGAAAAGCCGTCTCGCATTTGCTGCTACACGCTATAAAAGGGGCCACAATGGGGACAGATAAAGTCAATAATTCGTCCCGTTTGACGCGAGGCTTATTGCTACCTCCGTCGCAGGTGAATCGCGGACTCCTCGGGCTACCAATTTGTCTGGAATAGTTTATGGTCGAATCTCGACAGTCCGAGACTGTGTAATTCGTATTTCGCTCGTGTCCACTGGTGTTCGAACGTCTGCCCAGGATTTCGATGATCGAAATGTTACACAACTGTAACAGTTTGCCCTTTTTTGTGATCTGTAAAATACGATGTTATTTTCGTCCATTGATCAAAAACTTTATTGTGTGAAAATTTCGTAGACTCCCGATCAAGAAGACAACGCGGGTGTTTTATCATTACCAGACTGCTGATTTTATGCATTTAACGAGTTCGTCAAATGCAACACGTTACATTTAAAGAATGTAAAGATACCGCTGCATTGTTACCAATTTATTATAATTATTGGTAAAACAATTGAATGTCCATGTAGTTCCGGTATATTGGAATTAATCCAGGCAACATTTGGTTTGCATAAAAATCCGCTATAAATCGAAGTTGAAGTTGAAGTTTTAAATTCTCGTAAAATTGGTAAATGACATTAGTGAATAATAAAATTAATAATAATGATAAAACTAAATAATAAATTATTTATAATAATACATTACCCCATTCTTCTTTAACGCAATTTTTCATTCACTGATATTTTGAACCTGTCTATTTTCTTCTGAATGATATCCAAATCAAGTGTTCAAACCGTTGTTACACTGTTCACACATTTCAGATCGCACTTTTGTCAATTCCACTATTACATATGATGATACCAATTGTTAAAGTTCACTGCCCCGAAAATATTGTCGAGTTTACACATATGTTCGTTTTCTTCGTTCAGACTTAAAACCACAGAATTCAAAATCGTATATTTCATACTTAATAACTAGTCTGCGGATTTTATGCATTTATGACGTTAGAAAAAGAAAAACATTAGAAAAATTTTAAAAGACATATTATTTTCAACCTATTATACATATTAAGAAAAAAATAAATGTCCATTTCACTCCAGTCTGTTGCAATTCAAGTAGGAAGATTTTATTTTGTATAAAGATCCGCAGTGTAGTATAACCTAACAAGTCCAAGTATAACTTTCACGTCAAAAGAGGAGCATTAGCTGGCAAGGTAATTTAGCTCGTATTTTTAAATTTTTTGAACGTTTCAAAATGGAAAAAATGTGTTTATTAATAGCACCGGGGGGAGCATGAAGACGTAATTTCTTCTTCGCCAAACAGCGACGATTGCGCCGCGTAATAGATTTCAATAAATTATATTTCCGATCGAAATTTTCAGATACGTCCGTCAGTAACGTTCGTCGCTTTTCTACAGAATTCATACGCGGAGAGCATTTATCACATAGGGGGAATTTTAACGAGTTCCCTACTGGTGTGCAATAAATCTGCGATGACCATCGATCAGAGAAAGTCAATCATCCGGTATCTCTGCGCCGAGCTTGTATAAAAACAAACAACACCGTAAGATTTATTGTACGCGTAGCTCGTGCGTTGAACGTATTACTTGCCGCTGTCATAATGCGTAATAGTCGAAATCGTTCGAATATTTATTACGTATTAGCTCCGATCCATTGGAAATCAATCGCGATATTAATCCGCTACGATTATAATGCGTCGGAGAAAAGTAATTTATTACACCTATGTATAACAGAATCATTTCGATACACATCTCCGCTCGATAGATTTTCATTTTCACCATCTTTGTTCGTGTGTATTGTGTCGTCAAACGTTTATTTACTTTTTAACACGGCATGATTCTGCCATCTGGCGTTACGATAAATATCGCATACTGTATGAGAAGCATTATCTTTGTACGATCGTTAGAACAATTTCAAAATTCTACTTCTACCTTACTCACTGTAGAAAAGGTTAACGGTGTACCAAGAAATCCCGCGCGTGAGCGTTCTCATATCCTCTGTGGTAGGAGCTACATGCGCTTCCGCGCCTTGCCGTGACGCTAGTGTTGTCGGCATTAGCGTTAGCCGCATGCGGGCGGCAAAAGACTTTCTAGACTCTCCGTGGTCAAAGAATCGAGGCGGATTTGCCGCCTTTTACCACTTCTGTTGAAGCCTTGGTACAGACAATACGTTGAATAAAGAATTGTATTTCTTATATACGCGCAGTGGTGATTTCCACCCACTTTTTGGTTTCCTAGCCATAAATCTTACAGTTGTTGTTAACGATGTCGGTATTTCAGAACGAGAGACGCGAAACCTCAAATGGTGATTGGTCTACTCCTATACCTCTGTGCTTAAAGCAAGGAAAACCCGTAAATTTTGATGAAATGGAAACAATAAATTCAAATTGAAAGTACGTGCATGCATATCATCGATAAATCGATACGATTCCAATCCGATATTGTTTGTCTGCAAGATAAAGAATTAATCTTAGCGTAATGACATTTTTAAATCTTCTTATAGAGTTACCTTACTATACGTTCGTACAGAAACACGTATTATACATATATCCGTACATACCTGTATCTATACATATACACATAGATATATATGTATGTCGCGGGTAGCAGCAAGCAACAAATAACAATGTCGACGATGGAAGGTTCACTTAGCAAATGGACAAATGTTGTTAATGGATGGCAATATCGATGGTTTGTTCTAGATGACAACGCCGGTCTTTTATCGTACTATACGGTAAGATTACTTGATCAATTACAATATATTTTCAATTAGTTTTACTGCCCATTGCTAATAGGTTACACACCCCACTACCCTGTCAAAAAATTGAATTAATACATATTCCAGTACTACAATCCGATGTGTACTTTTTCCGCACGAATATCTTGTTTTTTCGTTTACAGTACTCTACGTCATTACGATCGTTTATTAAAAAAAAACATTCTATCTGTCATAATCAGCTGATTTCTTAATTTCGAATAATAAAGTTGCTTCCGAAGCGATTAGAAGGAACGATTTCTTATCAAACATACATAATAAGAGTGAGCCATATTTGAAACAAAAAAAAACTCTTAATTTAATATTTATGCTAATATTTTTGCATATTTCAAAAAATATACATTTTTATTGTTACTGGTTATTACTATTCAAATTCACACTTTACGCTTATTACATTTCAGAGTAAAGAGAAGATGATGAGAGGAGCGCGTAGAGGATGCGTGCGTTTAAGGGGTGCTATTATTGGCATAGACGACGAAGATGATAGCACATTTACAATTACAACATCGTCATACAAAGACGATCCAAAAACATTTCATTTTCAAACACGAAATGCAGAGGAGCGCGAGCGCTGGATTCGTGCTTTGGAAGACACTATATTACGTCACTCTCATGCTGTACGATCAATTTATTCTTTAGTCATGTCAGAAAAACTCTAAACTGATTTAACAGAAACAATTTTTTACCATGCCAGAGATGGGATCCCAAGAAATCTCCTCCCAAGCAAGATTTTGATCGTAAAGTGGCCGAAGCAGATGCTTATCTTCAATTGTTAATCGATCAAATAAAAGTAATTGAAACAAAACAAAGAAATGCAGCTACAGAAGACGAAGAAAAGCAAGAAAAATATACAGCAATTTTAACACAAGCCAATGCAATGCTTAATTCTGTTAAGCATACGATAGTTCAATTGCAAATTGCAAAGGTAATATTTTAGTATAACAGCAGTATACGATTTAGATAAATCTTATACATTCAATCAAATTCTATGGAATGTACATAACGAATACTATATTTCTAGAATACAGCAATACCTGTGAATGGAATATATAGGGGACCCACTGACTCGATACACGTTCAATCCTTATCTCATGGTAACTATTTCGGTAAATCATAGAGAATCCATTTACGATAGGAAGATTTTAATTGAGTGAATTTCAGTTGCTACTAGAGAACCAGAAGCAACTGTACAAACTGGTATTGAATTAGGTTCTGAATGTGTAGAACCAAGAGTACCTACATTGCCAAATGGTAATTCTGTTTTCATTGATTGTACTCGCCAAAGTATATCTTTGTGTAGTAAAATATTTGGTTTGTTGTTTCATTACTATTTAAAAAAATAATTTTACAAACTATCTTTATATTTCACTTGTAAAGCTGTCGTAGATAGAGATCTTCCAGTACCACAATTCTCTTATTCATCTTCGGACGAAGACGAAGACTATTACGACGCGGCAGATGAGATATCTCCACCTTCTGCAATGCAAAATCATATTACTGTGCAAGTATTCATAAATATTGTCAAACGAAAAGTATGTTACTTGAAGTATACTTGACAAGTTTCATAATAACGCTTAAACGTTTTAGTAGACGACGAGATAGCGAACGCTCGCAAACGCACGCAGACAGTTCTAATGAAAATCGAAAACAAAACCCGTTGCCGCCTACGAAAGGTGACGGATCTGTTGATTACGACGGTAAGTCTGTGTAGTTTAGATATAGCATATTCCATCTAACTTGATTAACTTAAACGTCTTTTAGCTTGTTGTTGATGCTAGAAAAAAAGGTCTTAGAGAAACATGATTTGCTTTGAAGGGACGACCTTTTATAAAGAAACATATGCTTGAGACATTCACCTTTAGAATCTAAAAAATTGCTCTCAAGATCATTTAAAGCTCGCATGAAGGTCACGATATCAGAGTTCGTTGGTTTTCTCTTGACTGTTACGCGATAATGATAAAAACTTACAGTTCCATTGAGAAAAAGAAAACTATCACTGACCTCGAATCGTCGAGAAATGTGACTTTGAAAAAAATTGTTTGCCTCTCACAATAGTAAACCCTACGAACCAAATCTCGTCCTCTTCTAATATTTTTCTTCATCATCAAGAACTAATGAGATATTTAGAATGGTCAAGTTAGGTATTTTTCTGTATATGAAATATAATATAATGACAACATGCTTTTATATTGCACATATGTATTTATAATTTATAATACTTCATATACATATTAAAGTGTACGATTTTGGACGTGTACCGAAAGGATACATGTACATGGAGTCTATGAACCGTATATTCGCAAATTAACTACCCGTGTTCTTAATACACGTCTAATTATGCATTCTAATCTCCGTGCATTTTTATACATGGATCCGTTCGACACATCGCGTCGAGTCCCAGCAACTGATACGTTTTTGTTTTCCGATCGGATTCTTTTAGACTGTGATGTTAGAAGGGAGACATAAACGAAACAGTAATAAATTCACGGTCAACTGTTCGACGCTATGTCACTGTCTATTAAATACATGTATAATATTAACACACAAATATTCGTGAAATTAAAATACACGGATTAAGAATCCGTGTATTTAATATTACACGAATTAAGATCCGGATTCGTTTATTACACGTGTACACGTGTATTTACACACACATGAAATAGGGACCTCTAATCATGCATATATATGTATATATATTTCTACTGTATTTGATGCATATAATCTTTCTATTCATATTTGGAATCAAGAAAACGTTTGAAGCAAGGAAGTGAATGACTAAAATAAAATGAGTATACATATATTTAGATTAGCAAAACTAAATTGGGACACGTTCATATAGATCAAATTCTTACGCGTGTAGTTGAGACTTTCACGAAATTTATATTAAAATTGATCTGTCTCGGTATTTAAAATTTCAATATAAATCGTTAAAAAAATGAATGTCCGAGATTAAGTGCATTCGTAGATATCGATAATGCAGGTTTGCACCATTCGACTTTACCCGCAACTAAAATTATTGATTTTAGGGAGCATCTTACACAACACGTGAATTATCGTGTTAGCGTAACGTTATCGTAAAATAGTCGTCGAATTTGTACTTAAAGTCAACCCTGAATGTCTGATAATATGACGAATTCACAGGCAGAAAGATTTTATCAAACTTTCATGTTTTCTTCCTTTCTGTGGATTTTATTTCTCAGAAGAAGGTTTTTATGTTATGTGTAGTTCATTTTTCATATAGTGAAAGAATTTAGGAATGGATATTACTTGGTATATTACAGAAAAACAATATGCTGCCTGCAGATTCAAGAAGTAAGTCATCAGTTTATAGAAAAATCTAAATATTCTATCAACTCGTTGTACAAGCTTTGAATGAAGATTGTTTTACAAATTTTTTTAGAACCGTTTTATTTCCATACATAAATAAGACAAACAATATTTGAATTGTTCTGAAATATATTATTATTAATTTATCGATAGTTGTTGTTAACTTTTACAATTATGTTCTGTTGTAGCTCTTTACGAGGAGGAAAGCGAAACAGAAAGTTAGTAATTATTCTATTAAAATATATACATGTATGCGTATACAAATATTAAAGTTACTAAGAAATAGAATGACACAAGAAAATAATGTATGTGTTTACTTAACCTGATATGTACAAATCTTTTCAGTGGATTCCATGGAATCCCATGGTTCAGTTGTAACCCATCTCTTATCGCAAGTAAAGATTGGCATGGATTTGACAAAAGTAGCATTACCTACATTTATTTTGGAACGCAGATCGCTTTTGGAAATGTACGCAGATTACTTTACCCATCCAGACCAGTTCATAAGGTACACCATATTAAAGAGATATATCACTTAAAATGCATCGTGATTATTGATAAAGTATGTTATAAAATTGCATTGTTTAATGTTTTAGCATAGCAGATATGACTACCCCAAGAGATAGAATGATTCAAGTAGTTCGTTGGTACTTATGCAGCTTCCATGCAGGTCGCAAGTCAGGGGTAGCTAAAAAACCATACAATCCAATATTAGGTGAAATTTTTAGATGTCATTGGGATATTCCCAGCGACACTGTAGATAGTACAAATGACATAAAATTAGTTGCCGAAGGTCCTGTACCTTGGTGTAGAGAGAACCAACTTTCATTCGTGGCCGAACAAGTTTCTCATCATCCACCGAGTAAGCTTTTTACTTGTTAATCATTTGAAATCATCTGATTTGAAAACGCACTTAATCAAAATAGTATTTTCTTCATGTAGTAAGTGCATTCTACGCTGAACATTATACAAAGCAAATTAGCTTTGGAGCACACGTATGGACAAAAAGTAAATTCCTTGGATTAAGTATAGGAGTACATAATGTAGGAAAGGGTTGGGTGAATGTATTACAATACGGAGAAGAATACGTTTTAACTTTTCCAAATGGTTATGGTAGATCTATTCTCACTGTACCATGGATAGAATTAGGGGGAACTGCGACTATACATTGCGCGCAAACTGGCTTCCAAGCTACCGTAGAATTCATAACAAAACCTTTCTACGGTGGTAAACGTAATCGTATTACATGTCAAATTACACAACCAGGAGATAAGAAACCGTTTCTTTCAATAAATGGGGAATGGAGTGGTGCTATGGAGGCAAAATGGGCTGATGGCGTAAGTGTGTCAAAGCTAAATACTCTAATTTCCAATTAAAATGATTATTAGACAAAGTGTTAATTCGAAATGTTTTTTACTTCTTGTTACAAAGATTGTCAATTTGCAGAGAACTGAAATATTTGCGGATGTTAGAGAGCTTGAAACGCAAAAGAAACTAGTAATACCAGTCTGTGAACAAGAAGAACACGAGTCGCGAAAAGTTTGGCGAGATGTGACTGTTGGATTGAGAATCAACGATATGGAAAAAGCCACTGCAGCCAAGTGTACGATCGAACAAAGACAACGCGATGAAGCGCGAATTAGGAAAGAAAATAACGCTATTTGGCAAACTAAGGTATACATTTTTTGAAATTCTGGTCGTTTTCTATCTCAAAAAGAGAAGAACACATGATAATAACGTAATACCCCATTTGTTAAACAGCTTTTTAAGGAAACTAAAGAGGGTGGTTGGGTGTACGTTAAGCCCCTCGCAGACAGATTACATTTGCCTCTAGATCAAGCGGGGACAACGTAAATCTAGAAAATATTTCGCCACAGTCTATGATATTGCACAGTACTAGAAACTTCTTAAAGCCTAATTAACTGAGGGCACGACTAATCTTAGTATTAGTTAATTTATAAAATATATTTTAATGCTTTTCAAGACACCGTTTTTACGCCTAATGACTCTTACCTTTGAAACAAAGAAAATTGAAGGAATTATACGCACGTTCTTTCTTCGAAAATGTTACTTTCCATCTAAACCTGATTAAGTACAATAGCAAATATTAAAGTGGTGTATAATATTAAGATTTCATTCGATGATGTACATGTATTTTGATAGCTGGCAAATTATTTTTTATAATACATAACTATTGATAGCCACGATATTAAACATAAATCATGATAGTATCGTGCCATGTATTATATGTGGACATAGATTTACATAGCTTATGTATTGTTATAAATTTAAATAGCTGTAAAAATGATATTCTCGACATTTCAGTTCTTGCAAATGAAAGATCAAATGTAACATAGTATAATACCAAGTGAAATCAATAAAAATATAATTAAATAATACTAAGGAAAATGTAAAAGCATATCATTTTTGGATATAGACGTACATTTGAAAATTGAATGGATCCATACTAAATTAATTTATGCTAGGCGCTTCAAGGTTTTACAGCCACGTTTAAACAATTTAGACGGTAAACTACTTGTAAAGATAATAAAATTCGTAAATTAGAAGATATTATATATTATGTACCTATATTGCATGAGAGTACTCACACAATTGTTTCTTAGCATCAATTTAGATGGCTGACACTTTATTGAATAGTGTAAATACGTTTAATCGTTTTCTGTTACTTTTTATGTACAGCATTTTTTGTCTGTGCACTATTTCTCTTTTGAACAGGGAATACGTTTTATGACATATTGAATTCCAATTACAAATTCTAATTAAACTACAGTATTGGATATGAAATGTAATATATTAATAGAAATGTAAAATTTCGATAAAATAGAACTTTATTTGTGCATTTGTATAATACATATTTAATGAATTTAAATTATAATTATGAGATTTTTATTTGCAATAAAAAAATTTCAGGAAATATTGTTTTTGCATGAAGTAACAAAAATGAGTTTCTTGTGGAAACAAAAAATATAATTAAATTTCATTCATCGGTTTTTCCAAATATATATGTCCAATGTAATAATCGGATGCGACTCTATGAGGTTGTGGAAATCGTTTTGTCGATAATACTAAATGCTCCAAACCAATTTTTATCACCGAGAGACCTACTTCGCAGTATGATTTGTTCGTGGAGTCGGTAATATTTTTATTTGTCTCATATTTATATAGTACTTTAACAATAGATACTTTTTGCAAAGTTATGATATTATTAGTTAAAATTGTTTTAGGCTCTATCATTAAATTTAAATTCCAGTCCATTGGTTTTAGAATAAGGTAATGAGCTTCTTTCCCCACAAAAGACTGTAAAACTATTTCCTCGCCGAATATACCAGTCATTGAAGTTTTTATGGCTATTAAAAAATCAATGAAAGGGTCGGTTGCACTTTTTGTTTTTAAATTATTTGATAAACTACAGTCAACGGAGTAACTCCACAATTTAAGCGAATTATTTCTATCAACCTTTCCCAAATATTGTAAGCATCTGTTGCAAATTATATCGTTTCCATCTATTTTTAAATTTTCGTTAAATACACCTGTATGGACGACAATAAAAAATGGCCCATAAAAGATATCGGATTCCGATGGCATCAAATTTTGCGTTATAGTGTCATGGTTGTGTTTGCAACAAAACCATTCGCTTGGATCATAGTTCAAGTCTGGCATAGGCAATACCCTCTTAACAAATATTTCTTTAGAAAGAGTAATTTTACAGCATGCGCATAATATGCTGCAACAAGATTCATTAAGTAATTCAAGGGTTCCTGAGTTGCAAGAAGATATAGAATCATTTGGAAAATTTATTTTTGGCAAAGAGTTATTAACCAATTCCATTTGGAGGGTTCCAAACACAGATCTGGATTTAATTTGTAAACGAAAACAAATCCAATTATTTATTATATTTAACGCCGATAACGAGTTTGGTATCAATTTTATGGATTTCACCAACAATTTTAATATTTCATTTCCTATACTAATTTCAATACTTTCTTCTAAAAGTTTGATCCCAACTATCGCAGAATTTACTTTCATTCGTAAGTGGATGAAAGCGTTGCATATTTGGAGTCTTGGTCTCAATTCCAACGTTATAGATTCTATCATATTAAAATATATCAATGTAATAATTCGGTTATTATTTTCAATAACTTAATATCGACAATTTAAGTAATTTAAAAGGATATTACTTTAAACAAAAATTATAGTACAAGAGACCTAAAAAGAAATTACAAATTTAAATTACAAGAAACAAAATTTGTATGTACAGGAGAGAATAAAATGTTTATACTTTTACCTTCGAAACTGTAAATTTATTATAAAGTTATAAACTTTATTGCTATAAAGTTATAAACCACCTGACATAAGGAATCGTTGCGTTAAAAATCACTCCATACATTTCCCAATATTTATATTATAAAGTCTCCTAAAAAAATCAATATTTAATCGTAAAATAATGTTACGAACTGAGCTGGTAAAATCGAATGAAAAATTTTTTAAATAATTACATCTGTCAGAATTTTCAATCAATGAATAATTGGTCGAAATTATCGAAACAAGGTATACACATTATTCGTTACGACTGCAATCTAAAATCCATTATTTTCAAATTTCATAATTTTCAAATACAGCAAAAGGAGAAGTTACGTAGTTTAAATATTCTCACTTGAGTAGACCACGTGCGGTACTTTGACATGTTTCTATGAAGATCAGTCCACGTTAGTTGTAACATAATACGTGTTCTACATATACTATATGTATGTAGAATTTTCTCAATAAAAGCTCGAACGAAACTTTTCTTGTGATCTCTTTATCCCAGTGAATAGATACATATCATGAATCTATTGAACAGTATATACGCTGGACTGAAGGATACGAGAAATAAAACACTTGAAACTGCGAGATACCTGTCTACCATTTTAGATTGGTTAGGGTTGCTGTGTCGCAATCGTGCGCATAACCTCCGCCTACGTTGCGATCAACAAACATAAAGCAAGGACTTACTTATGTCAGAGAGGAAATGAGAGTGCTCACGCTCGGAGTTTAGTGTCCCCACTTTTCTGCATCATCTTTTTAGCCTGGAACAGAACCTGCATCAACTTTTTAGCCTGAACCAAAATCTGCATCATCTTTTTAGCCTGGACCAGAACCTGCATCATCATACCTACATCATTAGCAGCGGATTCCTAATAATGCCAGAGTGTATACTACTTCTATGTTAAATGAGGCTCTTCTATATAGGCTCTGATCCAGCCTAAAAGATGCTGCAGGTTCTGGTTCAGGCTAAAAAGTTGACGCAGGTTCTGTTCCAGGCTAAAAAGTTGATGCAGATTCTGTTCCAGGCTAAAAAGATGATGTAGAAAATTGGGGACACTAAAACCCCGAGCGTGAGCTCTCATTTTCTCTCTTCTTATATATTCACGTATTTTCCAGAATGCGTCGAGCGTCAGCAGCAGTCAGCAGCTCGTGAACAATCAAGGTCAAATTACGGATAAAAATGTCAACATGAGTTTCGCCTCTATTTAGTATAATGATTATATGCCCTGAGTGTTATAACATAACCTATAGACCGGAGAAATTATAAACAACAGTTTTTAAAATATGGTTGTCCTATACAGATTTTTATCTCACAAAATATGGCAAAATGTGCTCCGTTTACAATCGCCAAGTATGTCTCATTATGTTAACGTTATCCTGCGTTCGTATTAAAAAAAAGTTTAATTCTACAAGTATGATTCAATTTTTTATATTAACAACAATTAACGAACTGTTTTTAGGCCAAGAAAAGAGAGCTTTTTCATCTATCGCACAAATAGTGGAGCATCAAACAGAACCCGGAAACAAAGCACAAAATGAGACCAAGCAAGATTCGTCCAGCACATCATACGAAAATCATAGATATCTTTATCCAGAGTTTTTACCCGACCCAAATCCATTATACCGTAATAGAATGAGAGAAAAATTAGAACGCTTTGATATGCTAGCCAGAAGGTCTATCATCAATATCCCTGAATTCTATGTTGGCTCTATATTAGCGGTAACATATTCAGAACCACACTCACCTGGAAAAGTAAATAGATTCGTTGGCATATGCATACTCAGAGAAGGTTGTGGATTAAGGGCTTCGTTCATTCTAAGAAATGTTGTGGATGGTGAACCCATAGAAGTAAAGTACGACCTATACGATCCAGCTATCCAGAAAGTTGAATGTTTAAGGTAGAATATGTTTATATAATTAGCATGTTTTTCTATTTTCATCAAATTATATATTGTAATAGAACGTTTACAAAACGAAAAACCATTGAACATTTTCAATGTTTACAGATTGGAGAGAAGATTGGACAATGATCTACTTTATCTCAGGGACGCACCAGAAGAATATAGTACATTCCCATTCGATATGGATGTAGAACTGGTACCCGAAGGAGCACCGGTTCCAGTCAATGAAATTAAAATCCCTCTTAAAGATCAGAAATGGTTCAAGAGATGGGAACGAGAAGATTTGAAAGGAGTGGTAGACTTGAATCCGCTTATTAACGAAAAACGTAGAATGCAAGCAGCAGCTGTTGCTAAACCATGGGAGAAATACGATTTAATGAAAACTTACAGGTAAAAATTTCTATAACGAAGTGTACATAAATTTATTTTACATATGGAACTGTTTATACATCCTCGCGCATTTCCTTTTATTTTTTATCAGGGCGACCATTCCGCAAGAAGAGCAGGAGGAAATATTTTCTGAATTACAAACTGAACTCTGTCAGTTAGAGGTGAAGAAGAATATACTGAAACGTAAACGTACATTTTCCAGGCCAAAGAAGAGTGTATAATTTCTTTTATATTATAAATAAAAATTGATCTTTAGCGCTCTACCCTCGTCTACCTTCTGCGGACAAGGCTGAATGATTTTTCACACGCATTGTCAGCTGCGTAGCCAGCTACGGCTGTGCTATGGCCTACCCCCACTCCGTTAAGTCACTTATCTGCTAATAGGCATGCTGAGCAGTTCTGGGGCAGAGAGGAAATGAGAGTGCTCACGCTCGGAGTTTTAGTGTCCCCAATTTTCTACATCATCTTTTTAGCCTGGAACAAAATCTGCATCATCTTTTTAGCCTGGAACAGAACTTGTATCATCTTTTTAGCCTGGACCAGAACCTGCATCATCTTTTAGGCTGGATCAGAGCCTATATAGAAGAGCCTCTTTTAACATAGAAGTAGCATACACTCTGGCATTATTAGAAATCCGCTGCTAATGATGCAGGTTCTGGTCCAGGCTAAAAAGATGATGCAGAAAACTGGGGACACTAAAACCCCGAGCGTGAGCATTCTCATTTCCTCTCTGGGGTAGCACATTGTTATTCATCGTTATTTCCATGAAACATTTGTTTGATGATAAATCTTTTTATTTTATTAGGAAGTGAAAAATATACAATAGAAATTATAAAATTTCAATGAGTACACATCATTCTTCGAACATTCTTGTCTGTTTTATGTGGAAACGATTACTTTTTGTCAGTTACAATAACCGAATTAACAGAGAGAAGATAAATGTACGAACATGAAATTAACTAGTCAGCAATGCCACATTAATTTCTTTCACCATCTTAATGCGATAGAGCATTTTTACGAGATGTTCCTTGGCCAATGGGGACGTTGAGTACCATACCGGGCTGTCTGGTACACAGCTTCTTTCAGGTAATAAATAGAATACATCGTTACGAGTTTTTACGCTTTCCGGGCTAAAATCGCATCAAAGAAGAATTAAATTTATTACATATAGTGTTCGGGGATACTGGAACTGGAATGCTCAACTCTAACAACAAGATTAACTTACCACTTGGACAAGTAAAATTCGTACAATTTGACCGGACATCTCAATGGATTTTCTTCGTTTTCTTGTTGTTCGTACACTTTCTTCTTACGTGAATTGCCTTCTAAAAGAAACATTCATAAATTTCTAATGTCCTCGCGCATCCGATGCAATAACCGTAACATTTAATATACCAACCTAGTGCGGATTGTGGTGGATAGAAACGAAGTAGGACGTTTCTCGATCCTGGAACTTTTCCTGTTGCCGCAGCAGGTTGTGCAGCAGGGTTACGTTTCCAATGTTTCATAATATGAGAAAACGATAACTGCATATGCTCCTCTACTGTCTGAAAGATTTTATTTATCCCTAAATTTTTAATGCCAGAGCATAATATTTTAATTTCAAAGCTACTAGAAACTTGACGGTTTCTGTAGAGATACGAAATAGAGATAATCACGTACGTACCACGAGGTTAAAATGTTTGGTATTAAAAAACATAAGAGTACTTAGGAGAACATGTGGCGAGTGAGCACCTAATTGTTTGCATTCCCATAAATGTTCTTCTTCGACTCTTGTAACAATATATTCTAAGAAAGAAAGTAGAAAGTATGAAACGATCATAAGAAATGATTCCTTTTGAAACCGATTTAAAAGATACAAATTAAATGTCTTACGTGCATCATTATAAAGAACAGAGAATTTCTTCGCAACTTCGTTTAAACAGTCCGTAAACTTTTCATAATATGTATCTGTAAAAATGTTGTCTATCCTACTATTTTCGAACAAATACTGCTGTATTCCTGCAACAGAGAGTTGGGTTGTTTGATCAAACTAAAATTGTTAACTGTTTCATACAGACACGCGTGTTCGGTTCAAAACATTTACCTAAGCAAAGATAATATATCGTGTCCGGGGCATATTCCGTGCCATTTGGTTTTCTAACTTCTTTCACAAACAGACACAACGAATAATTTAATTCGTCCGCTGTGAGTTGCAAGAGATCCGTTTTAAATAATTTCATTTTTCTCATTGGTGTACTTTGTTTCTCCAATTCGGCATTCTTTGCGATTACCTATTGACATATATATATATAGGAAAAGGAAGAGGAAAACTCATGATAGTTTTATTCTATTTACCCATTGCCTCCACGCGTTTACTCCAAAAGTATATTTCAGAGCCATGTTGGCATCTGGTTTCTCCATGGGTTCGATGATCCTTGGTTGAGGCGGTGGTTGAGGTTCAGGAGGCGGCATCAAAGGCATATCATTCGTTGTGGATACACGCCTTCCACGCTTATTCGGGGTAGACCTTGGCTTGTATGGAACCATTCGTTTTCTTCCACGAGAGCTGACCATTAGTCGTTCTGACTGGACTAAACGTATCAAACACATGATAAATTGGATAAATTTTTACGATCTCTTATAGGACACGTTGCCCAAGCATAGGGACATAGTTAATTCATTTGGTTACAATGCATAGTTTCGAATCATTTTCGATTTCGTTACCATCAGTTTCCAAAGTTGTTTCAGATTGTGCCGACGCTTGCGTAGCCGTGATTGTATTCGGAGTTAAAGCAGCTTCTAAATCAACAGCAGGCTCGTCCAGTTCACCCGTTGCCATTTTTAGAGCCATTTGTAACATATCGTCGCCAAATGTATTACTAGAGTCAACCCCTTCCGGACTAAAACCTCCGCCGTGGGATTGATTCCGATCACCAGCCTCCTCGTCCCTACAAGAAATATTTTAATCATTGGTACATTTCACAGGATTAATTGCCAGAACATCGGTTTACCTATCGTCCGCAGAATCCGAGTCACTTTCGTTGGTTTTCTTTTCCGTTGCAACCATCTCCGCCATCATGAGGAGTTCAGCTTCGAACGGATCTGCAGGTATTTTCTCCTGTATTCTTTTAATGTCTTTGAATATTCCTTTAGCGCTATTCTTTGTCGTAGGTATAAAAATAGGAACAGGAATCGGTAATGGAAATGGGAACGGAACCGGGAAAGGCATACTAAACATGTGCATTGGAAAGGGAACATAAATTGGTACTGGTATTGGAATAACTGCTTGGTTGACCCCATCCGTTTGCGTCGCTTTCGTACAGGGATGTGGACGCACAGAAACTCCCTTTGTATGCATCAATGGCTTGCATTGAGTCGTTTTATTGTGGACTTGGACAGGACTCGGTGGCCTCGTTATTATGTGTTGCTTATATATCACTTGAGGTGCTTGATTCTGGTTGATAGCGACCGAGGGTATCACCATATTATTTACACTATTTTGTTGCGTTGTTGGACTTGCTTGTCCATTTGCTATCGCGGCTAAACTCGTCACAGATGAAATCACTGGCATGTTCTTCTTGTTTTGCATGTCATTGGTTTTTTGATTATTCGAGCTCGTGTTCCTCTGAGGTAATGTTCTTTTAGGCATACCGGTAGGCACAGGGTCATCGCCCGTTGGTATCGTTATCGGTGATTTAGTATATTGAGCTTGAAAGTTCATCACGCAATTGTACGAACAAAAGTTTCGTATCGTTGCGTCCGACATCGTTAAATGGTATTGTGCTTGAGAGAATTCTCGACAGAAATCACAATTTATCCTTTTCGCCGAGACCGCGTTTATCGAGACCTGTATACAATTCGAAATATATGGAATGCAAAATGTAGAATCAAATTTGACTTTTCAACGATTTTAAATTGGTAATACACAACGCATCGTACCTGGTACAAAGTCAAACAATTCAGGCTGCACATCATCATCACTTGTCCCGTTTTCAACTCCTTCTTGATCATGTCGAAATTGTACTTCTTCACCTTGCACCAATTACACGGAACAATCTTTCTGTTTGTAATAATAAATATGTTTAAACAGGTCTTGGAACAAAATGTGTGAGCCTCATTTTCATAAAATACAACAGAACTCTTTTTGTTAGGCATCTCGAAGAATTTTTTACAAGTGGAACATTGATCAGGGTCGACTTTTTTTACAAATTTGAACGCGGCGAAGCAAGGTTCGCTACAGATAGCTACTGGACCAGATCTGTCTACTTGAACCTCGCAGTGAACAACCTTTTCCTGTTACAAGAAACATTATTTTAATGTAAAATTAATCATCGAATCATCAACTACAATAATTATGAAATTTACATATGTAGATAAATGTTTTCTTACTTCTTGGCAAACGCTGCAACATTTTTTCTCCATAATTGGAGGTTCGACAGAACTCATTTTTGAATATTTCTCCATACAGTCTTGTGTGCAAAAGTCTTTAAATTGTCCTTTATCGCCAACAGGTGCAAGAAAACCTTCGGCGCTCGAACTTATATCCTTTTGACAATACGTACATACTTTTAATCCCTTTTTAAACTCTTCCAAACAAGTGGAACAACAGAATTGTCTAACATCATAACCAAATCGCACGCAATATTTGCCTAAACTAACTGCCTGCACAGAGCCGTTACAATTTCTACAGTAACTTCCATATTTTGTTTGGAATTTCCCTAAACACTCTTCGTTACAAAATTCCATTGTCTCCCAAGAGAGATTACGTTCGTCGCCGAGTTCGACGATCAGCAAACAGTTTGCACAACGTTTTTCTCTCTTGGAATTCACTCCGTCGCTGGGAATATCTACAGCTCTATTATTGGCCGCTTTGAACAAAGCTTTACAAGTTTTCGAGCAAACGTTGAAAGTATCAAAACCAATTTTAACTTTAATCTTACACGATCTTTCTTCTCTACATTGTTTACAAATATCTTTGCTTGTTATTTCTTCGATTTCAGAGTTCTTCGACTCCTCATCTATGTTAATAACGTCCGTAGTTGTAGCTGCAACATCGTTCACCGGATCTTTCTCTGCCTCGGTACTTTCAATAGCTTTCGTAATAGGTTTGTCTGCATCTTTTAAATCTATTGTGTCTTGTTGCTTGTCTTTGTTACTGTCTGGACTCGATTTGCTATCTTCAGAACTTTTCGGAACTGTATTATGGTCAGAATTAATTTCGCCTAAGGATTTGTTACTTGATTGGTTCGTTTGTCCAGGAATGATCACTTTCATGCTATCTGGAATAATACATAACTCGTCGTCTTGCCCCGGTAAAACATTTGACTGTTCTTCTTCAGTTACTATCGGTGTTACTTCATGAAGAGCTTTGTCTGTTCCATCATCGCATTTTTCAGTTGATCCTGCAACTTTAGTTTTACTTAAACTTTCATTTCCCTCTACATCAGATGGACCTGCGCTAGAATCCTTCTCAGCTTCTTGATTTATGTTCGAAGGCTGTGCTACACTAATAGAAATATCTTTATTTTTTTCATTATCTTTATTGCTAGCATTAAAGTCGCTTTCCCTAGCACTTACAATATCTTGTAGATTGTCAGCCTGAGTACACAATTTAGAAAAACCTACTTCTGTTTCATTAAGATCATCTGTGTCCATTGGTTCAACATTTTCAACATTAAGGTTATCACCACCAAAGGGATCTTCCGCATCTATGGATTGATTTTCGATTTGAGCGTCTCCGTGTTTCTCCTGAGAGAACTGTACAAACTCTGTGTTCTCTGGCTCTATTATAGTTTTTTCTGATGCATCCTTTTCGCAATCTTCCGATGCTTCTTCCGATTCAGTCTTCTTATTACCTGAATCGTTTTTTTCTTTAATAGACAATTGTGTTTTTTCTGTTTGAGAATCGTCTACAACCAGACTGTCAGCCTCTTTTTCGGGTTTCCCGGTTTTTTCGGTTTTCTCGGAGTTTAAATCATATGATTCGTCTGTCTTTTCCATTGAACTTTCTATTTCTGTGTTCCTTGGCACGTCTACCAACTTATTTTGAGATTCTACATCTTCTACTATATTTGGATTATTCGATGTATTAATCGTATCATTGGTTTCCATGACAACTGATATTGTTGATATTGCTTCAGATGTACTTTCTTGTAAAGTAATTTTTGCATTATTTTCGCATAAATCATCCGACTGTATATTACAAACCGTTGATGCTGCATTTTCATTGTTTTCTTGTAAATTCGAATCCTTTCCTTTTAATTTTACTTTAACCAAAGATTTTTCTTCGCACAATTTGATATTTGATGCTTCTCTATTGTCTATACTTTCACTGTATGGTTCTTGTTGTATTTCATCAGTTGTATCAACGTTGGTTTCGCTATTTTGGCACGTCTGTGCTATAATTTCTTTCTGAGTTTCGATATTTGCTAGCTCTGTTGGTACTGCGCTTGTATCACTATTTATTTTTTCTTCTTGAACAGTGGAACTATCAGCACTTTTTTCAGTTTCTATGGGTGAATCCTTTTCAGTATTAGAATCCATGCTCAATCGTATAATAGAGTATGATTACATGTATCTGAAAATGTATACGAATAATGTAGCGAATGTAGCAAAAAAACGTAAAGTAGCATGTTTTATTCGATCGATACGTGTAACTATAATGATTTCGAAGTTGCTTTGCACAAAACTAATACACAAAGGGATTTGCACGATGTAAACAAATATAGTCTCAAGAAACATTTATATTTTAAGTTCATGTACAAAAATGGTAAGACTATATTTCCTAGAATCACTATAAAACAACTCGTGTAGTCAGTATAAACAAATGTCCAAATTCGGTATATGAAACACATAGAATATAGACACAAGAGTGTAATATATTAATTACGGTTAGTATAGAAATACCCGATAGCGTGAAGAAATAATAAAACATTTTTCGGAAAACAACTGACACTACATTTCCTTTGTCGATGCATCAAACCGCTGTACGGAAGATTGAGGTTATCGCAGAAAGTAGCTTCGGTTCGCCATGTTGCATTTGATACTTGTGATTTAATCGAGTCTGACAGTGAAGGTAAAAAATAAATAAAGGAAGAAAAGGGCCGTATATACATTCCTTGGTAAACGGTGTTAGTTTCTTACGAACGAAGGAGCTGTTAAACAACACTATTTACAGATTCGAAATTGAATATTCTGAACAATTCAAAATTTGATATCGGTCGAAAACAAGTTATATTTGGAAGTATATAAAATACTCGTGCACTTTTAGTAACGAAAAATACGTATATCACCTTCGAATCTCGATGCTAAACAGCACTCAGTCTCACAATCTTTTTATTTAAAACTACAATTCAGTATTCATCGTCGAAATATCGCTGCCGTGGCGGCAATCCGCATACACTACCAACATACATACAATTATAATCTCTTATTTGGATCAAACTAAATGAAGCCGCGTTCTCATAACAACTGTGTTATCGATGTTGTTCTGTTTTTTACTAATTTGCTCGATTAATTAAATTGTGTTTATATTAAAATTTCGTATTAATAATTCGATACTGCGTGACCATTCAAGACACGAAATTTCTATTATTTTTTTCGCAACCGAAGAATTTTACGTTTCATAAACTCTTCTAATAGAAACATCCGATTATGGTAGTAATATAAAGGATCATCGAAAATAAAGCACATGTACACTGACAATCGGATATTCTAGAATTTCTTTCGATTTGGATTTTTAGTTGAAGAATCGAAGGGATGAGAATCATGATCCAATTTTTTGATTTTGAAAAACGTGAAATACGTTTGAATGGCTAAAAGTTTGGGCGCATGCTCGTAGCACAGAGTATTGTTATAGAGGTGGAATCCCTATCGTAATTTTTGCTGTTCATGATCCCGAAATTTGGTTAGTGTTGTTGTTTCTATATACCGCGTCAACATTTCAAACATAATATGGTAAAAAACAAAACAAAAATAATGTTTAGCAAATAAATACACGTAATTTCATAAACCAAATATTATAAAAGTGTTTTTTACCGTATCACATATGAAACAGAATGCAGAAAGGAAATGAGTGTGCTCACGCCTGGGGTTTCAGTGTCCCCACTTTTCCAGAATCGTCTTTTTAGCCTGGAACAGAAAGTGCATCAACTTTTTAGCCTGGACCAGAACCTGCATTCTCTTTTTAGCCAGTATTAGAACCTGGATCAGAGTTATTTTGGTGTTACCACAGACGAGGTATAGGAGTAGACCAATTACCCAATGTATTTTTCTGTCTCACGCTCGGGGGGCTCTAGAGCCAGGTCACCGACGAGATATACTTAAGGGCCAGGTCTGCGGATGATTTGCGATAAGGTAGAGTGCCTACATTACCGTCAAAACATGGGTTTACGAGGCACAAGTTTTCGTCCTCTTATAAGCATATTTTGTCGCTTGTAAAGGGCTTATTCGAAAGAGGAAGGTTCAATCTAGAGCGCTCTGGTCATGAGGTGCCGAAAATATGCAGATATTTGGTAATATAAGCGTTAGAAGTTAGGCCAACAATTGACGATGTGCATGCAGTTGAATCTAAGCATTTTTATGCCATTGAATGAGTTTTCTGGATGCTGTCATGACCAGAGCGCTCTAGAGGAGATCTCCAGCTACAAATTGAGCTATATTTTGTCTTGATTCTCTTGCGAAATAAAGGAGAAAACTTGTGCCCCGTTTTGGACGTGGCTTTCTAGCGTCAGAATTCATGATATCTGAGAATACCGATAACATAGAGTAAAAATTTAGTTGAGCTGAATTTCATCAGGTGGTGTCTAAGTAGAAAGACTGTCGACGTGGTATTGAAAGAAACTGCAAGCGTAGATTGTGGTTATGTACGACGCCTATTCGCTCATCAGCAGCGTGCGTCTGTGTATGTCTGTATATGTATATAATTTTCTTATACATGCAAATACTCCGCTAATTTGATGTTTCGGCCTCATGCAAGCAATGTGTATCATATGAAATTGCGTTCAAATTTGTATACTGATTTCATACGTTAATTTAGAGTATGAAATTAATCAATTAATTAAATATTTAATTTATTAAATTAGTTAATTATTTAAATTAGTTCTAAGTTATAATGTAATATGTGTATCTTTTATTTGTTCCCTTACGGGTTACAAAGAGATCCCGTTCCCTTTACACTGTGCTGTTTTATTTTTTTTACATTAATCTTTCACCTATACAAAATCTATAATATCTTATAAATACAATATCTTATATTCTTATATTATCATATAGTTACATTTCATACGTGCTGGAAAGGTGTGCAAGAGAACAAGGAATGAAAGTAGGAATACACGAGAAGGTGAAAGAAATACTGGCTGAGGACGGGAGGGGGGAAGAGTGGATGAAAAAATTAGACTGGGAAAGAAAAGAAATACAGGACGGAAAATATAAAGGAGAGGAAGAGAGATGAGAAGACAGGCGTGAATGGAAGAATGAGTGAGAGAGAGTGAAAGAGAAAGAAAGAAAAGATAGTATAAGGACATAAGATATTATATTTATAAGATATTAAAGATATTATAGATTTTGTGTAGGTGAAAGATTAATTTAAAAAGAAAACGAAGAAAAGAAAACAGTAAGGGAACAAATAAAATATACATATACTACATTATAACTTAGAACTAAATTTTTTTATTGTAATTTATATATAGTATAGTAAGTATAGAAATAGTAAAAAATATGAGAGATATCAGAATTATATTATTATCAATATCTAACTTTGCACGTCTGCATTGTAATACGCGCGGCATCTTTTCTAAGTGTTGGAGCTCGATCGCGGTCGCTCGTCGTCGTAGTATGTCTATCTTGTTCACTTTCGTTATACCTCTTCGCTTTCCTTGTCGAACCTTCAGAGCTTGTCCAGTTCGGATTGCACGTTTCGGATGCCCATGCTGATGGCAGTGGAAAACCTCACACCACCGCTGTGAGTGGCCGAAACTCGAGAGCCATCGCGGCCACAACATTGTCGGCTATATCGGTGTAAGACTAGAAGACCACTACTAATCCAATTACAAAACTTCTTTATTTCTCATTATTTTTTTATGAAACTTTTACCAACATATTCGTGGCATTGTTCTGATTAAAATGATACCAAATATGATACAATTCCGATGATATTTACTTCTGTAATGAACGATGAACGTTGCTCCCATAACAATTACATTAACAGAAAATTAGTATAAATATGATCCGAATTATATCGCATTTGGTATCATTTTAATGAAAATAATGCCACAAATATATTGGTGAAAGTCTCATAAGAAAATAATTAATATTAAAGAAGTTAAATTTTTCAGGCCTGCGATCACGCGAGCTTTGATCTTTGCCGGCGGCCGCGACTCTCTGCGACTCTTTCTTTCATATACGCTGTCCTTCTCTGTGTTCGTAATTTTTATCGCTTGTTACACAATTAAATATCATCGGAATTATATCATATTTGGTATCATTTTAATCAGAACATTGCCACGAATATGTTGGTAAAAGTTTTATAAGAGAATAATGAGAAATAAAGAAGTTTTGTAATTGGATTAGTGTGGTCTTCTAGTCTCACACCGATATAGCCGACAATGTTGTGGCCGCGACGCTCTCAAGTTTCGAATCAATCGGCTTCGAATAAAAAATTATCTGTATTCGTCGGATAAATTCTCGTTGAATAAAATTATTTATTCGATGGTCGTCGAATAAAGATACTTTTCTTTATTCGAACCTAAGAATAACGAATAAAGATAAAGTATCTTTTATTCGAATCGTTATTTAAATAATTTTTTATCTAAATAAAATAATAGTTAATAATTTTAATAATGACCACGACATATGCTAAAGACTAAAATAAAAAATATTATTAATAAAACATAAAATCTGACTGCGAAAAGAATTATTAATAATTTATACTCTATATTTATATTTTATTTTTTATTTTATTTATTACCAATCTTTTATTCAATAAATTAGTTTATTCAATTAGTTTATTCATATATTCAATAAATTATTTAAATTTTTTATGTTTGCTGTCTACATTGAAACAATTATCATGCCGTGATTGTTTATAACTTTCATTTCCACGTCGGAAAATAATACTCTTCGTATTAAAATTCAAATCAATTATATTGATGTGTTAACATTTGTTAACAATATATACAAAACATAATTTGTAAACCTATACTTTTCTTCTGTACATTTACATAGGATGTACACATATAATCAGGTTCGCGTGATGTATTAAAAATCCACGAATTCAAAATTTAAAAATATTTAACAATGTTATATTCGTATAGAAAGTTTAAAAAATTAAGAAGATTTTAAACAAGTCAACGAATATTCAAATGATCGTTTAATACAATTATTTACAATTGAAAATTCCATATTTTAAATTAAGAAAGAATAAGCCTCCTAATTTCGACAGATCCGAAAGGAAGAGAAGAAAACGCTCGAACCAGCTCGAACGCTTTCGATGCAAGCATCGACGGTGTTTGTATGAATACGATGCGGCAACATTGCCCTTTTGAAAGCTGACAACGCAGTAAAATCTAGCTTCCTCGTCACACACTTCTTGTGTTGCAACGTCACTCGAGTTCCCTTTCTGATTCGAAATAGAATGCGACGGTAGCTCCATCTCGTGTTCATCAATCAGCTACACGTTTGTAGGTAATACCATTTCTGTAAAGAAAACTGTACGGCAGATACCGACCTCCGAATCTTGAAAAGTCACGTGACTCACCCTGGCCCTTAAAGACAGCCAGCCTTACGGGAGAACGTGTCTCACGAAAAATACGGTGTCTTCTACCGCCCTCTAGAATAGATTTTGGCTGGAGTAAGAAACAGAAGGCCAACTACGGTATTTCGTCGGTGCAGAAGACCAGTAAGGAAATTCTCGTAAGCGAGAAGGTGAATCATCACGGAACCATATCGATTATTTATTACATTCTCCGACGAACGTATTCGAATTAAACAGATATTTTTTTAGTGTTGCTTTTTAAGACATAAAATATTAAAAGTAAAACTAATATCAAGGACAAAAAATTCCTAGAAATATTTTACGTAAGAAAGTATTAAAGCATAATTTAACGATAGCACAATTTGTAATTTAAAAATATTTCATAAACAAGCATTATTTCCTTACACTTTTTTTTATAGTTAATTGTTCCAAGAATCGATCCGTGGGAACAGAAATATGTTGAAAACCAGAATAACGTTCATTTGACATACTATTCCGAATAATAAAGAGTTTCAGAGAGAATCACACGGAAAAACTAATATAATATAAAATAATGTAATTGTAGGGAGCAAAGATGGGAAAATATTTGTTGAAATAGACACTTAAAATAACGAATAAAAGATAAAAAAATTATTTGTCACGCGGCAAATAAAAATAATTATGTTACATCTATTCCACACGTAATAAGTTTATTCGACGAATAAACAAATAAATATTTAGTGTTGAATGAGAAGAGAGAGAAGTGTTCATTTTCATCTGTGTCTTTATTCGGTGGTTTATTTGATTTCGAATAATTTTCGGAACCGCGTTCAAATGCCGTAACGGGGACAGAGCAGTCAAAGGCCGACGCGAGCGTTACAATGTATTGTAGTTGCATCGCCGAATGACCAAAACAGGGCTCGAATAAAACTTTAGACACACTTATAAATCTCAGTTCTTTCCAAACCTTTCTTGAATCATTTCATTTTTGGTTTGATTTAAAAATAGGATCGATGTCCTTTTTCAATTTCTATAAAATAACCTGCATTTGTGGAATTCTTACGTGTCTTTCATTTTTTATTAATATGATTTTCAACCGAAAAATCGACAGAAATCCTCAAATATGAATATAAATAACCGTAATTCGTCAGATTTTTTCTATGTTTCTACATGCAATTAATTGGGAAAAATTGACCGAAAATCGAATGGCGCAACGGCCGTTCAAATATGTTGAAGGGCATTTTTGACTAAATTGTCCGGCGAAATATTCCAAATTGTAATATTTCAATATCATTAAAAACATTTCAAGTACTAATTAAAACTATTAATGAGTTTCAATAACAAACTAGTTTAAATAGAAAATCAAATTTTGACAAAAAGAATAAGATTATTGTAGGCTCTGAACACCCGGGTCCGGTCAGAATTTAGCTTTCAAGAAATGATTTCTGGGATCCCGTGCCGAACGGAGAAGAGGACAGTGGAGCTCGACTGCCTCTGTCGCCGAAGAGTGTAACATTATATGTCGTGTTGCATTGAATATATCGGTGTGACATCACCACCAATCAAACAAAAGAACCTGTTTATTTTTCATTATTTCTTATGGCTTTTTCACAAGCAAATTTGTGACATTTTTGTAATGAAAATGATACCAAATATGATATAATTCCGATCATAATTACTTGTCTAATGAACGATTAAAGTTTCGGACGCAAAGAAGGACAGCGTATGCGACAGAAAGAGAACCGGCGAGTCGAAGCATTCGGAAAAGATGAAAGACTAGCTTGAGCTTCGGCCTTTAAATACAAAAATAAACTTTTTTATTATTAATTATTTTTCTATAGAACTTTCACGAACACATTCGTGGGATTTTGCTAAGGAAAATGATACCAAATATGACATAATTCCGATGACATTTACTTGTCTAATGAACGAATAAAGTTTCGAACGCAAAGAAGGACAGCGTATGCGAAAGAAAGAGACGCGGCGAGTCGAAGCGTTCGGAAAAGATCAAAGACTGGCGTGAACTCAGGTCTTTAAATCAAAAAGTTAACTTTTTTATTATTCATTATTTTTTTATGGGACTTCCACCAACATATTCGTAGAATTTTTTTATTGAAAACGATACTAAATATGATATGATTCCAATAATAATTACTTGTGTAATGAACGATTAAAGTTTCGGACGCAAAGAAGGACAGCGTATACAAAAGAAAGAGACCCGAAGAGATCTTCTCGTCTCGAGTTCGACTGCTCAGTTTTCACGGCGTCGCACAGTGCGGACAAATAGCAATAATACTGTCTCCAATAAAAATACAGAAAAGGGTACATCACACCGATTTTGATGACTTTGAAGTATGTTGTCAAGGTCATTATTCTAATGCCGCTGCTCGGCATTAGCTTCTGAGATATTCTATAATCTGGTGCTGCAGCTAGAACGGATTCTGCATACACTTCCTCGTAGTACAAAATGTCAAGGAGAACGTACAATTCAAATAGGTTGGGATTAAAAATTCTTTAAGTATTTTTCTATGCAAAAATCCACATGTGAAATGTGAAACAATGTCAGCGTAATCGTCCCCCTCCCCCCACCACACACGACCTAATCCCAACCAATTTTAATTATACCTTCTCCTTGAGATCTTGTATGTGATTCTACATATTCGTTAATAAGAAAGTAACTTATATGTGTTAATCATGCCTTCTAATATGCAGAAGAGTGTGCAGAATCCATTCTAGTAGCACTAAGAGATTTTGTCTCAGAAACTAATGCCGAGCAGCGGCACCATATATAGGAAAAAGTTGTTCAGAATGTTGAGTTTTACAATATATTTAACTTTTACCAAAATCGGCGAGATGTAACCTTTTATGAACAATTACTGTAATTTTATATGATTTTATTTACGCGGACAGTCTGCGTACAATCCACGTACAGTCCGAATACTGCACATGTTGTCTGTGCATTAAATTAGAATACTTTTACTTTTTGACTTTTCTTTTAGCAATTAAAAGCATTGATTTACTAAATGACGTGTAAAACAGATTTTCAAAAATTGCAATTGGTAAGAATTACATAAAAAACCAGAAAACGCACTTTTTAAAACTTTTTTATTTGAATCCCAAATGAAAATTTAAAATATGTGTCTTTTGTACTTCTATGGTACACATACTGAAAATTTCATCGAAATCGGTAAACGGAGAAAAAAACAACATGCATTGCAACATATAAGAATCTGTGTATACTGTCTCCAAATAGCATTATACGGATAGGAGCCGTCAAAAATTAGTTTCATTACTGAACACTTTTACTTTGTTACTACCTCTACTTGAATAATTGCAGTCAGTGCAATCGAGCATTAGAAGTGATATTATCGGATAAATAAGTAAAAACATTAATTTTCTGTTTTTTACTACGGATCAAAATAAGAACGATTGAATTTTGTCATTACTTGTGTATGTATTTATTCTTTTTTTTTATTCTGTAATTACTACAGAATATATTTTGTTGAATAATCATTATTTTATAAATATCGCAATAATTTCCAAATTAATTAATTACACCTATAAACTATCGATTATAAAACAATGATTACAATGGTGAACAATATGGAAAATAAGAAGGCAATAAGAGTGTAATGAAATTATATAATAAAAAATAATTATTTTCCAAGCAATTACAGAATGCATTATGTCAGAATTCTATGTTTATTTATTGCCTATGTCACTGACGTTTCTTTCGTACTTCACGAGCAAATATCGTATTGGTATTTGCGATCAGTGATAGTTCCACGTTCTTAGTTCCACAACCGATGAGAGTATCTCGGCATTGGGGCCGTTACCGACCGCTCCCAGTACCCACTCAGGACCCACTTTGGGGCTCGCAGTTTAACACAGGGGCTGGCTGTCTTTAAGTATATCTCGTCGGTGGCCAGGTGTTACCAGGTGTTACCAGGTGTTACATACTTACCTGCTCGGTTCTGTTCTCTGCTAAAAGCTGGTCGGTTCTATTCCATACTAGAAGCTGTTCGGTTCTGTTCCATGCCAAGCTGCTCGGTTTTGTCCCATGCTAAAGCTGAGCAGATGTCTCTGTGTATATAAGTAGTTTCGATGCTACCTTCATGACGTAGAAACTTGAGTACGCATGCGCACTTCAACACCTTGGATTCTACTTGAGATTGTATGCGCACCGAACATTGGTCACCGAAAAATGGCGGAGTTTCGCCTTGTCAGTTAAACGTGAATTTGCCTCTGTTGTTAGTTAATCGTGACGTATATGTGTGCTCTCACGCCTAAAGTCGTCGAGTTGCGTATACATATATTGCAAATGTCAAACATTTGTCGATAGAGATTAAAAACAGAGAGTACACGTATACATATATATACATATACATATACATATATATGGTGCGAAGAAATTTGCACAAGAGAAAAACTGTAGAGCAACTGCAGAAGTACCGAGAGGAGCAGGGAAAGAAGTACGGGAATTGGTGTTTTTGTACTTGATATTCAAGGGTTCTCGCGAAAGGATACTTGTCAGCCAAAATTGCCGGTAGAATCGGAACCATTGTGCTACGTCGTGTTCACGTTTATTTGAAGAAATTTGTGTCGTGTGTTGATCTGCTGTAACGAAAAGAAAGTGCACGCGACCCTTCGAGGACGCGTTGTCGATCATTGTTACAGTGGAAGCTTTAGAAAATGGCCGACAATTGGACACAGAGCGTTGTTTGCCGGTAAGAAACTCTTCAATCATCGTTTTCCTAATATATTTCAATGATCGCGTAGAGTCGACGAAGAGCCAAGCAATAACTCTTTCCGCAAAAGGACATTCTATAACCTGTCAGCCAACTTCAACCTGCAAATATCGATAGTTTTTGGACTGCTTGTATGTTGTTTCTTTCGTTTTTTATTCTTCTAAATTAATTCTGCTTCTGTAATTATTTTTACTCATTTGTTGGAACGCTGAAATTATCATCAGCGATAAAGGAACGATATACTGAAAAACGATGTCACTCGCCATACCGATTTTTACACGTATACTATGTTTACATATAAATTGCAATGTTATTTCATATGTAAACACGCAAGTACATTTAATAACTGGATAGGCACTTTTAACCTAAATATTTTAAAGTTACATATATTCGTTGATATCTACAAACAAGAAATATACTGTTTTTTTAATGCGAACAGTTAACAATGTGTTAATAAAATTCTTTTGATTTTAGCTATTTCAAAAACGGTATGTGCAGAGAAGGGAACAATTGCAGGTATCACCATAGCCAAGGAGTTAGAAGCGACGGAAGTACTACAGAAACAGTGATACCTGGGACCGGGCCACCTTTTAATGTTGCTTGTCGCTTTTTTAAACATGGCATCTGTAAATTTGGAAACCAGTGTCATTTTCGTCACAGTGCTGAAACTGCTGAAAATAATTCAGAGAATGCAAGTTTGATAGATAACGTTTTGCCGGGGCAACACACTTCGAATACTTCATCTTCATCAACAATAAAAAATGTGTATGTTGCTGTTACAGTGATATAGACCTTTAAATCTTACATGTATATTTATATATATCGTTCTTATATATATATTGATTATATATTAAAACGGTAGAAAGTATCATGCAATCAGATAGACTCATACATTTCTAGTAAAGAAAGTGCCTGTATGACAGAAGAATGGATAAAAGCGCCAGAATTTGTACCTTCATCCGTTGCTGGTTCTTCTTCGATGAGCGAGCCGTCTACTACTTTAGGAACATCTGCAAGTTTTCCGTATCCACTATCTTACGCGCAAGCTGTAAATCCTTGTGGTCAAGCATCCAGCTTATCCGTAGAACCACTCTGTCCATATGCGATGGCAACCGGAATTTGTAAAAAACGTAATTGTACATATTTGCATGGGGACATCTGTGAATTGTGTAATCGTGCTGCGCTTCACCCACACAATGAAGATCTTCGAAAGAAACATACGAATGTAATCAATATTCTATATATATATATATACTATGTTCGACTGGTTTGTAACATTAAAAATTATAGTATGTCTCATTTCTTTTTTTTTCCTCTAGGCATGTGTCAAGCAGCACGAAGTTGATATGGAGCTTTCTTTCGCGATTCAACGTAGCAGAGAAAAGTCTTGCGGAGTTTGCTTTGAAATAGTAATGGAAAAAGCGTCGGGTGAACAGAGATTTGGTATTCTACCGAATTGCAATCATTGCTTTTGTTTGAGTTGTATCAGAAAATGGAGACAAGCTAAACAGTTCGACAATAAGATCATCAGGGCTTGTCCGGAATGTCGTGTCACCTCTGATTTCGTGTGTCCAAGTATGTACTGGGTAGACACAAAGGAAGAGAAAGAAAAATTAATAATGGACTACAAATGCGCATTAAGGTAAAAAAGTATTATAATTTATTGTCGTTATAACATTCAATTATATCACATTGTTTATTAATTACAGCACTAAAGATTGCAAATATTTCAATAAGGGACGCGGCAAATGTCCTTTCGGCAATAAATGTTTTTACCTCCATGCGCTTCCCGATGGCACTAAAACAGACGTTGGTCCACCTGTTCGTCAAAGACGTAACGCCGACGAAGAAATCGATCTGTTACGTGTAAGTTTCTGTGACAGGAGGAATCTTTAATTAGATCGTTTTCCGTTCGTCTTAGGTATTAAGTAACGTTACAGAGCAGAGCCATTCCGCGTAAAACCGCAGAGGTGTCTGGCTCTATAGCGTTTCCACTGTAAATATATAAACACTAGTAAAAGTATTTTTACAGCAGTTTTTCTTGTGGGACTTCCTAGAAGAGAGAGACGATCGTTGGTTATTCGACTTGGAACTGGAAGATATTGTCACTGTGTTTTCAGATTCCGGAGACTCCGACTGGTCTATAAACGATTTTGCATATGACTAGTTGTATTACAAATTCGACAATCATTTCTGCTGTTACTGTTATCTGTATTATCTATCTTATCCACCACTTATACGTGGTTTCAGTGGCTGAATAGACAAGTAGTTTACGAATTGTTTGAATGGTTATGGTTCAAAAGTATCATCCTGTCTACGTTGTGTGCTTCGCTTGGTGATATATTTACATTGAAAAACATGTAAATGCATTGGATTGGTAAATAGAGGATAGCAGTAGTAACGAGTCGCATGTATAATAATGACAAGGTTTTTAATACTATAATATCACACTTTGTAATCATTTTTTTCGCGTATCTTGACCAATATTCTTACAAATAATACTCAATCATAAGAGGTATGCATCAGATCTATTACATCAGTGGTCCAAATTAATTCAATGAAGAGAACATATGTCAGTATATCCGCCGTTACTCTTTTTGCCAGTATAAACAGATTCCATCAAGCCGTCATCCTGTTTCACAATGAATTATTTCTTTTTCCTAACAAGAAGTCAATGAAAGATATCGTTAGATAACAATGATCACTTGTACGCTTAAAAATGTTTGTGTAGCTATGCTTAATTTAGTAGCAAGATGAATTTTCTTTATTTCCCTGAGCAGAATAAGTGTACTGTTATCGTTCGTGCTTATAAATCGGATTCATTTTATCGATATCGCTATTAATCTTTGGCATGAAACTTAACGCTCTAATAAGAACTTTTTGAGCGAGATTAAAAGGTACTATCATTTCTTCTCTTACGACATAGTTTTAGTTTCTTTTTCTTCTTTTAGCATTAACTTACTTCTCGATTAGGTACTTATTCTGTGAACAAAGGAAACCAAGTTTGACTTTTACTATGTTTCTCGCGTTACTAGACTTGGTGAATAAAGGAGAATTCATGGAAAATAGTGTTCAATTTGAAGAAAAAAAAAGAGAATAAGAAACAGAAAACAGTAAACCATTATTTGCAATAATCAGTGTGTTGCATCGATTTGGTTATCAACCGTTCATATCGAGGATAAAATTAACGAGTTTCATCCTACCTCGTATTACGGCTCTGTGAACATTTAAAAAACAACAAATTCCTTAAATTATTCGATTGTATAGTGTTAGTTTTTAATTGATATAGTATTAAGGTATCCGTGATAAATGCGCAAATCGAGTGTAGCATGTAATAAAGTATGACTGTGCGATAGTATGAATATTTGTTTGAATGTTTGTAATGGTAATGAAAACGAGAGAAAAAAAGAAGATACAATTTCTAGCGAATGTGTACTGATTTCGAGTATGAAAAAGAACAAAGAAAACCGTACTATACGAACGTTAGGTGAACCGAAAAAAGTTCTGGGATTTTTTATCAATTTGTCTTTATATTTTATTATTTATTATACGATTACACTTTTTAATTGCTGTCTATCGGAATCGATGATCCTGTTGTAGAAGACGAGTATAAATCTTTTGTAATAATGAATGAAGTCAATCCTAGAACTGTAAAAAGGAAAATAAAAGCCAAAGAATACGCGGTATCAATTCTTTCGATAGAAGTAGGTACTTCATTACGAATGGTTTCGATGGTATTAAAGGAATTCGTTTGAATGGATATTAGGTTAAATATTTTTGCGCATGAAAATTCGATCTGTTGTTCGTAGCGATAAGAGAAAAAAGGTAATGTTTCTTTTACAAGAATCTACTCTCAGTGTTGCCTTTAATGAACAGTCAGTTAACGTTACTCGGTATTTTACTGGACAAACTTTCTACGCACGCAAGTTGTTTGTACTTTCTATAAATTTTTTATACTGTTAATTTTATAGAGGACTGTTATTATTCGGCGTCTATTGTTATTGCTAACGCTATTTATAGGAAACAAGAACTCGAAATATTCGATATATTGCTGTGTACGGTAAATATCTATTTAAAACATTTCTTATCAAACATTGGTTCAAAACTGCTAAATGAACGCTAAATACACGTAATGCCTTTACATTTCCTTGAATGTCTGAAATCAGAGTTGGGCATTAATCGAATGAAATTTTTCATCTGAACGATTGATTGATGCTTACCTATAATTTCAAAAAATTGAAAGATGAAATTTAGTCGTCAATTATTGGTAATAGAGCCTTAATCGTTGATCATCGATCGTTAATTGTCGGCTTTCAATTGAAGTTTTATTATGTACGCTTCTAGTAAATTATATATATATATAAGTTATTTTCACCAAACTCATTACTTTGATTAACGTTTAAGATAAGCGTGTAAAAAAACATATTGCAAAGATTTCTTTCTCTTATCGTTAATTGCGTTAGATATTGCCCAACTTTGAAACGAAACCAGGTATTGTTTCACGCGTTAACAATAAGAATAAGGAGAACTCCGTGTATTTGTCAACACTGGGCATTGCCACTTCTCGTCAGTTCGAATTTAGTTTTGATTTTAAAAGCGTATTCTTCGCGTCAGCATGTTGCGAAGAAACGTACGTGTTTTTCCGAGTGCCAATGAATTTGAGTACGACTCTCAGACGTGTTAATTTATTTTAGTTTTATATTGGGGGGGGGGGGCCAAAGAAATGTTATCGATGAAACAGAATGCTGTGTACGTTCGTGCATTTACAGGTGTGCATAGGCGAGCGTATGAGAATTCGAATTTTTATATGGTTTGCGAGTGGCTGCATGAATCGTAAATTTGGAGAACTAATTGCTTGAGCGCTGCTATCGTTTCTAGGACATGCATTTTAGGTATAACTTATCTTGACTTTTACTTCCTACACTATGTATATCGTAGTTTTCCAACGTGATCATTGCCACCCACCGGTGAACGTCAAAATATTATTTTTCTGGTGTCCTCTATGACCTTTCACCATTTTGGAAGTTCCATGCACGCGCTCACGCAATTAAGAGAATTAATTCGTACAAAAGAAACTTCAACGGTGAGGGCTGTGAGCCAAAAAGGGTTGGGAAACTATGCGCTGTACCGACGAAAATTCAAAGATTCATGTTCACTTTAGCGACGTGCTATTCTACTGTGTTAAATCGTTTCAATTTTATACTTGAGAAGCGCTTCATGGGTCAGTGTTCTTTTTATTTTTACGATTCATTGACTTTCGCAACTGTCTGCAAACTAATGCCGATAACACTGTTCAACAAATTCGAACATTTTTCGTCACAAAGAATACGTGTTGGAAGGTGTAATTGTAAGAAAAGACTGTAGAGAATAAGATGGTTACGCGAGCTTCTCCGTTACAAACATCAAGGTCTTGACAAACAGTGTTCAACGATTAGACTGCGGATTTGATGCGTTTATAAATTTGTGATAAAAACGACCATTTGAAATTACTAAAATGAATCGAAGAAGATTCTATTTGACTTGTGTTTCTGGCAAGTTCTTCGGAAAATGTTGAATCTCTTGTGTAAAAATCTGCAGTCTATCAACAACGAATTAAGCGCGGTATTCGACGCTTTAGCTACCGGAAGTCTATTGATAAATTTTTTAATGACTTTGGTATACCAAAAGAAATCTTGAATTGCTTGTTATTGATTTTTGAAGGGTCTATATCGAGTAACTGTCGGTAGTTAAAGTGCCAAGATCGAATGGCTCGAGTTCTCGTATAATTACCGTGACGTGCCACTGCCCAACGTTAACGTGTCTTTTAATCTCAGTGGTAAAACAGGAAGTTAGAAGTTAAGGTGGTAACGAGTTAAGCGGTAACATAATTTCGCCGTAATATTGCAAGGATATGAAACCATTGCCAAGAGTTCGCGTGCCCCGCGTGATCGAGATCATTACTAACTATAGAAAATTTATAATGCTGTTAGACTATCTACAACTTGTCTTGTGCGTAATGAAACATTAACGTTTTTATGCTCGACACCTTTCCGGCCCCCGACCACGGGGATATTTGAAGAACGTTAGCCAATATCGTGATTTACGATTGGAATAGACGCACAAGCATCCCAGAATTAATCTCGCGATCATTCTCTTGCTCGAGCGTCGAGTAGTTCGTTTTAGTCATTAATTTGTATATTAGTCCAGCTCAATGATACAAGTAAGTGATATGTATATTGGCTTCAATTTAATTTCTTACGATGATATATTTTTGTTATTGGAAGTAGACGAATAAAAATGGTGAACCATGAGTGTCTGTAAAGAGGTCAACATTCCTAATGTCAGTTAGTTAGAATTTTCACCAACTACTTATACATATGTATGTACATGTAACTTTTCATCTACGAATTTAATATACAATACGTTCCTTCGAACGAAAACGAAGACAGTAGGGAAGCAGCAAGTATATCTATGTATGCGTAAGAATCAATTGTTTATTATTTCTAAAAAAAAGTGTGATCAAAATTTCATAAACAAAGCAATTTTTCCGTCACGAATTCGTACTGTTGCTTAATTTAGACGTTAGTTTAAGTTTACGATGCTTACTGTTGAAAATGTAAATTTGTATCAGTGTATGTATTAAACTTAAAGAGAAAATAGTATTCTATTACCAATACGTTACGAAACTAAATACAATTTCATTAAATTCGTATATAGATTTCATCTATCTACAATAGAAATAAATATAATGCAGCTTAAAAAGGAAAAGCATTGCAAAACGTCTTTCGAGACTTTGGCTCTTAAAATCCAAGGGACTCAAAATGAAAGAAATTGATATAGTCTTATGTCTTACAGTGAACGTTGTGCAGAACACTCTTATTAAAAAAAAAAACGATATATCCATATTTATCTACGAACAGCATAATGATCTATCGAAACACGCAAAGTTTCAACGGTAAAGCTCAATCGATGTATCATTTGTTTCCTACTAATTACTAGTTAACCAGTCGTGTTTGCTTGCTTTACGCGTACTTTAAATTCTCGAAATTGTTCAAGGCTAAGCACCCACTGGCAACTATGAATCGGCCACCAGACATATTGTTGTAGTATTTGCATCGTATGTTTGTCAAAGAAATAAAGATTTTTCGAGAGTATGTTAACGAAATAATTAAACCTTCTGTCCTTTCACTAGATACTTACTAAATTAGCAAATTAGCATTGGCTATACGAACACTATTAATATTCTGAACGAAAAAGATTACAATATACATATTGTACATAAATAAAGATACTTCTTTTATATATTAATATATTTTGCCCGCGAAGAAATGACTGTTTCAGTCTATTTTCTTTACTATTAAACGAGGGAGCATTTTCTTTGTCCAAAAGCGTTCGAATTGTGGTGCAATTTCAAATTGCCAGTGCGCGCCTAGCCGAATCTGTACAGTAACTCTACGATACTATAAAATCAACCGTATAAAAATATTTCTTTATATTCCATACCACCGGTCGAAGTAGTCGACGCGATGAAACACGATCACTTTGTGACGGTAGATTAGTATTTATTGCTAGATCGCGATCGTGATTCGAACACGTAAGGTGCAACGCGCAAAAGTCTTTTGCTCCATCGTAGAACCGTCGTTTAATCGCCAGATAGGCGTATATATGTACAACATTAACTCGGTGTTAGCATCTCATTCGCTATGCAACGAGTGTACACGTTCCTTATACAAATTTCCTTAACAATTTCGATTAAAATAAGGCACTAACCAGGTCTCGATATGTCAATGCAGTCGATTTGGAAAAACCTTCTGAATGCCAACAGAATAAAATTTCCTAAAAAGTGACAAACGTTCGAACGCGACGTTCTTGTCTTCCAGGTAGATCAAGAAACGCGAATTTCCTAGAATTTTCAAAATCCTATGGCCATAAATTTTCATGGAACGTTAAAGTAAATTGTTCGTGTTTGAAATCTTTAGAACGCAACGGGGAAAAACGTTCTGATAATTAACTAAATAGGTCCAGCCTATCGATCCCTCTATGTTTTCGTGACCCACGCGGAAACAAAGGAGTTATCTCAACGACGCCAGATAGGGCTGACAAGTCATTCGTTGGACCGGCTGATAGATTCTCTTTTGAACAGCAGCCGATCCGTTCTGAACGACGTTCGAATTCGAAAGTTCTGACTCCCCGTGAAGATCCGTCCCAGTGTAATGTGTCCCCCGCTGTTCTTCTTGCGCGTCGTTCGAACAATTTTGCCCGTTTCCTTCGTTTCTCTTACGGAATTTGGTCGAGTACTTGTAAAAATCTGACATCTCGAACGGCTTTGTTACTTCCCTGTAAGGTTGATATTTCCCCGCTTGAACGATCGTGCAATTCTGCGACGATCCCAGTCGAATCGCCTCTTCGCTGGCCTCTTGAGACGATTTCGACTCGGCTGGGATTTCGAGCACCTTCTTCCGCGTGTGCTCGTACCGTGTCGACGACGACGACGCTTGCAAATGCTGTTCGGTTTCAGCAGCGATCAAGTCAGTCTTACGATGATTCATCGAAGGCATATAGTTGCTAGTCTTCCCGTCCTCGGAGCTGCTAGCGCTAGGCAGTTTAGAGCATGTGGGAGCGGTAGACTGATAATGAATGCTTTTATGCGAAGCTATCATGCCGAGATCCAGTCCTGGACTTGTGCCCGAGTCCAACGAGGTTTCGTACCATTCCTTCTCTTTCCCCTTGCGACTAATATTATCCGTGGTGTCCTTGCCGTCGAGCAGCTCGTGCAAATGGTTCGAGTGCCATTTCTCTACGCTGCCGAGCGATTGCGTGCGAAGCAACATTTTGTTGTTGGTCGACGGGTGCTCGGACAGTGGGAGCAGATGAACGGAGGCGTTCTGATGGGGAGGAACGCAAGAGGAATTTTTGGTACCGCCGATCGATACGGTACGATATCGTGGTTGTATGTCGGCACCCATGCTGGCAGTGTGTTGGACCGCGTTCCGCTTTCTGCGATCCAAGCTCCCAAATCTGTCCGCGATAGGCTGATCGTCGGGACACCAAACGATCTCGTCCTCGTATCTTACCCAGTAACCTGTCGCTATTTGCGGTTCGCTCGGCGAATCCGTGTATCGCAGATTTTTACTTCCGCCGGAGTCGCGATCCCGTCTAAGCAAGGATTGCGGTTGAGAGTTGTTCTTATGGTAGACCGGGAACTCGGGCATGTGCGTGTAATGCATCCCGCGCAAATCTCTGTCGTAATACTCTTGACCGGATCTTCGCTGGACATCGTTGTCCAAGTGTTTGTAATCGTTGTACTGGTAATTGTGAGTTTGTTCTTGCATTTGCTGTTGCTGAATCTGACGGTATCGCATCTGTCTCTCCTCCTCGGTGTACGTGTTCGGTAACGGTCGGTACAACTTCTCGGTTTCTTGATAGTGATTTTGAGTTCGCGAACCGCCGCTGCCGTGCGAGTACGTTCGCGTCCGATACTGGTCTGGCAATATATAAACGTTCTGATTATCGTTGTGATCGTGCTCAATTATTTTCATGTTTTGTCGCTGATCGGACACGGGCTGACAATAAGCACCTACATAACCATGATTACAAATATTAGTTACTAGGAGTTGGTCATCGTACACGTGTCCCGGATACGTACTACACTTGTCCTCCGACCCCAATGGACTTAAACTTATGCCTCCCTCTTGGAGTAAACCCCTGGCTTTTGTACTTCCATCGTTCGCTGAGACAAAGGTACATGTCAAACGGAAAATCGAAGAAATTATACAGAGTTTCGAAGCTAAATGAGATCGCTTAATTATCTGCCTTGTTTATATTGTCGTTTCATTTTATAACATTCGAAATAGTTTTCTCGCACAGTAATAAATAAGGAAAATACTTCTGGGTGATCTCATTCAACCAAGACACTCCATATTCGATGACGAGTATAAATAAGTAAGCAGTACTACCTGTGCCATCCAAAGGTGGCCGAGGCTTTTTGGTCCTGTGTTTCACGTTTGCATATAAATGCGGTTGAGTGTTGTAAATGGCAGCGTGCTGGGCTTGCGTTGATTGATGTGTTTTGGTACGGCTCTGCCTTATGAAGTTCAATCGTACTTCCAATTCCTGGAGTCTACGCTGACTCTGTTGATAGACTAACCTGTGTTTACGGCGCACAGCCTTGCTCTCCGTGGGATCGTTTACGATACCCAAGGCAGCCTCTACTATACCGATTTGAACTTGACGTTCCAATTCCAAGGTAGATTCCTCCTGCAACAAAGAAAAAAAAAATTTGTTTAAATGCTTGATTAGAACAGCTGGTAATGTTTATAATTACGATACATACAACTTCGGTTGTTTTCAATTTGTTAATTAAATTCTGTGGATAAGAAAATGCTGTTCCAACCCTTTTACGGAACACCGGAGGGCTTTCTCCAGGTTCCAATGGTATTTCTGGTGGCAGCACACCAGTCAGTTCTGCTTCTTCTACGCACAAGTTTTTTAGCTCGTTGTTCTTTTGAGTTAACTTTTCTTGGAGAGCTTCCCGGCGTTGGCGAAGCCACTGCAACCTTGTGGACAGTGAATCTTCCGCCAAGGATCCAGAGGTATTTTCGTTCCCTGCCATCACTTGAAACAAAATTATATGTAAATTCGATACGACTTGTCAGATTATTCGAGTTTCATATCAAACAAACAGGATTATTCATCACTTACCCATATTATTAGCGAAGTATAATGCTTTTGTTCGATACACGGGGATTCGAATAGAATGTTTATATAATCGTGAAGCGTCTCTTATACGCTTAAACAGATCGCCTGTGAGACGTCTAATAGTTGAAACATAATACACTGCATGTCATCTCTGTGACTTACTCCATTCGATGAAATTTTCTTCACAATGCTACTATTCGTCATCTTTATATCACTCGATATAACAAGCTGTGTGAGTCTCAATAGAAGACGTCGGTAGGTTATCTGCTAGGGTTACAGGCTTCTATATCACAGCGTAACAGTTAATCTCATAGCGCAAATCCTCGTATTTAACATTGGAAAACACTATCTGCGAGAAACAGATCATATAAAACACATTCTTGATAAACAAACGACAAACACGTTCGAGGGAATCGAATAGTGACGTGACGCGTATCATTACTCACGCTCACGCACCCAGCATCTTTTACAGAGGTGAAACTGGCGTTTTTTTATCGTCAATTTTCAGTGCGCATGCGTCCATAAGTAGGTCTCTCGTAAATACAAAAATTTATATGTATTTACTTTGTTTTTCTCACAGTTGTGTAGACTCTTCTTTCAAATCGTAACATACATATCATAAAGTGCATTCTTCTAGCTTTAATTTGAGCCCATACAAATGAAAAAATTTCAATAGGAAAGCATTGAAATATTATTTTGCATTCAAGTGTTTGTATTCAAGCGTAAATGATTTTTGCCGTTTATTTCGTAAGACGCAATGTTAGTGGCGGCAAGAATCATCTGCTTCGTTGAAATGCGTTGTGTAGGCATCTCATTTGTGGTTGCTAACCATGATGTCGCTAATGGTAAAATCTTGCAATTTAATGCCAGCACCATCTAGCGATAGATTTTGAATTAGTTGGTAACGTAGTTTGGCTAGTAGTTTGAACGTTTTGTCGCTATGTCAATAGGCGCTGAACAGCCTAAGTGAGCTTCGAAATTTCGTCACAAGTGATGCCACTATTGAGATATTTGATTGACAATTGTAATATTTGTAATGAATGATAGAATTTTTAATCATTGATGCATAATTTTTCTTCAATCGGTTGATGTCCAATTCTAGCCAGAATACGAATGCCGAATTGGAACAGTAAATAAGAAATGCAAGCGTACAATATTAAAGAAACGCTTCTCTCAACATTAAAATCATAAACGCAAACAATATGCTTGCAAACAGTATATCTGCTTAAATACATTATTATAAGTGTCGAGTGTAACAAAAGTGGTTTACTTCCGACATAGATTGGATCCAATTTGGATATTAATATGGTCAGTGATTTGAAACCGGAGTGCTCGTTTCCATCATGGTATCCACAATTTCGTAAAGACTCTCTGGAAGCTACAATTCTTTGCATTCCCAACGATGTACTCAAATACTTGGAAGACGATGCATTCTTTTTACCTATCGAGGCGACAAAAGAACCACCGGAAATTGGAGTGTGGGCAGACGGTTCTCCAGTAATAAACGAGGAGGTGAATAATCATTGGACTAATTATTGCAAAGCGCAAAGCAAACAAACGGTTTCTTTCTTTTAGCATTCGTCTGAACTTCAACCAACATTTCCAGCGTTCAGCCAAAAGATTCAAGACACAATAGACGAGTATGGCGCAGTGTTTGTCAAAAGCAACTGGAGTTCGCCTTCTGTAAATATATTTCATATTGTTTGCTTACTATTTGTTTATCCATTGCCTCAATGTATATGTATTTTTAGGATGCGACATGGGTTGCCCCCACCAAAACTCTCAAATGCAAAACATTGGAGGAGGTGTACTTATTACTGAAAAGCTCAGATAGGATTGCAAAAGATTTAAATAACATTAGGAACTATGTTAATAGGGAAATTCCATTAAAGTCTTGTCTTGTATTAAAACAATGGAGAGACATTAATCCGTGCACCGAATTTCGATGTTTCGTAGCAAAAAATGAGCTCATAGGTAATGACTTTGTAATTACCGTACCATTTTCTTGTGCTTTCTGATCATTATTTGACTCCGATGCAGCGATCAGCCAACGAGATATATCGCAGTATCACAGTTACAACGAGTCAGAAAAATATAATATTCGAACGGATATTAAAAGTTTGTTCATGGAACATATCAAAGACAGGTTTCCACTGAACGATTGTAAGTGAATGTATATATTCTTTTGTATCAAGTAAATCGAATCAATGTTAAAGTAATGCCTCGCGTTGTTGCAGACTCGTTTGATGTGATTCGTTACAAAAAAGAAAAGGTAAAGATTGTTGACTTTGGCTCTTTGGACGAATCTTCCACCAAAGGAACGCTTTTCACGTACGAAGAATTACTAAATCAGATCAACGATCCACCGGAATTCCGATTCATAGGCGAGGAAATCGGCATTCAACCAAAGCCGCCGAATCATTTTTGCATTCCTCGAGAGATCAATGAATTTTTTCAATCGAACAACAGCTCAACGTTACTGGATATTATTCAAAGAGTAAGCAGAGCATTGTCTCCCCTAGCATTTTAAGCATTTTCTTTTGTCATCGACAATTCGGACTTTTCTAGTAATGTTCTTGACAACCAAACATTCTTTTCTTTTGTTGGTTTACTCTATATCGATGTACACAACGATGTCCAACGACAATCGTTGTTGTTTCAACGTTTCCATACGTGGTTGGTCGTAATCGTAATAATCTAAATTCGTTTATTTCAGGAAGTAGAGAATCAACGAAAAGAGCAAGACAGGTCCAGTTCCAACGTTACGAATTAAATTTGATCGACTTTATCGGAAACTATATGAGTAATAAAACGATATTGTATTTACGTTGACACGTGGTTTTGATATCGCTTGAAAACGCACTTCCTGTCAAACAAACCTGTTTGCTTTCGAAGTAGCGCTGTGACACGATAGAATAGCGAATAACGAATGAATGCACTCTCGGGGAACACATTTTAAATACAGAACTTTCACTTTTATTCTGCCAGACCCTCTTCTATCATTACATTACATAAAACGATTAAAGGCTATCCTACCGCTTAAAAGAATTATCATAATATTGCAATATTTTTTCGAGCCATCGGCCTTACCGAGCGACGCCCCTTATATAGAAAATATGTCTTGTTTATGTACAATATGCAATCCTTAATACTTCGACTTGAAAAAGGATTCTCGATATATGTACCTCCGGACAAGTTAATACGCTGTACAGTCATATCCAAGGAGCATTTTTTCATCTCAGTTATTCCTCTTTGCAATCGATAAAAATTCAACGAGATCAAGCGATTACTTTCGCCCGTTACCTCTTGGAAATATTTTCCTCTTATCTTTCTCTTTCTCCCTCGCTTTCTTTCCCCTCTGACGATCGTAATCGCGGTACCATTCGAGAAATTGCGTTTTCGAATTCGTTATTCCGATGAGAATCAACGTTGTCGGTCTCCTCTGCTATGTACGATGTTTAATCGGTATTCGTAATTAGTATTCGGGTACTCGAGTATACACAATTATCGATAGGGATCCGAGATTTACGGTTTTACGGTGTAACGAAGATTTCCTTCTCGTTTTCGTTGCTTGCGCGCACTATTTCGTCGTCGATTTACCCCTCGGACGACGGTGACTCGGAGCTCGGGTCCATTTCCACCCGACTCTTGAAACGCTTCATTCAATTTTTCAGCCTCCGATGATCAACTCAAATCACAATCGATTTTTCTATTCGGTTCGATAATGAGGTCGACTCTTTTGGAAGAAGTATGATACTATGGACGAAGGATACATATACAACTAGAAACATTTCGAAATAAGAACTCGAACGGACCTAGGCTTCATTGTCAGCATTCACGAATGCTTTCGAAAACGTCCGCCTTCCGAGGGTTACGAAAGAAAAATAATACATCAACGAATGGAACGAACAAACCAAAAAACATTACGTTACGATGAATCGATTACAATAAATGTATTTGCTCGAAAATACGCATTCCGTGTCTGTCCGTGTCTGTCCGTGTCGGTCCCTGAGAAGATCAAGCACGGAAAAGCTTGTAATCTTTCGCTCGAAGATCAACAAACATTTTCTTGTAGACGTCGGCCCTCGTTATTTCTACGAAACGACTCGTTGGACAACGAAGCAACTGGTCAACGATCCGATCATTTCTACAACTTCCCGATCGAGCGTTTCGAAGAAAACCAGCACGATTCGATCGACGGTTCACTTTTACCACCGACGGAACAAACAAGTGTGTCTATATGCCTGTACAATTTATAGAAATTTTATTTTATTGTATGTAGAAAGCCAATTCAGAAATATCTCAATCGAATGTCAATAGTAAAATTATAGGTCCCAGACCTTTGCACTCTATTATAGAAATTCTAGTAAAAACAAACGTACAAAAAATGGTTTGACTCCTAGTTAAGATAATGCTTGTTCCATCGACGGTACGGTACCCGGTACATGCTACCAGATCTACCGGGGAGCACTGTCTCCACTTTGTACAGTCAAGTTTCCTGGACGAAATGGCAAAACAGAGAGTAAGAATGTATATTGATCAAAATTGATATGGGTGAGAATCGTACTAACCCTGCAAGGTCACACCGTTCTCATGCATCTTCCAAAAAAATTCTACAAAAATTCCCTGATGCACTTTGAAATGCAGAGTCCGAGGTTGCGAGTTACAAAATTCTGTGGCATCGTCAACAAAGATAATTTCGGCAGAACTTGCCGGTAGACCTAACAGAAAAGAACTGTCCCCTGTCGATCGCTTATGCTTTTCTCGAAATCTGTTTTCGGTTGTGTACGGAGAGGCAGTTTGTACGGACATGACTGTACCGTTGTTATTACGTCGTCGTGTTTTGCTGTGAATTTCCGTAACAACTTCGTCCTGACTTTCATCCTCGAGTTTCCCCATTTTCTATTTTTCCCCCTTTATCGTATTAAGTTTACTTAATCTTTCGATCTTCAACTGATTTGTGCTAAACGACAATGCGTAAAATCCTTAATCAATGTACGTTTTGCAGTGCACGGCCGTGTCTCGTTCAAAACGTATTTCTCTCTCTTTCTCTTTCATACACACTTCCTTTCCCTCCCTCTCTATCTTTCCTCCTCCTTCGCACACATTCACACTTTTCCACTCATTCTCTCTCTCTCTCTCTCTCTCTCTTTCTTTGTCTACCCTCTGATTTTCCTTGTCCAATTTGTTCATCCTCCCCGGTCCACGTCAATTTACTCGTGTCGCTATCAAAGTGACGCAGCGGCAATATCGTCCTCTTGAATACTGGTAGCAAGGGAGTGTTTTTCGCTTTCGAGCGAGAACAAAAACGGTAGTCTTAACGCAAACGATACGATACGTTACGATACGATACGATACGATACGATACGATACGATAGTACGATACAAAAATGTGAATCGTTTCTCGAACGACCAGTGTAATGCAGTTGAACACCCCGTTTCCGTCCCTCCCGTTCGATTCTTTTTTTTTCCACTTTGTCATTCCGGTTTCCGTCTCGTCATTCTGCCCTTTCCCGTTACGTTTAAGTACCTGAAAAAAGCGCTCAGCTTCGAAAAAACATAGCTCGTTCTTAAGCGTTTCGTTTAGGTTCGCATCGTTTCTCCTCTTAATTAAGTCGACCCACGTGTTGTTTTTACGAAGACTACGGTTACCCCTCTATTATAAATGCGATTGGTACGACTAAAGGTGGCGAAAAAGGCCAGGCTATCACCGACAATCGAATTTTTCTCCCTTCCGCGCTCTCATTTAAATACACGCACACGCTTGCTATACTCACTCGCTCCTCTTTCACTCTTTGGGCATTCGTTCGCTCGTTCGTTCGTTCTTTCGTTCGTTCGTTCGTTCGTTCGTTCGCTGTTGCTCTAACGGTATAAGCTTCGCGTAACATTTTCTTGTCCATCCCATCAAAAAATACGTATTGTTATTTTGGTGCGACGCTTCTTTAACAAAATTTACATCTACACATAGACGCGTCTCTCCTAAAGATCTCCCGACTGTTTCGCTGGCGCACAACAGCGATAATACCTTGTGTCTTTTCGCTCGTTTCCCATTCCCCTACAGCCACCTATCGACCTATCGTATCCGCCAAACCCTCCCGTTCATGCCCCCTTCATATATCTTCGCTCTAAATGTACAGGAAGATAAGAGCCTACTCTTAGACGACAGCGACAACTCGGATTTCTTTCTTGTCGGCTCGCGCCGCTGAAAACTCGTCGAATCCTCGCGAGAAAGAGCTTCGTTGGTACGTTATTTACAAAATGACAAGCGCGAGATGATCGTGACTCGTGGTGCGATCGACAAGAGGCTAACGCTTCCAGCCCCGTATCGTTATACATCATTTCGGCAACCGATTGCTCTCCCTGCCAAATTACGACACGCGCTTCGCGTTCATGCAAACGCGAACGCGCACCGACGATTCGCTAGTGAAAAATGGTTGGAATCGTTCGAGTAACAGCGGCCGATTGATTTCACTGACGCGGATACGCGGCAGAAATTGCTTAAAAACGCGACGAGAACTACGAGAAAGATGATCGACGCGTGCACGAGGTAGAGTATCGTCCCTAAACGTCGTCGACAGAATGGAAAAATTAAAACAAACGGAGGAAAGAAGATTACTATCTTACATTACGATAAACGTTCAGAGCGAAGCAATTGAACTAATAGAATTTACATCAGACGACAAGAAAGACGGTCGAAATCACGCCCGTCTCGCTTATACGTGTTTCTCCTATCTCCTATCCCCTATCGCCTATCTTCTATCTCCTATCTCCTGTCTCCTCTTCGCTCCCCATTCAGCTCCGACGCCATTTCTCACTCGCGTATCTCGTCTACTCGTTTTACTGTTTTCCCCCCCCCCCGTTTTCTGTCGTTACTCGGTTAGCTTGTCCCTCATCCTCTTGTTTCTTATTCTTTTTCTTTTGTCCATCGAAACGGAGTTACTTTGGTTCGTATCACGAAAGGAGATTATTCACAGGAACATTACTTTTTCAAAAAACCCGGAAACGCTCAGCCTCGGCGACCGGGTAGAATTATTATAACAAACGCGTCGACTAAAAATCGGTTTCTAGCCGCCGCCATTCGCACGCGACAAAATTCTCGAATATAGACGACGTCCGACGATGTACGCCTGGTAATTGATCACCGTGCGTCTTTCGTAGCTTCATCGCGCACAACCTTTACAAGTATCCCTTTTTCTTTTTGCTTTCTTTTCCATTTGCTCGCTGACGAGACGCTGTCCAACACCTGTTTTGCGAACCCGGCGACCACAGGCAGACTACTCGAGATTTTGCTGCGCCGAATCGCAAATCGCAAATTCCATCGAGATTCGACTTCGGAAATACTTCAAAGAGGAAAATGTTCGAACCGAAAGATTGGGAAAAGTTGTAGAAATATCTTTTATACAGAACCCTCCTACGGACATCTGTCGGGTCGAACGGTAAATTTGGTTTCGATAGCATTGCGAATGCTTTTCGGAATCCGAGAACAATGAAAACTGCTTTTCCCCCATTCGCTTTCGATGCATCGAAATCCACGACTAGGTACCGCCTGTTTGTCGATTATCGGACCGCAAAAAAGAGTACAAATTTGTTGGCCAGCTTAATTTAATTAAGAAATTGTAGGCATTCTCACGCGTCACGACAGCACACCGAAAGATGATATAAACCTGTCATTCTGAAACAAGGTGAAGCGATTTTGTACTAAAGTGCAGCGATATAATATTATACTTTTAATGAATTATCTACGCAATGTACAGTTTTTTGGGTACTTTTCCTTTTTATACACGCACCGTGACAAGGTATGGGTCGGCCCGTACGACAGACAAGTTGTTTATCTTATATACATACATATACATGTATATATATACTTCTATATATACATATATGTACATATACGTATATGTATGTTTCATCGATTTTTCCTATCTTCCGCCTATCTTTCTGCGATGATATCGTTTAATTTTCCGCTGTCGGGTTCCGTCGATCGTTCGTTTCATCTGCCGCCGATTGTTCTCCCTCTGTCAAAGGTATGACGCTACAATTTACAAGGATCGTGTCGCAATTATAAAGTTAAGGTTCTATGTGTACCAAGAAGCGTTACGCGGAAAGGCAAAAGTTCAATGCGTGTTGTCTTACTACGTTACCTCATCGAACGAGATCTATATAGACTCCTATTTCGTCTACTCAGTCTGACCACACTGTGTAAGAACGTGGAATAGTATTCGTCGCGATAGATATACAGTAGAGAGAATTTATAAATTCAGGCTCTTTATAGTCTGCGAGGGGATGTCCGTAGCGATGCAACATATCGCGGACACGTTTTCCGGTTTCCATTAGCAATCGTGCATACCGTTCCAGATCGCGGTCGTGCAGTGTCTCCTCGCCACAAACCTTATCTCTTGACTAGATTGCGTCTCTAATATTCTTAACGATTTAATCTATGTCTGCCATTCATTTATAATCTGCACCTTAACACCTAGGTATCGTAGTAACATCTAGCGGTAAAAGGATGATCTATTCTCGCAGAGATCATACGTCTCTCTTCAACATCTTCCCTTCTTTCTCGCTCTCGCTCTCACCCTCTCTTTGCACAACTCTCTCATTCTGCAACCAACGAAACGAATTGTCAGCGTGAATTCATACTTACGAAGAAACTCTGTTTTGCGAATAACATTGTCGCCTATGCGGGGGGGATAGGCGAACACGCACACATCCATACAGGCTCGCAACACACGCACACCGAGAGTTACGTGGATATCAGAAAAACTTGCCCCGCCAACAACCCTCGAGTTCGCAGCTACGTATATACAAGCATGTTAGTTTGATCGTCTCATTTGAGTCGCGCGAACGACAACTACCCCTAAAATTCGGTTCTGTCGATCCGCTGTTCTCCGCTTTTTCGTTCTTCTCCGCCATCTTCTTCGTCTCCAGCGTCCGCTCCTCTTTTCCATCGACGGAGCGGAGCGAACCGCGCGTCGCAGGAATGACCGTACCATCGTGACAGAGCACGCGATACTCCGGCGAGCCTTCGATCGCTAGGACTACCTCTTCTTCCCAGTTTGTTTCGAAGACAGCCTCTTCTTCAGCTTTGAGTGCTCGGACTTGACCGACTTCTTCTTCGGTCTCTCGGGCGAGCCGTTGCAACAGGCGCAACCCTTCTTCACGTGACCGCGAAGACTGGACCGTCTGGCCCTACAATCGGGCTCGACCAGCGCGATGTTTCCGCCCTCGTCGTCCGAGGGCTCGCTCGCCTTATCGCTGGAGACCGTCACCGAGTCCTGGATCGCCTCGGCGGTGGTCGCCTTGACGCGTTTCGACAAACCACCACCGCCTCCTCCGACACCTACACCGACACCACCACCACCGCTTTTGTGTTCTGATCGATTCAACACCACCCTCGCGTTCACCTGCAGCTTGTCCTTCTTCTTGAGATAGCTGCACCGGCGCTCGCCGCCCAACGACTTCAGGCTCTGCACGCTGTCGTCGAGGCCGTTGCTCAGCGCGTTCTCTTCTGGTTGACTGCCGATCGACTCGCTCACGCTCGAGTCCTCCTCGTCGCTGCTGGATCGCGTCCTCTCGGACATCGGGCTTTCCCACGATAGATAGTCCATCCTGGTCACCTTGGAGGCAATTCGTTTCTTATTGGTGTAGGTGTACTTGTGGGTGGAGAGCATCGGGCCGGCGATCGGCGAGAGCGGCGATGGTATCGTCACGTCGGCCGTGTTCCCGCTGAGCAAGGTCAGACTCTCGTCCCCCGAGCTCGCTGCTGACGCGTTGTTCACGTTGATGGTCGCCGGTAGCGATTCCGAGTCCAGATCGATGTCCAGTTTCATGTTCGACGGGATGCTGGACACGCTGCTCGGCGAGCCCTCCTTCGAGCCGTTTCTCGACGCGATCTTCGCCCGGCCTTGCACTTTCGGCGAGTCGTTTTCCAACGAGCCGAGATGCGTCGGCGACAACCTCGAAATGTCGGAGTTGCTGTTCGATGCCTCGTCCTGACTCGAGTTGTCGAGCGCGAGCCGCAAGTGTTTCACCGGGTTCTCCAGGTGCAGTTCCTCCACCTTGTCCCGTTTCGACCTCTTCGACGAGTCCTTCGAGGATCTGGTTCGCTGACCGACGTTCCTTCTGCGTTCGTTGTTGGTCTTGAAGTCGCCAACCGGACTGGCGTCCCTGCTGCCGCTCGACGAGTCCAACGAACGGAAGTAGGAGCCACCGTACGACTTCATGCCGAGCGGCTGGCTGCAGGACGCGTCCTGCGACGAGTGGTCGAACGACGGAGAATGATTCGTGTCGAATAGCAGATCCGCTTCGGGGAAGAGATCACTGGTGCTCGGCTCGTCCACGCCCAGATCCTCGCATTCCTCCGACAGGCTCTTCTGCAGCCTCATCTCCCGCTCGATCGCCGCTGCTTTTCTCTCCATCTTCTGCTGCAACAACTCCCGATCCAGTCTCGGGTTCAACGGCGTCTTCATCGCATTGCTCTTATTCGTGTACTGTTGGAACGGCTCCAACGTGTGGTTCATGAAGTACTTTTTCGTGTTCGTTTGGTATATTTGCCCACCCGCCATCTCGATACCCTGGCCCTTGTTGATGATTTGCAGCACGCTTTGCACGTTCTCCGAGTTGTCGGCGTACCGCGAGTTCAACGGCTCGATGTTCAACGAGTTCGTCGAGGTGGGGACGTACCGCCACGGCGTGTCCGGCGACACTTTACCCTCCGGTTCCCAAGCTTCCTGCAGCCTCGCGTTGCCGTAGAGCAGGCCGTTTCCAACCTTGCAGGACACGTCGATACCCTCGGCCGACTGCTGCACCGGCGACTCCTGGCTGTCCGAGCTGCTGGGACCGCCCGTCACCAAAAACTGCGCCGCGTTGTCGATGCCTCTCGACTGCTTGCTCGTCACTATCGTCGACATGGAATCTAAACGAGATACGATTCGCGTTGTTAACACTGTTAAACCGTTAACCCTCGGTGATATTTAACGGTGTGCCATGTCGCACGATGTTGCGCGATGAAACGACTCTCTCTCTCTCTCTCTCTCTCTCACTCTCTCACTCTCTCCCTCTCTCCCTCTCTCCCTCTAACCAATTGACTCTAACCAATTAACTCTATACAGTGAATTCTCGTTAGGAGTCAGTTACGCCGTTCTGGTAACTGACTCTTATACAAAATCTGAGGTTCTCGCCGAGCGTCGCATTTGAAATATACTGGGCACGCTGGAAATCTAAGAGTCATATCCGTCTAAAAGTCATAAACGCCTATGACTACTAAAGCGATAGTGACAAAAAGACTGAGAAAATGTCTTTCTCCGATACAATGTTGCAGAGCCGTCGTATGGATACTTCTATTGACTCCAAATTGTAAGATTGGCACTGACTCGTAATGAGAATTCACTGTAACTATTGACCAAAAAGAAAAAGAGATGATAAAAACAAAATTGAGAAAAGGAAAGTACGATGCAAGGTTTTCGGAAGGTTGACCGCCGACGTACCCATAGCATCGTCGATTTTTCTTTTGACCGTTTTCGGCGAGATGATCTTGCCGCCGGGAATGATGTCCGTCGACGCCACCTCCTTCGCGTCTTTCTGGTGTTGTTGCGCGTCGTTTAGCATGGAGACGTCCGATTGGCTAGCGAAAGCGAGAGCGATCGTGGCTCCCGATTGGATGGCCACGGGCTTGTCGTTGTGCACCTGTTGGAAATTCGACGTCAGAGAGCGTCAGAGCGCGTTACAGCGAAATGAGTTTGAAGAGCGACGCGCGATAACGTACCTGGGTCTCCTGAGGCGGTTTCTTGTCGGACACGTGGCCGATCGACGCCGACGTCGGTGTCAGGCACACCACGTTATCCGACTTGAGTCCGCCGGACGTTGACAGTTTATGCATCGAAGAGTTGAACAGTCTGGCGCCTTGGAGGGCGAGGTTCGGGTTGCTGGTGATCACGCCGCAGATTTGGTTTTCGGGAGACTCGTTCAGGTTCCGTTGTATCAGACCGATCGCCGAGTTGCTCTTGTTAACGACAATGGCGTTGGTCGAGGATTCGACGCCCGTGGTGACCGTCGAATCGCTCTTTGACATAGCGAGATCGCCAATGATGCTGGTCTTTTCCGTCTCCGTAACGAACGAGCCACCTCCACCACCACCAGCACCAGTACCACCACCACCACCACCACCACCTCCACCTCCACCACCACCACCACCAACACCACCACCACTACCGCTACCACCGGTGCCACCTGTTTGCGGGATCACTACCGATGCAGACTGCACATTCTGCGTGGTGGTCAACGTCTGATTGCCAGATAACGTCTGCAGCGTAGGGATCTTGACCTGTTTGACCTGCGCCGGTTGTGAGATGATCTTTCCCGCTTGGTTTAGAAACGACTGTAGAACCAACGTGTTCGGGACACCGGTGTTCCCGGTAGTTCGAACGGTGGCGGGTACGGTGGCGAGTAGTTTCGAACCGCTCGACACTATGGTGAACTGCTGGGCGCCCTTCATCAGGTTCATCGGCAGGATGTAGTTGGTGCCAGGGACTAGAACGGCCGTGCTGCCCATTTTACCGGTGACCGAGGCCAGAGCCTCGCTCACGCTGACCGAGCCGGTCTGCACGGCCTCCTGCACGATCACCGCCCTTGGTTGACCGGAGCCCGGCTCGGCGAAGATCAGGTTCCGCCTCTTGACGTTCAGCTCGACTCCGTCGTTTGAATCGTTGGTCAGGTTTCGCACCTCAGCGTTCGCGTCCACCACGCTCGAAACGTTACCGGCTGGTTCCTCGGGAGCGGGGAATCCCACCGGGCTGTCTTGCACGTGCACCACACCGCTCGACGAATCTTCGCTGCCCATGGTGCGACCGAGATCGTCGGTGCTCGGGCTCAGCTCCGAGCTTTGTTGGCCCACCGGCTTGGTCTTGTTCCCGCCGGACTTTTTTCGCTTCGAGGATTGACTGGGGTTCGTCGGCGGATTCGATCTCCTCCGAGGTGCCGGTTTGTTGTTCAGGTCCGGCGAATTCCGTAGCTGCTCCGCGTACTCGTCCAAGATCGCGTAGATTCTCTGCGCGGTTTGCTCGTCCTCTTGCGGCTTCTGTTGCGGTTTCGGGATCGGCGACGCCTTCGACGTGTTGGTCGCGCTGGTCTTCAGGGTCTTTGGTGCCGACTTTTTCACCGTTTTCGCGGACGGAGGCGTGGGCGGCGTCTTACCGGCGGAAGGTATCGGCGCCGGTGCAGGCGTCACGCACGGGCTGGAAGAACTCTGCGAGGTCACGCTCAGCGCGGGCGAAGCCGCCGGCTGACAATAGCTCGTCACTACGACGACAGGCGTCGAGTTTGGGGTTTTCGCCGCCACGGTGCCCGTGCCCTGATTCACGTACGCCAGCGAGACCTTTTGCGAGAAGATGTCTTGTTGAAAATTAACGTTGTTTCCGTTGCTCGCAAAGTCGGTGTTGGTCTGTTGCTGCTGTTGTTGTTGTTGCTGTTGTTGTTGCTGTTGTTGTGTGGGCATCAACAACTGTTGCGCGAGGGCGCTCACCGAAACCTGTTGTTGTTGTTGTTGTTGTTGCTGTTGCTGCTGTTGTTGTGATTGTTGTTGTTGCTGCGGCTTGGTAACTTGCACGGTTTGTTGAGTGGTGGTTTGCGTCTGCACGGTAGTCGTGGCCGCGGTCGCGGTCGCGGTAGATATCATCTGATGAGACTGCGGCTGGATCGTACTCCGCTCCTTCACCTGTTCGAGCACACTCTCAAATTCTCGAAGCTGTTCGAGGGTGGTGGAGCTGACCTGATTCGGTACCTCGATGGGCGAACCGATCAAACTTTCCGTTCTGACCGCCTGCGATTGCTGCTGTTGCGGTTGTTGTTGTTGCTGTTGTTGTTGCTGCTGTTGTTGTTGCTGCTGCTGCTGCTGCTGCTGCTGCTGCTGTTGTTGTTGCTGCTGTAATCTAGGCGTCGTCAGGACCGCTTGGATAGCTCCGGTAATGTTCTGTTGTCGTAGCGGCGCAGACGTTCGGATAATGTTCAACTTGACCACGGGCGTCCTTCCGGCCGGTATCGAGTTGGCGTGCGATATCGTCGGGATGATGTTCAGCTGGCTCGGGTTCGTGGTGGATATCGTGACAGGGATTTTGTGCGTGTATATCACCCCGGGCGAGGCGTTCTGGACGTTTTGCACCAGCTGCGAGAGCGTCTGGTTCGCGGCGTTCGGACTCGCGGCAACGTTCGTCGCGTTGCTGCCCGCCGAGCTCTGCACGATGTTCAGTATCTGTCTGCCGGTGGAGAGCTGCAACGCGTTCGGAATGTTCGCGATCGATTGCACATTGATCCCGGAGGCTGCGTTCGACTGCTGCTGGCTGTTCGGCACCGACGTCTGCACCGCCTTCGAGAGATTGGCGGTCTTTTGTGGGGACGCGGACGCGGTCTGGACCAGCGTCTCGGCGGCGGGCCCGGCGACGCCGGTCGACGCATCCGTCGACAGGGTGTAGATGGTCTTGCGGAACGCCTGCTGGAATTTGGGTAGACCGGCGTTCTGCCCGGACTGCGTCGTGTTCGTCTTCGCGGCGGTCAGTCGCTCGTAGGTGTTTCTGCTTGTGTTCTCCGCGTGTTGATTTTGTCGCGGGAACCCGACGGTGGCGACCGCCGTGTCCTCCATGTTCTGCAGACCGAGAACATTCCTCTGGTTCGACACCAGATTCGGATTCACGGAAGCTAGCTGGTAAGTGCCGTCTGGCTTGCAAACGATCTGCAGCTGCTCGGACGCGACCGTCGCCGAGCCGATGCTCGAGCTAGTGGTGGTCGTGACGGTGGTGGTGGTCGTCGTCACCACCGAGCACGGCGACGGGGATTTTTTCGGCGAGGACTGGTTCTGTTGCTGGTTCCGACGGATCGATCCGGTCCTGGGACCAGGACTGGAGTCTGACTCGAGCTGGCTGGACGCGTTCGTCGAGGAGGTCGGCGAGCTGTCTGGCGGTTGGTTCGCTTCCTCGCCCACGTCGGGCAATGCCGATGACCTAGGCGGCGGTGTTTGTCCCGCCGGGCTCATGCCGACACCGCTGTCGTGACCTCCCGAGGATGGCGTGCCCGGCAGCTGGATGGTTCCTGCCACGCTCGGAGTTCTGTTCGGCCGGGGCGGGGTGTTGCCACTGTTGACCGAGCCCGAGTTTGGGCTCTGTGGAATGTTTCGGGAGAGCTGCACCACGTTCACGGTGGGTCGCATCCGCGGCGGTACCATCATGTCCAACGAGTTCAAGCCCGGCACGTTCTTCGCCAAGATGTCCGAGTCCCGAACCGCTTTCGCCAGAATGTCGAACTTTCTTTTACCCAGGTTCGATTTCGCGTTCAAGTCGCGGCCCTCGGCCGAGACCAGATCCGACTTGGCCGTGTTCGTTCCGGCGGTTCCCTTCTGCTTCTGATAGGTCGATATCGCATTCTTGTTGGGCGAGAACGGCATGTTCTTCTGTATGTTCATCAGCTCGCTGGTGATGTCGCCGGTGCTCAGCCGCTGTTGCTTCTTCGAACAGATCAGCCGCCTATCGATCTCGTCCGCTCGAGTCAGCACGATCTTCGGGTTCAAATTCAGCGTGCTGAGCATCGGCGCGAACTTGGTCACGCTGCTCGCGTTATTGTCGAGGTTGTTGTTGTCCTTGCTCTTGTTCAACAGGTTCTTCTGCAGTATCTGCGAGATCCTGGTCGGTTTCTTCGTGTTTTGCGGCCTGAACATTCTGAGGGACTTGAGAACCGCAGGATCGCTTCTTCTCTCGGTGATGATCAACGGCGCGGCGGCCGTATACGCAGACCCCTTGATCGTCTCCCGCTTGTTCTCGTCCATATCGGCGGAGAACAGCGTGATGATGTCGTTGCTGCTGACGTCGGAGCCGCTCGCGTCCTCATTGGCGTTCGCGTGCCGCACGTTCTCGTTGACCAACATGTGGAAGTGCGAGACCGACTCGACGGTCAGTTTCGTCGATTTCGACCGTTTCTTGACCGTCTCCTTGCCGGACGACTTGCTCGGTTTCTTCTTCGCTTCCAGCCGACACCCGTCGCTGCCTAGGCTATCCGTCTGGCTGTCCTGCGTATTGCTATCGCTGTCGGACACCGAGACCGAGCTGTTCCTAAAGTGTTTCAACTTCCGATCCGCACTGTCGTAGTCGCTCTCGGACGACTCCAGCCGATGAATCTTCCTCTGTCTGCCCGTTCTTCGCACCCGTAGCACGCTGCCGCTGTCAGAGTCCGTGGTGGTGGTGTCGTCCAGGCTCCTCCTGGTCGAGGCCCTCTTGTAAGTGCCCGCAGGCTGGAAGCTGCCGAATTGCTCCGAGTTGTCCGACGGCTGATCGACCCATTGCTCGTAGCCTTTCTCGATCCCGAAGAATATGTCCTTGGTGTCGTCCTCCGACGGCCAGTCCTTGAACTGCGAGTAATCGATGTTCAGATACTTGAGTTCCTTGTTGGTGTTCCTCATCTCCTCGGCATTCTCCAAGTACCGCTCGCAGAGGCCGTTCAGCTCTTTCCAGTCGAGGACCCAGCTGAGCATATGGTAGCGGGGACTGCTCAGCACGACAGAGAGATCGTCGCAGAGTTGCGGCGAGAGGCCGAGCTTCTCCGCGTCGAGCACCTGGTTCGGCACGGACTTTTCGTCGTAGTTGGCCGAGCCGGTAACCGCGTCTCCCTTGATCAGGATCAGCGCGTCCAGCGTTCTCTCCACGTTCCTGGCCGCCGGTTCGCTCGCGTCGGACGGCTTCCCGGTTCCGACGATGTCGTTCCCGGTAAACTCACCGCAGTTGAAGCAGAGCTCGCCGAGCGGCGCGCCGGGCAACGGATCCCTCTTCGGATGAAGAGGACACCTATCGTTCGCCGTCGTCGTCGTCGTTGTCGTGGAGATCGCGGACTCGCCTTTCCTCGCGGTGGTCAGCAAGCTCTTGAGCAGTTGGTCGGTGCGCTCGAAGGTCTTGCTCACCTGCCCGTTCTGAAAATCGAGGCTCTTCTTGGCGGTCGCCTCCGACATCGACGTAGTTTCTCCCTCGTCCCTCGTGCTCTCCTTCTTCTCGTCGAGTTGGACCTGGACCTGGACCTCGGCCTCGACCTCGGTCTTGGACAACGTTCCGTTCGAATGGTGGCCGTCCAGCGCGTACTTCAGCTTGTCGGCCACAGCGACCTCCTCGCTAGACGCCGCGCTGTCCTCCCTGGTCTTTCCGCACGCCACCGCGATCTCCTTGATCCTGTCGTAGCAGGCTCTGGTCGGATGCAACGAGAACGCCGTGAGCACGCACTCTCGAGCGATCCCGATGTTACTGCCGACCACGTCCGCTAGCTTCAAGAATTGCGTGCCCAACCGCTTCGCCGTCTCACGGACCTTGTCCTTGTCCGACTTCGCCTTCTGACTCTCCAGCTCGTTCATGTCCGTCGTCAATGCCCTGATATACAGCTCGATCACCAGAGGTTTTATGCTGTCGCCAAACTGCAAGCGAAACAACGTTCTGAAAATGTCCGATCATCCGTCGAGGGTCGCTACGAAATTTTCGATGCTCGAGGAACTGGTAACTGACGACCCCTTCCCTCCCCCTCCTCTGTTTGCAACCCGAAATCTTTCGTAGCGTCCCTCGCTGTTCGTTTCGGCTTTGGACACTCACGTGTTTCGCGAGTACCGCGCAAAAAATGTAAATATGCTGAGCGCTCTCGGCGGGTTCGATCAACTTCCGTATCATTCCTGGCAAGGTGGGGGCAACGTCCTTCAATTTCGAGTGCAACGATGCCCATGAGTTCAAGATCTGTTCGAGGATGCTCGCGCCCGTCTCCGGCACGGGTCGAACCATCCCCGCGGTAACGAGATATTGCGCAACCAATTCGGCAGCCTTTATCGAATTCCTCCAAACTCGCGCGGTCCCATATTTCGTTGGTCTTTCGCCGCTGAGCCTCTGGACCAATTCCAGACCGTCGCTGAGATCCATTAATTTTAACTGAAAAGAACCGGCCATCTTAGAACTGGAGAACTAATTTCGTCTCTAATCCAACGATCCGCGGCAACGCCTCGATAACCGTCGCGTTTTTCTACCCTATCCCCGCCACCTGTTGAAAGACCGGTTCGCTTTGAGAAAAACAAAGGCCTCGCGAAACGCATCGGACAAAATTCTATTTCGTCCAACGATTATCGAGGCATTACCGTGCGGGAATAGCGCACGAATAGCAACTAAGGGAAGCCATGGCAGCGGGTCATGGCGGGCAAATCGAAGCAGATGCCGTACACTCTTGGCTTTCTCTCCCTCTTTCGCCCTCTTTCTCGAACGGTACTCACTTGAGCGAATATATCTTGCGTGCGTTTCAATTTATACAATAGAACGATATAGACGTCGATCATGTAATGAACGTGATGAGAATCCGAGAGCGAGCGTAGCCGATCGCTTCGCCGCAGAGAACGTACGCAAGCGGCCGCGAGGTTCACCGCTATGTCCTCGCAGCGGTCCTCGCAAAGTATTTTCAGCCTCATCGTTAACAGTTCACCTTTCTCCGAACAACAGAATTCTGAAGAAAAAAAAAAACGAAAAAATTATTCGTGTGCGAACTTTGCCGGTAAAAGATACATACGATCTATCTCGGTGCATACGAAACGTTTGATCGAACGGCGCGAATTTGATCCAGAAGCACCGAGCTATGCGTACACGACAGATCGAATAAAAATGAATGGAGCGAACGAAAAAACATTTCGTATGCCACGACTCGATCCGTGACTCATGGCGATCATGAGGGTGGTGCACCGTACCCTCTTCATGTTCGGAATCGGGTTGGCCGTTAAGTATGCTGTCGAGCGCGGGATGAGTCCATGGATTGTGCACCAGAGCTATCAGGGCAGTGCACCTGGGTGCAGCGGGGTGTTGCACCAGGTGAGACGCGCACCTCTGTAATGTTACGCTGAGGTGCGTCTTTGTCGCGGGTGACAACTTCGGCCACTCCCCGCGCAGAACCAATTTCAACGTGTGCCTGTAACAAATCGATCCAAAAACATATTTCAACGTCGTCGTCGTTCGATGCTCGAGGCTCGACGTTCGAGAACGACTCAACCTGTTCGCCGAGTAATTAACTTGTCGATCGCGAATACCCGGCTGATTTATTCACCGACGAACGCGAGTGCGCGATGCCATATATATTCTACCGAGGACATTACGATACAATTTGAACATCGAAATTTATTCCGAGACGCGATTAAACGAGTCGCGTTTTCTTCGATTGGTCTCTATCGCTCGGTCCTAAGTAGCCTCGAGAAATCACCAGCGTTACGATATTTGCGGTTTATCCGTTTAAACGCGACACCGTGAACTTTGTTCCGACGCGAAAGCAAAGAAACGGTGCGAGTCTCGAATAATTTGTCTCGACGAAAAACAGAATGTACCTTCTTTCGCGATTCTCTGCAGAAACGTGAACGCGGACGAAACGAAGAATCGGCTTGCCGCGTGGTTGCTCGAACGCGAGGAATAACAGAGGACAGAGGACAGAGGGCAGAGGACAGAGGACAGAGCAGGGTAGAATCCCGGACAGGAGGATAATTGCGTTGGTTGTTCGATGATACGGGAGGAACGTCGATCGACGGTAGTACTCACTTGTGAGCCCATTCTATGAGAGACTGGGTGGCCTCTGGCGTTGCCCCAGGAATGAAATTCGTGACATGCTCCCAGGCGGACAGAAGTGCATTCACCTTGTCGCCGTACTTCTTTTTGCTGTCACTCAATGTCGCTTCAAGCCCCTGCAAAAGCGTACGGTGAATCGGTGAACAGTCGATTAAATACAAATAAAAGGGTGGACCAGCGTTTGCCCGAGAGCGCAAGACTCTGCTTTGCCCTGCTTCGACCTGCTTCACTCTGCTTCACCCTGCCGGGACGACTACTAGCGATACTTTCGCTGAGAAAATACTTTGAGCAACCCTTTCGAGGCTCGAGAGGACTGGAGCTGTCCCACTTCAAGGTTTTCCCAAACGATTAATTCTCTCTCTCTCTCGACCTTTAACACCGGAATTGTCAAGCGTTCGAGATGCTTTTCCATAAAAATGACAAAACTCTACCCGTTGATATTTTACTTTTTACTTTTACAGTCGTTTCTTGTAAAAGTTTCTTTCCGGTTCCGTGGAAAATGAAAAGCTAAACTAGGGCGTTTTTTGACCCTTCCGGTAGTTCCAATGTTAAATACCCGAGGACAAGCGTCGTCTCTCTCAAACGGAGACGAGAGAGGCGAGGCTACGCGGAAGGAAGCTTTGGAAATCGTGCTTCCAGTCCTCTTCGAAAGTAGACGGACGACGGGAGTTTGCCGGAAGGGATGTTCGATGAAAAGAAGCAGGAAAAGGCGCAGAATCGTTTCCGACGAGCACCAAGGCAGCCGACGAAGATCCTGGAATCGGGAAACTTTGGGAAACCGGCCTGATAAAGCTGACCCGTAATATCGGCGCGCAAGGGCCGGAAAACATTCCTTGTAGCCGGCGCTGCTTTCGGTGAAATACTTAATGGCCAAGTTTCCCGGAAGTTCGGCCTTGATTAGCTTTGCTTGGGCTCGCCGTTTCGCGCGGATTCGGCGGGAATTTTTTCATCTTCAAATCTTAAGTAGCCCGTTGAACTCTGTTGTAACTCGACGTACAAACGTACGAAATTTACGAGAAGATTTCCCAACGTTTTCGTAATTCATCTGAAAGGAACAAAATTGTGAACAAGCGCGCCCGGAAGGGATATTGTTCGTCGTTCGTCTCTCGTCTAGGTCTAGGATATTGAAAAAAAAAAAAAAAAAAAAATAATCGTTTCCCGGTGTTTCGCGAGTTCGGTATCGGAAATAGACGGCCGAACACTGGAAGAAGTTGTTCAGTTTCGGTGGTAGCACTTATTGGTACCAGCGGGAACCACCGAAAACCAGCGAAGACTCGGTCTCCACTGGAAACGAGGTCTGTCCATCGGCCGTGCAGTCGGAACGATAACATCTCTCCGGCGACTGTTATCGGCGCGCGAGAAATTAGTTCCCGTCCATCGTTTCTTCGACTCGTGAGAAACTAACGGGACGAGAAAGCATCGGCGGAGTCGTTCGGATCTCGCGTAAACATCGAAACGGAAGCTCGAGAAAACGCTGAACGGTGAACGCCGAACGGTGAACGGTGAACAATGAACGCTGAACGCTAAACACGATGTCCACCGGAATTCGGTTCAATATAGGAAGGAAATTGACAGAATTTCCGCGTAACGCTGACGCGCGGGCGCACGGGCTCGCATTATTGAAACGTTGGAATTTATGAGTTAATATCGGAAATCCTTCACGCGCGACGTATCGAATTTCGGCCTCGGCCTCGGTCCCGGTTTCGGGCCGGGCTTCGTCGCAACCCGTCGACCAACTCCTTTTCTTCTTTTCGCGGCGGGGCGCTTCGAAAGAGACAGAAGATCGGGAAACTCTGAAATGTCAGCGAACCGTACCGCTACGTAAGAGCACCGAGAATCATTTTTCTTCGATGCGATGTCGCTCGATCCTCGCGAAACGACAAAACGAGCCCGCGGATCTTCGCGAGTTTTACGGGGCAATTTATAGAGCGAGCGATTTTTTTCGAGCGAGTCGAATCTTTGTTTCCACCCCTGTTGACGGTCAACGTCCTATCGACTGTTTTCCTTTTCAGTTAAGACTCCGTAATTCACGACAAAGTAGAGTGACTACGTTACCGACAAAATTAGACGAAAAATTATTCTATGTGCTTATATGAGAATATTTTCGTCCTTAACCCCTTGCACTACGATTTATTTTGCGGTTTCAATGATTAGAACTTTTTTGTAATTCGTAATTTCCTTTAAAATGGGAGAAAATTTATATCTATCGTATGCCTATATGTTCTTCGATAGCTGTACATTAACAACGGCAAAATAGAATTTTATTTCGGTTTAGAAGAAATTAACCCTTAGCACTCGAGTGGTGACTCTGAAACACCACTAGAAATTGTTGTGGCATTATTTCAAAGAAATTACAAAAAATATTACAAAATACACATTACAAAACATTACAAAATTTATATTGAATAAATTACTAAACATTTAAATGTTATATGTGGAAATCGAATCAGTTTCGTATGAATAAAATGAAAATATTCTAAGACGGAAGTAAGATTTAGTTTTAGAATGAAAATAGCGCCGAGTGCAAAGGGTTAATAACATACATGTTTATTAGACTCTGTTCAGAATCTTCGTCACGAGTATGATACGTTATTGTAGTGCAAGGGGTTAATTTTTAAAGAAAGAGCTCAAAGGGATCAAGTCACGTGACTACCTTTGGCCCGTAACGGTCGCTTCCTTTCTTTCCCGCGATCTCGACACAGATCTCGGTCGAATTTAAACGGTGGCGCCGACTATTTTTTCTACCAAGGCATTTTACTGCGCCTCGGGACGGGCCGCGAAAGTCGTACCGGAAGCGGTCTGGTTCCCCGGACATGTTTTATTTCGCGAGACCGTTTCGCCTCGGATAGAAGAGAATATGTAGTCCGGGCGTTCGCAATGTCCTGTTGTTTCCTCGCGGTGTACGACGTTTATTGCACGCTCGAATCGTCCGTTTGACCCACATACGAAGAGCCCGTTGCGCGCGTACGGATTCGATAGATAACAAACACACGGATCGAAATTGATAAACGAGGAAAACATCTTGCCGAGACGAGCCAGTTACTTCGCGGCGCTCTGGCATTTTCCTGATCGACGCGTTTCGATTCTCCGACGACGCCTAGCCTTTTCGTGGAAGCGGCGAAAGGACAAGGTCGCGGTAGCATACACGGGGACGAACGACGCGCACAGGCCGTGACGGTTGTGTGAAAATTCGTGGATAAAACTCCGAAAATTCCGATAAAATAAGCATATCGGATCGTTGGAAAGTCTCATCTTGAAATTTAGAGTTTGTCCGTCTCGGGGAAGTAAGGTGCAGTGAATTCTCGTTGTATGACAGTGCCAACCTGACAATTTGAAGTCAGTAGAAAAACTCACACCACCGCGGTGAGTGGCTGAAGCTCGAAAGCCGTCAGAAGACCACTACATACTAACCCAATTATAAAACTTCTTAATTTTTCGTTATTTTTTTATGAAACTTTTACCAACATCGTCGTATTATTCTGATTAAATGAAACCAAATATAATGATATAATTCCGATGATATTTACGCGTGTAATGAACGATAGAGGTCTTCCTATAACGTTAATTGCATTAACGGAAAATCAGTGTAAATGTGATCCAAATTGTATCGCGTTTGGTATCAGTTTAATCAGAATAATGCCACAAATACATTGGTGAAAGTCTCATAAAAAAATAATTAACAATAAAGAAATTTAATTTTTCTCTTCCCTCTTTCTCTTCCTTCCCCACACGCTGTACTTCTTTGCTTTACACAAGTAAATATCATCGGTATTATGTCATATTTGGTATCATTTTAATCAGAAAAATGCCACGAATATGTTGGTAAAAGTTTCATAAAAAAATAACGAAAGATAAAGAAGTTTTGTAATTGGATTAGTAGTGGTCGTCTGGTCTCACACCGATATAGCCGACAACATGTGGTAAATTCTTCGGTTACGACGGCTCTCCAGCTTCGCTGTCCGCTTCTCCGTGCAACATTTTATCGGAGACTGACATTTTCGCAGTCTTTTTGTCACTAGCGCTTAGTGGTGATAGGTTTCTTATGACTTGTAGACGGATATGACTCTTAGGTTTCCAGCGTGCTCTGTGTATTTCAAATGCGACGCTCGGCGAGAGCCTTCGATTTCGTATTCCTGTCAGTAAAAAGACATACAACGAGAATTTACTGTAACTGTCAGAGGAATTCAAAATAGGTATAAAAAATGATCGAGCCGAAAGGGTAAAGGTTTTTTAGCGAGAAAGAAGGGTCGTCTCAGGTGGTGTGCGAGACAGATGAGCTGGGCTGGGCCGAGCAGAGTCGCTGGAACAACGAAAAGAAACGGGGTGAAATGAACCTGTGTCCTCACCACGCACGACTTTTGGATGTGCGAAGACATTCAGAGGGGTGGTCGAGCTGATCGGCGATACAGCAGCAGTGGTACTGTCGAGATTCCGAGGAACGACGGTTTCCGAAGAAACGTCGCGTACGAGAAGGAGGGTCGTTCGGGTAGTTTGGATCGGTTCGGATCGAGGCGCCGGACGGCGGGCGGCGGGCGCCGTGCGACGAGGAGGAGCGACAAGAGGTTCCCGATCCCGTTCGTCGCTGTTGGTCGTAGCGGCAACGACGTTCCTCTCGCTCGGCTGCGTTCGGGTGACGGCGAAGTGGCAGGGGTAAGGGCAGGGCTCGTAGCGGACATCAGCGACCTTCGCAGCCTCGGGGTTCGATCCTGAATTGGCCGAGTTGCCGGAAGAAGATCGCGAGACGGCGACCACGATGCCCTTCTCTTCCTCTTCCTTCCGAAGGAACAGCAGCGGCAGCCTCGAGGGTAGCTCCTGTTCCCGTTCCCGTTCCTTTCTCTTTTCTCTTTCCTCTTTGCCTTTCCTTCTTCCTCTTCCTCGGCCCCTTGCTCGACCTCGTCCTCGCCCGAGTCTCGGTCTCGCCGGTCTCTTCTTCCTTTCCGCTTCCTCCTTCTCCCCTCTAACCTTTCGATTCCGCACCCGTTCCCTTCCCCTTCTTCCCGGCCGAATCCTCGGTTGTTTCCTCCGCCGTTTCTCTTCCGCTCGATCACCGACGGTCGCCGTTCCTTTTCTCTCCTCCAGGCTGACCGCGGCGACTTCTCCCCTCCTCCTCTACGCCTCGCGCTTTTCCCTCCGCTGCTGCTGCTTCTTCTTCTCCTTCTCCTCCTTCTTCTTCCTCTTCCTCTTCCTCTTCTTCGCCGCCGCTCTTGTCCGCTTCTCTCGCCGGGTGGTCTCCGCGAACCGGGACAAGCCGACCACTACCAACCGAACGCCAGCTTACGCTGCACCGCTACCATCTGCAATGCAAAACAACCAGCGATTACGAATCGTTTGCACTCTCTCCTTCGAACGGTGCACGCCTACGCGCGTCTACGAACGCCCACTGCGTTCACTATGCTTTTGCGATCGACCTATCTCTCTCTCTCTCTCTCTCTCTCTCTCTCTCTCTCTCTCTCTCTCTCTCCCTCCGATTCGCCGACCAAACAGAGACAACGGCGACGAAGGATAGAGAGCTCTGCCACAAATTTGTTCACGCATTCGAATTTCACCGCAACCAAAAGCCTCGAAGAGAAGGCTCAGCTATAAACCGTGAACCATGAAACGGACGATGCTCGATCCCTCGCTAGCACGTAAAAATCGACCAGATCGCGATCGTATCCAGCCTCGATGCGAGCAAAGGATTACTTTCGCGAATCGGATCGGATCGAATCGGATCGGATCGGGACAGGGTGGCTGGCGAGGTTCGGGCTTCGAGCTTCGAAATTCCTTTCCGGCTGAACTGACGGCCAATTAGAGCGATAACGTACGCGCACCGATAACATCGGTCGGCCGGAAGTAAAGAGGATTAAACGCGGGGAAACGCGGTTCTCTCCGATTGTTGGCTTCCGATGGGAAGAGTCGCGGCCATACCGACGCGATGGCGCAGAGGCAACGGTCTCGCCTCGGCTTGCGTCCTGACAGATGGACACTCTCTCACTCTCACGCTCTCTCTTTCCGCGAGACCCTTTTTCACTCGCCCCACCGACTAGAAATTGCGACACGAACCTCCAAAGACCCCGATTTATTCGAGGACTCTCCTAATTGCTTCCCACCCCGACAGAAACTATTTGTACGGGGAAGGCCGAAGCCTCGTCGATCGACAATTCGACGCTAACCGAAGATGAAGCAAAACGAAGACAACGAGCAATTCCTAAATACGATGGTTTTTCGACCGAAGCACTCGCAGCATCGTTCCCGTAATTATAAGTGCCGTACAAGCGTTTTTTACCTCTCGAGCTGTTGAACACAATGACGTCAGAAAGTTCTTTAAATTTCGACCAAATTTCCATCTCGTGAAATTTTCTTATCGCGAACCGATACACCGGCGATAACTCGCCTGCTGTACTCGCCAGCAACGTTGATCGATAATGGGCACCATTTACCGAACTTCGAAAAGTTGGCGTATCGATGAAATCAGGGTTCGTTTAATCGGCCTAATCAACCGTGCGTCCATCTATCCACCGGTAGAATCGTAGCTCCGAGCGACGAGAGTCGAAACTTGCGAGCTCGCGAAGAACGCAACGGAACGCAACACCGGAAGCATGCACTTTGTTCCGCCGATCGATCGGGGGAGACGTTGATCGGACTTCGCGGTCTCGATACCGTTCGAACGAGATCGATCCTCCCGCGGCCTCTCGGTTCCCGCTTTTATGCGAGAAGAGAATAACAGCGGCCCTCGTTTCTTCCTCGCAACCCTCTGGCAACCTTCTGCTAACCCTCTGGAAATCATCACCCAGCAACTCGACTCGCTCGGAGCCCGACTTCGTTGCCGGTCGTAAAACATTTTGTCCTTCGGGAAGGGAAAAACGTTTACCGTGGACATGTCGTCGGGACCAAGTAATCGTCCGTCGACGTTCCGAACAAGAACGGAAGCTGGCGGTCCTTAGCTAAAAAGCGGTCGATATCGCAAATATCGTCCGGAGATGCTTAGGTACGCGAGCCGGGCTGCTCCGCGTTTTCCGAAATTCCGAACGAGAAATAAAGAAATAAATCAACGACGATCCACGACGGTCTCGAGGTTCCTCTAGCATCGGTTAACCCCTTGCACTACATTGACGAGTCTGACTCGTGATGAAAATTTTGTGCCAAAATTGGATATCACGAGTCAGACTCGTTGCTACCATTCGATGCCAAATATGAATATCACGAGTTTGACTCGTGATCGACATTTCGTGCCAGACATGAATATCACGAGTTTGACTCGTGGTCCTAATATTTCGGGCCAGAACCAAGTATGGTTATCTTGAATGGGATTATATGTCCCTGTGTAGGCCACGTGTTACCTAAGGGATAGTGTTACGTTCCGCTATACCGATAACATCTCTTAAATAAACATAGACACACAGCGCGACGAACAGAAAGTTTCAGTCGTAATTCAGTTTGTACCATTCCGTTGTACGAGGCGCATACATTTTTAACTTAATTGTTTGTTGATATTTAATTGTTTATTTATATTTTGTTTTTAATTTTTAGATCTGATGATAATGGCATTGATTTCATTTAAAATATTACTACCGTCTTTATTATTTCCTATTATTATTATATTATATTAAAATTTATTTCTTATGATTTGTAATTATTAAAGTATTTTTTACAAGTTTTTTATTCAATTTCATTTGAATTTCCAAAGATCTCCATCACGTGAAGTAAATACGAGCGCGGGACTCTGTAACTCAGTCGTAAGGTATCGTGTATCAAATTGCACCACTGCGTCGAGCCGCTCGGCCCGTCCCGCGACCATTCCGGCGGCCGAGGTTGGCACGGCTTTTTCAGAATTTCCGCGTAGTGCAAGGGGTTAAGACTCGAAGAGTCTTTCATCGGGCTCGGTGCAGCCTTCGGGACCCTATCGAAAACTTTCGCCGAGGTTCCGCGCTCTCGTAGCCGAATGTACAGCGAATTCTGGATACATGACAACAACACGGGTCTTGCTAGCGTCATGTAGCGTCCCGGAAACATACCCTAGCCTCGTAGTGGGAATAATTCGGCAACGTTTATCATCCAGACCTCGGCGACATATATAGACAAATCACTGTACCTGCCTTTCGAAGAGGTGCGCGAGATGAACGAGCCGACGATGAACATACATGCTTTAACATCGACTCGGACGAAGCCGCAAAATCACTTATCACGAAAATTAAATCTGTTGGAACGATCGTCTTTCAACTTGGACACGAAGCTTTATCGGCGGCGCGGCGAAACGCGAGCGGTAAAGTTTAATGCGATTTCATTGCTGTAGCATTACATATTAATCCTTATCGCTCCGACCGGAAACGGTGCCGCCAACTGCGAGCCAGAGTTCCGATCCGACCGGTAACGTTGACGGAACTTTTGCGTCTCGATACGCAATACATACTGATTTATATCGGTGGAACCATTGTCTACGATACAACGGTAAAGTTTCAACGAGAACGGCTATCCCAGAAATCTCGACGCAGCGATCCTAAACTTCTAGCGAGCCTTCCGACCGATCCTAGATAAAGAAATCCGAAGGACGAACGATGGGGCGCGAACGCAACCGACGTTTCACATAAGATTAATCGGAGGCAGACTCTCTCTCCCTCTCTCTCGCAGTCAGTTCGTGACGAGTGGTAATTATTCTCCGGTGAACACGTCTTTCTCGACGAAACTAGAGCCGGACCGGACCGGACCGAACCGAGCCAGACACCGCGAGTTATCTATCGATTACACGATTCCGCCAAGTCTGGCCTGCCTGTACAGAGGCTGCTTTGTTTCTTGTTCCTGCTGAACGCGACCGAGCACGCGAAGCATCCTTCCTTTTTCCGGCAGAAGCCTACGCGGAACGCCGCGTAGCCCACTCCTAATCTTTGCCCGCTTGTTTAACACTAAACCTACCAAGCACAAAACATATAAAAGTGAAATGTCTTATGGAAGGGAGAAGACTAAATTAATTTAAACCTTTTACGATTTTAATTATAATATATGTTTGAATGAAGAAGTCAATTCAGTAATTTCCTATAAATACGTTTTTATAATTTCAATAATTGTGAACTAGCATAGCGGTCATTTGACCGTGGTAGGTTTAGTGTTAACGCTACGTACACAGGCTCACGAAAGCATTCGAACGACGACATATTCCCAATTTGAAAGGGACACAGACTGTACAGCATATAAAATATTTTTAAATTTGTCGTATGTATTGTGTGGGGAATATGTGTGGATAACGTGATTTCATTGAAATCATATAACATTACAATCTAATATTACTCTTAGATTAGCTGCGTACGAACTGAGCAATGTTTGTTTACATTCGCCGGTGCTTAGAAATGTAACTAACACGACGATTGCTATTACAGTTCGAATACTTTTGTGACCTACGATGTGTTTTTGAGACTAATAAAGCCTTTGTACACATTAATTTATATACGTTATCCACACATATTCCCCATACACAATACACACGACAATTTCAAAATATTTTGTATACTGTACAGTCTGTGTCCCTTTCAATTAGGAATATATCATCGTTCGTGTATTTCGCGCGCGCAAAAGATAGATAGATAGATAGAGACCGAGAGAGAGAGAGAGAGAGAGAGAGAGAGAGAGAGAGTTCGGAATTCGAAGCGAACGATCTGTCTCGATCGAAAGCCAATAATTTTATAAACGAATCACTCTATTCGAGTCTATTCGAGTTTGTCGATCCGACGACACTATTTTTCTCTTTTATTACTTCTATTTCTCGAGGGCGATTCGTCCGAGTCGCCGCAACTTCGTTGAATGGACGTTCGGCGATTTCAAGGAATTTTGATCGCCTAACGGTATCAAGCATATGTATCAAATATATGTCGCATTTGTTCCCAGGCACGAAGGTTAACGCAAGTGGAATCGGGTTTTGGTCGGGTCAGTCGCGCGGCTTTCCAGGAAACGTCCGATCAAACGGCTCACTGTGCGACGAGTCATACTTCGCAGGGTCTCCGACTCGTTTTGCTCGTGGGCCTTCCGTACGTTAAATTCTCGTTCTCGATACCATCGACGATGCGTTTAAATTATTCCACTTCGGGCTAAGAAATAAATTCCGGCGGCGCGAACCTCCCCCATCGGCGGAATTCATTTGGCCGCGTCGAGAGACGGAGAAGGAGCAGGAGGAAAAAGGAGGAAAAAAAGAATTGCCTTGCCATTTGCATGGTAACCGCTTCGTTTGAAATTTTTCCTAGTCGATTAACGTGCGTTCGGCTCTCTCGATCGGATCGGATCGACGCGGGTCGAGGGTCGCCGAGTTCCGACCAACAGGAACCGTCGCACACTGGGCGATTTCCTTGAAAAATGGGACAAAAATTTAAAAAAAATTCTTTAAAAATGACAATCTTTTGGTAATATGATTTATTAACGTCTAATACGTCAAACTGATAAGTTTCTTTTCTTTATTCTTGTTTATGACTAAAATAATTGGAACAATAAAAAAGTACTAAAATTTTAAAGATTTCTTTCTCCCTCCACCGAACTGAACATGTTCGAAATTTTTTGAAAAACTGAAATTATGGGTCTAAAATATGACAATAATCCATAAATTATTTAGACAAGATATGTATCATTGACACAGATCTATAAAACGTGCTATTTAAATTTTCAGTATAGCCTCACATAGAAAAGTCATAAACAAAAACTTCCAATATTTTCTCTGTAACTTCCACCGATTATTATTTATTAGACAAGGAGGATACAACTATTTACGAAGGTTAAAAGGTATGTTTAATATTATTATTGAAGACTCCCAATAAATTGAGTTTTTGGGTGATATTGATTTTTGTCCCATTATTTTTTTCACTATGCGTCGTCCACTAACGTGAAGGCGCGATGAAACAACAAATTTCAAGGGCATACCCTAAAAAATACCGGGCCGCTTTCAAGCCGCCTCCAACGTATTTATGGTCGCGATCAAGCTCTTCCTAGCATAGACTAATAAAATCCTTATCGCGGGAGAACGGTACAGAATCGATTTTGCGAGTCGACTCCGCTCTAAAGAACAATTTGATAATCGACTCGCCGAATCTCTCACCGCGTAAGCAGAAGATTTCATGCATCGAATCTTTAGTTACCGAGTTACCGGCACGTGCAATTAACAACATTTGGCGTTTTGGTTTACGGAACGCGTTGTCGCACAGCTGTTTTTGAGAAAGTCGTCACTCGTCTTAGCGGACGTTTTTGTTATGGCACGTATTGGCTATTAGGCTTTTTCACTTTCAACAGCTTGTGCGGGTACCATAAACCTCGAGTTTCCGAAGGGACCGCGAAGCAGGGCAGGTAGGAGACAGCCGGCACGTCAACACCGTGGCCTTGTAGAGTATTCCGAGGCATTGCCAAATTCTCGCGATCGCTCCCGCGTTCTGGGAAAAACGCGCCAAGGTCGCAAAGAATAGGGGGGCGTAATGAAAATACCTGAGAAAATGCCGAACAATGAAAATGCCGAGAAAATACCTGATTGACTAATAGGCGAACGCAGCGTAACCGATAAGGATATTTTCCGCGTTCGGGGAACTTCTCGGGGTTGAGGACGAGCTGATTACAGTCAAGTCTTGTCCGATCCATCAAAACCAGTTCACCTAGCGTCACGCGGAGTTTGTATTATATAAAAAAAAATAAATAGAGACTATTGCATCCTGCCTAGATATCAAGAATATGTGGAATTTAACCCCCTCCATAAAACCCACTAAATTTCTACAACTCAATCGGATTTTAGCCCTTATAGGACGCTACGACCACAGCGACAAAGTACTTTTGTCACGTGAAAGGCTGACCCTTAAGAGTTAGTTTCCGTTTATTTCCTACAAACGTTTCAAAAATTGCGTACGCGGTTACATCCAGAAATTGTTTTTTTTTTATTATAAAAAATCTCATATAAGATTTATTGCAACATGATGGAGAACAAAGATTACAAACTAGGGAATTACAGAAAACTGAAGGTACATAAACGTTATAATGAAAACATTAACACTAGACGCTGTATAAACCAATCGCTTATACACTAAGGCCGCAGCTCTTAAAAAATGACAACATGCAATGACAAACCCAATTAATTAAAAAATCCATTGGTAGCTAAAAGTTAAGTGTACGGAGCTTTTTAATTAATTCTACTCTTTCCTCATTGTACAAATTACATTGCCATAGAACATGGTTCAGAGACTCTTCTCCCTCCTTGCAAATGCACTCTGGATCGTCAATGAAACCAATGCGAGCCAGAGAAGCAGCCAGGTGATAGTGATCAGATCTACACCCGTTACTAGTGACAACGATCGACCAGGATAATTTTAACTGTGAAAACCGAAGAAATCGATTTTCACCAATAAAACTGCTGGAAATAGATTTTGCCCTACAAAAGTCCATCTCGAAAATTTCAACGATGAAACCATCGTATACGAAGGGAGTGCCGAGCAGAAAGAAATTTGTCGATCGAGATTAGGCGCTACAAGTCGGAAAGGTTGCGAAACTATACTCCGATCGCGGTAGACACACGGCAGGCACGGGGGTGTAGGAAACGATCGAGCAACATTTTCGACGAGAATTCGAACTCGAACTCGTTCGGCAGCATTCTCGCAGGCGCTTCGCGCGTCGAGCGTTTTGCGTTCGTATCGCGCGCGAATTCCCTCGTGACCGAGCACGCGAATAGATGGATTTCCGTGGGATGGTCGGCCGACAGTCGACGCACGTTGCCCGCATAAAACGCGAGCGCCAAAGATACCGATACCCCTCCGCTCGATCGAGAATTCCCCGAACGCTCGAGTTTCCGGTCCGCGGTGCGATTTTCAACTAGACGGTCGTTGTAACCGGCCACCTTCGGCCATAACCATTGCGTTGCGTTTTCGTTTAACCTATTTGCATCATAAGGAAATATGAAAAGAAGGCCTTTATTTTATTTGTATCATGTTTAAGTACAAAAATGATTATAAGTAAAAGAACTTCGTATTGCAGCATTATAAGAAAAAAATCAGAATTACTACTTTCATCTCCAACCTCTATTTCTATTTTTTAGCTAACGAATAATGATAGTGACCAACAAAGTTGAGCGTACGTATACGGCTCCCGTGATAGTAACCAAGAAAATTGAGCGTATACATACGCTAATGATGCAAATAGGTTAAGAATATATATTTTACCAACCAAATTCGTTTATTTATCATCGTAGTGGCGCTCGTCGAGCACTTTTTTTCCGAGCGATTGAAAGTCGGTCATCGAGCGAGAAGATCACAGCGACGAATCGAAACTGCACCGGGGGATAATTGCGAGAGTTGCACGGAGAATAAAAGCTCCTAAATTTCTCGGCTCCCGTTGCCAGCCCAGCGCGGAAACTCGTTAAAAATTTCCACCCCCCCCCCTCTTTTGTTCAATCCGACAAAGGGCCACCTGTTGCCACGTAACACAGCTGATGCATCGACGCGGGATCAGCGACGCGGTTATCTTAATTTCCATTAAGCGCCCGCATTTTTCCCCGGTGCCGATGATCCGATTCGCGAGCCGGGAATTCCTGGTCGACGAGGGTCCAAACGAGGGACAAATCAACTGCCCTTTTTCGTATCGCATTACCAATCGAGAAACTCGACTCTTTCCGTACGCTCGCGTTGCGATTAATCGAGGGGTTACGCGCGTCCTCCGATCGTGGATCGACGATTTGGCAATCAACGCGCCAAGGAGAACCTGGAATAGCCTGCAGGAACACGCATCACCAACAAGGAAAATCCAAGAGCTAACTTTCAAACGAATTTTCCTGAAAATTCGCGGCGCGGCGCGCGACGATTCGAGCACACCAGGGGGGTAGGAAGAGAACGCGAGAAATTTCAAGAGTGCGACCGGCTTAATACGAAAGTGGAAGGGTGAGCGGATCGTGTAGACTCGTATCGGGTCGGGTCGGGTCGAAACGAGCGAAGAAAGCGAGGGTACGCGAAGGCAAAGGCGGCGGAGCCTCGAATAATGCGTTTAGTCCCGGAGCCTCGAAAGCTCATTACCGGCCGCGATCGTCTAATCTCGGATAAACGAGCAGAAGAAAGTGCCGGGAGTACTCCGAGGTTAAACGTGGCTACCGGTTAGGCCGGATCTACCAGAATTTCAGCTCGGTTCGCGTTTACCTTTTTTTAAACGGCGTCCGGCACCCATCTTTCAACGGCAATCTCAGAATTGGTTTCGCGATTTATACGCGAGGGAACGTCGCTCGGAGGATTCTCGAGTTAGAGATTAGATGCAGAAGATCCTCGAGGAACCGTTTTCGTCGAGTTTGTCGCGCGAGATCGAACGTTGTTGTCGTCCGCGATGCGCTCGGTTTTTATTTGCCCTCGAGAATCTCCTCGAGCTTCGAACCGACGATTTTATTGCTACTCGACGCGGATTTCCTTTCGACGATCTACCGGGGACAAGTAATCGACACGAACATCTAAAACGTTACAGTGTCTTCTCGATGTATGTCAACAACACGGGTCTTGCCAACGTCATATATCGTCCAGAAGATACTATCATTCTTTCATCCACGTGAACGTCGTACCCGACCCGTATTATGTTTACACTCCTCGCGGTTATGGTGATAGTACTGCGACTTTTATCAGCCAAGTATTTGCGACACATATCGAGAAATTACTGTATCGCGTACAGCTCGAAATTTCGAAATAATCAAAAAATAATGTCGAACAAGCTCGATAATTTCGCCAGGTATTGTTCGTATCGAAATTTTTCGACCAAAGCCGGAACTTGTCCGCGGAAGAGAGAGATTTTTTGACCGTGTGGAGTCGAGAGGCCTGCAAAAGAAAACCGGGTCTCGCAGTGGCGTTCCAGAAAGATTAAAGGCTGTTCGAAACGAATACGCGGCGTCGTGTTGCTGTCCCATGCGAAGCGGTTTTCGGAGTGTGTACCATGAAAAATGGGTTAGCCCGTTCGCGAGCAAAAATTGTAAGAGGGGCGAGCGGGATAAGCGGGACGGCGGGACAAGCGGGACGTTTTCAGGGAGGAAGGTCTGCTCCGGGAGGAAAACCTCTGCCTCGTTGCTTTTGCACGCCGCTTTTCCGTATCGCGCGTTAGTCCGGCCGAGCGTTATCTTCGTTGTTTCATCTTGCGATGTCGTGGACACGCGCAATGGTCGCGTTGTGGCGTGCGGCACGCGAATCCGCGACTACCAGAAAAATGGCGAAAATCGGCCGACATCTCGCCGGACCTGGATGCTCCCACAATTTCGAGGATCTTTCTGACCGGGGCGAATATTCCCCAAGAACCTTGGCTCGGATTTCACAATGCAACAGGGTCAGTACAAGGGCAAGGAGTACTTTCAGTATTATGTTAGGGACGGGGTTGCACCATGATTCTCGGACAAAGGTTTATCAAGAAAATATATTGTAACATTAAATCATTGTAGATCAGATCATTATCATCTCGCAGCATCCCTTTCACGACTACATATTACAAATGATTCTAAATGTAACTGCGGCAATGAGGTTCAAGATCTTAACCATATTATTTGGCAGTGTACCTTATGGGAATCACAACGAGTTGATCTTATGAAAGGATTGAATAAGCTCAATTTGTTCCCACCCTTGAATGTCAGATCGTTGCTTTGTAAACCGAACATTCAAGCGTGTCATTTTCTTTTAAATTTTTTCAAACAATGTAATCTACAAATTTGAAATTATGTACAGTCGAGTCGGAAAGTAAGTTAACATTTGGTGATATGTAGGCAATGAATGTGATGAATAAAATCAAGTTATTGTATTGTTTTTATTTAGGAGGTGTAAGGAAATAAACAAATATGTTAGTAAAACATATATTATCATTATTAAAGATTAAAGACATGTCATATTCATTTGCCAGCATACACCAGTCGTTAACTTACTTTCCGACTCGACTGTATATATCAAATACGCTGTATTCATATTAATCGCAATGTAAAGCTTCATAACCCTCGTATGGGGAGTTACATTTAAGCTCAATAATAAAAAAAAAACCTTGGCTCGGCCTTTGGAACCCGGTCTCTGCTCGAAACAATATACGTACTAGCTTTGTTCCGTTCAATTTCTCTTGGACTCAAAAGTGTACGCGCCAAGCTTCCAGAGTCTCAGACTTTTGGACTTCTCGCGCACTTGCCATTCCCGCTCGTTTCCAAAATATCGATGTTCTTCGGTTGAAACTGCCCCGACAGAATTCTAATTGGAAGCGGGACCGTGGAAAACAGTGAAGAAATATCGAGCGAAAAAACGAAAGGGGAGGGAACGCCGCGTGCATCGAGTTAAAAGTAGAAACACCGCGTCGTTGAGTATTCTAGGTTCGTTCCGTCGTCGTATTCATAAAATTTCGTTATCGGCCGCGACGTCTTATCTCTTCGGAGATTTGGTTGCGCAAGGAAAGCTCGGGTTCTGTTCTGGTACGGGAACCATATACACGCGGGATGACACGCGACGCGCCACGCGTGGCGATTCAAAAATCGGCGATCGCGTTCTCTCGCTACTCTACTCGTTACCTACGAAAATACGGTTTTGCGCGTCTCGTGCTGCACCTAAACATGTTGCATCTAAATATAGCGGGGTATCGCGCGCTCGGCTCGTTTAATAACCACGCGACCGAACCTCGCCCTTTTCACGCATTTCGCGAATAAACATTGCCCCTTTCGATTCTCCGTGTACACGACATGCCTGTCACCTCGAGAAAAAAAAAGAAACGAGAACTTTCCAGGAACAGTACACACGTGTGTAAGGACCCTCGTTGCTTCAACCGGCGCGGTGGTGATATCGTTGCCAATCGAATTGCAATTAGAATTATTGTTATCTCGTATCACGGCAGGTGAAATTGACCTTTCCAAACTCCTGCGTACAATTCCGTACATACAACATTATCACATCGCTGTTTATCTTTACGACTTTTCTTAAAGTATGTATACAATGTGTTTCTCAGTATTTATTTCTCGTTTCATTTTTCTTTTTCCAAGAAATATATGTACATATCTCGTCTTACCTGCCGCGGCCGGTCAATTTGACTGCATGAGATAATATGGTATTTACTCTTCTAAACCTCAACAATCATTGTAGAAGAAAGGCTATTCTCAATGTGGCATGGCCAACTCGAAATAAATGAGCTGCCTTATTGAATGAGAGGCTATCAAGTTACGCACGTGCCTGGTTCATAATACCGTTTCATGACAAATGCATCTAAATCGCAAAGGTGGACGACAAGGTACAATTTTGTAAATCGAGGAGAGAGCATCGCATTATTTTTTATTACAATTCAAATTATATGAAAATAAATTTATATCGTAATTTTATGGAAGTTGTTCATCTACTAATTCATTCGGCAACGAATTGACTATTATCTACGTTTAATGGATGAATCCTTTGCACTCGAAGCTATTTTAACGACAAAACGAAACATTTCTTCCGACCTAAAACATTTCCCTTCTATGTATTTTTTTTTCATGTTATGCATACGAAAATAGTGCGATTTATTCATACATTACTGAAATGTTTAGTAACTTATTAAATATAAACGAATTTAATAACGTACAAAATATTTTGATTAGTGATACAGCAATTTTTAGTGGCGCCTTACAGTCGCCATTCGAGTGCTAAGGGTTAACAATAACTTTTTTTAAGGACCGGTCACTTTCACCACGCACGGTAGAAACAGGTATAGAAGAAGTGTCGGTAGATTTAGCGTTAAGTTTGTTCCCACCTGTTGCCAGATGCGTCGCGCAGGTACCTATCGTTCGTAAAGAGTTTTGAACGCGATCGAATAACGGCAAACGTGTCGACTGTTTCAGGGTCAGATTACACTAGACAGAATTTGTTTACCCTGTCTTTGTATCTAGCGTTTATACTCGGTATCTGACCTGTCTAGTATAATCTGACCCTAAGCGTCGAAACAGAAATGATCGAAAGCGGATAGCGTCGAATCGAGGGTCGAATCGCGCAACCGGTCGGTCTCGAGATTCAATCTCGAGTCCAGAGTTCGTAGTTCATTGTTAGGGGTTCGCGTCTCGCTCGCCTCCTTTTTTCCCCTAAAATCCCTTGGTCGCGGAAAGGACGAAAGGATCTGGCGGACGTTCACGACTCACCGAGACGCGGAAGAAAGGTTCGTTAGATGCAGTCGGGGGTCCGGGGCGGAATCCGATAGAACGGATCGATCGACCTTCGATCGCGTCGACAGCTTCGTCGTTTCTAATTCCTCGAAGAAGCCGCGTGTCGGCTTCGCGGGCTTTCGCTGCCTTCCGTAAGCGGAAGCCGGGATACGGAATTAGATTTCCATTCCGTCGTGAAACTCGAACCCCGTTCCCGAGAAACTCCGCGATGTTAGGCGTCCCGTTATGCTGGAGATGACACACGCCAAGGGAATAATGAACGCGAAGGAACCCGCAGCGGATTTCCTTCGATTCGCGTTCCACTTTCTTTCCTGTTGTCTTGGAACGCCACGCGCCGGGGTTGCATCCTTGGGAACCGCTAACGATTCATCGAGGACGAACGACTACAGTGATTTCTCTATATATGTCGCCAAAGCCTGGATGATAAACGTAAATTATCTTCACTACCGCGGGGTATACCCCGTGAGGGACACATGAGGCTACGTCTTCTAAAAGACACACAACCTTGGCAAAACCCTTGTTGTTGACATATATCGAGAATTCACTGTATTTTATTATGCGACGCATATCGATCGATGTCGCGCGATCGGCAAGCTCCGAAACGCGGCGACCAACGCAACTCTCGCGGAACAACAGCAACAACTCAGGAACCTGAATTTACGACTGGTCGTTGATAACCGTTTACGATCGTTCAGATCGTAAAGATAGTTCGAAAGAAACAAATGCGCATCGATGTAACGATTTAATATTCAAATTCTGTCGCAGCGCGTATACGAATAATCATTCCCTAGACAGGCTCTTTCAAGTTTGCTCCCCTGTCGTTCGACCAACGAATAGAATGCGGTTCCGAAAGAAATATTATTACGAGGGTATGCAAATGCGCCTGCAGAAACTAAAACGGCGGCCACAATTATCGGGGAGGATGCATCGTGACGCTCTATATGTTGCACGCCGCACGCTGCCACGCTGCACGCGGCGCTCGCCCTCACCCTCGGCCTTGCCGCTACCCGTAAAACCTTAGGTCTTAGACCGTGCCCCGACAAGCTCGTGCCGCTTGTTCCCCGCTTTATCATGCAAATGAGGCATCAGTTACGAAGAACAAAGATAAATTCCGAAGAGACGGCCGACACATCAGCTCGGCGACCACCTAAACTCGAGATGTTACTCGACCTGACCGTCCTGAACATAGTGCGCACCATTCGGTGTTATCGTTTCACCGGGCCGCTCGCCTCGTGTTCCTCTCTTTCCTGGCCAGTTTTCGCCCGAAATCATCTTTTATGTGTACCGATTATTGTGCAACGCTGAACGGCGAACGCGCAACGAGCGACACGACTCGACGGTTCCGCGAAACGGATTTTAATCGTCCGCTCCGCGTCGTTTCGAAATGTTACGCTAATTTCGTCGCGGCGCTACTGTAAATAACCTGGACGACGGAGAGTATCGATTTTCGATGCGTATCCGCTGCCGGGCTTCCGAGAGAAAAATGGTGTTCGCCCGCCGCGATCCAGTCCGCGCGACGATCGACCCGTGCACACGGATTTCGACAAAATTCACAGTTCAGATCGATCGCGATCGATCCTCGCCCCTATCGCGCCTCTTTAGCGACCCGGTGTTACAGGTGTCCGACGAGAGCAGCCATCCTCGGGAACATAAATAATAATACCTCGCCGTGCGACTATGCCGGGGGTAGAGCCGACCCGCGGTAAAGGTCGAGGTTCAACCACGAGGCCGTGTTTTCAATCTCAACTCCGGGTACGAGATGCGAATAGATTTCGCGGCGTAGAGGAAACCGAAAGACCCGATGATGACAACGGCATATCGTCGTCGAGTTACGATAACTTAAATTTGCGTTTGCGTGTTTAGGCAAATCCCAAATCCAGCAATTTAAACAGACTTTGTCGACTAGAAACGGGAATCTAGGCGGCTGTTGTCGTATCGTTTTTCCCGAGGCAACGAGTACAGTGATAGTCGTTTCGATCGAAAAGATCTCGAGCTTTCGTTCCGCCGGTGGATAAGCTAACGAGAATCGTCCAAGAGAGAGAGAGAGAGAGAGAGAGAGAGAGAGAGAGAGAGAGAGCGTCGAGTTTCCTGTCAGAGAGCAGCAGGTGGAAAAAGGCTGGCAACAAAGAAGTCGACAGTCAAAAGGCAGAGCGTATCCCTTTTAACGGACCAGTGCCGCCATATACAGTAAATTCTCGTTGTATGACAGTGCCAACCTGACAATTTGAAGTCAGTGGAAAAACTTACACCACCGCGGTGAGTGGCCAAAGCTCGAGAGCCGTCGCGGCCACAACATTGTCGGCTATATCAGTGTGAGACTAGAAGACCACTACTAACCCAATTACGAAACTTCTTTGTTTTTCGTTATTTTTTTACGAAACTTTTACAACATATTCGGGGGATTTTTCTGACTAAAATGAAACCAAATATGATATAATTCCGATGATATTTACGTGTGTAAAATTTGTCAAATCTACAGAATCGACGCGAGGTTAATAGCGGATACGGGTTAAGATATCAGGGCCGAAGTTTGTTGGTCGTCAAGGGAGCACGCGCGTTGCGCGCGTTCAAACGATTGAAAGGGAAAGCTCGAGGGACCCCCGCTGCCGGACAGTGGCGCCCTACACCTACCCTAACCGGCCGCGGCCGATTCGACGGCTTCGCCGGGATTCGCGCAGTTTACTTCGGAACAGCTCCAGCATTGGATTAAGTGTCACACTATGCAAGACGATCGCTTGAAACCGATCCGCGTGATTCATCGACTCTTCTCGTTGCCTGGCAAATCGGAGATCGATCGAGAAACGGATTAATTTTGAACGCTGGAACTGTTGAACGGCTCGAAACGACCAATTTCGAATCTTTCGACATTTTATTTGATACATTGTTACTTTTCACCGAGAAACTAGAAACCGATCGGATCGACTGCTCGGTGCGTTTGGCATTAACCGTTTGAGTCCCAGGGGGTATTGAAAAAACACTGTCGAAGAATCCCAAACAGCGCAACCGCGCTTTCTCTGAATGAGAATTTTTATTTTGTAGTTTATTATTGCATTATTATAGTATTATTCTACCTATTGTAAAATGTACTATTCACATTAAAAGTTGCTGTGTTTTGTACTTGCGTCAGTAAATCTGACCGCGCGACTTCGACAATCGGTAAACCATCGTCAGTTGTCCACAATGCTCGAAATGTGCTGGGTTTTCTCGACATAAAATCTCAACAGCGCGATCGCGCTGCTTGGGACTCAAACGGTTAAAGGGGGAATTTTGTGTAAAATGGAATTTGTGAGCGTTTTTTTTTTTAATCGATAGGAAATTTCGTGAGGAATATGATAAAAAAAGTTGGAAACTGATCAGAGATGTTCTTGTACGTTATTTTCAAAATAAAGTGAAAGGTTGCATTGAGCGGAGTGACTCAGGTAGTCGGGCTCTTGTCGGAAAGGCTCGTGTTTTTCGGAGAGAAGAAAAACGGCTAAAGTACAACTTTTTGAGGAAGAGGAAAATCTGTTCTATGGCCCTGGAATGGTATATTAGCAAAAAACCGCGGTAAGTTAAAATGAATTAAGATTTGTTCACGATATGGAAACATGGAACGTGTTTTTCACGTTAGTCGAACTTTAAACGCATTTTTCTCGAAACGCAAAATTTCGCACGCCGTGCAACGTAGCTCGAAAACTGATCACTCGATGTTTATGAAACTTCACTTCGAAATTTTTATTTAAAACATTGTTATTAACAGAAAATCCATTTTTTTTCAAAACTTCGCCATTTTTGCAATCTTACAAATTTTAATAAAAAACGAATGCCATGTTGTGCGTGTTTGCATAAACTTACGATTCCATTTTGATTTTTTCTTTTTGTTTCAGATCATTTTTGTGCACTGTACACTGCACGGTCGCGTTTCCAGGATGCTTTTTTCAAGCCGCTATTGCACCATTGATATTGACGATTAAAATTCATAAAAAATATTTTTGTTTACATTATAACGTTAACAAATGATACCTCAAATTTTAAATCAATCCACGCATCAGATTTTTCAAACAAAATTCTTGAAAAACGGGCCATTTATACAAGGTTGTTCCCCCTATGAGCGAAAACGAAATTCGTGGAAACTGCTGGTTCTCGTCACGGTGGGACTTTGCGACGCAGCCGCGACGAAAACATCGCGGGACTCGAAAAGCGTTGTCTGTTTCTAATAGCTCTCGCAAACAACCGCCGCGTATGCATTTGAATTTGTTCAAGCTGTGAGCGGCGAGCGACGAGTGGCGGACGGTGATAAACGACAGGCACGATCGATGAACCTGACATTCTCGTCGCTCATGGTTCAAAAGACTCCGCGCTGCGAGTTTCGGTGGTGTACATACATACACGGTGGAATCGCGCCGCGAAACTGTAAACGACGTTACAGCTATTGTGCGCTATGATACGCTGAGCTAGGCGAAGCGAAACCGAAGCGGCGTCCGATCTTCGGGGCAGTCTCTCCAAACCCGCAACGCCGATGCCACTAACGTAATTAACTGATTTCGTAATTAATTGCGGACCGCCATACGGCCGAAACACCATCGAACCCCACTCGCAATATCGACGAAATCGACCGCTGAAACACGGGAACGAGTACAATTTTACGAGCATCGCCTCTCGAACGGTTTCGCGAGGATACCATAAATTACAAACGCGGCAAAATATATCCATCAATTTTTCAAATTACCGATGCTACGCGCCAGATAAATAAACGGAGCGAGAGTATCGGAGAATTCCGAAGGGGACAGAGGTCGCCGACAGCCCGTTGAAACGAGCGAAAAGACACGCAGCGAGCAACAACGGACAGCAGCGTCGCGGTATACCAAAATATGTACGAAGTACAGTGAATTCTCGATATACACTGACACTTCCACTAATATTCGGACGCTCTTACAAATTGCATAACTTTGTCAACATTGACCTATACTACTTAAATTTTTTTTTGAGAAGTTAGAACAATTGAATCGCTATATAACGTGAGAGAGATGTTTGATTAAAATTTCAATTGGTCGAAATTGCAGAGTATTTTGTAACTTTTTTATGCAGGCTTATATTAAAAATTTAAAAAGTACGTTTTGTACATCTGTATCAGTTCTACATATTCTGAATATTTCATCTAAATCGGTCATCGTTTCTTTTTTCCAAGAAATATATGTATCTTGTCCTACCAGCCTCGGCCGATCAATTTGACCGAACGAGATAATATGGTATTTACTCTTCTAAACCTCAACAATCAGTATAGAAGAAAGGCTATACTCAATGTAGTATGGCCAACTTAAAATAAATGAGCCGCCTTATTGAATGAGACGCTATCAAGTTTCGCACGTGCTTGGCTGATAATACGGTTTCATGGCAAATTGCAATCAAACCGCAAAGATGGACGACACATACAATTTTGTAAATCGAGGAGAGAGCATTGCAGTATTTTTTGTATAATTGAAATTATATAAAAACAAATTTGTATCGTCATTTTATGGAAATTGTTCATCTACTAATTCATTCAGCAACAAATTGACTGTTATCTACGTTTAATGTATCAACAATAACTTTTTTTAAGGACCGGTCATTTTGACCACGCACGGTAAGAACAGGTATACAAGAAGTGTCGATAGGTTTAGTGTTAACGAAAGTTATACGATTTTTAAAAGCGTCCGAATATTAGTGGTAGTCACCGTATGTCAACAACACTGGTCTTGCCAGCGTCGTGTATCGTCCAGGAAACATACCCGAGTTATGTTATGTTTCCTCGGGCGTTCGAGGCTTCTCGAACTTCGCGGCCCGTCACGGGGTATACCCCGCGGTAGTGGGCATAATTCCATGAGGTTTCTCATCGAGACCTTAGCGACATATACAGGGTCATCCGTTTTTAAACGGCCAAACGTCAACCAGCTATAAAGGACTCCAAATGAAACAACTTTCACCCCTAACACTTTTTTTGATTCGGTCTTGATTTTTAGATAATTGCAAAAACCCGTTTTTACAGCAATACCTAAATATTCAAGGAATGTAACGGGACTCAAGTTTTAAGAATGATTTTAAATACATCTTTTGGGTACGTATTGTTTAAAATATTTTCAAGAAATCAAGGCCGAATCAAAAAAAGTGTTAGGGGTGAAAGTTGTTTCATTTGGAGTCCTCTATAGCTGGTTGACGTTTGGCCGTTTAAAAACGGATGACCCTGTATAGAGAAATCACTGTACCAAGGCGGTAAACGGGACGATGTGCATAGAAATTCGTTGGAGCAGTGCAGAGATATTGCGCTACGAGGGTAATGATATAGCAATATAGTAAACGCAGAAGTGGCGTAAACGGGAGCTCTTTTCGCGGATACGATCAGCAGAAATATTCCATTTTAGAACCGTTATCGGTGACCAAGGAGTACGCGTAATGTCGTCGGTCGAAAATCCAAGAGCCGAGACCTATTCGGTCCAGGCCAACGTTTTTTTTTTTTTGCTTTTCCCGGCGTTGCCGATCAACCACGGCATCAAATAGAAGGCCTGTTCTGGTGAAAAGCTCGTTACCATCGCAACCCGTGTCCGCCGAGTGCGTCGCGTGCGAGACGTTTTTCTTGCCGGAGACCGGAGAACGTCGCTGTCTCCTCGACGCGCGGTTCTCTCCTCCCCCGTTGCGACCACTTTTCGCGCGTCGAGTCCCTTGGAGAGTTCTTCCGTCTTCCAACCTCCGCTCTTCGCCCTTCGCCCTTCGCCCTTCGCCCACCGCGCCGCGCCGTGACTTTTGTGACAACATTAACCGAGAGGAAGGTAGGCTCGACCACGGCAAACCAAACGGGTAGTTACAGTGAATTCCCGTTGTAAGTCGGTGCAAGCTTCGCGATTGAAAGTCAATGTAACTGCACACACCACCGCGGGCTATACGATATACCGAGCTTTGCTGTCCGTTTCCACGTGCAACATTGTATCAGAGAAAGACATTTTCTGTCCAGCTTATGACTGGACTACGGATCTTTATGCAAAATAAAAATTTTCTACATCAGTTGCAAGAGACAGGAGCAAAACAGAAATTCTCTTAAATCATCTTGAATGATTGGAAATAATTTATGGATTTTCTTAAGTTCTTTTAATCTTTTTACTCGTTCAAATAGCATTTACTCAATTTGATCATAAATGCATAAAATTCGCAGTCTACCTATGAAAAATTCCCATAGCCGCCGTACGGCGCAAAATTGTACAAAAATTACAACCTCGTTTAACGCGAGATTCTTCGTAGCGTTAAACTCTCCGACATCTCTATCATACTATAATTACGACCGGGGAACCAGAGAAAAATCGTCCAGCAGGGGAGAGTAGCCTAGTTTTGAACAGCATCTAGGTCGGACCACCGCTACGTTCGAAAAGAGGAATAATGTACTCGCAGAGTCGTTGATGCATCGATCGAGTCGAAATACATTGTAGTTACGATGTTAACAGCGGCACTAATTTACTATGACGCGTAAATTAGGTCCAGCTAGGTGCTGCTCTAGATTCGGCTACTTTCCCCTGTTTCGTGTACACGGCGCAGCGGGGAATACACGGGCCAGCGTTCCCTCGTTTCTTGCTCGAAATTGGGTTTGAAAGGGCTGCCTCGCGCCGAGCACTGGCCACCCTTGAGGACTCTCGTAGCAACCATCACCGACATCGCCATAATCAGCCGCCTACCACCAGCCCCCGGTACACGCGCACGCACACGCAAGTACACGCAGCTGGCAGCTGGCGGCCGACCATTGCCAGCTCGTTCTCCGAATCCTGTATTTTCGAAATACGAAACGGTGAACACGTTGCGTTAACGCGGCCCGTTCGGGGACCAGTCCAGCCGCTTCTCCGAATCCCATAGGGCTAATACGACACCCAAACCCTTCGTACATATCTACGACGCGCCGACCAACGCGTCCCTAACAACCAGCGATGTTCAACAAAAAGGCCGGTACGATCGTTTACACGCTGCGTTTACGGCAACGTAACTCGAACTCGGACTGTATACCTCTGAACGTAAACGCGATAAAAAGATCTTCCCCTCGATAATTTTCAGAACGTCTTACGATTCCGTTCAGCGGCGCAAAAACCTGCAGAGTATCGCTCGTGGTTTTTATTTGCCGGTTCACCGGCGGCAGTCCCCCGAGTCCGTGGATTTTACAACGGGGATCGAATTGAACGGCATAGGCGCGGCAGCGTATCGAACGAGTCCGCGTTTCGGAAAAAATGCTTCCGCAGCGAGGTTCCCCGGGTTTTTACCGACTTGGCGGTCCCGTAAATATGTACAGGATTACGCTGTTTCCTCGTACGAAAAATATAGAGAGACCTTTGCGTTTTCAAAGCTGAGCAGTACGCTAGCGATACGAGCGCAGGTCCAAATGGACATGGAAATGGGAATGGAAACAGAAACGGATAGGACGCGGAGAATAAAGGTCGGATTTTACAAGACGGGTTTCACCGTGGCCGGGACGGGCACGGGTTTTCCTATACTGAGTTCACCGTGTTCTAGAGGCGCTCAAGATGCTCGCAACAATGGCTAATGCCACGCACGGGGGTTAGCTACCTGTACCCCAAAACTGTATACAGTAGAGATTTTACTGAAGTCAGTCTTTTGGTTCTTTTTTACTGACTTGTGTAGGGAACGTCGGAGGTACTCGCCGGCCGCGACTTTCTGCGTCTCTTTCTTTCCCATACGCTGTCCTCCTCTGCGTTCGAAACTTTCATCGCTCGTTACACAAGTAAATAACATCGGAATTATATAATATTTGGTATCATTTTAATCAGAAAAATGCCACGAATATGTTGGTAAAAGTTTCATAAAAAAATAATGAAAAATAAAGAAGTTTTGTAATTGGATTAGTAGTGGTCTTCAGGTCTCACACCGATATAGCCGACAATGTGGTGGCCGCGACACGACGGTTCTCGAGTGGTGTGAGGTGTTCCACTGTCATAAGTAGGGAACGTCGGTACTGACTTCAGTAGAATCTTTACTGTACAGGGTGTATAAAAAGGTTTGATTTTGGCAAGCGTAGGCGTATTCTACATCTTCGGATCGATGAAGATCTGTAAAAAAAAGTTGCCGCAAAAGTGCTCTTGACCTTGAATTTCAAGGTCAAATTTTTTTTTTATTGCATTGTTTTCTACTCATCATGAGGATAAAAAGTGTCAAAGGAACCATGGGTCAAAACTTGACCGTTCTCATAAAAAATAATATTACAGTTATTACTAATAAAGTAAGCAGTTACTATTATTATTATTATTATTACTAACGTAATTGATCACAATCAATATTACCTTTCAAGTCATGAAAGATGTTCATCTTCTATTTCTTCTTCTAAGCCAAAGAACCGATCCATTCTGATTAATATTGCTTAACACATTAAGGACTGCTCACGAGTTTTCTCGTGTTTCGCGTCCCATCTGTTAAGGACCGCTCACGAGTTTTCTCGTGTTTCGCTGGGATCGGTTCTTTGGCTTAGAAGAAGAAATAGAAGATGAACATCTTTCATGACTTGAAAGGTAATATTAATTGTGATCAATTACGTTAGTAATAATAATAATAATAATAGTAACTGCTTACTTTATTAGTAATAACTGTAATATTATTTTTTATGAGAACGGTCATGTTTTGACCCATGGTTCCTTTGACACTTTTTATCCTCATGATGAGTAGAATACAATGCAATAAAAAAAAAATTTGACCTTGAAATTCAAGGTCAAGGACACTTTTGCGGCAACTTTTTTTTACAGATCTTCATCGATCCGAAGATGTAGAATACGCCTACGCTTGCCAAAATCAAACCTTTTTATACACCCTGTACTTTCCTCTTACTCCTCAGTATGGTAAGGACTGGTAAGGAAAACCCGTGCTCGTCCCGGCCACGGTGAAACCCGTCTTGTAAAATCCGACCTTAACTCGTAGGACCGCGATCGACAGGCTTCGCGGAACGGTCCGGGTCCTGCAGAGCCGCGGAACAACGAAGCCGCGGTGTGCTCCTTTCTTTGCGCCTCCTCGATTCCTGTTCTCCGTCCGCGAAAAGATTAACGCGCTCCCGAGCGTTCGGTAAGTGGCCCTAAATCAGATTAGTCGACTGGCTCGGCGTAATTCCGTTCGACTTCGATCGCCCGGCTCGATTCGGATTATCTGGATGGAGACGAGCGACCGTTTACCATTCCCAACGAAACACGGTCGCTTCGCGTTCGCGTAGAAGAGAGACCATCGATCGTTTAGCCCTCCCGACAGTGATGGTCGAATCTATGTTGACCCATACTATAAAAATCGTCGTACAATTACTCTATTTCTAGCGATGAAATCAAACGACACGTTAGAATGTTAGGTTAGAATCACAGAGCGACTTAAGGTCGATGCATACCTCACAGGTCAAGCCGGCGGACAAAATATTACAACTCTGGTTTCGTATCTATAGCATTTAGGAGCGGACGGCTTGTCCGCTAGATACGAAATCAGGGTTGTAATATTTTGTCTGCCGGTCTGACCAGTGAAGTATGCATCGACCTTAATGCATCTACAAGAAGTATGTACCTTGAAAGATATACATACTTGAAAAATTGCTAAATAAATCTATACGTCGGTGTTGAGCACCATCGATTCTACAGCTACTAGACTAATCCGTTTTCCAAGCGTTAAATGGAGCTCGGTGAAGATAATGGAACATCGCCGATTCTCGCTGTTACGAGACAGAGAGAAAAAGAGAAGAGAGCAAACAGGGCGGGTGACGGTTGCTAAAAGATCGGTCGGAAAATTGATAACGGCGGCTGGTGAAAAAGTGAGTCGCGAAAAGAGGAGAAACTAAGTTAACCAGAGTCGAAATAAAGTTAAACAGAGATAATAATCGTAACGATTCGAGCGGGCTAGAAGCAACGTAAAAGTGGGAACCGTAAACGTTCGTTATCTCTGGTTGTTCGGCTTTTAAACGATCGCGTTTCCTCTTGTTGGCTCGCGCGCGATCCTCTCGCGATCCATAAACTTCCTCTCGATCTCGCCGAACTCGGAACACGTTAGCCGCGGGCGGAATAGGCGGCTCTCCAATCTAATCCGTTCCCACGTCGTCTTCGAACGCTCGCGACCCGCTCCAATGGAAAATGACTCGCTGCTTCTTGACCAAAAGCGGCCGATCCTTGAAACGAATAATCAACCTACATTCGCAGGAATTCCGTGTAAGGGTAGCGTTATACTACGCAGGTCGGACGCTGAGGGTCTATAAATACTGGATACAAAAACAGGGTAAACAAATTCTATCGGCAGAGTTGGTTACCCTGTTTTTGTATCTAGCGTTTACACACACTCACCGTCTGACCTGCCTAGTGTAACCTGACCCTAACGATATCGACGTAACTTTGAATTTACGCACGCGTTCTTGCGTCGTTGGGACTTTTCTCGCCAACGTTTTTTAAGCCCAATTTAAAAAAAAATAGCAGTATAAACACGATCCATCGGAGCACCGATAGTCGACCGACGTTTACCATCGAGGCAGCGACGCACGGTTGGTTGAAACGCGAAAATCACGGACGACTATTTTCGAAGTGATTTTTGAAATTAGTGATTTTGAATTAATAATCAGAGTTGACCTGATTCGAAGCACTTCAAAGTTATAACTAGACTGCGGATCTTTTCATGCATTTATAATAAAATTGAGTTAAGAAAATTTGGAAAATTTCAAATGTCAATATACTATTTCTCATCTGATATAATTATAATGTGAATAACTAACATTCTACTTGATTTATATGTCTTGTAATCGATGCAAACAATTTTTATTTTTCATAAAGATCTGCAGTCTAGTTGTAACATTAAATTTATTTTTGAAAGCGTTAATTATGAATTTGACGAGACTTATTATTAAGTCTAATATTTATATTTTATACTTATATACTGTATTAATATAAAATCTGTATATTTTGCTTGATTTTTAATCTCGAGTTTAAAAATTGTGACCTGACTCTTGGGAGGTCTTATTTCAAAGAGAGATTGTTAGTATATGTTAAGTATTATACTACTAATTATTATACTATACGTAAAGGCACCGACAGTCGACCCACAGTAACATTTACTCTGTAAAAATTGCGCTGATCGAATTGAGACATCTATTCTTGCAGATAGAATCACGATTGTAATTCCTTGTAAAAAATAGCTTCAACACTAAACGTACCATGCTTTAAATGTAACGGATACATGTTGCCTTATAAAAGTAGTAAGATTTAATTTATTTAGTCTTTGCGCGGTTCTTATTGCAATGCGTGCTCTACTAAAGATATTTATTGAATCATTGCTCGTAAAAACATCTTTATAATTTCAAAAATTGTCAAATAAAAAATCTAGAACCGGTCGTTTGACCGGTGGGTGGTATGGTTAGTGTTAAAGCTTCGCGTCGCGGAAATGTTAATATCGCGCACGAAAATAGGAAAACGCGGCAGGCTATTATCACGACATAATTGTTTGCAAAGATAATGAAAGCCAAGGGATGTTCAGCCCCTTGGGCGCGACATTTTTCCACGACCCTGCCTCGCCAAAATAACGCTCGAAAACTCGATTCTGCTCTTCCCGTTTCTTTTCCTGGATTCTCTTTGTGATCCCTCGCTTCACCTCCGGCCGGTCACGAAGCGAGGTAACGTTTGCATGCGACTCCGAGGGAATCCTGTTATTAATCCCGTGTTGCAACGGAACGAGTCGCGGGAAAAATTCGTTGCAACGGAAGTAAACTAAGCCCCTTAGTATAGAATAATCGTTGGTATTTTACGGAAGTCGAACGCGCTTCGATAGGTTGAGCGATTTCAATTCCGGAACGAGAACCATAGGTAGGTAGGTAGGTAACTACTGTGAATTCTCGATGTATGTCAACAACACGGTTCTTGGCAGCGCCGTGTATCGTCCAGGAGACATACTCGAGCGGTATTATGTTTACCGAGACTTCTCGAGCTTCTCGACCCCTCACGGTCTACCCCGAGGTAGTGGGGGTAATTCCGCAACATTTATCATCCAGGCGTCGGCGACAAATCTAGAGAAATCACTGTACTCGAAAAGAACAAATTCGAAAGATTCTCGTGTCTCGCGCGATGCGCGCGGCCGCCATTCAATAGCAGGAAAAAGGGATCCGCGGCCATTATACTCGCGATGGGAGGGGACAACGGCCGATTCCGTCGAAGAGTATGCTAATCGATGGATCCCATTTACGATATCAAAGTTAAATAATCGGTGCGGGTCCGAGAGCCAGGAGAGATAAAGCAGTCTCCGGGGAGTCGCGTAGTTAGTCGCGGATTAAAAACCATCGTTCAGATACGGCCGAATAAAGATCGGCGTAAAAATAAAACGGTCAGATTGTAAAGGAGCGTCTCGACCCGTTTTCGCGTCCATTGGATTTTTCGATGCTAGCTGGAAAGCTTTCGTCTCGATGAAGAGAGAGAGAGAGAGCCGACGACGCGATCTCTTACCGATCGCGCTTCCTCTTTTCCCTTTTATTCCTCTTTGCTCTTCTGATCACCTCTCTTCCGTTCTATTCTTCGGAGCCGATGAATCAGCCTCGCTCGATCGAATCTCCCGCGACGTTAAATAAATTATTAGGGAAAGTTCAAAGGGTCCGTTGGAACCGATCAACGTCGCTTCCGGTTCCCGAGACAAACGAAGATAGAGAGAGAGAGAGAGAGAGAGAGAGAGAGAGCACGCTTTGCCGTGCACCGCGATGCAATGTTTCGACCATCGCGACGCCTTTAAAACGAGTTCTGTGTAACTCGTAGGCAGTCTATTTCGTTGGTAATATATCCAGAGCGTTTGCCGACCGAGACACGCCGTTTCCAAACTAATTTCCATCCCTCTCGCTGTCCTTCCACCGAGGGAAAATCGGTACAGAGATAACTTTGTTCATAAATATTCAACGGCACGCACCGACCGGACACGTCGAAAGGTCCGGGAACTGACGCGACGCTTCGTATCTTTGGATTCGTAACCGGCCCCGTTGCTTCCCGGGACCGATTACAAGGTTGCAACTACCGACCGTCGAATCGATCGGAAAATCGCACAAACTTTTGCAGAATTTACCAGAAACGGAGCTCCTTTGTTTTACACCACCGAGAGCACTGGAGTCGTGCCAACGAGATGAATTACTTTTCATTTACGTCACGAGGTCGTAAAGTAAGAAGTCTTCGTGGCTATTGAGCATTGTCGCGTGAAAATATTCATTAACCCTTAACGGTACAAAGCCGCCGTATAAGCGGCATGGCACTTTTACTTCCTGGGTCCAATGCCGCGTATATGGCGGTAAAAATCATTTTATTTTAGTTTGTTAACACGTTCCGTGCTACGGCAATTTTTGAAGATTTTCCATTCAGGCCGCGTGGGGCGTATACGACCCACACTTCGTGGCGTCGACGTAAGACGAAAAAGTCGTTTAAGCGTATGCCTTACATTTTTTCAGTTCTACCAAGCTATAATCAGCAGGAAAAAGATATAAATTTCAATATGCATTAGACGACAAAGCAATTTTAATTTTTAAGGAATTATTTTAACAAACACAAGGTCAGACGAATGGCCGGTCGAATTCCAAATGACCTGAACGGAAAGTGCAGCGGGGGTCGTATACGCCCTACATGGCACGGAACGTGTTAATAAATTTTCACTAAAATATAAATATTTTCCTTTCTATACTTGACATAAAAATGTCGAGTCCACAGTTTCTCTTCGTATGAAAAATAGCTTGGACCTTGTGGGAAGTGAACTTGAAATACTTCCGGACCGTTAAGGGTTAATACCGATATTTTCTACTCTCGATGATCAGCGCCGAATCTCGATGTACCATCCAGATAGAAAATCGCCGGTGTTCAACGATTACGTACGCGCGTTACGGGTTCCAGTGAAACTGTTCGAGAAATATCGCTAAGCTTTTCAAAGATATATTTTGAAAAATCGATGCGTCTATAAGTCTCATGGGCAGGCGTAGCAGTCCCTTAAAAGCTGCCAGCCCCGCCAGCGCGGAACAGCCTATAACATTCTGCGAATCGGGGGTGGAGCGTAACAAATAGAAGATATTCAACGCAGCTACGTACCCGAGCGAAGGGGTGGCAAAAGGAGGAGGGTGGTCGTCGCGTCGCGCAAAAGAAAGATATCCACTTTATGTCCCAAGTTGGCTTGCGAGTTTGCCGACTTATATTTAGGAACAAACAATGTCGTCGGCGTCGTCGTCGAGCGTTCCGCGCGGAACCTCATCGAAGGAGAAGATTGTTCGTTCCCGGAGCATCCAGAGAAACATAAACAGAAACAGCAACGTTTCGGTCGATACAAGCACCCCGTCCCCTCGTTACTCGAAACTAATTTCTGCTTTCGCTGCTCTTAAATTCTTGGTTCGACGAAACGAGAGACCCGTCAAAGAATCCCGTTGAAATGGGATCGGTCGTCACGGTATAACCGATCGATCATTTTCATATGGTCCCGGGAATAATTTGGAAGTAGGTATCGACGGAACGGGAATGGGAGGCACGATTTCGAATCATGATAGTCGACCGATAGGGATTGTCCGTCGAAATGTTCATCGAATGAATCGCATTAATTTTCTGGTATAATTAAACCGCGGCGTACGGGACCACGCTGGCCGCGTTTTCTTTCGTCATCGTGGATGATCTTAACAATAAACCGACCACGACCAGTCAAATTGACCTTTTCAAACTTCTGCGTACAATTCCGTACATACAACATTATCACATCGCTGTTTATCTTTACGACTTTTCTTAAAGTATGTATACAATGTATTTCTCAGTATTTATTTCTCGTTTTATTTTCTTTTTCCAAGAAATATATGTATCTTGTCCTACCTACCGCCAGCTCAAAATAAATGAGCCACCATATTGAATGAGACGCTTTTAAGTTTCGCACGTGCCTGGTTCATAATACTGTTTCATGAAAAATGCATCCACACCGCAAAGCTGGACGACACAGTACAATTTTGTAAATCGAGGAAAGAGCATTGTAGTATCTTTAATACTTTATCTATAATATAATAAAAATAAATTTGTATTGTCATTTTATGGAAGTTGTTTATCTACTAATTCATTTAGCAACAAATTGACTATTATCTACGTTTAATTATATTAACAGTAACTTTTTTTAACACGTTCACGCCGGTACTGCTATTTGTGTTTCTCGCCGTGTGGCGGTGCTCGTATTCATGCTTTACTCTTTTTCAATTAATATTCGTTAAATTTTCAACTGTATGGTAATTTTTCTAGTTGCTAAACAAACTACATTTTGATGGAACATTCAAATGTGAGCCACCATGGGGGTGCACGCCGCCCGGTGGGAGACTCGAGCGTGAACGAGCGGTGGTCAGCGCCAGCGTGAACGTGTTCGAACTTAACCCCCGCTCTACCCTTCGCCTTTGTAGGATTATTGGCAATAATAATGCAACTGCCAAAAGAGCAAAAATGAATTTCGTTGTCCATGAGAAACACTGTAGTTTTTCTATCTTAGAATAACAGACCAGATGTCATCGGACCCGTAGGCCTGGTATTTGTCGTACCCGAGGGCCAGGGCAATAAACGATGCAGACTTGGGTTTTTCTTTATTTCAAGTGGACGAAGGAATTTCTCTTTCGCCCCTGCTATATTCTTTTCTTCACTTCGAGTCTGTTAGTCGAACTGTCTAGATTTAAACTAGTCCTAGATTTAACCGTTTAATAAAACAGTTTTTTGGAAGAAAAATTCTCTAGCATATTCAATCATTTAGATACCAATTCCTAATAGCTTTCTACGATGCTATTCCCCCACGTTACCGCCACGGCCCGGTCCCGTGACGCGTTTCGTCTCTGTCGTGCATACTCTGATACTGGTAGAGATAGAGAGAGACAGAGTAACTTTTTCTTCTCATCACTGGCCCAGGGCAAAAACATCGCTGCCCGTTCGGGCATTCGCGTGCAACCGCAAAGCAGACTTGGGCTGATTCAGTTACGTTGTAATTCAATTGCATATTTGAATTACATTGTATTTCAGTTATATTGTAATTCAACTACGTTATAATTGAATTAAATAATTCAAACCTTTCAATTAATTCAATTAATAATAATTTTAATCGGATGTGTGATTGAAATACAATATAATTGAAATGTTTCAATCGGATGCGTAATTGAAATACAATATAATTGAAATATTTTAATCAGATGTGTAATTGAAATACAATATAATTGAAATACAGCTCTTATTACCTATTACTTTATTATTCTTTAATTTTCAATTTTAATTTAATTCCATCGTAATTCGCAATTAATGTAATTTAATTACAAAGTATTTGTAATTGTACTCCATTGCAATTACGAATTACATTGTAATTTAATTGAAGAACTCAAGTGCCTGGTTAATAATACCGTTTCATGGCAAATGCACCCAAACCGCAAACATGGACAATAAAGTACAATTTTGGGTAATTATTTACATTAGGGGCTTCCTCACCGATTTTGATGACCTTGAAATATGTTGTCAAGGTCATCATTCTGAACAACTTTTTCCTATACATGTTACCGCCGCTCAGCTTTAGTTTCCGAGATATTCGCAAAAAAGTTTCAACATCTCAAAAAGTGATCGGAGTAGGTGTGGGTTAGATTTGAAGGTAAATATTTACATTAGAGGTTTTTACATTAGAGAAGACGTATCCATGGGGAATTATTCAACAAAATTATTTTTTTGGGTATATATTATTTAAAAAATTGATACAAATGTGGATAGACACGTTCTTGTTATTTTCGTAAAATAATGTTAAGTAGTCAGTTTTAGTACTTTGTAAATCTAGTGTTAAAGGGACATTGAAGTTGCAAAATATGAAAGAAAACCTTGCATCCAATATTCTACATATGAATAATGAATTATAATACCAATGTACTACAAACTACATTATAAAATACTAATGTAAAGTGTACTTACTTCTGAATCTTCTGTACGTCCGTCGGATCCACAGCACACAATTATTGACTCACAAGAATAGGTCCGAATAATTGAACAACAATCACTACACAACACACACAACACATTTTATAAAATCGTGACAACGAACGAGAAGATGTCACTCCGACCACGAACAAAATAATACACGGACGTGTGATACGAAAACAGGGAATTCCGGGAAATAGGGTCGGCGCCCCGCCATAATTTGTTTACCTTGGTTTTGTATCTAGTGTTTATAGACCCTCAGCGTCCAACCTGCCTAGGATAACCTGACCGTACCATCTCCGTGGAAGGGATCATTGTTAAAATCGCAGTATTATTTTGTTCGTGGTCGGAGTGACTTCTTCTCGTTCGTTGTCACGATTTTATAAAATGTGTTGTGTGTGTTGTTTAGTGATTGTTGTTCAATTATTCAGACCTATTCTTGTGAGTCATAATTGTGTGCTGTGGATCCGACGGAGGTACAGAAGATTCAAAAGTAAGTACACTTTACATTAGTATTTTATAATGTAGTTTGTAGTACATTGGTATTATAATTCATTATTCATATGTAGAATATTGGATGCAAGGTTTTCTTTCATATTTTGCAACTTCAATGTCCCTTTAACACTAGATTTACAAAGTACTAAAACTGACTACTTAACATTATTTTACGAAAATAACAAGAACGTGTCTATCCACATTTGTATCAATTTTTTAAATAATATATACCCAAAAAAATAATTTTGTTGAATAATTCCCCATGGATACGTCTTCTCTAATGTAAAAACCTCTAATGTAAATATTTACCTTCAAATCTAACCCACACCTACTCCGATCACTTTTTGAGATGTTGAAACTTTTTTGCGAATATCTCGGAAACTAAAGCTGAGCGGCGGTAACATGTATAGGAAAAAGTTGTTCAGAATGATGACCTTGACAACATATTTCAAGGTCATCAAAATCGGTGATGAAGCCCCTAATGTAAATAATTACCCAATTTTGTAAATCGTGGAGCATCCCAGTATTTTTTGTATAATTGCAATTATATAAAAATAAATTTGTATCGTCATTTTATGGAAGTTGTTCATCTACTAATTCCTTCAGCAACAAATTGGCTGTTATCTACGTTTAATGTATTAACAATAACTTTTATTAATGACTGGTCACTTTGACCACGCACGGTAGGAACAAGTACACAAGAAGTGTCAGTAGGTTAGTGTTCATTACGCGTGACACTTGTCATTGCGCGTTCCGAACCGAATACGAACGAAAAACGGTGCTTTCGACGATGGGATCAACGCAGACCGACGGTCTACGACGCGACGCGACGAACGGACTCGACGAATTCGAGCACCGGCAATCGCATTTTCCAGGAGCTCGCGTCCCGATGGATACTCTTTCGATTCCATTTTTCCCTCGAGTTTGTACTCGCGAATTTCCGCTGTTCCAGTTTCCGTCGGATTCGCTCTCCGCCTCGAGTTAACGAACCCGTCCCCCGTACCTTCGAGCACGATCGAGCCTCGACCTACATTATCGGTTCAAACCGTCCGCGATTACTTTAACCGGAAGGGAACGCGATAGTTTTCCATTTGCTATGTACATTGAATTCTGTCGAAGCCGAATAGAAAGAAAAGACAGTGTCGTAACTCGACTACGACCTTCGCAGGGGATCAGCCGCGCGATCTCCGGTACGGTTGTGTGTAGTCCGATGTTCCCGGACACCTCTTTCGCGTAGCTCGCCGAATCAATCCGAACCGAAAGGCGTGCAGCGTGTTTCGGCTTGTTCCACGATTCTAACTGACCGCGAGAAAGAATTCCAATGGACCGTGACGACGGGGATCGACTGAGAGCCCGTCGGAACCCTTTTTCGCTACGTCTGGTAGCGTCTGGTTGTGTTGTATGTACAGTAATTTCTCTGTATATGTCGCCAAGTTCTGGATGATAAATGTCGCGGAATTACCCCCACTACCGCCGGGATATACTCCGTGCAGAGCGGAGGAGTGCAAACATAACACCGCTCGGGTATGTCTCTTGGACGATACACGACAAGACTCGTGTTGTTGACATATATCGCGAGAATTCGCTGTACTCGGTCGGGAGCGGTAAAAGTGAACGCGCGGCCGATCGTTGCAGCAATTGTCGGAGACAGTTTCGGAACAGACCTATTGTTCCCGAGTTTCGGGCAGACGACAGAGACAGGGGTCGAGCATCTGGCGCGGCGAATCGCCTGAAAAATATGTACTTGAGCGGACGGGTCGAGAGACAGCCAGACACCACCGAACCGTTTATTTCCGTTCGAAGGGATACGCGGCGCGGGCCCGGCAAAGGTCCGGCGAGCTCGATGCGGCGAAACAGGACAGAGCAGAAGAGCACGTTATATGGAAAGCCGGTTAATTCCCCGTGCACCGACCAATAATTTCTTGTCTCGTCGACGCCGGTCGATAAGCGGGAAATCGAGTTACGGCGCGCTCTCGCTCGTCCGTTCCTGTTTCCGGGCGAAATGCTTCGGACCGCGATCGCCGAGCAAAAATTCAAGGAGATTTCCTTCGGAATCGAACACGAGAGTTATGCGAAATTAATTGCGCGCCGCTAGCTCGGAAAGACGTATCGCGAGGTACAATTAATGTACATGATCGTCATTCTGGCGGAATAATTGACGACTTTCGGTTCGCGCCTCTTTTCGACACGCATCGGCTCGTTACCTTATCGGCACGGTATAATCTCGGCACGAATACCGTATAGTCCGTAGTAGTAATAAAATGCAGCGTTTGTATCGCGATTTCCGGCTAGCTGTTGGTCTTTCTTATTTTTCTGTACTGTCCCAAGCCATTAGGGTGATCCCGTGGCAGAAAAAGGAGGGGAACGCGTTACACGTGGCGCGTCCCGTAGGGAAACCCAAAAGACCAGGGAACGAGATAGAATCGCGCGCGTAAGCTAGTATAATCTCGATGCCGATCCAATCCCTAAACTGCAGGCAGAAGGGCGGGTCGTCGTTGCGCGAGAGAAGTCCATGGTTGGCCGCCACATATGTATGCGTTTCATTCGCGTTACCATAAACGTATTCGGTCCATAAGCGATCCTAATACGACCGTCGGATGTGGTCGAATGTGATACGAACTGCTAATTAAAGGGCCAACCGAAGAACACGGTGAATCATGGTACGACAACGCTATCGCGGAAGAAACGATCACATACTCTACGCTGCTCAAAAACGAACTTGCTATCGTTACCAAGAAATTGATTAAACAAACACCTTAATTGTTAGTCTTTGATATTTAACACTAAACCTACCGAGCTTTAAAAGTAACTGATACACGTTACCTCATGAAAATGACAAGATTAATTTTATTCAATACGTGCCCTACTAAAGATTACAGTCATTTCTTACGAAATAATTTTCATCATCTCGATAATTGTAAAATAATGAATCTGGAAACGGTCATTTTGACCGGTGGTGGTAGGTTTAGTGTTAAAAGATTGCTAAAAACGTAAAACGATTGTAAAACGATTAGCAAAACGTAAACTTCTCGGTTTTCGCTTTACATCGAATATGGTTCTTGATTCGATCTAAGTTTGAGGAACGAAACCGAGGAGATTTCTAATCGTCCTAGGCGATCGGAGCACCGTGTATGTACTCGCAAACGAAGGATCAAATCGTTCGATGCGAGAATCCAGAATCAAGAAGCGACGAGACAGTGCCAGCATACATTCTGTTCGCGACTCGGCCAGGTAAAACAACGGTCGGATGCGCGAGAAGAGTAATTAGAAACGGCGTAGGTGGATTGGATCGATCCGAATGATTTTTGCCCTGTCGCGGACCGGTGTGGAGCGACGTGGAGCGGTGTGGAACGGTGTGGAGCGGAAAGCAACACGGTGCATATGCTCGGCAGCCGAGCACGATGACGCCGCGCCATGTGTTTCCAGCTGGTTTACGGGGAGGGTTCCACGGAGGGAACTATAGGGGCGCTATATAGGGTGCACGAAATGTTCTGGGTCTGTGGGCTTTCGTACGACAAGCGACGAGGGTGGCCGAGGGTGGCCAAAGGGTCCGAGAGAGGTCGAGGGGGATGGTTCTCCCTACCAGCTGGCTGCCTGCCTTCTTTCCTTCCGCGTACGAATCGGAGAGTGCCCGTGCGCGACGTCGCGCCTTTTCCTCTTCCTTTTCCCTTTCCCCTCCCTTTTTCACGCTCCTCCCTTTAATCGCAATTACACTACCAATATTTACGTGAGACCACGTTTTCTCTAGAATATTTCAACGCTAAACCGTACAGGATAAATACGCTCGAATGAATTATGTATCGCGTCTGTCCCGCGACATGTTCGGATAAACGAGACCCGGGTTAGATTCGTATTACAACGGCAAACAAGCCGGCATTGATATCTCCTATTTCTCGAAGCGTTTGATCGCTGCAACAACATTCTACGTTCGTCGCAAAAAAAAGAGAGCATTCGAGCACTCTCTTCGTGTGCAACCGGACCCGAGCCTAAATATTACCGTCGTTACAGATTAACGTGACGCGGCTCCCACATTGTCGCGCCACAGAGATTAAAACATTTCGATAAGATAAAACAACAAAAAAATAAACCGCGAGCAACGTACATCGTCGAATTTCGATTGGGAATCGGAAATCGCGTGAGCATTTCTTTCCTCTCGGTTTTTTCAGTCTTTCGTCGCTCAGCATCGAAGACAATGGCCGCCCGCGTCACCGATTATTTTTCTTCTCTCTCGATTCAGGTCATTCTCATATTTTTTCCGATCATCGATCGAACGCGCGATCGGTGGAGGGCAGCGTCCGATAGAATCGTGCCAGGTACTCGAAAGTACAGCTGTTCGAATATTTAAATACCCGGAGATCGATTTTAGCGTAATCTTTCGGTAATCCTGTAGAATTGGATTGCAGCCGTAACGATGAACACGGAAATTGCATCGCCTTCGAAATATTAATGGGCTTTATTTAACTACCGCAAGTTCGACACCTGCTCTAAACAGACAGTACCGATAAAAATGGTCAGAATATGTACATAGACCGATATATGTCGCAAATACCTGGCTGATAAAGATCGTAGTAAAGGCGGAGTATGTATACCCCGTGAGGGATCTAAAGAATCCCGGACCATCTCCTGGACCACATACAGTGAGTGTAAAAAGTATTCTCTTACACCTCTTGTAGGCTTAAAAAACCATGTATTTCTCTATGTAATTGCACACATGTTTATAAAACGAAACATAATTGTAATTGTTATATATTTTAACTACATACTGTCATATATATATATATACTTGAAAAAGTTCAACGTTAACGAGAAAAATTAGAAAGTATGAAAAGTGTCTCTAAATTGGCGCGCAAAAAGTATTCGTACAGGTACTACAATGGATTTGAAAGGCGTCCGATTGTTTATATGTATTATGGTTTAGTGGGATCCGACAAATAATCAGACAGGGTCTTTGATGCGCAGTCTAGTGGCAACCTTCTGTAAAACCAATCAATTTCAAATCAAAACTAGTCAATTTTGGTAACATTCGGTAAAATGGTTCGTAAAGGTAAGGAAACAAGTGAGACTGAAAGAAAAATTATTATACTAGGTCATTATATTAGGCAGGTCGGACACCGAGGGTGTATACATAAACGCAGGATACAAAAACAGGGTAACCAAATTCTGCCGACAGCATTTGTTTACCCTGTTTTTGTGTGTAGAGCTTATAGACCCTCAGGCGTCTGACCAGCCTAGTATATAATCTGACCCTGAAACGGGTTCGAACAGTTCGAACGATTCGATCGAAACAAGAGGCGAGCCTAGCTTTTGTGCTCTGTCGAAACAAGTGTCTCGTTGTTCCTTGTTATTCGATTAGGCCGTGAAAACGTCCGGATAACTGCACCGTCTGCCCATTCGTCCTGCCTAATTTTCCTTATCGGTTTCCCCAATTGAATAAAGTCGGCGTTATTGTACTGTCGTCCGCCGAGAAGCGGGAGAGAGGAGACACGGTCATCGGGTTAATTGGAAATTTGCTCGTGACTCGCTCGACCGTGCTACCCGTTCGCACGACTATGCGTCCACCTCGCCGATTAACATCCGACCGGGATCTCTCTTCGAGGGAATTCCACGCGAACTCGCGACTCCACCAGCCACGGGTCGCAACGCTTTCGATTAACCGAAGACTTCAAAGCGGCATGTACAATGAATTCTCGTTAGGAGTCAGTAGCGCCATTCTGGTCACTGACTCTTAGACGAAATCTGAGGTTGTCGCCGAGCGTCGCATTTCAAATACACAGGCCACGCCGGTAACCTAAGAGACGTGTTCGTTTGCAAGTCATAAAAGCCTATAACTAGTAAGCGATAGTGACAAGAAGACTGAGAAAATGTCTTTTTCCTTTTTTCTGAGATTCGATTTTTCAAATTGTAAGGTTGGCACTGACTCGTAACGAGAATTCACTGTAAAACTACGAAGAATCGTGAACGCGAACGCGAGCCAACTTGCATCGACTCGGCGGCCGATCGAGTATGCCAACCGTCCGGCACTTTTGACCTTGCAACGACACATTCTTTTCAAATGTTAATAGTAACCCAGTCGAATAAAAAAAAAAAAAAATAAGGACTAGTACCAGCGGATGCTATCTCGGAGTGCATAATCGTTCCACGACGAGAAGGCGATAACGTACAAGCATATCTGGGTTAATACGATAAAAACTTGCTAGACAGTTTAAACGAGTTTAAATTGAAAAAAGTAAAACTCGTTTCTGAACTTGGTTAATCCGTTCGCGCGAGCGAGATATCACGTTGGTAGTTGCGAAAGGGGTTGAGTAACCCGGGGTACTGTGACGTAGTAAAATGCGGGAATCCATTAGGCGAATAAATAAGAAACCGAGCGAAGAGTTGACCGATACTCCTCGGTCAAAGGGGTTAACCGAAAGCAGTTCGAGAAAGAGAGATAGAAGGAACTCGATTTCTCGATTGCTCGATTGCTCGATTACCGGGGGAAAATGCGAGGCGCGAGCGCCGATACAACGTTCCAATTACTTGGATGATAAATTAGAAATGCTTCCGGTTTTCCACGGTTCTCGGGTACGCGCATCTCGGCTGGGCGAATCGACTACCCCCGCGAGGCTACCGGCAAAGTTTCTTCGCCGTTTGCTCTTGTTGCTCCCGTTCCATCGCAACCCTTTCGGTAGCCCTTGCCTCGCGCAACTTACATCGGTATCCGTGTTACAACAGTCCAAACCCCTCGCCAATTCTTTTTCCATATTTCGCATCTCGAGTATACGTCTGCCTACCGGCCGAGTTTCGTCGAGTATATGAAAATTAACCTGTTCACTTTTTCGTTGATTTTCGAAGCGTTAATGCTCGCGCACCTCGACGTACGTCGAAAAGAATCGAGATCTACGCTATCCAACGAATTCGCCTGATTTTTATCTTATAATCGATTCAGAAGCCTTCGAACGACAAAATAAACTGTGTAGAACTTTCCCCACTTCCACGGTTCTACCGTACCAATATTTATGTCACCTCGGTATAGGTGTTACGCGAATCAACGCAAGAACTATTACGCGCGACAAAACAAACTGGTGAAACGTGAAGAACCGACAGAGTTAACACTAGAACTACCGCATGAGTCAAAATGACTTGCTCCTAATTTTCTCTTTTAGAAATATTGAGATTATAAATATGTTTCCATGAGAAAATTTTTCAATAAACTACTTCTCTATCGAAGTAGATATTTAAGCAGAACTGGTACGAAGTCTAAACAAATGCAATTTTGTTGTTATTCAAGGAAATATATGCCAGTTGCATTTGGTGCATGGTTGTTCTAGTGTTAAATACCTTCTGATGCGGCATTCTACGGATCCTCTTTTCTGATATCGGAATTGTTCCCACAGCGTTTCGACTTCGAAAGAATAAGGCCGGCGAGCGGCATCGCGTCCGTTAAAAGCTGGACAGACTCTGGACAGACTAACGAAAACGTTTCTTCGAGACGTTCGCCTGGAGATTCTCCGGTATCTTCCCTATTCGTCGAACGGATCTCCACCTTTCCGTCCTGCCCCTCCGCGAAATGCACCGAGCATGTTTCTATACGACGATGACGTCACGAGATTGTGAAACTGTCTTCGGAATTGCTTCGAATCGAAAATCGTCGATCGTCGAAGCATCCGAAGAATCGGATACGCTCGAGTACCGAAACAATGCCGAAGCATCGAACACGAATTTATCGGACAACCGAATGCAGAGGAGCCGTTCCTTGTGACCGCAAATGCATACCAAGTTTCAACTCGATCGGGTAATTAGTCTGCTAATTATCGACCAGCAGGCAAATCGATCGGAATGAAAATGTCGATCGCGCCGCTCGCGCTCGCAGTTCGAAACTAAAAACAGCAGCGCGCGAATTTTTGAACCTTTCCAGGACGACAATCTTATTTCATTAAAATGTTAATAATAACAAGCGAACGGTTGTCCGTCGGTAAGGCGCCGAATATGTAATTATTCCCGTTTCCCGGCGAATGCGTTGAGTATCGCGGAAGACACCAATGATCAGAACTTAATTTAACACGTTGAATGTCACGGGGGTCACCGGTGACCGGCACTCAATTTGGCGGTGGCGCCGACCGGTGACCTGCGCGCCCAGATTTTTAGAAATATCCATTCTTATCAATAAAAACCGCACTCCAGCGCCACGGGGGTCACCGGTAATAATTCAAAATTATATGTATCGTATGATAGAAAATTCATCGTGGCGCCACGGGCAAACCCTTTAAAACATTGCAATTTAAGCGACTCCAACTGATATATACCTATTACGTTGCCTTCACATTAGTATAAAGTTATTATTGTAATATTATGTATGTAATACAGACTGCAGAATAACCTCTTATCGGAAGTTACAACTGTACAATAAAAAAAAAAACTCTGTAAAACTGGTGTGTCATTTAACGTGTTAATTGAACGGCGAGGTTCGCGTACAACGAGCAAAGTGCAACAACGTACGAAGTAATCGAATGTACCTAAGAGACGAAAAAGTTGGCGAGAAAGAATCGGCGCGGATCGGTTGGGAGTCGGCAGGCGTACACGTTTCACGTGGAAAGTTTGGCGGCAGCGTTGTTAATAGCGGTAAAAATCTCGCACGGTAGCATCTCGTAACGACACTGGGCTCCTATGAAACAGCAAGTACACTCGACCGCCTTTGAAACCGGTAGAAAAAGGCCGGCCGAGCGACAGGCCACTGGAACACGCTATTAAATAGGCCGAGCAGCTACACGGGAAACGATTAATCGTCTACCGACGTCGAACCGCGTCTTTTCACTCCAAAATATTGCTCGCATGACAAACGGGATCAATTGATATTCTCCTATTGCGACGATCCCACGGTACCATCGTAGCCCGTGATTTCCATCTTGCCGAACTCGATTCAGAATGTAACCGGCGTAACGTCAACCGGCGCCGGAAACCAATTCGCAATCCCCAGTTCGTAATTACAATTTAGTTTTCTTTTGTCGGCGTAATGAGCGCGTTTATACGTTTCCGCGTAATTATTTTCTCGGGGACAAACAGGTTTTTGTTTAGTTTCCATCGTGCACTTGCTGCACGGTTTTCAATTTTTTACATTCGCCCTCGCCTTACTGCAATATCTACGAGAAAACTATTATGACGTAAACAACTTAATTTCAGATCGACTCTTGTATTTTATGAAGTATTAGGTCGTCCCATAAGTTCGTGCCGTGGATATGTTTATATTATTCACCATTGAAAAGTATTTTAATGAAAAACCGCAGAAATTTTATAGTGACGGTATGATGTCTTTGCCAAAAAGGTCAGAAGAGATTGTGGAATGAAAGGGTGATTACATATTTTATTTTTAGAATTTGAACGGCACAAGAGTAAACAGCACGAATTTATGGGACGACCAAATATCTTCTTTGCCTTCGATATCCCTTTCGATTTCTTCATTTTTACTAATTTGTGTCATTAATTGTTTTTTCGCAGTTGGATATTGGTTTAATTATTTTCTATTTACTCTAATTTATCGTCGAACAAACGACAGTGGAATATATTTGTTTGTCCTATGTTTACCATCTAAGAACCAGAAAACCTACCATCACCTCAAAAGCAGAATAATTGTACGTCGTATTATAACTGTTTAAGTAAACTAACCTAGGATACACGGTACGAGTACCTCTATAGAATACACGAGATCTGGAGAAAGAACGAGAGAGAAACTTAATCGAGGCTAAAATTGTTTCCAGCATTCGTCGATACCTGTTCATTCATTTAAAGCGTACACGGTTCGTTTCGGCAACTTCGAATTGAGGTTATGTTGTTGTTTGTTCCTCTATACTCTCTTATTTACCTATAAAGATCCATCTGAAAACCTTCTACAAACACAAAAAACACGATATACCTTTCTTTTGAATCTAATGACAACTCTCCGCACGACAACACGAAATTCGACAAACTACAAAGCTACGAATGTCGGTTTAAATATCTTGAAAGTAACCAACTAGAATCTGTTATCCCAACAACGATAAGAGTAGCATTATTGCAGAGTTGTATAAGATCTAAATTATAATCAAGAAACAACGAGTTTAATTGTAACGCTTTAAGACTAATTCGTGACCGATGTTTAACGCAGAAATCCAATAAGATTCCACAACGTAGTTGCAAGTGAATCTCCTAAACGACACATCAAAAGTTAAAACGGTGAAAACAAGAAGCGTAACTTGAAACACAGATCCAAACAAGATCTATGTACAAGGCAAAATGTTACTGTGTAGATTGATAGATGTTGCTTTGTCAAGAGCTATGCTCTTGAGAAAGCGAAAGAAACATTTCCGGTGCAGTGAATCCGCTTTATATGTCGGAAGCTCGCGGCACTATTCTCTGATGAAGTTCCGAACGTAGGAAGGGACAACAGCGATAGTCTACTGTCTTTTACAGCTCACCGCGGTCGGTAAACACATCGTAATTCCTGTCTCCTTTGAATCATCTGTCAAAATCACGGCGTCGTCAATGCTACGGACGAGAACCTATTATTCGTTAATGCAGTGCCGAACGTAAAAAAGGACAGCGAAGCTCGAAAACTTCTTAATTCTTCATGGGCTTTCACCAAAATATTCGTGGCATTTTTCTGATTAAAATGAATCCAAATATGATATGATTCTGATGATAATTACTTGTGTAACGATTAAAGTTGACTGGCTTGAGAGCTCAGGCCTTTTAATCAAAAGCTTTTGACCAATACATTTGTTGCATTTTTCAGATTAAAATGATGCCAAACACGATACAATTCGGATCATATTTACACCAATTTTCCGTTAATATAATTGTACTGGGAAGTAACCTACAGCGATCATTACACAAGTAAATATCATCGAAATAATATCATATTTGGTATCAATTTCATTGGAAAAATTCTACAAATATATTGGTGAAAGTCTCGTGAAAAAGTAATTAATAATAAAAAAATTTCAGTTTTTATGTAAAGACTTGAGCTCACGCCAGTCTTTCATCTTTCCCGAACGCTTCGACGCACCGCCTCTCTTTCTTTCTTATACTCTGTCCTTCTTTCCTACGCGAAACTTTGATCGTTCATTGCACAAGTAAATATCACCGGAATTATATCGTATTTGGCATCATTTTCATTAGAAAAATGTCACGAATATGTTGGCGAGAATTTCGCGAAAAAATAATTCATAATAAAAAAGTTCAAGTTCTGATTTAAAGGTCTGAGCTCACACCAGTCTTTCATATTTCCCGAATTCTTCGATTCACCGTGTCTCTGTCTTTCCCATACCCCGTCTTTCTTTGCATCTGAAACTTGAATCGTTCGTCACAGAAGTAAATATCATCGGATATTATGTCATATTTGGTCTCATTTTCACGAGAAAAATGCCACGAGTATGTCGGTGAAAGTCCCATAAAAAAATCATGAAAAACAAAGAAGTTTTCTTATTAGATTAGTAGTGGTCTCCTGGTCACACACCGACACACATACCCGACCCGTGTCATGTTCACACTTCTCGGCGGCGACGGCTCTCGAGCTTCTAGACCCCTCACGGGTTATACCCCGCGGTAGTAGGGATATTTCGACGTCGGCTAATTCAGAAGGTATGCGACGTATAACCCGGATTCACTGTACAAGTTGGCAGAATCAAAGAGCAACGAAAAACACAGCGACGGGTGGAGAAGAACATGAAAGAATACATTGGGTGTACTCACTCTGCGGTTAGTAGAGGGTTTAGGAAGGATGATACCGCTGGCAGAGTGGGTAGACACGGTGGTGGAGGACCGGCGAATTTCGGTAGGATGCAGGAACATCGGGCGGCACGTAGCTCGCGTAGTGGCCGTGGTTTATGCTGCTCGTACGCACTAGTACCGCCGTCCATGCACCACGTACACGCACCGTCATCCGGCAAGACCTGGAGGCGACGTACCGCGTATATCCAAGTGGTCGAGAATCACGACACGGCACGACAAGACAAGACACGGGCACGACAAGACACGACACGACACAGTGCACGACACGGTGCACGATGAGGTGAGGAGAGAGAGGTGAGGCGAGGCGAGACAAGGCAAGGCACGACACACAGAGCACGTTAGAGAGCACGTTAGAAAAACGCACGGGACACGCAGAAAATCTACGTGCTAGGACGATCGTGATTTCGCAGGGGCACCACCTCGAGGAAGCGAAATTCTTCGGAATATGTGCGACGGCGGGGGCTACGGATTAATATGGCCGTCCCTCGTTGACACAGAGTTTGGAGTCACGCGTGAAACGCAACGCCGTGGAAACGCGTAAAACAGGTAGACCAGGGTATCGTCGGCAAGAGAGAAGCTCGTCCGTGTAGGACTCACACGCATTTGTTTCACTCGCGACACCAAACACACACCACCCGCGATCTCGTACGTGCAGCTACTCACTTCCCGTGATCACCCTGTTGTATATTTTCCACGCGAACTCTCCAGCCTTTTTCTCGTTGGCCGTTCGTACTAGCCTGGGCTGTTCTGGTCCGTTGGTTTCTCCGTCGTGCACAATTCGATGTTCAACCCCTCTGCTGAGCTACACGTTCCTCGCTCGTTCTCCCTCGTTTCTTTCGCCTCTCGCCCGTTCCTCGTCGTTTTCGTCGAATACACCGAGAGGTGGGATCCAGCGAGCACCGTGCTCGCGTTCTCAAAACACCGACAATTTCCTCGCCGTAACGTTTTCTCGTTGTAGCGCGCCACGAGGGTCGCCGAAGCATTCGAGCGATCGCGTTCTTTTCACGCTTCTCGAGGACGTGACGCGGCCTTGCTGCGAACGACGTCAACATCACCACCGTACGCTTTCATGGCGGCCATCTTTTTCGGGATACGCGAATCGCGGAACGGGAAACGCACACGCGTCTGTGTATATCTCGCACACATCTACACGCGTGCCACTCGTTCGCCACTACGTACACGCAATATGGCGGTCTCCGACACCAATACTTATACACCGATACCAGTGCCGAGGGAGACACTTGTACGCACGCATACATATACCACTCGACTGTGCCAGCCTGGATATTTTGGATGGCGAACAGCTAAACCGAACGAACGGACCGAAGAACGAGGAACGGTCCGCGTTCCTTGTCCAATCGAGAAACGTGGCGCTGCTGTCTCCCCTCGTTCTCTATCCTACTCTGTCTTTCATTCTTTTTTCTCTCTCCCGCTCTTTTTCGCTCCTTCGTTCGTTCTCCGCGATGCTTCGCAAACCTTCCCAGCCAATCGCGACTCGATTCTTAATGTAACTCGTTTCGCGAACTAGGGATTTCTTTAGTTATTCCGTTTCCCTTTCATAACCGCGTTTCGGTCAAACTCGCCTCATCCCCTCCCTCCCCCACCCAATCTCCTAGCGATAGTATTCATTTAACGCGCCTCTTCGAATTGCTTTTCGAGTCGACGTTGAATTTCTCAAATAATTCAGCGACGCCCCTTTCGTAAAGGTTTTTATTTCTATTCGTTTTTTACCACAATTAACAAGAATCGTATTTTACGTTTAAGGTAGGTTACGGTGCTGTTGATAATTGACAATTCACTTTTGTAGAAGTTTACTCTGAAGTGTATTATTTTACGGGCAGTAAAAGCATAGTTCTCTTAATCTATAAACATCGCATGTATCAAATCCTCTTACAAATAAAATTTGAATGTATAAAAAGTTCAATACAGATTCAAGTTCAAGTTTTTCTTTATACACAAAATATATGTATATGTATCATGTATATGTATATGTACAAACAGTAACCTTCGTATGCACTAGCACCTGAGTTAGATAATATATTAACGTAAACGAAATTTGAAATGTTTAATGCGCGACAAGGAATGCATTCAGTTTTTCGTTGTACCCGTTGAAATACAATTATATAGCGATACGCTCGGCGTATCTACTTGCACGAGAACGTCTGCGACATTCTAGAAATCGTATCGGAGATTACAATTTTAGAACTTCTTGAACGGCAGCGACGATCTTGCTCGCGCTGATTCCATACTTCTCTAACAACGCAGTCGGTGGGCCGGAACGTGGCACTTCCGTCACGGCCAGCTTTTTAACCAAAACGTTTCGTTCTGTGGCAACTGCCGATAAGACCGCGTCACCCAGGCCACCCTCCGAATAGTGATCTTCGACGGTGACGATCTTTCCGCCGACCTCCTTGGCGTTCTTCAAGATCAATTGGGCATCCAAAGGTTTGACCGTGAACGGATCGACCACTCGCACGTTCACTCCAGCTTTGGACAATTCGTCGGCGGCTTTGAGCGCTTCGTGAAGAGTCACGCCAGCTCCAACGATGAGAACTTGATCTTTGGCGGAAGATTTCACCACCTTACCCTTACCGACGGCAAACGGTTCCTCGTTTTTGTACAAGATTGCCGTGGCCGGACGCGACGTACGGACGAAACAGATGCCCTTCGTATTTGCTGCCAATTCTATGGCACGTTCCGTCGAAACAGCGTCGCTGGGATAGAAAACGGTAGAACCAGGAATCGATCGGAACATGGCAATGTCCTCCAGACCCATTTGCGAAGGACCGTCTTCGCCGATGGATACACCACAGTGAGACCCAACAAAGTTGACGTTCGTTTGTGAAATGGCGCCCATACGAATCTGCAAAATTCAAGATTGACTATAGCAGTTGTTCGAACGATTTTCAAACTCGACTGAGCACTCGGTCCCGTCTTTCGGTGATTACCTGATCGAATGCACGAGAGAAGAAAGTAGCAAAGGCGGACACAAATGCCACGGTTCTGTCTCTGCACGCTGCGCCGATGGCAACTCCGACAAGGTTTTGTTCGGCGATGAAACATTCGATGAATCTCGCTGGATCAACGGTTTTAATTTTCTCGGCGTATGTAGAATTTTTCGTGTCACCATCGAGAGCAATTACGCGAGGATTATTTTTCGCCAGCTGAACCATAAAACAGTACCACAGACATATTTAAATACCTTGCCTTCACTAAATACTACATTATATAGTATATCAATTATTTCAGTCATCAGAAACGAAGTCTGTACAAACCTTGGCCAAGGCGGTACCATAAGCTAATCTTGTGGCTACTTGTTCTCCTAATTTATAACTTGGAGGCGTTGCCAGTTTAATATTGCTGATATCTACTACCGGTGCGTCGTCGACCAACGGTTTCTGGGGGTGTAATCCAAGAGGACCAGAATTCTTCAACATTCCATTTAAACTCTACGAAGAAACGACTAGTTAAATTTTCAAATACGATCGAATTTTTCAATAAAACGTAAAATCGAATTCCTACTTGAATCACTTCGTTAGCCTTGGCGCCAAGAGGTTTGCCATGCCAATTCTCAAGATCCTCGATGTTGGGGAAGTATTTTCCTTTGAACGTTTTCGCTAGAATAGCGGTAGGGCGTCCTTTCGTGTTTTGTGCTTCGTGGAAAGCCTATAAAAAAATTCTACACTGAATATTCTGGGCACGAATGGATTCGTTAATCGTACGAACATACCTTTGCCAGTTCTTCGACGTCGTGACCGTCGACGACTAAAGCGTTAAAGCCAAAAGCTTCGAGCCTCTTGCGATAAACTTCCATGTTGTGCTGAAGAGACGTTGGTTCGCTCTGACCCAGACGATTTATGTCAAAAATGGCGCAGAGATTGTCCAACTTGTAGTAAGAGGAGAAGTGAAGAGCCTCCCAAATTGAACCTTCTGCTGCTTCACCATCGCCGATCAAACAGTATACGCTGAAAATGGAAATCATCGATTATTCGATTCCTTCCTGTTCCGTTCTCCGTTCTCCATTCTCCGTACCGATAATTAGATTTGTCGTAATTCTTCCCGACATAGGCCATTCCTGCTGCTACAGAGAGACCCTGCCCCAAGGAACCAGTTCCCACATCGATAAAGTTCAGTCTCGGAGTCGGGTGTCCTTCCAAATCACTGTCAAGTTTTCTCAAATTCAGCAACTCGCTCGTCGGAAAAAGACCGGCTTCGGCCCATGCTGCGAATATCGGTAATCGCTAGTGTTAAGTGTCTTCGATGATTTTGCGATAAATGTACACGGAAATAGAATGCAACGTGACCGTCCGCAATCGTCAACGTGGCCACGCGTGTTGCTTACCTGCGTAAAGAATAGGAGCCGCATGACCTTTGCTCAAAACAAACCGATCGCTGCTCGGGTCGCGCGGTGCCGACACTTTGTAGCGCATCGTGTGAAAGAATAAAACGGACATGATCTCTGCCATTGACGAGCATGATGTTGGATGCCTGCAAAAAACAGAAACGTATTATACAAAAACATGTAAAAACGTACGAAATGGTACAAAAAGCCGACACAATATAGAAACGTAGAAAAAAGAAAAGAGCTTTACGAGATTCGATAGGGTCATGTATAAATCATTCGATCATTCGTAAGATGTTATCGCCGATTTCTAAACCCGATAGACTAGTATCTTTAGAGGTCAAGGGGTCATTCATCTCGATCGTACGATGTTAATTATCGAAAGACTAGAATACAAAAACATCTGCTTACATAACCCGTGGAGTGAGTAGTTAAAAAAAAATCGGTTTTATTTTAGTTGGTGTAACGTTAATCGTAAACACGCGAGAATATTATTCGTCTTTGAAACTTGCTTTACAGGACATGTATACATTCAATGACCTTGTTTCTCGTCCTACAAGATATCACTCGTATAAATATATGTACATATACGTATAAATTTAATATGATAATAACGATAAGAATACATGTACATACATTTCTTATAATGTAAAATTTAAATTAATTGAATTAACGCCGAACAATATACACATTCAATACGATCGTTCAACGGAAGAAGATAGGGTCTTCCTAAACGCTTGAACTTATTGTTCGCCGATCATTGATTTTCCCGTCCTGCAAGAACTACACACATCGCGAAACGAAAGAATTGGCGCAACGCGGTTCGGAGATACGTTTCTATACTACTTTCAGTTAATAAAAGATTCTGCTACTACTACACTACCGTATTCTCCGATAAATAAATCGTTATCTTTTATTAAAGTCGTTTGAAGGTGAAACATACACTCGAATAAATTTCACGGAAAGAACGTGCAATTTGAAACGTACCGATAGAATTCGAAGTAATTTCTTCGCTGATTAAATATAATAGTTCGAAAATAAAAGTACCATAAAAGTAAACAATTTTAAAAGCAGAGACAAATTGAGAAAATTGAATTGTTTCGCGAGAAACTTTTTGATCGTTCGTACCCGCTCTTCGATGCCTCGGTAGCTTGGATGGACAGAATGCGAAGTTTGGTGGCAATGTCTTGGAGTTTTTCCATGTTCGTGTCGCGGACCATCGTGAAACCGTCACTGGATGAACGTTCGAGAACAACTGAAGGGACGAAGCCTGTACCTCCTACCGATAGCGAGTGGCAAGTAACGAGCACCGGAGCAGCTGCGCGCCACAACCTCCCTACCTCCCTGTCACCCTACCAACCTACATACATACTTCCTCTAGGAACTGGAGATTTCATAATCGATGTGCTCGCCGGTAAAGAGTAGCTTTCGCGTCTCGAACAGAGCAGTTGAAAAAATTTCTATCCGTTTCTTGAGAGAAAGATGGTACCACGTCAATGGACGCCGCGCTAGCTGAACACGGGAAACGGGAACCAAGATCAAGTTCCATGAACATGCGAGGAGGGGAAGCAGACGGAGAACAGGGTCCAATCGTTGCGTTTCGCGGTCCAGACGGTACAGTTGTACCGTATTACAGTTTACGGAGCTAACGAATACATGTATAATCCGTTGAAGTCAAGTTATATAAAATCTATTCAAATCGCAACGGGCACGGCCCCACGCGAAATATATAATTTCATTTCCGTGAAAATTAAGTTTAAAACTAGTATATAATTTTTTAATTCATTCGCCGGCACGTGGTTTTTCGGTCTCCTAACCGTGAAGAGTTATCTACTATATAGATACTCACATTAGGACGGTTTCGTAAAACGTTATCGGATAGTTATCTCCGATGCAAAAGAAAAAAAATACGAAAGTTCGAGAAGTAGAACCATTTGGTAAATTTACATACTAATTTATCACGTTAGACGATAATGTCAATAATAATTTGAACATTCGACACTCCTATGACTCGGTTGTTCGGATGTTACGTAATGATACGATCGCCTAGCGTGCACCGTTCTCGTATCGTGCACGTGTTGCGGATGCCGCCACTACATGTATGAAATGCAACAGATTCTTTGAGAATCTTCGCAACTATTTCGCGAGCTCTGCAAACTTTGAGCATGTCGTTTCAAAATGTGGCGACATGTTGTTTAACCGCTTTATTTACTGGTAACGACTACAACAAATGCACTTTGCGACAGCTAAGTATTGACGCAAGGTGCACTATCGATGTCCATTTTGTAGTTCTCAAAATTCCTCAGTTTATTTGATATTGAATTTTCAACTGTTCAAAATAAATAACATGCTAAAATATTTAATTTCATCTCGGTTAAATATCTATTCGAGCACAAAATTTTCCGCTTGTACATACTTTCTAATTTTGTTATATGGATACAATAAATATTTGATCTATCATATAAACATTCTTATTTATTCGATTATAGATTATCGATGATTGAGAGGACCAATAATGTATTATTCCGGTTTCTGGTAGATGCATATACATGAAGTGTAACTATGTACGTACACGTAAGACTACCTTGAACCGCGTGCTATGATGCAACGAAACATGGAAAAAGTGGCGTGACAACGAGTATTTCAACGAATCGTTAGGGAGCCCTGTGTGAAGACGGTTCGTAGCTATGCCGCTAGAAAAATGTTCCACGAGTAGTGTGCGTAACCGACTATTATCGAATTCACAAAATATACCTATCTCGATTATAAAATAAAGCAAACAATGTTCTTGTTGTCGAACGTCGCTCTCGTCGATGTATTAACTTGCGCGCGATTATCCAAATATTTGATCTTTCATTCGTTCAACCCATAGATCCGCGTTGCACGAATGAAAATCGTGCATGGATTTACGAAAAAATTATTCGATAGACGACCGATCGATCGAATCGATTGTACAAGTACAAGGCATAAATGTTAATGCACGTACCCGGATTTGCTGGCTTGCGTGGCGTCGATCGAGTGAATTCTTAGCTTGGTCGCGATATCTTTCAGTTCCTGGATGGTTTTCGACTCCGGTTTGTGATAGTTGGCCATTTTTTTTTGTGTCGGAAAACTTCTATTACGCCTGTTGAAACCCTGGAAAAATGCCGACCACGATTCGTGCTTCGGAGCAACAAGTAGAATTCGCGCAAGCACGATGCAAGTCCGGTATAGAAAGGGTTCTCGGCGAGAAAGAATTCTTTGCGTAATACTCCTTACACGTTCCTAGATGGTTCTGCCTGCGTCTGCGTGGAATCGTAGCGGGTGATTCGAATTGGTTCAACCGGAGAAAAAGGAAGCGTTTCGTCCCTAATTAAAGGCTGCTCATCACGCTCATCAACGAGGTCATCATGTGTACGTATCTGTACCCGCTTTAATCTCTACGCGACATTTTATAGTATATTCTGTTTGTGTAAATTACACAACGTCTTCGCTGTTTAATGCATAGAATGGAACCGACTATAAAAAGAAATTCGTTGCTACGATGTCGAATAAACGAATTACATATACGTACAAAACGTTCAAAAAAATAAATTGACAATGAAATAATTGATTAAGTAGAAAGCCAATTGTATATGTATTGTACAATACATTGTTGGTAACACAGAAATCTACATGCACGCGATAGTTTTGTAACTATTTAAATGTATTCGATATTCGATCGTAGATATTCGAATGCTAGTACAGTAACTGATTAAATTTAATATAATGTCAAACTCGATTGAAGGTTCTTCGTTACAGCTTTGAAAAATATTACTTTAATAACAAATTTATTTGATGTTTAGGAACAGGATTTATGACGTTACGCTAATACGGCCATTGTCGAAATATAAACGTACCGGTTCGTAATTTGATATTACCGCAAAACTAACTTCCCGTCGGAAATTCACTTAGCCCGTTTCATATAGTAACAAGAATTACTAAATTTTTCTGAGAACAAGTAAAACTTAATATATCAGATCTCTAGAGTTTAAACTTTGAAAAATTTCATTTCACTGTGATTATTTTTATACTTTTCGTTTTCTATGCAGTAAAGGATTAAATAAAGCGCTTTGAATGATCTCGCATCGATTGAAAATATTCGTGTACCGTTATTCTTGATTTGTAAGAATAAATTACTATGTAATAAATGATTAAAAGTTACGTCGTGACTACATCTAGATTCGATATTGTACAGAAATCTTATCGACATAGTACCCTTGCAGTGAAGCTCGCACCTTGATGCTCGATAAGATTTTTGTCGACGATAGGTTCAACAAGATCTTTGTCTTTTGTAATATTTCACCGAACCGTTTTGTTCTACTCCGTACGAACAAGCTTTCTCGAAGAGTAGTAGTAAAACATGTACTTGTTGCTTGTCGTCGTCGGATACATTTAATAATGTTCAACTGTGCGAATTTTGTTGTTTCATTGGTGCATTGTAAGCATAAGACGAGAAGGAGATATTCACATATAATCTGTTCGAATAACAACTAACGTGGAAATTAGATAGAAATGTTTTTTTTCCAGTAACCGCCAAAACAGCTTTAACTTTAAGTCTATTTAAAGTAAATGTTTCGTTTAGTATACTCGCATAAACGTAAATGTTATATCGTATAAGCCTTATACACATATACAGGGTGTTTGGTAACTGGTGGTACAAGCGAAAAGGGGGTGATTCTACATGAAAGAATAAGTCGAAAATATAGAATAAAATTTTTTCATCCGAAGTTTCGTTATCGAGAAAGTCGAGTTTGAAATGCAGCGAATACGCATGCTATTCGATAGGAATTGTCTGGCGCGTCTGAAATCTACTTCCTGCATATACTAAAGCACACAAACGTGACATATCTTCAAAGTCGATTTTCTCGAAAAATGTTTATTCTATATTTTCGACTTATTCTTTCATGTAGAATCACCCCCTTTTCGCTTGTACCACCAGTTACCAAACACCCTGTATATACATATATATAAATACATTCCTATATACTTATAGGTCATATACGCTTATATATTTATATATACTTATACATATGCATAACATGCAATTGGTTCCCATATTCCTTTGAACTTTATATATATATATGCATGTCGGCGTATTAATTTACATTATTAATTCATAGCTTTATCACATATAAAGTTTGCTCTATATACACTTACAGTAACTTTTCGTCGATGCCTGGAATGTTCCAAGATTTTCCATATGTGTGTGTGTATGTGTGCGTGTGTGTTCGAATGACTACGAGTGAAAAAATCCACTATCCGTTCACAAATTTTCAATCGCAGTAAACTCGCTGTTTCATGCGGTCGCTCTGTCATCGCATTCTTGGTTAAATCGAATTGATCGAAATCCTTTCTTCGATCATTGTCTCCCGAATTTCCTTCGAGAATTTTAGAATTTCAAATTTGATCGGGGTCAAGCTCGTGAAATGTCAACCATGCTTAATCACATCGCTCTAAGTCAGTCTATTCAGTCTATTACCTGTAACCATCGCGCTGCAGCAAAGTAAAGTTTAGTTTATACACTTCTGGTGTCATACGTGTTTTATTCTGTTACGCACATTTTTCGAAATTATTCTCTAAAAGCAAATTACACTAAATCATAATTTAGTTACGTAAACTCCAAAAGTCGACATTAAAAGTATTTTATAAAAACGATAACTTAGAATCTATGTACAATGTCACTGGTTATTTATAAAACTACCGTGCAACAGTTCGATCAATTTATACTCGTAGAGTTGTTACTTTCTTTACATTACATTCGTCTATTACAAAGTTAGTAAAAAATAATAAAACTGCACAACTTGACCTCTATTATTTTGCACCTGTTTATCGTATACCAACTACTTTCGTGTTCCCGTGTATGTATTGCCGGTACAAATATTTTAACGCGTTACATTTGTCAAATGAATGTTTGTTAAAAAGTACTACTGATCACCGTAATGCTCGCTGTGACTAATGGATCAATTCATGTCACGTAGTAAGCAAAACATCTTTTGGCAATATACCCGTGATTACTTCTTTCGGATTAAGCATATCGCAACCATTATATACCATTCCCAGTGTATCCGCAAACTTATCGCTAGCTTTTGATTTGATATGGTTCTCATCTTTCTCGTCTTTCTCGAGTTCGCTTGAATCATTTTGACCGATATTAAATACCGAAACCTCTGAAAAATAGTGCAAAGTATTTTAGCATTGATACACTGAAGGTATAAAATAGAAAATTGTCCACATCATCGAAATTGGGGGACGTCAGTTACAATGCAACGTGGCATGAAACAAATCTCATTTATCACAAAATTGATTTAAACAAGAAACGAATCGAACGTATTACAACACAAAATGTATTCTAAAATTATAATTATAAACAAGATTAAATGATAATAAATATGCGAGCGTATGAAGTTCCTAAATGAAAATAAATAATGAAAGATGTGTATTTAATGCGCGCTCAATTTAATTATTATATAATACAATAAAAAAAAAAAATTACGTGTATACGGATTTCATCGTGTGCATGTTCCAAGTTTATTTGCTTTACCGTACTGTATGTAAACAGATCAAGGCAGATCTTTCGAGAAAACTATATTCTTTTTATAAAATATACCGTTGTTTCTACGAAGGACGCACCCTTTATCGAAAAGCATCAAATTTCAAACGATACGTTCTTAGGAAAACTGGCTCTGTAAAAGAAGACGAAAAGAACGTAACACGTGTCAGTATGCAATAGGTATCAGGTACTTTTTGGAATCGATGCTTTACCCAGTGTCAAAGCTTTCAAGTCAGCATAAATATACAGAAAGGTTGTTTATTGTATTCGTGATGTAGTGTTAATATCACATACAAGTACACTTTAAAGCTTCTAAAGAGAGGTCCTGTAACTGAGCGTTTGATTACTGTGCTTCATCAACACATTCCAAACATTTTCTAACATCCGTATTGCTAATATTTATCTGTGGTAACGTAAAAAATGTTGTATATATACATAACGGGCAATCCTCGGCATGAAGATGAAGTTACAATCCAAAGACTGCTCGGATACATTTAAAAGATTTCACACTGCTTTTTCCAGCTTTCCTCATGCCATGGAAATTGTAACATTTATTCCTAAATTTCCATTATCGGCAAATAATTGCGCAATAGACGTATCGAACACAAGGCAATCTGAATTTAAAATTGCGGACGAAACACCTTCGTGAATAGAACGCGGTAGAGCTTCCCATGTCAGACGCCTTTTATGTCCATTTAACTCTAGTCTATACAACATGAAAAATTCCATTAAATCGATTCACTGTACAGTAGAATATTCATTCATCCATCGTGACTACTCCTAGCGGTACTCACCTGTAAGCAAAATTTTCTGCTTGCTTCCGCGAGCCGATCAGTTGAACAATCGCAAAAAATTGTTGATGTCCGTCGTACTTTTCTTGTTTTTCGAGTACTAGCATAAAGTGATGGCCGAAACAGGACTGCATCATTACCCAGTCCACGGCGCCAGGAAGATTAATATCAGTTGCTAAAAAAACAATATCTTCCCCTGCAAGAAATAAAGTGCAATCAGTATTTCGTTTCATCATGGATGCGTATAGAAAATGCTATGCTATCGAATTACCTTGAAGAGTCGTAATGCTTTTGTGACTCATGACAAGATGTGGCATAACTTGTTCGAGAGATCCCTGCCATTTGCAAGACGCGCCTGGACAAGGACAACTGTATGGACGGAATTCGCACGCATCTTCGTGATCTGCCTTCTCTGTGTGCACCAAAGACACAGTGCATCCACTTGTCGAATATTTGCAAGGAAACATTACATTGCCTGCCACTTTTTCCATGGCCAGGTTGCGAATATTACCTGTACAAAACACGCATCCAAATAACGTTTAGTATTTACATTTACCTTTGAAGAATTTTACAAGTTCGATCGCTTTGCAGGCTACGTACCTAATGGACCTCTACAGGTAGGACAGCAGTTAAGCTTTGGTCGACAAGTGCTACAAACAAGGTGTCCGCTCTGACATTGTAAAATTGGTGGAAGAACATAATCGAAGCAAACTGGGCATTCGAACAGGCTCGCCAAGTCGGTCGAACTACTTAGAGACGATACAGTCGACGCAGAGGAGCTCGCAACACTCCTCCCTCTCTTTCCTGTACTAATACTTAATTGGGACATCTTTTCCTCTAATTTTGTGTTCCAAACGACGACTGTTTGCTGTTGTTAACAAGGAAATTTTTTCACATTCAAGATGCCTCTTAAATGCGACGCATTCTGGAATGAATCATCCACCTCATATCTGTAAATTGTTGTAACAATCATATCGCAAACCTTTTATAGGAAAATCTTAATGTTCTAAAAGCTCGACAAAAAAGTTGACCTTTATAGGCCCTTTGCACGCAAGACTCGATTACATAGTAACGAGTTGTTAGGTAGCAATAATAGCGTGCAATGCTGTAACCTATATATATTCAGGAAAAAAGTGACAACTATTTAACGAGTCTTGTTTCAATATCGGTCAATGTTATTCACAAACATATATGTAAAATTATAAAAATAACTCCCCATAAGGTAGCCTTATACAGGGTGAGGCACTCTGACTACTGCCACCTACAATAACTCCGAAAGTATGATAGTAGCAGAAAAGTTTTCGAAACAAAAGATGCATGGTACAACAGGGGCTGTAATATGGTGTTAACTTGTTTTTCCTAGGTGAAGTTGCTTCAGAGATGTGAAGGTCACCTTTGTTTTTTTAAATAGAATACTATGTTTTGGTACCTGTTTTCTGATAGCAGCTATTAAAATAAATCCAACGAGTTGCAACATTAAGGTCTTTGAAGGTCAGCAAAGATCATTTGACAAAAAAGGCAAAATAAACTTGCATTTACAGAATGTGTTCAAAGTGACTGCCATTCATATCAATGCAATGCTGCAATTTTTTTTATCACGGATTGAGTAGTATTTCTTATCACTTCTGTACTTATCGAATCACATGCTGCAATTTATTGTACAAATGTATTCAATTGTATGGCATGTAAGGTGAGAATGTTGAGGACATCTTTCAGCGCATTTACCAAACCTGGCAATGATAAATAAACACTTCTGGACGATATCGTAGGACATAAATATAAGAATAGTAAGATTAATAGCCGTCACGAGAGATAAAAACCTGATAAATTTTTTTGTCAAATGATCTTTGCTGACCTTCAAAGACCTAAATGTTGCACCTTATTGGATTCGTCTCAGTAGCCGCTACCAGGAAACAGGTACCAAAACATTGCATTCTATTTAAAAAAACAAAGGTGACCTTCACATCTCTGAAGCGACTCCACCTAGGAAAAAAAGATTAACGCCATATTACAGCCCTTGTTGTCCCATGCATCTTTTGTTGCGCAAACTTTTCTGCTACTATCATACTTTCAGAGTTATTGTACGTGGCAATAGTTAGTGCCTCACCCTGTATATATCCATTTACATTTGAATCGTTCGCATAATGCTTGCCATGATGCAATACACGTTTGGTTCGAGGCAATTTTCGTTCTAATGTATAGCATAATATTATCCAATAAATACACATTTGAAACATACCGTTCCTCCCGAACTTCCATTTATGTGAACCAATTCTATGCTATTAGGTAAACGTTTCACGTGAAGACAAACGGTTAAATAAAAACGAAAAGAATTTAGCTGTTCATCGATCTCGTTATCATTCGAAGAATATACATTTTCTTGAAAATTAAGAATCGTCCGTACAATTGAAGCAACGCCCGTCAAGGAAAGAGTTCCGATTCTAACATTGTATCGATAAAGTGGTACAAGTAACGACAATTACGTTGCATCGATCGTGTAACCATTTATCGCGTGAGCGTCAATTATCATCGTCGTGTTCAAAGACCATGAACGGGTAAGCTTGATAGGCTTTTCTCCATTGGAACTTGGGAAATTTTCACACAACAGTGTATCTCGGCGAACTGTTTATTCCGGAAATACAGCGAACGAAGTAAAAATCTTCTGGACAGTGCTGTGAAGCGAGTCGCGAGTCCCAACGAATCAGCGATCAACAAATAAACAATACGCGAGAAACAGAAGAACGGAGGATTCTTGTGAAAAAGGATTTCTATCTATCTATACATAGTATATAACATATATATATACATATATGTATATCTATATATGTATACAACTAGCAACTAACACAAGCAGACCGTAGTTGCGACTTCGTATACTAAAAACTTCAATTACAACAAAATCTTGGTTGCGACGAAATTTTTATACAAATTTGCAATGTTTAATGTGAGGAAATTTTTACAAAAATTACGATGCTAATTTAGTGTGAAGTATGTATACATATATACATACATATGTATGTGCGTGTGCGTGTATATATGTATGTATAGAGGTAAATATGTATACGTGTGTATGTAAACTTACCGGAATTTGGATTGACAAATGTATTATTTAGTACGTCATTCGTTGCATACGCTTTGGTTTCGCGCGATTCAGATCGAAAAGTAGTGAATCAAGAGCGTGAGAGAGGGAGAGAGAAGGCACTTGATAACGACGACAACGGAGATACTAAACGAGAATGAAAACGTCGTGTGTAACGACGAAGGGTGACACAACGGTAAACGAGTGTTGTTACGAGTACAACGGCAGGAGATTTCATGCGACTCGGCGTCGGAAATGTTGCACGAAATACACCCGATTCTTCTCGGTGCATCGATGACGAATAAACGCGAACGCGAATGAAATCGACTATGAAAAAGAGGCTACATCGCGGATTCCCTTGGCCAAACAGGCGACATTGATCGCGATGTGATTTTTAGCAATTTTCGCTGAGACATAGTAGCAGCTCGCTGCTGTTCAAACTTCCGACACTACAAGTTCAGTTTTGTACAATGCAACGCACAGCAAGGTGATGACACTGCAGCTGTCTGTCCGTCCGACTGTACGTCCGTTCGTTTACACCCATGCAACGCATGCAACTGCCATTGCCATTACCGAGATTTAGGCCGCGTTTCAAACAAATATTTTCTTCGTTCGTATCAATGTTCTCATACTTATTTCTATTTCTACTTCTATTTCTACTTCTATTCCTATTCCTATTCTTATATCAATATCACAGCCGACTCTAGTACAATCGGCTGTGCCTACATTTATACTTATTCCTATTCCTATTCCTATTTCTATTTCTATTTCTATCAATATGTTCGAAAGTACTGTTATGCCTGATCGGTTATGTCAATCTGTACATTGATAATCATTATGGAATAGTACTTGTGCGCTTAGCCTGAAATGTTAACTGTATTCATGTAAATTAGTTTTGTCAGAGAGGAAATGAGAGTGTTCGCAGTGCCTCGCTCCGTTTCTTAGAAACGTTGTTTCGCGCCATCTGACGGCAGAAATATAGTACTAAAAATGGATCGTTGCCGTTACAGGTTGGACGACTGTGGCACAGATCGCGCAAACTGTTGGTACCATCGATTTCGCGGTAGCTTGTAGCGTGTTCCAGAGTCCAGAGTTTACGTAGCGTCAGAGAGGATATGAGAGTGCTCACGCCCGGGGTTTCGGCGTTCCCGTTATAGTAGTGACATCTGCTCAGCCTTAGCATGGCACAGAACCTGGGCCGTCTTTTTTGGATCAGAACCCCGGCCGTCTTTTAGCAAGGAAAAGAACCTGGGCCGTCTTTTTCTGGATCAGAACCCCGGCCGTCTTTTGAAACCAGGGCCGTCTCTTGACGGTCTTGAAACCGAAAGCTCAATATTTTTTTTACCAGGATTAGAAGGTACAGCTTAATTGTTTTATATGAAATATGTAACTGTGTGTGACGTGTAAATCGTGTGTATAAAATCTCTAATTAATATAAATTAAGTATAATATTAATTGTAATGATACGTATTTCATTTTTTCCAATTTTATAGTTGCAAACTCTAGTTGTAAAAAATGATAAACCCGGAAAAATTCGAACAAAAATACAAATTTCATGTCGACGTTTTAAAAAGCGACCATACTGAATACTAATTTAATAATGAGCTATTGTCATCAGCACTATCTTAAATTTTTTCATATATTTAGCTACTGTTATTATTAATTTAAAAAAATTTTCTTTCATGAATTTTTTAATTTTTTATTATTTATTAATTATTTTTTCCACCTCGGCACCATAGGATTTTTACTAGATGACTTTAAAACATATTAGAACTATTTTTAAATAATTTTACTCGAAAACATTCTAGTTTACTCTTTATTTCACCATTCTACTAATTTTTTAGGAACTGTATTGCAGCTCTGTTTAACTCCCTTTTACAACTCAATACCATAGTACCATCCATATTTGAAGAAGAACAATTTTTTGCAACTATCATTGAAAAAACAAAAGTCTTTCCACATTTCAGGTCTTTAGTGCGTTGGGGACGTAGCGCCCAGCACACCTACCTGTGGTCTGTGCCACATCTGGAGTTTTATGGTACGCTAACAATCGCTATTGAATCGCAAGCCAGCCCGTACAAGCAAACGAATTCTCAACTTCCAGAGGCCTGACTCTAAGGCTAAAAGGAGAGGCCACGACCTTCGGGTCACCGATTCTGTTGAAACTTTGCACACTTATAGATCTCTTTCTCCTGTTCACGAATATATATCATTATAGGGGCAGATACTCAATAGTTTTCGAGATATTGACAATTAAAGTTTTATTATTCCCTATATAATGCCACATTTTCTACAGGTTACAAGAATCGGAGTGGCGCGACGGTAGCGTGGCAACTTTTCAGCCGAACGATCAGGGTTCAAATCCTGCCGAGTAATGCATTTTTTAAATAATTTTATTATGTTTTATCATCGTCTATTTATATGATTAAATTCAGTAGATTAAATTTCACTCATAAAATGGCATTTTGAATTATAAATAACATGTATTTATTTACTAACAACAGGATTATTTAATATTATTATATATTAAATATAGATATTAAATTTTAATAAATGTTTATAAATGTCCTGTGTTAATTTTCCGGATTTCAAATAAGTTACTGTTAGGTTTGTGTGATGTGACATAAGTTCATCTACCTTTACTTGAACAAGTGCGATCTTTTCTGTATGGGCGCCTAGATTCAAGAATAGGGGTTAGAAATTTGCCGGCCGAAGAATGGTCTTCGTGCCAGAAATCTTTTCCAACGTCTTTGGGGCTGCCTCTGGCCGACACGCTCCAGCATTGTCATCTCGGGGGTGTAGGGGGGAGTAAACGGTTCTGGGGTTCTGGTCGCAGAGGACACGATTTTCGGCACGACACGATTCGGAAAAGAATCTTGAGAGCCATCGCAGCCGAAGAGTGTAACATGAGACTAAGTATCGGGTATATCGGTGTGAGACCAGAAGACCACTACTAATCCAATTACAAAACCTCTTTATTTTTCATTATTTTTTTATGGGACTTTTACCAATATATTCGTGGCATTTTTCTGATTAAAATGATACCAAATATGATATAATTCCGATGATATTTACTTGTGTAACGAGCGATAAAAGTTTTGAACGCAGAGAAGAACAGCGTATGGGAAAGAAAGAGCCGCAGAGAGTCGCGGCCGCCGGCAGAGATCAAAGTTCGCGTGAGCGCAGGCCTTTAAATGAAAAATTTAACTTTTTTATTATTAATTATTTTTTTATGATACTTTCACCAATATATTTGTGGCATTATTCTGATTAAAATGAAACTCAAACGCGATATAATTCGGATCACATTTACACTAATTTTCCGTTAATGTAATTGTTATGGGAAGCAACTTTCATCGATCATTACACAGGTAAATATTATCGGAATTATATCATATTTGGTATCATTTTAATCAGAAAAATTCCAGGAATATGTTGGCAAAAGTTTTATAAAAAATAATGAAAAATAAAGAAGTTTTGTAATTGGATTAGTAGTGGTCTTCTAGTCTCACACCTATATAGCCGACAATGTTGTATCGCCTTTCTCCTAAGTGTCTGCCTGCGACGTGTCAATTGTTATTGAGTGGAGTACGGCTGGTCTATTTTCCCGTTTCTAGACCCGTCTCCAAGCCCGTAACGAACTCTTAGGGCTAAATAACTAAAAAATTACAGTGTTCCACTCGATCGTGACGCAGACCCAGACATGATGACTAGACAATTCTAAAAAAATATAATATTAAGTTCCCTACATTTCAATTTAAATAAGATAAGTTAATTTTTAAAGTAAGTTAAATTACAATCAAAGTAAATACTTTTATCTACACGTATAACTCTACACAATCAAAGTGTACAAAAATTTTAACACAGCTTACAGCTGGGAAAAAATTATTCGAAGCGTTTGAATAGCAATACTGATAAAACCAGTAAATACAGATCAAATTATATCGTGTTTAGTGTCATTTTAATCAGAAAAACTCCACAAATAGGTTGGTGGAAGTCCTATAAAAAAATAATGAAAAATAAAGAAGTTTTGTAATTTGATTGGTAGTAGTTTCACACCGATATACCTGTTCTCGCCTCGGATCGCCCGGCTGCCGTTTATTGCATCGCTGGGCGACCGAGGTGGCACGAGATTCTGGGCCTGGGTCGACGGGGCTCGAAGCCGCTTATTCGAGCTAACGAAAAATATTCTAAATTTATTCGAAAGAATTAGTCGTAGCCTTCGAATAACAGTACAGATAAAAAATGAAAATTTAATTTGAAGCAAATATAAAAAAGTATTTTTATTCGTCGGATAAATTCTTACCTAATAAAATTATTTATTTGACACTCGTTCAATAAAGAGGGTTTTTTCGAACCTTCAAATAACAAAAATAAAGATAAAGTATTTTTTATTCGAATTTTTATTTAAATAATTTTTTATCCCAAATAATGCCCAACTCTGCGAGGGTCACTAGTAGTGTGAAAAATATACTTAATATTTTATTCAAAGAGTGTATCACGAACAAAGACTATGCACTTGGAACTGTTACAGAAATATGTAAGATCACTCTGTTGATGAAGTATCGAATAAGGTTTATAAAGCGAGCGACTAGAATCCGCTTCTTTTGAAGAGTTTAGTGCACACGGTATTTCTACCCTTCCTTTAATTAGTTTGGAGGCAGGCCTCTGGAAGTTGTGAATGTATTCGCTTGTACGGTTTGGCTTGCGACTCAATAGCAATTGTTAGCATACCATAAAACTCTAGATGTGACACAGAACACAGGTAAAAGACTGAAATGTGGAAACAATGTCGTTTTCTCAATGATCGTCGCAAAAAATTGTTCTTCTTTAAATATGGATGATATTATAGTATTGAGTTGTAAAAGAGAGTTAAACAGAGCTGCAATGCAGCGCATAAAAAATTAGTAGAACAGTGAAATAAAGAGTAAACTAGAATGTTTTCGAGTAAAATTATTTAAAAATAGTTCTAATATGTTTTTAAATTCATCTAGTAAAAATCCTATGGTGCTGAGGTGGAAAAAATTTTTTAAATTAATAATAACAGTAGCTAAATATATGAAAAAATTTAAGATAGTGTTGATGACAATAGCTCATTATTAAATTAATATTCAGTATGGTCGCTTTTTAAAACGTCGACATGAAATTTGTATTTGTTCGAATTTTTCCGGGTTTATCATTTTTTACAACTAGAGTTTGCAACTATAAAATTGGAAAAAATGAAATACTTATCATTACAATTAATATTATACTTAATTTATATTAATTATAGATTTTGTACACACGATTTACATGTCAGTTACATATTTCATATAAAACAATTAAGCTGTACGTTCTAATCCTGGTTAAAAAAATAATGAGCGTTCGGTTTCAAGACCGTCAAGAGACGGCCCTGGTTTGTGCTAAAAGACGGCCGAGGTTCTGATCCAGAAAAGACGGCCCAGGTTCTGTGTCATGCTAAAAGACGGCCGGGGTTCTGATCCAGAAAAGACGGCCCAGGTTCTGTGCCATGCTAAAAACGGCGAGGTCCAAAAAATGGGAACGCCGAAACCCCGGGCGTGAGCACTCTCATATCCTCTCTGGTAGCGTATTGTATGTGTATCTACGTATACAGTATACGCCGAGTAGTGGAACACGGATATAACCTATTTGAAAGCTTAGCGATGCGACGTCGCGCGAAACGTTTGGAATTGGACTTGGACGGAGGTGGATCGAGAGCTCGCCATGTCTGACGAAATCAGAGAAAGACTGTTGGAACGAGTAAAAGAACAAGGAGAGCTTGTGCGCAAATTGAAAGCCGCGAAATCCAGCAATACCGAGGTACGATCGAGTATTCTTTACGTTTTCACATGGTAGAGTTTGATCATTTTTTATTGACGCACTCGCAAATCGTTTTCACTGCGAACGAGAATGCGGTGCCTTCTGGTAACTTTAGTCCTTTCTTACGACATGTGCGGATACAAAAACGTCAGCGTACTTTAGATATATATGTAGGTTCTGTACGACACTGTAACGTTAATAGCCTACCTAGTTTATTACTATTTAGCGGTCGATTACCGTTCGCAAGAACCGATCTTTCACTGATTAAATTTTGATTTGCTACGTTTTCTTTCGAGATACGTATAAACTTCGCCAATTCTTCTGGCGACGTAGGTAAGATCTTGACGATGATTTGTCTGCTTCGAAATCGATCGAAGGCCATAGTATCGCATCGCTTTCCGTCCCTTAGGATTTAACGAATTCGTGGGACATAGAAACACAATTGGAGAGTCTAAACCATGATTTTGCTGAGGTTAGTTATGTTTGCGGTTGGGTACCTACTACCAAAGACGTTTTATTATACAACTTCTGCGCTACCCTCAACGAGCGACTCTCGAAATGGTCACACCTGAAAAGATGGTACACGAATATACAAAGTTTCGATCAAGCAGAACGTATCGCGTTTTCTCAGCCAAAAGGACCAATCACTCCGTTGATGAGAAAAGTTGATCGTATAAACGGTTTTTGCTCGTTCGAACGACGCTCGATTGACCAAAAGGTGAGGCTATTGTTTAATCCTGAGCAAGAACGCTATAAATTATGGATTCCGCTAGGTTCTATCTGACCTTTTCTGTTTATTCGATCGACACGCACTTTGGGGAAATTTGTGCACATTATGGAAACGTGAAAAATTTGATCCGCTGTATTTAGAAAATAATGTAATTTATAGCGTCTCTTTGCCAGCTGGTTCACATAGTATCGTTTCTTCTTTCGGGTAGTTCGATAATCAACACTGAGGCGGACTTTTCTTCTTTCGTTCCGGTTCTTGAAATATGACCGTCTCCTTTGGGATATTATGTCTTGCACGGACCAATATCATCCTGACTGTACGGCAATGTTGTTGCGCCGCCAATTCGATCGCGGGGTTTAAGGTATGCAAACGTAGTGAAAGCATTCTTTCCAATTAAGCACGAGACGAAAGATATATTAGAGTTATGTCATTGATTTGCCCGATTCGAAACTTATTGACAGAATACATCTACATTTCATTTTGTTTGTTTTTGCTAGATAGCAGACGAAGTGGCTAAATTGTTGGAACTGAAAGCACAGTTGGGAGAGAAAAATGCATCCTCCAAGCTCATTCTTAAAACTCCCAAAGGTACCAGGGATTACGGACCCGAGCAAATGGCTATTCGGTTGAGGGTTCTGGATAAAATAGTGACCATCTTTAAGAGGCACGGAGCAGAGACTATAGACACGCCTGTTTTCGAGTTAAAGGTAAGTCGTGACTGCAAGACGATTCGTTATCATAAAAAATTCGTTATCAAAATTTCTGTATTTCCTCGGTCCTAGGAAGTTTTGACTGGAAAGTATGGCGAGGACTCAAAGCTCATCTATGATCTGAAGGATCAGGGTGGAGAGATATTGGCTCTCAGATACGATTTGACCGTACCTTTCGCCAGGTATCTAGCTATGGGAAAGGTTTCTAGCATCAAGAGGTATCATATAGCCAAGGTTTATCGAAGAGACAATCCGGCCACGACGAAGGGCAGATACAGGGAATTTTATCAATGTGTGAGTGAAACGAGACATAGATTGACAGTTTGTTAGAAAAGTTTTCAGTCTTTAACGTTTGTTAATGTTGTTGAAAGGATTTTGATATTGCCGGTCAGTACGATCCTATGATTCCCGATGCAGAATGTGTACGTATTATTTCGGAAGCGTTGCATTTGCTCGACCTGGGACCTTACACGATCAAAGCGAATCATCGATCGTTACTTGACGGTATATTTGCTGCGTGCGGAGTACCGCAGGACAAGTTTCGCGGCGTATGCTCGTCCGTAGACAAGCTCGACAAAAGTCCCTGGTCGGAAGTACGAAAAGAGATAGTGGAAGAGAAAGGATTGGATGAATCGAGCGCCGACAAAATTGGAACGTACGTGTCGCGGTCCGGCGGTGTGGAACTCGTTGCCGAATTAAGGAAAGACGTCGAACTGATGAAACACGAAGCCGCTGTGAAGAGTCTCGACGCTATGGAACTGTTCTTCAAATATTGCGATATTTTCCACGTAGCGGACAAGGTGCGGTTCGATCTCAGTCTCGCCAGAGGCCTCGATTACTATACAGGCGTGATATTCGAGGCGGTACTGACCGGTAGGTTTGATTTACATGAATTATACATACTATAATACTATATTGTATATGTACGCTTCGGGGGAAATGATTTTGTTTCGGTTGAATTTCAGGTGACGACATCGAAGTTGGTAGTGTCGCGGGTGGTGGCCGCTATGATAATTTGGTTGGAATGTTCGACAACAAGAATAAAACGGTACCGTGCGTCGGCCTGTCGCTCGGTATCGAACGAATTTTCAGCGTGATGGAGGCGAAATTGAGTCGAGTAGGATTAAAAACGCGCACGAACGAAGTCGAAGTGTTTGTGGCGAGCGCGCAAAAGAATTTGCACGAGGAAAGGATGAAAATCGTGTCGGATCTATGGGACGCTGGACTAAAAGCGGAACACTCCTATAAAAAGAACGCAAAAATACTGGTACAGTTACAGCACTGCGAGGAGAATGGTATTCCGTTGGTTGTAATAATCGGTGAAGGGGAATTGGCCAGAGGCGAAGTAACGCTGAGGGACGTTGCGTCTCGTGCCGAGGTTCTGATCCCTAGAGCAAAGTTGGTTGACGAACTAAGGACGAGACTACAAAGTTTTTAAGTTAATGAAAATTTAGCCCATTACACTACACCAGTGGTACTTTTTTACCAGATTTCTCTCTTTATTCGTCCACCGCGTCCGACATTTCGTTCTAACGCGCACCGTTTCGGCACGAAAAGGAAGAAAAACTTGTGTTCTTGTATAAATGAAATATTATTACGTAATTTATTGTATCGAGTGGCCGAATAAAATTCGAGTCGTTTCAGGAATTGCGCCTTCGCGCGAATCATTTCTCCTCTTGAAACGATAGGTTTCCTTGCTTCGGCGATAGAGTAACGCGCCGATATCCGGATTATAGGATTCGCTCGTTCGCTTGCTTTCTCCTTTTTTGCCGTTCGTAAAGACTAAACGGTCGATGCTCTGACAAATTGAAATCGTTGATGCAAGAAATGTTCAATTCTCGCGTTGTTCACCGATGCCGCGAACCGTAACGTAAGATTATTTGTACGCTTACGCGATTTCATGGCGACATGGCAGCACGCGAATCGAGTGAAAAGTCAACAACACAGTGACTCCTATGCGCGCGCGTACAAACAGTATTACGAATTACGGATTACGGGTTAATGCGTGTCACGATTTATCGTGCGATCGGGAATCAAGTTTCTCTATCTTTATTTCCGATAGACGAATAGAATCATCCGAACGAGCATCGGTCGTAACGATCGAGGAAGAACTTTGAGACAAAGCGACGGTTGCGGCAGGATTTTCAATCTTCACTTGTATCAGCGGATGTTGCGTTGTCGCGTCGCTGGCGTTTTGAAAACTGCCGAACGCATGCGATTCTATGGGAACGACACTACCGCGCTCTCTTTCCGTACTCGCGGTTTGTTGTTGCTGTTGGCAAGATGCCGATTCGGTTGAATTCGTGGTTCGATCGATCACTGATAAACGAGGATCCACGATTCGAACGGTTTTGTCGACGGGTCGAGTACCCGTGTAAGGTGTTTGCGAAAAAGACGCGTATCGTTCCTTGGACGTACGTCCGGCGGATGCAGTCTCCGGATCGTTTGTTTCGCGGGCGCGCGACAACGGTCCGGGACCTTCGAGTTTTTCCTTGAGATCGTCAACTTGAACGTCGCTCAAACTGAAGGCTCTGACGCGACGTCTCAGATTCTTTTGACCGATCTGTCGCTGTAGCATACCGGCTTTCCATCGAGCTACAGGCTTCAGGGTGGGTAGAACGCTCGCAGCAGTTTCTTCCGTCGAAGCGTCGGCGATCTGGCTTTGAGCAGGACGTAAGGAGAAACGTCGAGTCTGATTCGGCGCGGACGGCATTATCGGCGACGATAGACCCGGAGCACCTTCCGTTTGAATCAGAGGTTCCTTCGGCGATTCGAACAAAAAGGTCGACTTATTCTCGTACGATGTTTGTCGCGAGTCCTGCCGAGAGAAACAATTCGTCAAAATCGGAGCGTACAGCGTACTATGTGTATAGGCAGTAGAGGCCATTAGGAAATGTAATACTTACCGGTAAAAACGGTGAAACGCTTCTCGGAGGCGTTGGAGGGCTCACAGGCGTCGCAACCGGCCTCAAAGAAAATCGTCTCGGTTTCGCGACCTGTGGACCACCGAAAACTAAACTGCCTCTTCTCGTGTCCCGATGACCGGGCTGCGTTCCGGGTCGGTTGCCGTTTTGAGAGACGTCTCCTTTGTTGGTTTGGCCGGTGGTGGATGCAGCCGGAGAAGACGAGAACAGCGTGAACAGACTGGGAAGCTTCGGCGGTGACAGGGAAGCGGTGCCCATTTTTCTTTGGGGCCGCGTATCCTGGATGCGATCATCGTCGCCAGATTCACCGGTTGCCCAGCTGCCGGTGGTGGCGACGCTCGCGTGCAAAAACGAGAGAGCTCGTACGAAATCGGCCAAACTGGTTTCCTCCAGCAAATTGCTGCTTTCCTTTTGTGAACAATCGTTGGCGGCGCCGGTGTGCGTATAGTAGTGTCTCCTCGAGGTGGAGATCGCGTTCGAGTTTCGGCCATCGTCGAAACCCGGTAATCCACCAGCGAATGCTTCTTCCGTATCTTTGTCGCTGGCGTTGGCGCCGGCGTTGTCGGTGGCGTTACGTTCCGGTTCCGAGCTTTTCTTCACCACGTTGATCGAGAACCGGTGTTTCCAAGGGGCGGAGGAGATCAACGCTTTCGGAACGGATTTCGCAAACGAGAAACTACGGAGTTTCGTGGAAAGTTTTTGTTCCTTGTCGGCAACGCCCTCGCTATCGCCACCACCGCCGCCGCCGTCGCGACCCTTGCTCGAAGATTCGTATGCTCTCGCTCTCATCAACTCCTGAATCGTTTTGGACGCCGTTGCGCCGGACCAAGTCCATTCCGCGTGTCGGTTGTCGTTCTTCTTCGTCTCGTAGAGTCTAACTTCGCTCGCTGCCCTCGAACGAGGTCTCGGAAACCGTGCAATTCGATCGTTCGGACCGATCGTCCAACCGCCTGATTTCGAACCGTGTTTGTACATCGATTCTTTCTTTTCCGAGAGCGATAAATCTTTCGTGTCGGCGTCGTCGATCTTGCCGGGGAAAATGCTACGGCTCGCGGGAGCTTCCTGTTGAACGAACGTGGTCTGATTCGAGCCATCGCCACCAAGGTCGTCGGTAGCCGGCGGCATGTAGCCGAGAACGTTCACCAATCTTGCGAGCAGCTCCGCCGGTTGAATCATCGCGTGGGTGGCGAACGTTGCCGTTTTGTCGATCCTCTGGAGATCTGTCTCGGAGACGACGCGAGCAATCGGGTCCTTCTGTAAACGAAATCAACATGTATAGCAAGAGCAACGATAGCGATGTCCGTATCCTGGTAATCAGTATGGCAGTCTGTTCGCCTGGTAAAAGTACAGCAGTTTCTTACCGTGGGTACTACTTCGCTGTTCGCGCGGCGTCGAGGTCTCAAACGAACGATATTTTCGCTGCCTTTCCCGCCGTGCACCGTGTCCCGAAGATCGGGAAAGCTGCTGCTCCGCGGGAATTTCATTCGCGGAATTTCCTGGCTGCATTCGTCAACGTACACCCTCTGAAACGAAACAACGTATCAAACTGAATTTCGACTTTCGAGCAGCGTACGTTTTGTAGCACTTGTGTAAATAGAGAGACAGCGATATTCCGGTCAGAACTCGGAATCGGAACTAGATCGGTATTGGAAGAAATGGAGCGGCAGCTCGTTTACCTTGACTTTGGACAGCTGAAGCTCATTGAACACGCGCCGCAAGTAATCGATCTCTTTATTGAATTCGTTCCAAATCTTGCTCTGCGTGTGTTTCAAATTGACCGCCAGCTTATGCTCGATTCTCGTGATTTTCTTGCTGCGCATACCTCGGGCGATAAACGTCATGATCATAACGATGTATCCCAGTCCGAACGAGATCCAACAAATCAGAAAGGTTTTGTATAAAACGAAAAATATCCCGCTACCTCTTCTATTGTCCTGCCCTGCCGAGTGCGAAACAAGATTTTCATGGTGTTTTCATGTGAACACGAGCGAATGAAAACTGTGTCCGTGACGAACGCGCGTCGACGTCAGCGATTCCATCGACAGATGCGAATACTGATCAAAGTATTGAACCGATAAGGGTAAGAGGGTACTTACTTTTGCGCGTCGAGTACACGAAATCCTTGTTCTCGCGCGTGCAAGACAAAAGGAAAAGGAAAAGTATTAGAAATGATCGCGCGTTCGATCGTTGGCATCGAGGAAATTTGAGGAAAATCTAGGAAATTAGAAGAAAGAAGAGTGCGACTAAACGTGATCTGACCTGCCACGTAGTCTCCGAAACCGATGGTCGTCAACGTGACGAAAGCGTAATAGACGGCTTCGTCGTAGCTCCAACCTTCGTAATGTGAGAAAAGGAATGCTGGGAAAAATATAAACATGACAAAACCGGGCGTCAGGTAGGCGAATATTTGTGCAGCCAGTCCAACTTTTCTCGTTTCGAACGTCGTCAGTTTCCTCGGACAATAATCGTTGCGGGCATGATGCTTGTACGATTTGTACTTTTGATGCGCCTTCACGAACACGTGTCCGAAAAATTCTCCTAGCTGCGACAGCAAAATTCCGTTTATGGGGATGCCTATTAGACCGTAAAATATCATCAAGATGCGACTGAGCACGGTCGTCGGAGCCAAATTTCCGTAACCTATAGCACGCATAAAAACGAATAGGTATAAAGCTTATATCCTTTGCCGACTTTCTTCTTAAACGTCCTAGCGTAACGCAACATAAATCGCGACTTTGCCTTTTTCTTATCTCGTACGCGTGTACTACGTACCTATTGTGCTGACAACGGTGTACGCGAAATAAAAGCTGTTATAAAAATCCCATCTCAAATAGTCAGTTTCGTTTTCGGTATAGTTATAGACCGATTTCCCACAGTAGTCTGTCAATTTTCCAAGAATCTCGTCGTGGTCGTGGTGGCGACTGGGCACATAGTGCGTGTGAAGCAGAGCTGAAAAAGGAAAACCGAATCTTACAATTAATCCGCAGCGCGTGTGGAAATGGCGACAATGGTTTGCGCTGCATTGCATTGCATTGTATTGGTCATGTGCAACGCGCACATCTTACGTTGTGATGTCGCGTAAATTGTTTCGCACGCTCCTCGCCGATTTCTCGGGTATCGAATGACGAGGATGCAATGGGAAAGGAGAAGGTTCAAGATCGAAAGATGTACGCGCCGCGCGTCGTGTTCGATTTTCCTCCCCTTGCTCTTTGCGCTTTGCATTTTTCGTTAAGCAAACAGAGAATTCCTTGATTCGTGCGCGTAATCAACGCGATGTCGAACAGCTTATCGACCTGAATCCGATAAAACGTACTTTGGTCAATATTTTTTGACGATAACGGTCACGAGGGTAGGTAGTTCTATCGAAGCTTTCGAGTGATCGTCGCGGTGTAATCGACGTGTCCAAAGAAAAGGAAAAAAATCTATATATGTATATATATATTTGTGTGTGTGTGTTGTACAATATGTGTTGTATTAAACGAGTTTGTAACGTCGTATATATGTTAAAATCTGTAAAGAAATCGTTGTAACCAACAGCGAACAATTAGCGATCAGCTTCCGATGAATCTTTGTCGATCGCGGAACAGAAAAATTGCTTGCGCGAGACAGCGTTGGCTTCGATTTTGAAAGCGAAACGTCGAAACCTCGAACACGTACGCACACGCGTGTAAATACTAACAAGAGGAAAACAAGGTTTGCGAGCGGTGGTACGGTAACAGTTAATTTGCTGGACAAACAGTTGGAAGGAGTGGCAGGACGAGGCAATTTCGCGGACAAAAGATCTTACGGTAACGGTAACAACCGAACGGGATGGTACCCGTTTTGTTATATCGTGGAATAGAACGAATCGACCAGAGGAAGCGTAAACACGAATCGTAAGAAAGAAAAGTGTTCGAGGAGAGTAGATTGACGCGAGCAACTGTGCTCACCGTTGATCTCGATGCGTTCGCGTTTGGCCTTTTGCACGCGCTCGATCTCTATGGGACTCTCGATATGGTAAAACATGGAGGCACCTAGCAGTAAGTAAGTCAAGAACAGCATCAGAAGGACCATCCATTGTTTCTTCGACATACTTTGACCGAAGGTGACCAAGGTGGTGAGACTGGCGACGCTCTGGCGAAGGTGGCGAAAGTGGCGAAGATGGCGATGCGACGGACAGCGTTTCGAACGCGGAATACGAATGCGAATGTCAAGAGTATCCGCTGCAATGATTTATTTCGAGAAACCGACGACGCGGGTTTGTGTTCAGTTTCATCTGTCGGCTTTTTCCTTCCGATCAAACTTCTCCCGACTCGGCCCGACTCGACTCGACTCGCCGCGATTCTCCCGATCGATAGATCTGCGTGACTCGATCGTGAACGCCGTAATCTTATCGGATCGAACGAATCCGGTAGCCGGATCGATGAGAGCGCACGGTGGACCAGCAGATTCGCGGATCGCCGTCGCGATTTCTTACTACCGCGACACTAAAATCAGATTACGGACGGTCAAGTAGACTACGACACGGCAACAGCACATTATCGCACGACAAATCTTCAGACTCTCCGATGTCGTGGCTTTCGAAAATCTTTTCTCCTTTTCTCCTTTCCTTCTTTTCTCCCTCGACGTGGGCGTTTTCGGATACACGATGCGAGTTTAAGCTTCGACAACTACTCATTGTCGACAGTACTGGTTTTCATACTTTCATCCCTTTGGTACCGTTCCGAGGAAGATCCATAAAAGTTCTGAAAAATCAATGTTAATCGCATTTACAAATTAATTAAGCGATAGTTGAGCGATACCGTGTCGTATCGCGCCGCGTCGCGTCGTCACCAATATTAATAACGCGTGTGCGTGTCGCGTTGGAAAAATCAAATAAATTTACCCGTTCGTCGACTATACGGATCATCGTAATCATCACGAGACTAGTCCGCAATCAATTTCACGTTACACGTTGGAAGCTACAGTTGCATACTAGCAACGTTTCGTCTTTCGTGGATGTCGAGAACAAACCGATGACAAAATGAACCGGACAGAGGAACACGGAGACAAAACTTCTCGTATAGAAATGCACGACGTGTTTGTCGTCGCAAATGTTTTCCGCATCTAAGAGTCGCACGAACAACGCGTTCGGTCGAAGGATCCGTGATAAGTGGAACAATTTTCGCGAAACAAAGGGAATTCTTCTGCACAAAGGTACCTTCTCGGTCGAAGACGGTAGCTAGTTTCCTGGTTGAATCGACTATTTTTCTGAGACGCGGTACATCGATGAATACCGAATCGTTTCGATGTCCAGAACCAAATGGACACGGGGACGTTTCTTGGTCTCGCGCGACTACAATTTTCACAGCTACCGAGCGCGGTTGTCGACAAAAATGTTCCCTTTGACGACACAACGCTTTACGTAACTCGTGTCGTGTACTTCGCAAAACGCAATATATTCTGCCGGTTGAAAGATCGAAGGACAAGATCGATCGGTCGCATGATTTATAGCGTAAAGAACATACGCGCTCGTGCTCGGTCTCCGTTTTCGTTGCGCCGTTTTCCCTTCGATGGCTAGCCTCTATTTTTCTGCGACGATGTTTGCCCCTGTATAACGATGACATCCCGGTAGACGTGCTCATCGCATTTTTTGAAATATTTACGCAAGAATATCGTACTTCTGCCGATCTTGTTTTCGCGAGAGCAAAGTACAAAGCATAATCACACATCTTCGACAAACTAGTCCTCGACGATCGAGCCTCTGCGATCGGCATCTCGCAACCGCCGTACAACCTGCGTACAACTGCGTACAAACCGCATGCAACCGCGTGCACGATGCGTCTGCGACGATCGTTTTTAAGTGTCGGTGCGGAGGGACCTTTTCAAACTTAATAAGATCACGCTCGTTCCAACGAACGTTCTATTAAAAATCCTACGTCCGCTATGAAAGCACAATGTCACGAAATTAACGAGGCTCGGTATCCCCCTTCGGACGTCGAATCAAACGCAAGCACCTCTAACCGAAGAATTCGTTTCTTCCGCATTCGACACTACAGAGACAAAGATGCGCGAATATTTCGCATGTTGACCGTGCCGTTTAATTTCTTGTTTTCATAGTCCGTATACTGTATGATTTGTACCGTACAGCGCGGACACCGTCGAGATTACGCGTACACGAATAAAGGAAGAGCTTATCTTCTTTACACATGCAAACAATCTTGAAAGAGATACCGAATAAACGTGGATTAACCAATCGTTGTACCAACAAAAGCAAAGTGCTTTCGATAATGGGATATCAGAAGTAAAACAGTGACTTACGTTCGATAATGCTTCGATCGTGGCGCAAAAGTATCGAAAGACGATCTTTCCGAGCGACGAGAGTACCGGAAAGAGCTTGCGAGCGGAAATCGCATAGAGAAATTTCATAAAAAAAAAACACACGTCCGCGTTACACGTCGGTCACTGCTGCGTCGAGCGCGTGTGCGCGCATACGTCTACGTATCCTTCGTCTTTTCCTCTCATTCTCGGTTTATTGTTTCGATTAAAACCGTTTGCTCGCGAAAGATTCGTCGAGCTTTTCAAGCGTCGACACCGGAGATTCGAATCTCACGTGACTTTCTATTATAATATATTTACATAATACGCAGTATGTAGACCGAAAAGAAAACTGTTCGCAACTGTACCGAGTCGCAACGATGCCGACCGACGCGTCGATGAAATATATTTCGAAGAAATTGTCACGCGTGACTACAACCATACCACGACCGATCCACGACTCTCTGAGACTCAAAACTCGAGACCCGAGGTACCGAAAACCAACGAAAGTAAACGCATCGATGATGAAACAGCGAAACAGGTTGAAACGTGCATGAACCAATGTACATGACAACTGTCAACTGAATTGGGTCGTCCGCGAACCATGGACGAATTAAACGTTAAACTCGTCTACGCCTGTTGGAATCTGAACAGCGCATACATACTATCTACATACATGCGTACAATAGAGTAGAACCGCGTGGGGCAACCGCTGCAACTGCGAACACGATGATGCATTTTCTTCCCCGTATCGTTAACGGACGAACAATGTCGACTACGACGACACATGAAAATTATTGTTAAATCCGTAGAAACGAAACGAAATATTTTCAAGACGAACAAGAAGAAAATTTCGACGCGAGATTAATGTTGTTCGATCACTGTCCCGATAAGAACGAAACGTACACCTTACGCGGTATCGGCATCGATCTGGGCGATATCTACAAAATCTTACCATGAATCCCACTGACACAAATTCGGCGAAATTGACGACGACGACGACGACGACGACGACCAACATCACCACCACCACCATCACCATCATCGCGTTTATCTGCTATACTTTTGATATACTGATGTAACGTTGAAATTTCTTTTTTAAAAGAGACAACACACGTAAGTTTTATCCATAACAGGGATACTCGTGCCAACAAGGTCTAGCGGCAATCGCACGAGCGAACAACTTTTTGGCTGGTGGGAGAAGAATCAAGAACAAGGACCGCTTGCTCCGAGAACATGATTAAATGTTACACGTGAAATGTAGCACCGCTTTCGAAAGGAACTGCTGTCCAGATATTTCGCAAGCGTACCGAAATGTACGGCTTAACCCATCGTCGTTGCTGTAGAAAAAAAGTCTACTGAAATTTCCTCTTCGAAATGTACAGGAGACACTGATCAAACGAGAACAATCGCGAATAACGGGTACACTCGAAACGAGATCACCGATCACCGTCGAACCGCGCACGACATTAATATTCGATGAGAATGTACAGGCATAACTGATACGGATCTTCTAGAAAATCCAGAACCGGTAACAGGACGCGTTAATCGAAATGTTTGATTAGTAAATCGGTGCTAATAACGATTGGTAGTTCTTTCTGTCGGGAGTCCTCGTCTGTGACCGTCGCGATTTATCCGTTGACGCGACCGATTCTTATTAATTTGTTAAACATTACTTTACGAAAAGGTTTTCCATAGGTGTTCACGATCATTTCTTCGCCCTTTCATTTTGCTACATTTTGTCCACGTTTCTCGATCCCCGCTCGTATTTACGACCATTGTGACGCGCGACGCGAAACACGTCGATCGCTAACGAATTAGCGTTTTATGGTTCTAAACGGTTATCGAATCGTTTACCGCAAAGGATATTTTCTCGCGATAATATCAAATGCCAAGAGTGGTAAGTATTCGAATGGAAAACGACGCACGGAACGAGAATCGTGTCAGATATTCGACCACAATTGTTTCAGCGCAAAATCGATCGTCGATCTAAATTTAGATAAACTTTGCTGATCATTATCTGGTTCCGACTTAAGAATTAGGCGAATAATGGTAACAGCAATGCACAAATACAACGATAACCAGAGAAGTGGTTTGATTATCGCCGATTAAATGTCAGACTCCAATTGAGTTGTTGATCAAAGGTACCGCAGTAGTTTATTCTTTTACAGTGAAAATAGGTTTATCTATTACGGAACAATTGGTAGTAACGAAATTGCAATCTAATTATACTTTGAAAGAAAAATATTGAAAAATCTGAGACGAATAAAAAAAACGTTCGAGCAGCTACAAACACGTCGCTCATGGCCAAAAGACACGTTAATTCCATCCAAGTTCTATGTCTTCGATCTTTATGTTCAGTTCTTCGAACGAGGTGTCGATCCCAGGCTCGTCGAATCCACCGTTTAGCTCGATCTTCTGTGAACAGGATCAACGCCCCAAAACAGCTGGTGTTATTTCGTTACTTGGCTACGGCGAAAGTGGGGAAAATACGATGCATCGTATTACAAGTACTTACGTGTATAGCGTATACACTGTATAGTGTATACGATGTATGTATCATGGAAGGTAAGATAAGTTGATCAAAGGATCGGTTCGACTAACCTGTAACGCTGCGATTTGGGAGGGATCGCCAACCAACAGTATTTGCGTTTCGTTGTCGTTCAAATCGTCGACCGCTTTGGAATGAATTTGAATTTGTCTGTCCTTCCCCGTAATCTTCCATAACACGGACACGAAAAGTGATTCGGGTTAGGCTTTCGAAAAACATTTATTGGACGTACTCGAATTGCGAGATATCCTTCTATCCTATTTTAAGCGAGTTTACCTTGAAGGAAGGATTATCCGTTTTTTCTCGCGCAACGCTCGTCTTCCGCCTATCTTTGGCTCGCCCAGAAGGCTCTGGTATACTTGATTCTTGGAAGAAAACGTCCACGTTATCATCATTATCGACCAACGCGTGTGCCGTTCTTTTATGCATTATAAGAGTACTGCTCTGTCTGTATCTTCTGAAACAAACTTTACATTCGAATGGTCTCTGCTGTGTGTGGACCTATAAATAAGAAGGATACGTTGTTCGAAACCAAGCGGTAAAACTGGTAAGTTTTGGTGATCGTTGACGCGAGTGACACTTTCTACACTTACCAGGTGATGCTTGTAAAGACTAGAATATTCGGTGAATCTTCTTCCACAATTTTCGATCGAGCAAACGTAAGGTTTCTCGCCAGAATGAATTCGAATGTGATTTTTATAGTTGGTCGCGCTGGCGAAAGCCTTTCCGCATTTCGGTTGCGTACATTTGTATGGGCGTTCACCGGTGTGCGTTCTGACGTGAACCTGTTTCGTGCGTGGCGCATAACTTGTATACGTTCCTGTACTATCTACCGATGGTATTAACCGCGATTCGGTTCGACTCTTACCTTCCTGATATTGCTCGTTGTGAAAGATCGACCGCAACCGTCGAACGGACACAGAAAGGGCCGCTCTCCCGTGTGCGTTCGTACGTGCTTCAGCAGGTCCCCCGAAGTTTTGAAACTTTTATCGCAGGCTTCGTTCGGACATTTATAAGGCTTCTCCCCTGTGTGTGTACGCGAATGCGCTTTCAAGCTGTATCCCGTCGAAAAACTCTTCTTACATTTTGGATACGTGCATCGGTATGGTCGTTGGCCGGTATGTGATCTTTCGTGCACCTGTTTCGATCACACAGTTTTCTAATTCGTATTCGCTTAAACGATATTACAAGAAATTCGAATTGTAAGAACGTTTTACCTTAAGATGATGAGGCGTACTATAGACTTTGGAACAGCCCTCCCGCGGACAAGGATGTCTGATCCTCGACGTGGATAATTTATTCAATAAGATCTTAGAATCCTTCTTCGTGAGTTGACCGCTCTCAACTTCCCATAGATCTTTGCCAACGTCGAGATGACCCGTTACCACATAGGCCACACCGTCTATGAACTCCACCCTCGGATAGGTATTCTCTTCGTTCTCTACGATTGCGTTACGTGCTTGCACCAACATCGTCGGATCTAATTCCAACTGAAGCGACTTACCATCTGTAAATTCTGTTACGTCCCGAAGTAATATGGTATCCCCATTGTTCAATTCTAACGTCGCTTGACTCTTCGACGAATCTGCTGTTGCAAGTAAACAAGAGAAAAGAACGATTACCTTGATGCAAGAGTATCGAATATTCTATGCTTATACGAGTCGATTGTTTGTCTGACCATCATTGTTGGAATCGTTTGCCATGAACGCCTGTGTTCCATCCGGTAATGTCACTGCTGTCAATGTGGTACCGCTCAACAACTGTTCGTCCAATATCAATTCCTGTGTTCGACCATGCTCGTTGTTGTCTTCGTTAATTAAAACCGACAGACATTCCAATATGTCTGCACGATTGCCCTGTAAAACGAGAGATGACCTAGGTAACGAACAGGATTTTTTAAACAAGTCGAAAGGTTTTATTACCTGTGTCTCGTCCAACATGGTCTCGACATCTCGAGTCACGAGGCAGTTTGTAAGTTCCGTGCCTTGTGCCGACATGTTTTGCTACGAATCCAGAGCTGCGAACAAACAATGTTTCGCGATGATCTCCGATGATCCGCGTCATTCTTTCGAATCTTAGTTTCGTGTTCACAGGTAAACATCTGTCTTAAAATAGTATTCATCGACAGTTCGTTTGCAATTCATCGATCGTTAACGCGAAAAACCGTACCTATTTGGCTAAGTGTTCGGTGTGTGAATTAATTCGGTCCGTTTGGCGGTAAATTGCTGCACTACATACATATAATTATAGTAGCCGTCACAAGAGAACATAACCTCAGAAGAACGAGTTTTCGTTCGCTCTGCGCATCGTCGCCCTAATTGGCGGAACCCTCACTTCCTAACCACGGTACAGCGGGTCTCGCGAATTTCGCCACTTATTTCCTACTCACATCTTCTGCCTATTAATCCGAACTTTTGTTTTACCGCGTATATTGATAGTGGTAGTGGAGTAGGGTGTTTGAAGAGCTCGTAGCGCCCCCAACGTCTTCCCAGCTGCGCGGAACGATATGTTCTCTCGTGACGCTAAACAGAGCCAAACCATCACTGCCGAACTTTATAAACAACAATTCGTTTAAACAACATATTGAAGAATAAGCGGCCGGAATATGCAAAGAGACACGACAAACTAATCTTCCAGCACGATAACACTCGGTCACATGTTGGAAATATTGTAAAGGCTACCTTGAAAACACTTCGTTGGGACGTTTTACCTCACCAGATATTGTTCCATCCAATTATTACCTATCCAGATCGATGGCACACGGGCTTTCGGACGAGCACTTCAACAATTATGAAAAAATAGAGAAATGACTCAATGAATGGATCGCTTCGAAGGACGAGTCGTTTTTCCGTCAGGGCATACAACAACTGCCAGACAGATGAGATAAAATAATAGCAAGCGATGGCAAACACTTTGATTAGTGTACTTATTCATGTTTTTTCACCATAATATCTTTTTTGGAAGAGAAAAAAACGGACCGAATTAATTCACACACCTAATACATACACCGTAACGTTCCCATCGGCATCGACCGAGATCGTGCACCATTGAGAACAACGTTAACAAACCTGTTGTCCCATAGGTACATCGGACAATTTATCGAATGCACACGACACACGACGTTCATCGGTCGAAAAACCAGGAAAACCGAATCGAATAAAGAAGCGCGCGAAATCACTGGTAAAGAAAAGACACTCGCCATTTTCCTTGTCCTTGAGAACATACACACAGGCTAACTGCGAAGTTACATGATTTACGACGATAAAATCGAATCGGACGAATCTCGTGTAAAATTCGAATGTCTTTCGTTTCTATTTCCGCTTGTCTTTCTTCTTTCTACTCGCACCGAGTCGCGTGTCGAATTCAATTCTCGGTGTTTCGCGCAGCCTCGCGGCTTTGTGCCAAAGAATCTTGGGAAATATTACCCATAAACACGCGTACCCGCGAAATATATCTAAAATCTAAGTACACCGAATAATGTAACAACCATGCTGACTAAATCGCGATTACGTGGAAAAATTCTATCACGTTTACACACCATTAGGTAATCAATTACGATGAGCGTGAACTTTTTCATTGAACAGCTACATTGTGAAGTGAAATAGACTATGATCGATACTCCTCTCGTTGCTCGATCGCTGCACGGTATCGTAAGACGCGCACGTTCATACGGTAATGATTGATCGCATAACTCGACCTATTTCTTAAGTAACTTTGCAATCAGAGATTATTCGAATGTTTTGAAAATGTTTCTCGTCTCGTGGAAAAATTGGAAACATCAAGCATGGTTAATATCGTTGTCGTTTTCATGTATCTTGTTCTTGTTATGTATCTCGAATCTGCTTTCCTATTGGTTAATTCCGGTAAAGCCAAATATTTGTCCAGTGAAACCGCATACACACACACGTGTAAAAAGATCATTAACGAAACTATATTTTAATAAGCAGTCTTCGTACGGTAGTGTTATAGTTGTTTTCATTTCGACAATTTTTAGAAACAAATGTAAGACGAGAAAATAATTTATAACCTAAAAATGTCTACGTATGTAGTGCCCAGACGACACTACCTGCATAATCGTAAATGTGTTACGGAAAACATATGTGTGTGTACTATAAGTACCTAAGTACGTGAGCATATATACATATGCATATGTAAGTATCGGTGGTCAAAATGGTTGTTCACCCTACTCTTCTACTATTCTAGCTTCATGAGAACTGATTGGTGGAATGGGTTGATCAATTACAATACTATTCTGATCGTCGGGCGTGTATAGGTATAACAAACTTAATGTGTCGAGTATATATATACATATATAGATAGATACGATGTGTCGGTGTATGACATGTGCGCATACGTATACGTCGACATCGCAATCACGATCGCGCTATATTAGCATGTTCAATGTGAGAAGGCTAAAGTCGATTGACGTTACAGATAGCGTGTAATTTTATTTTTGTTTTTTTCTTTATTGTGTCACTTTGCTATCCGATGTTAAGATCGTAAATGAATTGTTCTATGAAGCTACAAATAAAAAAGTGCTCATCGTTGCGTCGAATTTTGGGCGAACTTTTTTTCATTGAATCGGTTATTTTCGTGAAACATTTCACATTTATCATCTTTAACAAGCCACCGTTACAAAAATGCCGATTATCTATTGGAAGGCTGTTGGAACGACTCGTTTATTTGTACTTACATATATAAAAATGTAACGGTGTAAATATATGTATATATATATCTCTGACACACGTTGATCTATCGAATAAACCTCGGTATATCATCTAAACGCGCCGTTTGCTCTTAATTAATATTGTTGCCAGTCAGAAGCAAAGGAAAGGAATTGATGAACTGGCCGTGTACTGAATGTAGAGGATCCCAACGGTGTTTACATGAAACATGGATAATCGATAACAGGTATTCGTTTCTTTTATCGTTTTTGCCAATTGTATTGATCACATTTTACTCCTAAATATATTTAATTCAATTGCAGAAATTTTAGTCTTGACGTTGGAAACGTTATCATAATTTATGGATAAGTTTGGTCAAGTGCGACGCCTAAATATGTTCGGCTCAAAAACGCAAACATCGAACAGCACCTTTTATACGGAACTGGACACAGATACGGAAGATAAAGAATCTTGTTTGATTGGAACGACAAAATGTTTGGACACAGAACACGCGGATACCAACGTGTGCGCCCATTCCAACAGCAGAGTGAACGGCAGGGAATTGGAAGAGTATAACAAGGATTTGTTTCATGAGATCGGTACCTTTGGTGGTTTTTCACGGTTTCGTTCATACGTGGTGACCACTGAAAATTCGACAGACAGCGTTGACACCGAGGAAAACGAGGAGAATTCTATAAAAGTGCCGTTTCGAATAACGCACAGCGTGTTGGAATATAGAAGCAGCAGGTAAGTTATGCGATTTACTAGCGTAAATAATGATTGAAGTAAACTATCCAAAACGTTTACAGATATTTAACAGTGGAACGAAACTCGCGCCGGTTCACGGAAGATTCGTATACAGTGAGCGAATCAGAGAGCGAAGAAGAGTCTGTGGGAGCGAAATCGTTGGAGACTGACTCTAGGATAGCTAACGATTACACTGACAACGCCGCATTAGAAACAAAATCAGATGGTAGTAGTCGGTGTGCAAATTCAAAAAGGAAAAGAGCACATCAGATCGCCGAAGAACTGTTGGCTACTGAAAAGAATTATGTTAATGTTTTAAGACTAATCGACCAAGTATTTCAGTTTAGGGTCGATCAAGAGAATAGAGCACATCCGATGTTTCCTATGGAAACGGTGCAACACATGTTCTCGAATATCAAATCGATTTACAAGTTCCACAATGATTTCCTGTTACCTCAACTTCAGGAAAGAATACAGAATTGGGAGTCGGATCCTAGAATCGGAGATATCATGAAAAATTTTGCTCCGTTTCTGAAGATGTACACGGAATACGTTAAAAATTTCGATTACGCCATGAACTTGATACACACCTTACAAATTAAAGTCGCCAGATTTGCTGCAATTATCAACGAGATTCAAAAGTTGGACGAGTGCGCCAAGCTATCGTTATCGCATCACATGTTGAGCCCTATACAAAGATTACCAAGATACGAGCTACTCCTGAAAGATTACCTGAGAAACCTCACAGAAGAAAACGCTGATTACGAGGACGCTAAAAGTAAGGATCTTTCGAGTTCCATTCGCTGAGTCGCTTCCTCGTAGAGTAACGCGTCTAGCGCGTCTAGCAAGGAAAGGCTTCTATTTAAACGTCTGTTGAACGAGGCACGTTTAAATAGACGTCGGTAGTTGGCGACAATTGTAATCGTAGAATCAAACGAACAGACATGGCTTTCTTTCTCGCAGAGGCATTGGGATTAGTATCTACCGCTGCTAATCACACGAATGATGCAATGAAGAAGATCGATAAGTTCAAAAAGCTTCTAGAAATACAAGAGAGCATATACGATACGACAGATCTAGTTAGCGTGACACGGGAACTTGTAAGAGAGGGGCGTATCGTTAAAATTTCAGCAAGGAGCGGCGATCATCAAGAAAGACATTTGTTTCTGGTAGGTAAGACGTACGTATTTATATACGTCGATAAAATGTACTTGACCTAATACGTATAGGTAAATACCTGTACCTGTACTTCTCCATCTATAGACTATAGATGTTTCTATTTCTCCCCAATATTCAGTTTAGCGATTTATTATTACTTTGTTCGATACGAGTCATCCCTGGACCATTATATCGGTTAAGAGCAAAATTTATGGTCGAAAACTTACAAGTTATTGAGGGCGACAATTTAGAAACGGCAAATACATTTTACATACGGGATGAAGAGAAAAGCTTTGAACTGTACACGCACTCGGCTGAGGAGAAGGCTGCGTGGCTCGAGGCGCTTTTCAATACGATGCAAGAAATCATGAGGAGAAAGGCGAGTTTGAAAACTGGAAATGTTAAGACGCTCGTTATAAAAACCGAAGATGTGACCAAGTGCATGATATGCGACGTGATCTTTTCCGTAATGAGAAGAAAACACAATTGCAGAGCTTGCGGCATAGTGAGTATACATACTTCGACGGTACTGCGGTATCACGCTGTCGAGTCAATTCATTCGATGATTCAATTTATGATCTCGTTTCACTCTCGTTACAGGTAATTTGCGGTAAATGTTCGAATCAAAAATTATTGTTCGAGGATAATAAAAACATGAGAGTTTGTCGTTTGTGTCACGCCGCGTTAACGCAGCCTCTTCCGAAATCACCCTCTTCGTCGTCGCCGTCCGGACCGGTACCAAGTTTATTGCAAGTCTCGGCCAGCGCGTCGTCTGTTATATCCGGATATCTACTGTTAAAGACTCAGCCGAGTAAGCCCTGGATACGACGATGGTTCGCTTTGCATATGGATTTTGTTCTATATACCTTTAAATCCGAAAACGAAAGTATGGCTTTAACGGCGACTCCGATGCCCGGTTTTCTCGTTACGGAAGCTATCGAATTATCCGATGAAGATCCCTTGAGTCTCAAAGACAGACCGAAAGCTCTTAAAATGCATCATTCCAGGAAAAGTTACTATTTGCAAGCACCGTCACAGGAAGACAAGTCCAAGTGAGTCTCGTGGTATCCTGTATCTTTTCGTTATTCAACACTCTCATCGAAATTATTTAACTTCCAGATGGTTGCATGCACTACAATTGGCTACCAAAGCCGAACTACCCTCGTTTGCAATGGTAGAGACGGAGGACGCACAAAAAAACCAACTGATCGTTCATGCGCGTTAAATTATTTAGAGTGTCCTGCGCGTGAACTGTCACGAGTCAAGTTTTCTGTTATCGTATGCGTATCAAATTACAGCGCGGTAAGATAATCGTTAGTAGATAATTATTATAATAAAATGACATTGCGTTGTATGTATAATATATAATTATACACGTATGCGAATTGTTAATTAGTGTATTCTGGTCGATTCCAATGATGGTTACACTGCCAAAACGCTTGTTGTATTTTGTACAATTTTGTTATATTTAAAAAAAAAATATATATATATATATGTATAAATATATGTATACATACTTGTATGTATGCTTACAGAAATGTATAATGTGTAACATGACGAGTGATATAATAATATCAAATTTTTGCTTCGACAGGTGATTCTGCTTAAAGTAATTAGACCTGTGCATGCGAAGGTACTCAAGTTTTTTTTTTTTTTCGAACATAAATATTCTACAAAAAGCACGATATTTTCAAATTGATCGCGTCAATCAAAAATACCTTCTACGATGCTCTCTGACTTTTGATTGGTAGACCACGAGAGTGCTCATGCCGGGATTTTAGTGTCCTCGGTGTAGTGCTGCCCCCTAGTTTAATTTTTAGCCTCGACCAGAACCTACGTCAACTTTTTAGCTTCGATCAGAACCTGTATCATCTTTTTAGCTTGGACCAGAACCTGCAACATATTTTTAGCTTGGACCAGACCCTGCATAATCTTACCTGCATCACTAGCAGCGGATTCAAAATAAAGCCAGAGTGGATGCTATTTCTATGTTGTGGGTATGGGATCTGATCCACGCTAGATTTAGTGCGGGGACAGCGCTCTAACGGAAGCATAAAAACCCCAGACGTGAGAGCTCGTAGATCACAAATCACAATCTTTTCGCTGTTGATTCACAATTATGGCACGAGCAATAATTAAGTCGTCAAGTAGCCGTAAGTTCGTATGTTATTAATACATGTATTTAATGTAGACTGAAGTGTTATATTTTAATTGCCTATACGTGTCAGTATGTGTTATTAATTTTTAAATATGTATATTATCTAAACTTTACCACACGATTTTGTATTATTTAACAGCATGTATTATTTTTAAAAAATTACACTATTGTGTATAACAATTTACTAATAAAAATGCATTAATAAAATGTTCGTTCCAAATTCTAAATATTAAACATGACTTTTAAATGATTAATTACATGTAACTTTATTGCAGTATTTTGTTAAGTATACGTAATGCAAATGAACTTTGGTCTTACGATATAGATATATATCTAACCATGTAAGTTCATAGTTTAGTTTTAGGAATTAATTTCTTTAATACAAGATATCTTTACATAACTTAGAAAAGCATTTGTAACAAGTCAAGTAGAACAGTATAACCATGGTCAGACAGATTCATATAATCTACTGTGAGGTTAGAATTCGTTTGTTTTCTTTGCTGGTACTACCTATGTACGTTAGTAGAACTGTCAAATATCACGTGACATATTGCCTAGATGCGAACTTTTCCGAAAATACATTTGATGGCCAGAAAGAATATAAAATTTATATTAATTGTGAAATGATTTAAGTGTTCTTATTCTATTCAAACTACATTAATTTCTGTTGGCAGTACAGAGGTTGCAATGGATTTTTCAAAGAACCTATTCGCAAGAACAGTTTCCAAAAATCACTACCCATTATACAGTTGTACCCAGAGAAACCGATCCAAGATGGAAAGGTATATGTAAAGTAAATGAAAATATTTTTCACAAGTATAAAAAGTTGTATATCTAAAGCATCGAATACGTTCTACAGATGTAAACATGGAAAGATACGTAGATGAAACGGATATCTTAATTGTTGGTGGTGGACCTGCTGGACTATCAGCTGCAATTCAAGCTCGTAAACTAGCCGAGAAACATGGGAAAGAGCTTAGGGTTACTGTTGTTGAAAAGGCTGCGACTATTGGAGGCCATATTCTCAGTGGAGCATGTTTGGATCCAATTGCTTTAAACGAACTCTTCCCAAACTGGAAAGAATTGGGTGCACCATTAAATACTCCTGTTACACATGATAAATTTGCAATACTTACCGAAAAAGGCAGAATATCAATACCGATTTTAAAAGGAATGCCAATGTACAATCATGGGAACTATATTGTTAGGTAATACATTATGATGATTGCAAAGGTATACCTATTAGCATACTCTTTTAGAATGTTTAATTATTATTTTATACAGATTGGGCCATGTTGTAGCTTGGCTTGGACTACAAGCTGAAGCTGCAGGAGTAGAATTATATCCTGGCTATGCTGCATCAGAAGTACTTTATCATGAAGACGGATCTGTTAAAGGAATAGCTACAAATGATGTTGGCATTGCTAAAGATGGTTCCCCAAAGGATATCTTTGAACGGGGAATGGAACTTCATGCAAAGTGTACAATCTTTGCAGAGGGTTGTCACGGGCACCTTACAAAACAGGTTTCAAAGAAATTGAATCTTAGAAAAGATTGTGAGCCTCAGACTTACGGTATAGGATTGAAAGAGGTAATTAATAAACAATTTCGGTGTCAGTTTAATTCTTGTACATTTAAAACACTTGCAGTAAATATATCTTTTACTTCAGGTCTGGGAAATTGATCCAAAAAATCATAAACCTGGTACCGTCGAACACACAGTTGGTTGGCCACTTAAAAGAGACACTTATGGCGGTTCTTTCTTATACCATCTTAATGAAGACACACCTCTTATTGCTATAGGTTTTGTTGTAGGGCTAGATTATTCGAACCCTTATTTACATCCATTCAAAGAATTTCAGAGGTTTAAGCATCATCCGAGTATTAAATCTGTACTTCAAGGAGGAAAACGGTAAACTGTTATATTCAGTAAATTCCATTCTTTGTATTCTCTTTTTACAAATCCAATTTTTATTTTAGAATAGCGTACGGTGCAAGAGCTTTAGTCGAAGGAGGTTTACAAGCTATTCCCAAGCTTCAGTTTCCTGGTGGTTGTCTAGTTGGTTGCACAGCAGGATTCCTCAACGTTCCGAAAGTTAAAGGGACCCATAATGCAATGAAAAGTGGAATGCTCGCAGCAGAGAGTGTTATAGAAGCCATTATCGATGCAGAAAACAATCCTTCGCCTACCAAAGGTTTAGAACCAAAATCTTACACTAACAAAATAGAGAATAGTTGGATTTATAAAGAGTTGAAAGCCGTTAGGAATGTGAGACCAAGTTTCCATACAAGTCTTGGACTTTATGGAGGCATGATGTACTCCGGATTTTCTATGTTAATTGGTGGAAGAGAGCCATGGACTCTGTCTCATGGAGGTACGATAATTTATAATAAAATATACTAAAAAATTGGAAGTTCTGTGATTATTACACATGGCAATATCTGTAGGTCCAGATTATAAGAGATTGAAACCGGCATCCGAATGTACACCAATCGACTATCCAAAACCTGATAACGAAATATCATTCGATTTATTGTCTTCGGTAGCACTTACTGGCACGAATCATGAAGCTGATCAGCCTCCTCATCTTACTTTGGCCGATGATACTGTACCAATAAATAGAAATTTAGCTGTTTTTGCTGGACCGGAAGGTCGATTTTGTCCTGCTGGTGAGTAATGAATTTGTTTTTTGTTAATTTTTTCGTGTTCAATATTTATTAGTGGGAAGAGAGGGTAAATCTGCACAAGTTAGCATATTCTTTTACTATCTTTTATATTTTATATAAAATATGCATAAGATAATTTGCTTTTTAAAAACATGTGTTTGGCTCTTTTAAAAGTAAATCAAAATATACTATGGAAGTTTCAAGCCAATGGAAAGTGTATTTTGAATTTCTTTATCATTATATTTATGCTTTCTTGCTGAATGTTATGCCTTGATTTTATTACCCGATTCTGAGTAAAAATGTGGGGATAAGAGAATCAAAAAATGAATGAACAATTCCGATTATTACTCAGTCTTTCCATTTGCAATGGATATTGATCAAAATGTTTGTCACTTCTTCATCTAAAAATTAAGTCACACGTAAACCCCAGTTGAACTAACAACCAATGAGTAGACATGTAAGATAAGTTAGAAATAAATATCAATGAGGAAGTATATAAATAGGAAGAAGAACATATATGGTAGACTTGTAAAATTTTCTATCGACTTTTCGATTTGCTTATCTATGTAAAACGACCTCGGTTTTAGATTTCACCTTAAAGTGTAAATACTAGATAGCATAAAATATAATGCCCATTTTCTTTTTAATCCATTTGTAGAAGAATTTACGAATAATATTACTCTGTTAAATATTTTCTATCATTAAAGCAGTTTCATTAAAATATTGCAGTTTTGCTAGAGTTTCATCAAACGCTATCATCAAATAAGTTCCATGCATGTATTAATTAATCTAAGATGTATCAAGTGATCTTTTTTTTATTTAAAATGGAAAATTATATTGACAGTATATTGTAATTTGAAGTTCTAAAGTTAGTTTAACGTTATCCATCAATGATTGTTTATTAATCCTTAAAAGTGTATGATATATATATATTTATTTATTTATATATATATAAATAATAATATAATATTTATATATATTTATTTACTTATTTATATATGTCGATTTCACGAAGATCGACGATGAATTACTATCGGCGTTAGGCAACGAAGTGTCCATGCTTAATTTGACGTCCCTTAGGGACGTGCACGTTTAGCGTCTCCCGCGACTGTGCAATTTCGATTAGGACCGTTCGCTTTCATCCACATTTCCTCTACATAGATATTTCCCCTCTTCCATCTTTTGCTCCTTTTCTTCTCCCTCCACGAATCTCGTCTGGGTTTATCGACCGATGTGTCCTTGAACTTGAGCCATCCGAACACCCCTCCTGGCTAGACTACCCTCGACCAAGCACAAGTCCCGAATTCAGGGTGCGCAGAGCTGCGGCCATCAACCCTCCTCCAGAATTTTTTCTTCGAATCCTTTTTAAAGAAAGCGGACATCGTCTGCACGCCATCCATCACCGAACCAACGATTCAGCGCACTGATAAAAAGAAAAAAAACATAAAAATTCCCAGAGTGCAGCAAAACAAAAACTACTTGGCGTGTTCGTCCTCCATTTTCTTAATTCAACAAATCCTCCAATTAATCAAATAAAATTCTTTTTCCGACCACTTTTAAAAAACACAGATGTCCGCACACTTTTGTGAGACAAAAAAATATGAAAAATTCCCAGAGGGCAGTAAAATGAAAAATTCTTAGCGCTTTCATCCCCTATTTTCGTAACTCAGCAAATTCTCCATTTAATTAAATTAATCGATTCCTCTGATTATTCCGAAAGAAAACAGACGATTCAATATATGTATATTGATAAAGAAATATGACTATTTCCAGAATGCAATGTTGAAACATCCGCTACTCGACGTGTTCATCCCCCATTGTTTGAACTCTTTTCCAGTGTTTCTATGGTTCCGTACGTTATTGAGATTGGTTTAATTTCAATTTTGCTGCTGGGTAGTAAATGCGAATTTGCATGAACATTCGTAGACAGGAGATTGGCAGAATTATTCGCAGTCTGGTGATCGCAGACGTTCGGTGTAGTTTCTCAGACAAATTTGATACAAGCCGGCATCTGTAAGCGGGCGAAATTTATACGTCTGCCGTGCTTACTACCCTCCCACTACCTTTGATATTTACTGCACTCTACCTTCTTTCTATTTCCCTCGTCGAGCAACCTCTTGCTTTCCCCGGGATAGGTCGTCGGGGAAACGGGGAGGAGCTCGATGGGGGTTGTTTTCCTACAGGACAATTCGAATGTCTGGAAAGTGGAAGGGAACAGGTTATCGACTGTCTGGCGCGGAGGGCACGATTTGACCTTCGTAATAGAACTTCGATAATCTGCCATCAGAAGATCAGAATTAATCTTTCATTTGAAATGACAGACAAATGTTCTTTTAAAAAAGAAATCGAGAAACAGTACTTCCACGCTTCCATTTCATGTAGCATAATTATTGAAAATCCCATTGGTTTCCATGTTTTCTCTATGCATACACAAAATAGAACACAGGAGACCAATGGTTGTGATTATGTTTCTATATATCACCACTCAAATGATATTGAAACAGTATTCGCATTATATATGGGATGGTCTGATACGTATAATACCATCAGTAGTTAATATTTCATAGAATGTTAAAACGTTTAGTCATTTTAATAACAGTGAAATATCAAGTCCAGACAATAATTTAGAAATGAAAGTGACTAAAAAATTTACGAAAAGTAAACTTAAATAAATTTAAATAAAGGATTCAAAGAATGGAAGTTTTTATACATTTAGTAGATATTTAATTATAAATTAGTTTTTATTGCATTTGGAAACTTGAAAACGGAAAAGCTTCTATTATTTTCGATTTAAGAAAGCTTCATTATAGAAATAGTAGTTTAGTTGTACAAGGAAGCTGTTTATTAGAGAATAAAATTATGCGACATGAGAGACATCTTTTTCATGTATTGTTCTTTGCAGGGGTTTATGAGTTCGTACCACTTGAGTCTGGAGAGGGAGAAAGACTGCAAATAAATGCACAAAATTGCATCCACTGTAAAACGTGCGACATCAAAGATCCCAGTCAAAATATCAACTGGGTTGTACCTGAAGGTGGCGGTGGTCCAGCGTACAACGGGATGTAAATCGCAATTGGGAATTGTTTGAATTTTTTATGATGTATTCGGATTATATTTTTTTACGTGTATTCAATGTTCGTATAAACGACTCAAGATCAAATAATCGATTAGCATATTTTGGAAAATCAGAGGTACATAATATGCACATTTTAATACTGTACATAGTGTTGTAAATGAATTGAGACAATGGTAACTTGGTATATTTTTAATATTATAGTGTACAGTAAAATTATCGAATTTATCCTAATAAATCCTTAAAAAATGTTATCTTCTTTATACTTATACAATAAATTTTGAATTACTGTACAAATACAGTATCTTAAAAACAGAATCACGCTATTAACGTTTTACACCAAAGGAAACTGTAATGTAGATAGTAATTAATAGTTATTAGAATTTTTAAAATGCATTAAGTAGTAAATTTCACTGCCACTTTACAATCTTTGTTGTACAATATTTCTTCTTGAGACAATACTGTGCATATATGTATTAAAGTATACTCCTTTATTTACATATTCTGTAAAATTCATTTGACAACTAACAAGATTAAAAAATGTTGCAGCTAGTTCATTGAAATGCGATGGTTATTATGTAAAATAAAATCTCCTTTTTTTTATAACTAAAAAGTATAGAATAATAGTATCCAAAAGAAATTGAAAAATGACTAATGTATTGTGAAGTAATCTTCTATTTTAATATATATATATATATTGTCTTTCATATTAAAAAAAAATATATTATATATTTTTCTATTGTTATAAACACGATTCAAATTCTGTTCTGCTACAAAGTATAACAATAAAAATTGCTCAAATCCATAAAAATATGATACAAACTTGGTACATCATCCTTTTTATGGATATATTTGTTATAGTATATAAAACACGAACTTTTTGTAAACAATGCAATGATGTTCAAATAAAACTTGTTGCAATAACAGGATACAGAAATTGTTTTTTTTTTACGTTTCCAATTATTTCTGTGTGTAATAGCATTATGGATAAATGCTTCCACACAAAATTCGCAGTAATTGGAAAGATTCATCGTTTTCTGAGCGACATTTATTTTCCTTCCCTGTAGTTTTTAACCGTTTGGAACTAGTTACGAAAAAATGTTGTGTGCACATAGAATTATGCAACTTATATTTATTTTCAAAATTAACTTCCTCGATTAACTTAACTCGTACTAGTTTCGTTTTTGTTTAATATTTAATATCCTCCTACAATTGGCTACCTTGGAATATTCAAAACATTTATTATTCGATTAAAACACTTGTCGAGAAAGTCCGTTGTTAACTGATAATTTTCGTCACATAGAAACTCTGTTGCCAGAGCGTTCAACGATCGAGGCATTGCTGTACTTCTCACGAAACAACATTTGTTGCCACTAGAAATGTTTCCGCCATGAACTCCGGTATAGTTTTCTCAGTGTCCCGTTACATTATAGAAAATTGTCCGAGAATATACACCTGGTAGAGTTTGCAATTTTGGATTCAGTTGGAAAAAACCAGCTCAACTTTTGCTTTACTTTTAATCACGTTGTATGGTCGCATATTCTACGTTGCAACTTTTGTTTTGGTATTAAATATTTTATGGTAGTCTATGCGCAAGTGCTCTCGGTGGTTTGAACAGATCTCAGTGTACTGTTGTTCGTCGTTCGTGAATGATCGGTATACAATACAATCATATTGCGATACATAATTTTTCAGTATATCTGTTTGCTACTAGGAAAAACAACATAAATCAGATTTTTTTTTAAATTCAAATCTATGTTTCGACTAAGACTTGTGATCTCAAAAGAAGAAAATGTATTGAAATCATTTTCTCTTTTCTCAGAAATCTAAAACATACTCTATTTACTTATACAATAAAGTAAGTAAATAGAAGTCTAGAAATTTCAGTTGATCTAATCTATTGCATGCAAAATGTTACAATTTTATCAAATTTATTACATGAAAAAGTTTGCACAATTGTTTGTAGCCCATATTTTCGCAGCATCAAAATTCGTGTAAATGTCCATTAAAACAACTGAAAAAATTATGCAGGTTCAAATAGGATGTACATTTATATTGTAGTGTAGTAACGATGGTACGCTAATGTTTAAAACTTTGAATGTCGATGTCTACAAAATATTATAGAAAAATGTGATTTATGTCGGATCGGCTTGCAACCATAGATACACCGGAAGACGTAAATGTTCTAACGAAACTTCAGTTTTTGAAGTAACGAAAATTATTGTCCAGAACGATGCTTACGAACAGTTTCAGTCGACCAGTAGAAATTGGCCTACAATTAACGGGAATATGGCCGTCGCCTTATGAAAATCTAATTCGCTTTGTGTGGGTAATAGTTATGTGCCCAACATCAATTTTTCAATATTGGTATATAAGGAACCACTTCAGTCATGACAGCTTGGTAGACTTGGTAGAGTGTGTGAGCACTACTATGCCATACATTCTGATGTGTTTCAAACTGGTTGTCTTATGGAACAAACACGGGTAAGCAGAATGACATCACATTTTTACTATGGATTTTTATGCAACGTAAAAATTCCATGGGGACCCGACTACTGTGCCGATATTAATTGTACTTATTTTCCAAGCGTAATGAATATTAAAAAAGAGATATTAAATTTTTTTCATTAAAATCGGTTAATATATAATATTTCTTTTTTACTATTCATTATGCTTTAAAAATAAGTGTAATTAACCCAGATAGCACTCGACGTCTTAAAGACGTCTGTTTTACGTCCATTTTTGGTCTGAACGTCTTACGTCCTGAAAAGACGTCATTTTTACGTCTCGTAAAAGACGTCTTTAAGACGTCTCATTTCAGACGTCTCTAAGACGTCTTTTACGAGTCGTCTTTAAGACGTTTCATTTCTTGACGTTTCAGTCATTCTAAACTGCTAGAGAAAAGCTTTACAAACTGTACACACGCAACACAATATAACGCAGTTTTCCATCCTTCGAATAGACGTTTATTTATTTAGGAAAGTTAAATAACTAAATTGTTAATTTAGTACTATTATAATATATTACATATATATTCGCAATAGAATTTAGCAATAAATATTGTTTAATAATAAAACTATACATTATATATCACAAATCCAAAATCCAAAATAATATATCAAAATAAATAGATAAATAAATAAATAAGTTAAATAAATAAAGCATAAAATGTTAATGTTCGCGGATATGTTGAAAAACATTCTTTTAATTTTTTTTTTTTATTTATAAATAAATAAATTAAATAAATAAATAAAGCATAAAATATTAATGTTCGCGGATATGCTGAAAAACATTCTTTTAATTAATTTTTTTTATTTATAAATAAATAAATAAATAAATAAATAAATTAAATAAATAAATAAAGCATAAAATGTTAATGTTCGCGGATATGCTGAAAAACATTCTTTTAATTTATTTTTTTTTATTTATTTAGTTTTTTTGTTATAACAAACATTCAATTTATATTTCTTGTACATGTATACAATATTCAAATTCAATATTTTTCTCATAAGAAAAAATGTGGCTTAAAAAATATTTTTCCAATATTTGACAAACATATCTATCTAATATTTTTGTGCTATACTAGGGGTCTGTTTCGGGACGTCTTGAATACGTCTGTTTCGAGACGTCTTAAAGACGTCTTTAAGACGTACAGTTTTTCACAAAGACGTTCCAGAGACGTTCAGAAGCCGTTCGGAAGACGTTCGTAGGACATTCAGACGTCTAATAGACATCTGAACGTCTTCGACAGACGTCTTAAAGACGTCTTTAAGACGTCTCTGTGCTATCTGGGAATATAGGCACTGTAATTGGTACCCCCATAGTAATTAGGGTGCTCTAATTGACCCCCCTTACCCTATTCCTCCATTAAAGCTTTCGGAGTTTAATCCGTATTTAATTTAATATGAGTAAAAATAATATAAGGTGTACAATAATAAAATAAATGCAGATATTTTTTTTATAGTGTTCCTCTATTTTGCGCCGAAAGGTTTAATGAATCGAATATTATAACTTAATTGTACAGTAGTGTACTTCACCTAGATATTGTCTATACGTGCGTAAACATCCGCAGTTTAATTGCATGAGCTGTATGCTTTGGTATATAGTTAAATAATAACGTAATCGTAATTTAGTTAATATAGTTAGCTTATCACATTCAGTTAATAATGTAAATGGTTACTATATTTACAAATAAATGTATTATGTGATAATAGTTTAGAAAATATTAAGCATAATTGTTGTAATAGAACAGAGCGTTTGTAGATTCAATTTACAAACTGACTGTCGCCATACAGTACATATTGTAGACTATAGATTGGCGAATTCAATGCAACATTGTCTACAGAGGTGTCATAAACGTTTCAATAACGTCGAGTTATTGGGATGTATTCAATGCTGCCAGATGCAACGAGGTGCAAACGGCTTTGTGTTTGAATTAAAAATTGTCTAAACAGCAGCAGCGAGCTGCGAACTACCCGTCAGCCATTGCTTGTCAGCGTGTAATACATCGAATTTCCGAATAACGTGCATTGTGTCTCACCCCGTACGCATTATCGATTGATTTTGAAAATTCGTGGAATTAATATAGTAGCACAGTACAAAGTCCTATATTAATTTGATCGTCTTCAACATGGTTGACACGAAGAAACGTAATGTTCTTATAAAATTGAGAACTGTGATTGAACAACAGAACCAACAGAAAAAAATATTCATATACTGAAAGCAATATTACGATTACTAGTGAAACTTTATAATTTTCCTGCTATGATTTCTAGTTACCAAAATTCTATTAATAGAGTGAAGAAATGTGCTAATATAATGGTGCAGTAATCTTAGGGTCGTAAACGGAAGCTCCTCTTGCGGGTTCAGTCCAACTAGGGTCTTCGGACCCAGAGACGTTCTTACCCTTGAAAAATTCCCAGCAATCGCCCGAGTGGCTGCCTTGTATATTATTGGCTGAGCTGCCGTTTCCCACTGTCATAATAACCATTATTGAGCGTCGGACCCAGATTTCTGTTTACGACTCCGTATAAAAACACGTTAAAGTGGTAAACCCAGCGGGACCATAAACAGAAGCTCCTTCCGTCAGTTTGGGCCAGTTAGGGTCCTCGAGCTCAGGATCGTAGTCGCATTCTTCGCGATTGCGTGGTCAGATCGTGGCACATTGGATTCTTGCGTAATCAATGCATGCTGAGCATACTGCAATCAAATATGATAAATAAATATTAGCTATTATTAATATATTAGCACTTGATCATTTCGTAATACCAGTTAATTATTTCTCCCCAGATAGCACGCGACGTCTTAAAGACGTCTGTTTTACGTCCATTTTTGGTCTGAACGTCTTACGTCCTAAAAAGGCGTCTTTAAGACGTCTCTGTGCTATCTGGGTCATTATTAATTGAAAGAGAATCTTTGAACTACCTTTTAACGTGCATGGTGGATGTTGGGTCCGAACGGACCCGTAGCGAAATGTTGCCTCTATTTTTCTTTCAAAAAAGGAACACACATTAATTCTATTATGTTCACTTATTAATCAATGTGCTTTTGGTCGGTAAAGTGTTCAAATATAAAAGACCCCCAGAAGTGAAGTAATTTATTGAATTATTATTTATTTATTTAGATATTGAGAAGAGCTCAAAACTGTATTATCATTGGCAAGGAAGACAACGTATTAGGGGGGGTTGCTTCTCCTAAAGCTTAGTCGTGGCTCTCAATGTCACCTTTCTATTATCATAATTCTACCAAGCGTAGCTGATAGAAATTCTGCGCATGTTCAAATTGAGTGGGAACAGCGCACTATACATTGCGGGGGAGGGTTGCATGTTGCGGTTTGCAAGAGTTTCCGGAGACATCTCTTGCATGCTCAAGCCATGCTGCCGTCATAGACCAGTATAGTTTTGCTCGGTAAAAATCTGTATACAATACTTCGACCATTTTCTTTCTAGAACTGTTCGTCCTCTTAAAAATTTCAAGCCCTATTTTTCTATGTTTTTACTGTTGGTTGGTTCGCTTGACTTGTTGCCAAATAAGTGTTGATCATATAAAATGCTGATGTTGAAACATTTCCCAGAGCCTTATTATTTTCTCCTACAAGAAAGTTTGCATTATCAGGCTACTAAAACGCAAAAATCTGTATATTAACAAAAATTTCTTCCATTTGTATTAGAAGTTAGCTGGCTGTACTCTGCGTGCCTTACAAGAAATCCTGTTAGAGTGGAAGGGGCGCGGTTCTAGCGAACTATTGGCTGGACCGATCACACATACTATATAGCGTGTGACGTCAAACGTTCGGACTGTGGGAGCGTCAATGGTGGGGGGTGGGCGGAGCGATCGAGGTCCCCCTTTACCGTGAGACTTCTTGCGAGGCACGCACAGTACATGTTTTTCTACTCGTTCTAGCATTTGTGCTGTAATTCCGATTTTTACTAAATCAACTGTGAAAACGAGAATTCGCATAAAGATTTGCAGTCTAATTATATGAGAGAGCTTTAGATTGAAATGAAAGGATAACTGTAGAATAGAGAATGATCAAGTTGTAGATATAGGATAGTATACTAGTAAATATTTTTTTTTTATGTTCGTTACTTACTCGTACTTCCACTGTGTTTACTGATGCTATTTTTCCAGAATATTTAAAAATATTCTGATCGCAATGGCTACCGATTGGACCGACACTTCCATTACGAAAGATAACGTAGCCACTATGGTAGAAAAAGCTAGTCTGACGAGTCGCTGCTCCCAAATAATTTTGTGCATGTACGCTGTCGCTGTGTTCCTGTACAGCATTGTCTACATCAACGTTTTCCGTAACGCTGGGCGCAACGGTATTCTTACAAAGTCTGCGGAATTGATAATCAAAATGGAACTTCCATCGGCAGCTTACGAAAGACTGAATTACCAATATATAATGATCGCACAATTTATCCAATTATTATTCGTCGCTATCGCCATCGCTATTGTGAACGCTCTAATGATCACGCTGGTGAGAAGCGAAACTTGAAAAACCTTCCCGAACTTTGCTTCTGCTTGTTCATTTATTAATGTAAATTTCGTTCTATATAGATACTGCATGTTGGAGGACAGGTAGAAGTGATGCATCAGACTCTGGCAGCAATTCACACTAATGTCAAGAAGCGCAGTTTGCCAAACAGTACTATTACATATTTATTGGAAAAACACCAGAAAAGCATCGACTTCACCAAATACATCGACAGCCTCTTTTCGTTCATTGGCTTGATGCAAATAATGTGCAGCACGATCAATATTTGTTGTATAGGCTTTTTAATGGTGATCGTGAGTAAGACTTTCACCAACTATCAATACACACTGAGTCCTGTCCATCTAATTGAAAGAAGAAATTGAAATAGCGTGCAGTAGTGGTACGCGACGCGAGACACCCAGTGTCGCCAGAGGAGGGGAGGGAGCACGAAGTGAGGGGAAAAAGTTACCCCCTCTCTGCCAGTAACGCGTCACGTGACCGGGTCGCGGCGTAGAAGGGGAAATTAGAGTGGGAGAACAAGTCTTGCGCGCTGCACGAAAGAGAGGCTGGTGGGAGAAGCAGGCGTTCGAGGGGCCCCTACAGTGCCCCGTCTTATAGTATGGGGGGTCATTTCATGAAATACGAGAATATAAAACGCTGCAGCAGCATCGACTTCATTGCAATATTTATCATTCTATTCGAATTTTTATTCTCCAGGCAATTATTTTTTGATTCAAGTTCTTTCTGATTTATCAGCCCCCCATAAAATGTCGATGCCTAAGCGAATTTCTATTTTCGTAGATAAACTTTGAGAATGTGCAGTTACGTCGAAGTTTATTTTCCGTAATGATAGTTTCAAAAGAAATACCGGGAAACTTCGATTCCAGTATAACTTTATATTTGATTGGTTTTCGAAAACTTCGCGAGCTAAAAACGCGTAAATATCCGCAGTCTGCTCATGAAACTTCGCGCGTTAACTTGTCTATTTAGTGCTTTGTTACTTGCTTCGAGTTTCCCGATATTTCTTACATCTTCCTCATTTTTCATTTCCGCTCTCTTCATTCATCTTCCGGTAGAACCCGCGCGAACTTTCACGGACGATCAGTATTCAATATTGAACGTAAACTTTTGTTATGGGATTACCAACTTTGAAGACATTTATCCCTCAATGCAACTCTTCGAAGACCTGCCGATCTGTTAAGAAATACGATGTTGTTAATTTTTATGCAAGTCACATTTCTATTGCACTTGTCACATGCAATCGTTGCAATGAAATGTAATGCAGTATCGCGAAAATTTCTCAACTTTTTCTAGCACAAATTTACAGTCGGAAAATCGCAGTTCATGATAGATCTCTTTCAGTTACTTGCCATGGAAAGTTGCGTCAATGCATCAACGTAGAAAAGTTTAAATCGATTTGACATTCTGTTTCAGCAATTATTAGAATTTTATTTTTGTATCACTGCATAAAATTGTAGCAAAAATTTACGCGATCCGTTGAAGATTAGGTCACACGATTTTTAAGCAGTTAATCTTAAATTTTTCAAGCATATGGTATTCGCGATACCTTGTCTAGCATTTGATAAAATGTCTGTTTGATGTGATAATACAAAAATGTTCTACATTTACGATTTACCTCAGCACGTAGAAGCACTTCCTTCGAGATTCCATCATGAATTACGCATCAGTCAGCGCATGCGAAATCTTTTCCACAGATTATTGAGTTAGCCGAAAAGACTTCTCGAGTCTCTTTCAACCCGGCGTCTGTATTTTGATACGCGAATGAATGCGTCGAAAGACGGCAGAAAGTTGTCAAATTTGATTTAACGAAGCCAGATTAACTTTTGAGCTTTCTCAAAAAATGGAGGTTTCTTTAGCCAGCTCAATACCAACAGCATTAACAATTATCATCCGTTTACCAACCAACGTTTAATCCATTGTTGCAGTCGTTCGATAGCGATCAAAATGCAAGAATGGTTATAAAAATACTTTTCTTTTATCTCTGTATCACGACGGAGGCATTCATCTTCTGTTTCTCAGGGGAGTACCTGAGCAGTAAGGTCAGCAAATTTAAAACGAACAATAAATAATGCAATTTGTCTGAGAAAATGGTAACAGTTCACGAGGAAAATATATCCTGATCGATTTTAGAGTACGTCGATTAATATCGCAGCATACAATTCGCTGTGGTACCTTCTGGAACCTGCCGATAGTCGTATAATGATACTTTTAATGCTCAGATCTCAAAAACAATCAACAATCACAGCTGGGAAATTAATGGACCTGTCGTTACAACGCTTTGCCGACGTAAGCGTCCTTCTTATATTGTACACATAAATTTTGTAAAATTCAAAAACAAATGGACGAAATCATTCACTGTTTTCAGATTATGAAGGCTTCTGCCTCGTACATATCCATATTATATGCTATGTACTAACTTCGAAGGTATGTTTGGCGAAGTGGGATATAGAAGTTGATTATCATATGCACGGAGATTATATAACACATAATTCAATAAACATCTGAGATCACCGAAACTATTATTCACTCTTACCCTTCAACTATCGTCTAATAAATTTTTACGCTTTACAATTATATTGTTTATGATTATTTGTACTATAATTCTTATTCACATGTTATATACTGCCTTAGCGTTCTAGACTAAATTTAATTTTTATTCCGCAATTTATTAAGGGAATTAGTCTGTTATTTTAACAATGTCTTTATCCAAGATATTTCAGGATCGTTTAGAGCAGGCCTGCTCAACAATGGCTCGCGGAACAGATGTGGCGGCTTCTCTTCTTCGCCTGCTCGACGAGTCAGCTCCCACTATGTCCGCTCCGATTTTTTCTTCGGCACGAGGCCCACGACCGCTGCACCGACAGTTTACTCACCACTACTACGTATACAATAAATTCTCGTTATATGTCAGTCTCGCCGTTCTTGTTACTGACACTCATACGATCCTTCTCTGTGTTCGAAACTTTTATCGCTTGTAACAACACAAGTAAATATCATCGAAATTACATCGTATTTAGTTTCATTTTAATCAGAAAAATGCCACGAATATGTTGATAAAAGTTTCATAAAGAAATAACGAAAAATAAGAAAGTTTTGTAATTGGATTAGTAGTGATCTTCCGATATAGCCGACAATGTTGTGGCTTTCGAGTTTCGGCCACTCACAGCGGCGATGTGAGATTTTCCACTGTCATAGGAATGGGAGGTTGGCAATGTCATACAATGAGAATTCACTGTATACACGCCGAAGAAAAAGTCGGTGTGGACATGGTGGGGAGATTGACTCGTCGAGCAGGCGAAGAGGGGAAGCAGCCACATCTGTTGCGCGAGCCATTGTTGAACAGGCCTGGTATAAACTTTACAGAAAACAAATGTGCTGTAAATTAAGTTGAATTATAAATAAAGGCCTGATCACACTTATGTTACAGCAGTACTGAAATTACGGTGCAACGTATGATAAACAAAAAAATCCTTTTGTTAACTGTTTACCGACGCCCCAATATCGTCTACTGAAAATCAAAGTTTTTCAATGAAAATAATTTTCTTGAGTAACAGCCTTGCAAATTCTTTTGGGATTCTAATTTATATAAAAATTGTTAAGCTTCTAGATACAGCATAATCATCGAAGAACCTCCCAACAGATGTAGTAACAGAAATAGATGAAGCGTTAAAACGTTAATAGTATTGAATCCATTGGAATTAACAAACTCTTGATGTGACTAAACGTGAAAATACTTGCTGGAAACTGTTTTTCACTGTCTGCTTCGGGTACCGGTTCAAACTACGAAAATGAAGGAAATGTTTCTCTTTTTCTTGCTCCGAGGCATAATTTATAGGAACATTCGAGCACACGCGTCTATTTATAAACATGTTTTTCTCCTCGCTTTTGAACATGATTGCGACTGAATCAATTCAACATGCTCTCGCGTGTTCTCTACCAGAATTCTGCAGTCTCGACAGGAATCATTTATCGATGCAAGAAAGTTACAACAACCGTACAACTCCTCCTCTTTTCTTTCTGTTCTCGACAAGCATGTGATCCACGCAGCGTTATTTGAAATATTGATAGAGATCATGCGCGTCGAAGGGCCGAGACGAGCATACTACCGACGCGAATTGCTTTTTTTCGCAACATTTTCGAAATAGTTGCCAGCCTCTCGCGGGACGCTGACGAAACGCTGCGGCACGAATTTCGTCGGATAATGGACATTTTGCAAATCGGTGGGGAAACAAATTTAGAGGAATAAAGCGAACATTGCGCAGAAATGAAATCGCCAAGTACAGTCAGTAAGTCCGTTAGGTTCGGCCTCCATTTCATCGGTATCTGGCCGGGTACACCGTTCCCAGGTTTGCATAAAATCCTCTGGGTGATCGCCATGGTTCTGTTCCAAGGTTATCAATACAAATCTATCATATCACGCTGCAGAACCGATAGCCTTGTATCACTGATCGACAGTTTGAGCATCGTTCTGCCGGTCACTCTAGTGTCCATTAAATTGACTGTTTCTTGGATACATCACGAGTAAGTTTTCTTCCAAAGCAATCGCATTTTCGAGAATTCGAGAAGTTTGAGGCAGCAAGGAGGCAGCTTCACTTTTCGTACATTTTTTGTTATACAATTATCTGAAGAACTTTTCTTATTTAATGGAATAAAGAGGCTGCTCTTATGTTTCGTCGTGCTCCATCACAATGATGATCATAATAAAATATACTCGTTTTCTACATTTCTTTTACGGGTACTTGTTACTTCTTCTTTTGCTGAACGACACAGCTTTAAGATTCAATTTGTTAAATAGGAACGATACAGGTTTTATACTGACAATGAGTGTGACAGTCTAATAACACGAATATTAGGTGACCATACGGCACGTTCGAAGCAGGGCATGATTTCTAATTGTTTTTTGTTGGTTTACTCAAGTTATTCGAAAATGATACAAATATTATTCTTCATATTGTCCTTCAATTCACGTCTTTGAAAGTAAAACGAGACATTTGGATGCTGTATGTACAATAATGATCCTGTACGGAAGTGTTATCATCATTTTCATACATAATTTTTCGGAAATCAAAATAAGGAAAGTATTTCTTTCATGAACTAAAAAATTCCCTGTACTAAAAATAAAATAAAAGAAAATATCAATGTATCAAGATGCGTATATATGTAGTCTAGTCATCACTATACTCTCTGAATAAAAAGCTGTTGTTAATGGTATGTAACTATTGAATCGAATCACAAGTAATTTCCCGCTGATAAATGGCGAGTGACAAGTTCTCGTAAATAATGGCGAATATGTAGCCGATTAAGATATAATTATTGTTTATTGTCAAGTATTTTATAGACTGATGCTTGACATATTGATATGTTGTAGTGTCTTGTGCAAACTTCTATCAACGATGGAAGAGGACTGCGAGAAATATGCAGCTATCGATACGCATAAGCTGATACCGAAAGCGGCCGATCTTTCGTATCGTTTGACAACCATAACCGCTGTCCTTTATCCGCTATCGGCGGGCTTTTACGCAGTCGGCACCTTCGTAGCTCAACAAAGCAATGATTCGACGACACGTCAGCTCGTTCTGGTCATGGATCTGCCATTCGACACAAACGAGTCACCCGTTTACGAGCTTGTGGTAACGACACAATTTCTCTTTCTAACGTCGTCGGCGTTTACGTTCGGCATCTTCAGCGCTCTTCTTCTGATGATGGTAAGCGAAAACGAATGTATCCAATCGTTATGTCTCTATACTGTGGACTGTTTTGCAAAAACATGTTCTACATTGATTGCTAGAGGCAAGAGTCGCATAAGAATATCTATTATCCTTCAACAACTTTTAAATGTATCTTGTAAATATATTTGATTGGTCTCGAAAATTTAACGGAAAATAATAAAATAACGATTATGTATCATTGATTAAGTGTTACCTTTTATTTTCTTCGAAATTGACAATTTAGAACAGAGCCGGGCCACTCTAATTTCCCCTTCTACCACGCTATTGTCACGTGACGCGTTCCGTCTCTGTCGTGCATACTACGGTACTGGTAGAGAGAGGGTAACTTTTTCCCCTCAACTCGTGCTCCTTCCCCTCATTTGGTGACACTGCCCATGGACCGCACACTGTTTTTTTCCCCTGTTCTCAGCAGTGTCGCCAGATCAGGACTTGTTCCCCCACTCTAATTTCCCCTTCTACCGCGCTATTGTCACGTGACGTGTTCCGTCTTTGTCGTGCATACTCCGGTACTGGTAGAGAGAGGGTAACTTTTTCCCCTCAACTCGTGCTCCTTCCCCTCATTTAGTGACACTGCCCATTGACCGCACACTGTTTCTTTCCCCTGTTCTCAGCAGTGTCGCCAGATTAGGACTTGTTCCCCCACTCTAATTTCCCCTTCTACTGCGCTATTCCCCACTCTTCCGCCGCTGCCGGTCACGTGACGCGTCCGTCTCTGTTGTGCATACTCCGGTACTGGCAGAGTACCTACACAGTACCTAGTAGGTACTAGGTATGTCGACCGTTCCCGCCAGAGCCTAAGCGTAAGAGTGTGGTCTCGCAGATCCCCCTGCGCCTAACTCCTGATGGACGGAAAGTGCATTTGCTCGCGTGAAATCAAGTATTCCCGAAATTTTTTGAACCACCATATGCAGTTCAGTTTAACCATAAGATTATTATTTCTAGACGCTTCATCTGGGATGCCACGTTGATGTATTATGCCACACACTGTCGGATCCATCTGAGATCGGTAATGAGCACATACGCTTCTTCATCAGCAGACAGCAAGAAATCGTTTTGTTTGCGGAGAGAATTGAACAACTTTTCACGTACATAGCCCTGAGCCAACTGTTCTCGAACACTTTAATCACATGTTGCTTAGGTTATCTTATTGTTATTGTACGTAATCCAATAGACGTATTATGTCGTTCATATTTAATTTGTCCTAATCAAAGTAATCTCACATTTCAGACGCTGAACACCGAAAATGGACTCCCCATGTTGATCAAATCTGTGCTTTTCTATTATGTTATTTGTCTGGAAGCGTTCATATACTGCTTCGCTGGAGAGTATCTCGACATTAAGGTTGTTTAATAGTATCAATCACTGTGTTCATTAACGTTATGTCGTAAGGACGATATACATCAAGCCTGGGCATGGTCGGGGCCCCTCAAACGCTTGCTTCCCCCACCAATCCCTCGTTCATGCGCGCATCTCCATAGCTACTCGCAAGAGACAAAGCGAGTATAACCGTCAATTGATTAATATCATTGAAGGAGGAAACAAATTTTTCTATGCTTCCGGCATCTTGCAATTAGCGCAGAAAGTATTTTTCATAAACATCCACAATCTAGTCATAAATGGAGTTTTCGCCTCTTTCGAGGAGTCTTGCTATTTTGTATTTTAAAACTGCTCCGTATTTTAAGAATTGTATTACTATTTCGTGTTTTACTACAGATAGTATTGTTAGCGAGTATAGTCGAATTATCATCGATTTAAGGAGCTCTAGGAATACACTTCGAAACTCTGTTACGACTTGTGGTGGTGATTTACGTTGTCGACAGTCAATGGCGGTGTCGGTCGAACTTCGTTTCAGTTAATTCTTGTTCGTCAGAGCAGTGCCGGTGAAAGCTGCGACGGAGATTCAATATAATTCAGAGCAGTGAACTACGGTTCTGTTTACTGCTGTTATGATATCCTTTGTTGACCGCTGCACTGGAACTTCTCTTTGTGTTCCCCCCATGGTTTACTATACGTCACCGACATCATTGTTCCCAGACACACTTATAATTAGATCTGTAGTAAGTACAGAACGGACCACCTGACGTGACCGCATCAATTATTTTCCTTGTTAGAGGATCGGTCCAGATTTCCGTTTTCTCACAGATGATACGATTTCCAAGGACTTTTCGGATTAAGACGTTAATTAAGATGTTTATACAAACGTATATCTTGACATGGATCGAAGTTTGTGACCTACACAGAGATATACCCAGATAGCACAGAGACGTCTTAAAGACGTCTTTAAGACGTCTGTCGAAGATGTTCAGACGTCTATTAGACGTCTGAATGTCCTACGAACGTCTTCCGAACGGCTTCTGAACGTCTCTGGAACGTCTTTGTGAAAAAACTGTACGTCTTAAAGACGTCTTTAAGACGTCTCGAAACAGACGTATTCAAGACGTCCCGAAACAGACCCCTAGTAGCACAAAAATATTATATAGATATGTTTGTCAAATATTGGAAAAATAATTTTTAAGCCACATTTTTTCTTATGAGAAAAATATTGAATTTGAATATTGTATACATGTACAAGAAATATAAATTGAATGTTTGTTATAACAAAAAAACTAAATAAATAAAAAAAAATAAATTAAAAGAATGTTTTTCAGCATATCCGCGAACATTAACATTTTATGCTTTATTTATTTATTTAATTTATTTATTTATTTATAAATAAAAAAAATAAATTAAAAGAATGTTTTTCGCCATATCCGCGAACATTAACATTTTATGCTTTATTTATTTATTTAACTTATTTATTTATTTATTTATTTTGAAGTATTACTTTTCTGTGCACTTCTTAGTTGATGGGATATTCCACTTTCCCTTCGAAAGGACCTTAAAAAATCACATTTAGAAATTTTTATGCAGTTGGCGGGATTCGAACTCGGGACTTGCCGTTTACTAGATGATGTGTTTCTGCGATTCTATTGCGAATATATATGTAATATATTCTAATAGTACTAAATTAACAATTTAGTTATTTAACTTTCCTAAATAAATAAACGTCTATTCGAAGGATGGAAAACTGCGTTATATTGTGTTGCGTGTGTACAGTTTGTAAACCTTTTCTCTAGCAGTTTAGAATGACTGTAACGTCAAGAAATGAAACGTCTTAAAGACGACTCGTAAAAGACGTCTTAAAGACATTTTTTACGAGACGTAAGAATGACGTCTTAAAGACGTCTTTTCAGGACGTAAGACGTTCAGACCAAAAATGGACGTAAAACAGACGTCTTTAAGACGTCGAGTGCTATCTGGGTATTGCATATCTGGTGCACATGTAATTATTTTAACACTTTGACTGCCAAACTGGAAACCCAAAAAATTCCATAAAATCGAAGTAAGTTATGTAACGAAATAAAAATTGAAAAAATTAAATGTATGATGTCGAGTAGTCCTCCAACTTTCTTACATTTTACAGATCCTAATCAATTTTGGTATAATCAATATATTAACGTTAAAATTCATTTTAAAACCTGGACAAACAATTCCATCACCCACATATGGGCGACATGGCAGTCAACGCGTTAAAATGTAATCGCTTGTGTCTTATATTCAACTCAGACAAGAACTGTTATCATCGTCTAATATAGAGCTGTTCAGCGTCTGCCCGTACACGCAGCGATTTTATTGCCCTGGACATACATAGAACGGCCAGCACGAAATCACGCCCCTGAGGGCAAGATTGCGTGTGTTTGTCACACGCATTGCCACAGCTACGTGGCAAGCTACGGCTGTGCTACGGCCTACCCCCACTCCGCTGAGTCACTTGCCCGTAGCTCTGCCTGTCGCTGCGCGCGCAGCTGGGCCCAGTGTTGCCAAGACTTGTTCCCCCACTCTAGTTTCCCCTTCTACTACGCTATTCCCCACTCTTCCGCCGCGGCCCGGTCACGTGACGCGTTCCGTCTCTGACGTGCATACTCCGGTACTAGCAGAGAGAGGGTAACTTTTTCTCCTCAATTCGTGCCCCCTCCCCTCAATTGGCAACGCTAATAGGCATGTTCAATAGCTCTGATGTAATATTTGTTGAGAATCAGTGAAGAACATATCAAATTGACACGAGGGACGGATGAGGGTTAATTTATACTTTACATCCGATTGCCTTTTTCGTATTTGATATTTTACAGTTAACGTGTCCATCTGTTTGTTATTAAATTTTCTTCAAATTTCTAGAGTAAAATGATCGGCAACGCAGCATACGAATCGCTTTGGTACAACATGCAACCGATTAACAGCCGACAACTGGTACTTTTGATACTACGAGCCCAAAAGGGATTGCCTCTAACTTTCGGAAAGTTCTCGAACCTGAATTTGGAAAGCTTCACCAGTGTAAGATTTTTGTACAATACATAGTTGTCATTCGTGGAGAACAGTTACCGAAACAATAATTCGTTTGTTTGCGAATAAAAATACATAATGGAAAATGGTTTTATGGTGAAAAAATTTTGTACTTTCTGTTTATAGATTATGAAAGCGTCGGCGTCTTACATGTCAGTCCTTCTTGCAATGTCTTGAAATCTAAACCTCGCAAGTATTGTATATATAGCATACGATAATTTAAAATTGAAAGTTTAAGCAACACGCCTGTAAGTGAGACAATTGAATTGCGTTTCATTAGTATTTACTTGTTTTGTATTGTATTGTAAATCATGGATGTGCAATTTTTGTGGCTCAAGAAATATTTCTTTCTTGTTGTATGTCGCTCAATTTACATTTTCGTTTTCATGTTGCAATAGTGTTCAACGATAAGAATAAATTATTACAAATTGAACGGGAAGTAAACACTTTCATCTTTTCAAGATCTAGATAATCATAAATTTTTCAGATTTGAAATAACTGCGATACAAAGGCTCAAAAATTAATATTGGACATTGAAGAAATGAATTTTGCCTACTTTTACGAGGCTTTTGAACTGCTGTTGTCACAATAATTTGAATTACTAATTTTTTATATTGTCAAAATGATGGGTGTTAACCTAGGTTCACGGGACCTGTCAAAATGGCGGATACTACTATTTTTAATTTACGATTATTGAGATTGTAATGATGTATCGAAGAAGAACTATTCAACGAATTTATTTCTTTGGGTATACATTATTTAAGAAACGACGAATAATTTGGATAGACACATTCTTGTTATATTTATAAAGTAATATAAAACGGTCACTCTTAGTACCCCGTAAAGTGCATTCTTATTGCAACGACACTGACACTAAGCGACTAAACATGAGATAGTCCCTGATCTGAAACATAGAAAGAAACAAAAATGTGGAAAGTTAATTATCTAAATGAAGGTACTCATTGTCTGTATTAACACTTATCTCGCTACACTGATGCGCCACGAAAATATAACAAACATGTTCTCCCGTACCGATTCAAACAACGTTTTTCTTAAACTTTACTCTCCCCACTGTTGAAAACATTTGCGTGTAGTTTCAAACGACCGACTCGAAATAAACAATTTCACGAAACCAGCAGCGAAGGTAAAATTTCACAAAAGTTCGAAACGCGTGCTATTATCTTTTTACATGCTTTCGTCTTTAGTTCTGAAACTTCAATTTCCTCAAAGTTCTGCGCTCACGATAATCAATAAAAGATGCGCTCACGTGTCGCGCACATACTTCGAAATTTTAATGCGAATCATACATTTATGCAAGAAACATGATGGCACGGATCATCGGGCTCATGGCTTCGACGAATCTGTCCTTGTCCGTGTGTCTGTGTTCTTGGCAAGCTGGCAATCATTTATTTTGAATATTTATGCCGGCCATGCGAAGCGAAACAAATGGTCGGAAACTTTTATCCGAGCATGGTTTCGAGTTGGTTTTCAGTATATCGTAGGACTTCGTTGATGTCCCGTCGAGTGCAACAGTGGCTGACAATGATGGTTCGGATATAATAGATTCGATATAATAGATATAGAGATTTCCGAGAAAACAAAGTTCCGAGAAAAACCAGTCCCGTGCGAGATGAAGATTAGGAGCACGGTCAGCAAGTCCGTCAGATACGGACTCCATTTTATTGGCATTTGGCCGGGTACACCGTTCCCGGGTTTGCATAAGTTTTACTGGATCTCCTCGACGATCATATGGCAATTCTACCAGTACAAATACATGATCACACATTTCGGAACCGATGAACTCACAGACACGATCGACTGTTTGAGCATTACTCTGCCGTACACTCTGCTGATCGCTAAACTGTCCGTTGCTTGGATCAATCATAGGTGAGTTACCACTGGAGTGCGGATTTTATGCACTTACAGCACAATTGCGAGACCTGACAAAATGGCGGGACCATTTCACAATTACACTACCGCTCAAAAGTATCCGGACAATTGCGAAATATCGTTATTAGCATTGCATCAAAGTTATTTTAGTGCCTAAAATAGTGACTAAAATCGATTTTTATTAGTTTCTTCTGAAATATCTGACATTCTAAATTAAAAATTACGTATATACAGGGTGTCATCATCTAAAGTTTGCACCTCAAGTATCTTTGTTGTTTCTAAAGATACGTAAAGTATGGTAAGGACAAAGTTGAATGGTACAATGGGCCTGACACGATGCTATAAAAAATTTTGTTTTTTTGTAATTTTTTAGAGATATCAAGGTCACCTTGACTTTTTTTTAAAATGGAACCACCCTTTTTTAAACACCTACAATGATAGTCCTTTTCATTAGGAATTCAGTGACAATAATTATTCCAAGGTCATTCAAAATTTTTTTATAGCATTTTGTCAGCCCCATTGTAACATTCAACTTTGTCCTTACCATATTTTACGTATCTTTAGAAACAACAAAGATATTTGAGTTTATAAGTGTCCGGATACTTTTGAGCGGTAGTGTACATAAACTTGCGTTTATAGAGAACTATCTAATAAATTTATTTCTTTGGATACATATTCTGATAAAAATCCACTCTCGTCATTTTTACAATGCATTGCAAAATAGCCTGACGCTGACCCAGTGTTAGTATACAGGTTCTTTAAATTTTGCGAATTCGAATGTAACGCAAGTGCATAGAGATGTAGCTGTAATTGCGATTCAGAAAATGGATGCTGATAGCGAGCATGTTAATACCTCGCAGCGTGCTGTGCGAATTATTATCGACCATGGAGGAAGATTGCGTGAAATACGGTACGATCGATGCAAACAAGGTGATACCGAAAACAGCGGAATTTTCATATCGCATAACGAGCCTCGTTACTATTCTCTATCTGTCGTCCGCGAGCGGCGTCGCAGCCGGTAATCTCGCGTTTCCGCGTTTCAACGAAACGGTGGATCGACAGCTTCTCTTGAACATGGATTTGCCGTTCGACACTAATGAATCTCCCACTTATGAGCTCGTGGTGATTGCTCAAGTGTTGCATCAAATGGCCTCGTCGTACGTGTTCGGTGTGTTCAGTGCTCTACTTGTAATGCTGGTAAGCGTCAGCCATAATGCCACAACCCCCCATTTCCGCCATCAAAATTTCCAAACTATTTATTCATAGATTTGTCCAAATAATTCGTATGATTTGTGAATCTGGAAAAGATAAATTCACAAGATTAACACGTTGACTGCCGGACGGATTTTTCATGGTTTGTCCGAGGCGCCAACATGAACTTTTCATTATGCGATGCGCCGGTCACCGGTGGCCCCCACGGCGCTGTAGCAAAGTCGAGTGCCGGTCACCGGTGACCACCACGGCAGTCAACGTGTTAAAAAATTAAGCCGATTAAGTTTACTGAGAAAATTAGCTATTAAAGGTGTTCTAGGACGATGTTTCTCTGAACTTAGGAATGTTTAATATTACATAATATATTTTTACGATAATTATTACTTAGTTTTTCACGGGAAAAACGACGAAAAAAACGGGTTTTCTTTTTTCATACTATGACGCACCAAACGCAGGGGTTTGAACAAAAATTGAGCATAATACTTAGGACAATACCTAATTGCTAAATTAATTCTGTTCTAGTGTCTCTTAGCTTTCCATGTGAAATCTGCATTTTCCCGATTTTTTTCATGTTTTCGATTTTTACAACCAGAGTTTGCAACGGAAAAGTCTGAAAACGGCTCAAAGTACGTGGTTTGGTATCCGAAATGTGTCAGATTTTTTTCAGAATTTAAAATTGAATTTTTGTTTTTCCTCAATAACTACCCTTACAGATGAGCTATCGGGCTAAAACTTGGCTGAAAAGTATCTTTTTTTTTGTCTATGGATTGGCGCAAATTATTGAATAAATTATCTTCCAGGGCAGATTTGACTCCCAAAACATTTTTCTCAGATTTCTTTAAGTGTACAATTTGAGACTAGATTGTAATAGCAAAAGTTAGTGTACAGAAACTTTGCTGGGGTCATGCCGGTCGCGAACGTGTTGAGAATAAACGAAGGGGAAATTTTAACACTTGTCAGATTTACTCAGCGTCCGTATTAAAAAATATTACTAAAATACAATAAAAATATTATTGCTGTTATTTTGGAGTTATAGTGTCGTTACTTTCAGATACTTCACATAGGATGCGTCATCGACATACTGTGCGACACGTTAGTGCGCATATCCCCTAAAGAAATAGAGAAACTACGACTAGTCACTATCACACATCAAGAAATCATCGTGTTTGCAGATCGAATCGAACAACTCTTTACGTACATAGCTCTCTGCCAACTCCTGTTGAATACTCTTGTTACATGCTGCTTAGGTTTTCTTGCTATAACAGTAAGTATGTGTTACAGTCGCGACCCCATCATTGTATACACATGCTAGTCATATGTCGATAAGGGATGATAGCTGTTTCTAAGATATATCCATTTCACGTTGAGTTTCACAAACAATTTCATAGATTTATAAAAGGCAAGAATTGATAATCAGAAGTCTTTTAGAAGCTGTTCGTAAAACTATCAGTTTCGAATTGAGAAACATTTTGTCACCCTGTGTAACTTTATTGAAAATCACCAAACGTTTTCTAGCATGCTATTTTACGTGAAAAATTTTTTATATCATTCTAGGCAATAAGAACAGAACATGGACTTCCCCTACTGTTAAAGTCTTCTTCCTTCTACGTTATACTTTGTTTAGAAATATTCATATATTGCTTCGCTGGAGAATACCTCAACGTAAAGGTAATTAAGCTCCACGGATTATGCTAATACACGAAGAATAATACAGTTTATACCAAACGAGTTGGTTAAAGATATTATACTTATACATTAAATATGAAACACCTATGCTTTGCACGATATACAAGATTCGGATATTGAATATAATTCTCTGTATATTAATATAAATATTCTAGTGCACATGTTGGCTATATAGAACCTACGAAGATTTTTGTTACTTCAATTTTCGTTGAACCATTTTGGAACTCTTAATTCTCTTTTCGTTTGTGATAATTAGACTGCGGGTTTTATGCATTTATGACAAAAATGGGTAACCACAATTTCAAGCAGTGGATATATTAAAAAGATTTAAGGATATCAGCGATTCAACTCAATCAAATAATTAAAAGAAGAAATAAATTTTTATTTCTTGTAATCGATGCAAACATTTTTTATGTTGCATAAAGATCTGCAGTCTAGTAATAATTGTATGTTAGACGATTCAATTTCTGTTCATTTTTCAGAATCGCATGATCGTCGATGCAGCATACCAAATTACTTGGTATAACCTACAGCCTAACATCAGTCGGCAAATAATGTTTATCATATTAAAATCTCAGAAGGGCTTGCCACTAACTTTCGGGAAATTTTCACCCCTTAGTTTGGAAACTTTCACTGCGGTAATGTTACTATTTTATCGATGACTATATTGACTGTTCGTTGCAAATAATTCTTTACACTAATTTCCATGACACTTATAAAACTATTTCGAACACGTTGATTACCACGTTGGTGAACATTAATTTTTGGCCTAATATATATTCGATCAAATCTAGTGAATAGAATAGAAATAAATGCTAATTAAGGAACCCATTTCTACACCTAAACTTCCATTTTGCGGGATCCAGCATTTCGATGATCCTCTGATCCGATAAATTTCTGTGCTCGCAGGTGATGAAAGCGTCGGGGTCTTACATATCAGTACTTCTCGCAATGTATTGAAAATCACACGTCGTAGCGTAATTTTAGGAGTTACGGAGGGCAGACTAGAAATTCTAAATAATAAATTTCAAACAACGTTAAATGCACGTAAGTGGGTGTGGCATATTAACGTACGAAAGGTACGATGATGCATCCGAAACGAGAGTTCACATACCATGAACCTCGTTTCATTGTTTATGTGTGCTACGCGCTACAATGTTCTACAACGATTTTTCTTCACGTTCGAATGTACTCAAACCGAAATGCAAAATACAATAACGCTTGAAAATTCACTTGTTCGGTAGCAATTTCGTTTTCTTGGTAACGCTTATCTTCTCGGAACAAGAAACTTTCCTATGCTCGACCCCTCGCCGCGGAAACAAAACTGCCATACGAATTTTCCTTTGAACGAGGCCGCCATTTTTCCCTTTAGTTTCGAAACTTTGGGTTCGCTGCAACCTCCGTTTCGATCGATGCGAGATAAGCCTACGCGGCGCGCGCTCGCTTTGTATTTTTAATGCGAGTCACTCGTTTATGCAATAAAGTTGAAAACCACGAATCGTCGGAGGAAAAAACTACGGCTCCTGGGAATCTGTCCTTGGAAACCTGCAATCATTTATTTTGAATATTTATGCCGACCATGCGAAGAGAAACAAATGGCTGAGGTCTGCTCTCGTCGAGGATGCTAAACTTCTGCCCGAGCATGGTTTTCGAGCAGAGTTTTCAGTATAGCGCGGAACTTGGTTGGCGTCTCGAGTGCAACAGCGACTGACACCATGCTTCGAATAGAATAGACCCCTCGGCGAAACGAAGAAAGACGACGCGACGTTCGGAGAAACAAAGACGAGGAAATCGGTTTCGCGCGAAATGACGTTCCGAAGTACAATTAGTCAGCCCGTCAAGTATGGTCTTCATTTCGTTGGAATTTGGCCCGGCACACCGTTTCCGGGCCTGCATAAACTTTACTGGATCGTTTCCATGGCTCTGTGGCAGTTCTGCCAGTACAAATACATAGTTACGCACTTTAAGAACAAACCTCTTATGGAAATGATCGAGTGTCTGAGCATCACTCTACCGTACACTTTGTTGATACTTAAATTGTGCATCATTTGGACGAATCACGGGTAAGTTCGGAAAATCTTAATCAGAGCGGAAGAAATTTCTGCTACGAAAGAAAGGGTCAAACAAAAATGTTTAGTTATGCTAGTATTTTATTTACATACTTAGGTATATCAATAAATAATTCGACAATTTTTATTAGGCATGCAAATTAATTCGTGATCCTTTTTTCATAAAAAACACATTATATCCATACATCTTCATCTTTTAGGTAATTGACCAATTACTTCTAAAAAAAAAACATAGTGGTTTGGATAGAACGAAGTCGGCATTTCGTAATTTTCGAGTTTATAATTCTGTCACGAAACAAATGTAATATTTTTAGAGATGTTTCGGTGTGCAGCTTTTCCAAGGAAAGACATGTTTTCAATTTCCCGCTATACGGGAATGTAGTCGTATAAAAAGATTTCAGAAACAAATATGAATTTTTTAAATATTGTGCAAACGAATGATTTTTAGAAAAAAATCTTTGTCCTAAACCCTCTAGTTCCTGAGATATTAGCAAAAATATGGTTTTCACCCTCAACTTTGAGGGCTATTTTCGTTAATATTGAATTTTGCGTTGTCATTTTTACTATGTCGGAAGGAAATATTGAGTTTGCTATGCCACACAGAATTATTTATTGGTGTATTTACTTAATACTTGCTACGCACATAACGAACCCTAGGATGGCGAGAGTTGGGTCCATTTTGACCCAGAGTTACAAACGTTCCATTAAAATTCAAATAAGATGTCAAAGAAGTTCATGAATATAGAAAAAAGATAAAAGAAATATAAAATAAGAATTAGAAACGTAAGAATTTACATGGACCTAGCTATGGTTGTCGCGAGATCATTAAAACCGCCATCTGAGGGTGAAGTTATTTGCATTTAAAGCAACGATGTCTAATTAACTCTAGAACTACCGCCCCCTAAACGAGACGATTCCTTTATAATAATAACAGTAAGATTGTTATAGTAACATGTACGCGAATAAAGAAGTACACTAAGAAATTTCTCGAGAAAATATTTTTATAACTTTTCGAATTACAAAAGAAATTTGAAATGCGTTATATCGATGGCCTAGGTCAGAACTGCTCAAAATGCTTATTAGCAGGCAAGGGCGCCCGCCGAAGCTTGCGGGCACAGCTGCGAGCAAAGCTACGGGTAAGTGACTTAGCGAAGTGGGGGTAGACCGTAGCATAGCCATAGCGGCCACGTAGTTGTGACAATGCGTGTGGCAAATCATGCAGCCTTGCCCGCGGAGGCGTGGCGTCGTGCCCACAGGGGCGTGACTTCGCGCCCGCCGTTCTATGTATGCCAAGAAAATCGGTGCCCGTACGGGCAGACGCTGAACAGCCCTGGCCTAGGTGGTTCTAGTGTTAAGAACAATGGACACAACGGGCTTCCGAGTATCGATCGATCGAAAAAAGTTAATCTAACGCTCTGTCAATATAACTCTTAGCTGAAGAAGACCGGTGGCTTTAATAACGATATCTCGCAGCGTGCTATGTGAAATAATATCAACCATGGAGGAAGATTGTGTGAAATATGCTGTTATCGATACGAACAATGCGATATCGAAAACAGCGGATTTTTCATATCGTTTAACGAGCACAATTGCGTTCCTTTACCTGGCATCAGCGACCTTTTACGCAGCCGGGGGTCTCGCGTTTCTACGATCCAACGACACCATGCCCCGCGAGCTTCTTCTGAACATGGATCTGCCGTTCGACGCCACCGAATCACCTTCTTACGAGCTTGTTGTCACTGCACAGGTTTTGCATCAAACTGCGTCGTCGTATACCTTCGGCATGTTCAGCGCTCTGCTTGTTATGATGGTGAGCGACACATGTCCTGTGCAAACGGTTTTCCGCTTTTAACCAGGGATCGAACCAATTATGAAACTTTCTGACACGTTGAAAATCTCTCTAAACGTGGAATCGCGTTTTAACAAACAATTCGAAATAATCCGTTTTTACGAACATCGGACACCAGATTATGAAACACTTGTGACTTTTAATTTTGAGCGGTGCATTATATTTTCCGTGGTTTTATTTATTACATGTTTTTCAAATTTATGTCTACTATTGATGACGGTAAACATTTTTTTCCTTGTGACACAACGAAATGTCGCGCTTTTACATAAATAGATGGACGCTAATAGCTGAGTAAATCGGCTAATGTAATATTGAACCCCTTGCACTATACTATTTATTTTGTGATTATAATGATTATAGAAATTCTTTATCGTTCAGAATTCCATAGAAAAAAAAGATAGTTTATATTTATTGTATGCCTATGTTTTCTCCGAATTCTATTTCAGTTTTAAGGAAATTAATAGCATACATATTTCTTAGACTCTGTTTAGAATCTTCGTCAGGAGTTTGACTTGAGATTGTAGGGCAAGGGGTTAACAATGACGCGAATAATATGAAAATTTTAATATAAATTTCTACTTTATTTTATCGATGTAAATATCTAGCATATTCTTGTTTTTATGCGCATATAGAATTGGAATTCATGACGATTATCGTCAACATGTTTTAACGCTTGTATCACTGCTTTCAGATACTTCACGTGGGATGTCTCATCGATATATTGTGCGATATACTAGCGCAGATATCCGCTAAAGAGGAAGACAAATTGCGATTCGTTGCTATCAGGCATCAAGAAATCGTCGTTTTGGCTGAACGTATCGAGAAACTATTTACGCACATATCTCTTTGCCAACTCATGTCGAACACTCTTGTTACATGCTGTCTCGGGTATCTTGTTATAACAGTAAGTTATGATAATTAACATCGTAATGTTAGGCAATGTATGTACGCAAATAATTTAATAGAAAAATCATTCTGCATTTCAGGCGGTAAGATCAGATAGCGGACTTCCTCTACTGTTAAGGTCTTTCTCCGCCTACACCGTAATATGTTTAGAAATATTCGTATACTGCTGCGCCGGAGAGTATCTCAACACTAAAGTAAATAAGTTTTACGACTTCCATCAAATATACGGCGAATAATTTGTTTCTATAAATATATTTTGAGTCCTGTCACTTTTCTTACGAATCAACGATTTCTGGTGTTAAATGTTTAAATGAACATACCTTGAATTGTTTAAATTTCGAGTTGTCAAATTCGATGCACGGGATAAATCTGTAAAGATTAATACAACAATTCATCACTAAGTTAACAACGAAGAAACAATCTTTAGAGAATCATTAAGCGTTGCTTACATTTTTCCGGATGTAGTGGGCGCAGATAACGAGCACTCTTCTTTATACGTCGTTTTAAAATTTTTCATTATGTTGCAGAGCAAAATGATTATCGAAGCAGCATACCAAATGGCTTGGTACGACCTACATCCCAACGTCAGTCGGCAATTAGTACTTTTAATTTTAAAATCTCAGAAAGGATTGCCTCTAACTTTTGGAAAGTTCTCAACCCTTAGTTTGCAAAGCTTTACCAGGGTAAAGTATCAATGTTATCGATAACAACTTTGACGGTTGATTTTGTATAATTTTTCTGTGTGTTTTCCATAGATCATGAAAGCGTCTGCGTCTTACATGTCAGTGCTACTCGCGATGTGAAAATTACATTTTTGGGACAATTCTAGATGGCATCAGATACTCGGAAATGTATTCGTCGATTTTTCATAATTCCTTGAATATCTTCGCTGAGAGAACAAATGAATATGTTTTTAGAATTATTTTCCCAGAAAACGGCAACTTTTCCGGGTGCCTAATGCATATACAGGGTGTTTGGTGGTACAAGCGAAAAGGGGGTGATTGTACATGAAAGACTAAGTCGAAAATATAGAATAAACATTTTTCGTTTGAGGCTTTGTTTTCGAGAAAATCGACTTTGAAGATCTGTCAGGGTTGTGTGCTTTAGTATATGCAGGAAGTAGATTTGGTTGGTCATGATCAGACGCGTCAGACAATTCCTCATCGAATAGCATGCTGCATTTCAATCTCGATTTTCTCGATAACGAAACTTCGGATGAAAAAATTTTATTCTATATTTTCGACTTATTCTTTCATGTAGAATAACCCCCTTTTCGCTCGTACCACCAGTTACCAAACACCCTGTAGAATACCGTTTAAAGCACACGAGTGAGTGTAATTTATCAGAGTGTATAAATTCCTGCACGACGACTAGCGAGCTTGCTTGTAAAACCGCGTATTTTATCTCGAGTCACGTGTTCATATAATCACCAAATATAACGATTGTAAAGACACAACTTACGCTGCGTGTTCGAACTGTTCCCGACTGTTCTCTCTCGCCGACAGCTATTCCCACGGAATAATAGCGTTTCCATGCTCGCACCTCAGCGACAGAAGTTAACACTTCAATTCCTGCTTATTATTATTTCCCTGTAAGCTCCGGCGACGATATAGCTTCGCATCGTTTCTTCAAACGTGTTCTTCTGCGCTCGAGGAGAACGCAGTTCACGACCCGGCAGATATTAGCAAAATCTTTCTCGTCGTGTTTCTGTTTCCGCATATTTTATTCAAGTCGTAGCTATAACACCGGCGAATCTTCCCTCGTCTCCCGACAAACCTATAATCAGCGCGGTACATTATTTTGAATATTCATGCAGATCATGCGTGCGCGCATGAAATAGTTGGCGAACCGCTGTCGCGAGCTTCTCCGTTCGCATAGTTTTTCAGAAACTTTTCCCCGATCATCGCAGACTGTCCACGAGACACTGTCGAGGGCGACACCGACGAACACAAACTTTCGAAAGTAATGACTAGTTCAAGAAGAGCCGCAGATTAGAAAAAACAGAAGAAAAAAAGAATACAAGTGAAAAAAATTATTGCTCGGAAATGGCATCGCCCAATACGGTTAGCAAATCCGTGAAATTTGGCCTACATTTCGCCGGCGTTTGGCCCGGCACACCGCTCCCGGGTCTGCACAAAGTTTTCTGGATATTCTTCATGGTTGTATTACAAACTTACCAATACGAATACATAATTAGACGCTATAAAACTGAAAGTCTTATGATACTAATTGACAGCCTGAGCATCGCTATGCCGTTCACCTTAGTGTGCATTAAATTAATTGTCTCTTGGATGAACCAAGGGTAAGCTTCTCGATAGAGAATATCCTTTATTGTGAACGAAATTGCCTGTTCTTTTTTTTCTCTCTAGAGGTATTGGTTTTTTTGGGGGGGGGGGGCAATAAAGGAGACGTTAAATGTCTGCTTTTTTTGCATTTCGTACCTTTAACAGTGATGAAAAAATATATATATATAAGATCTGTGCTTTTCTTGAGATATCGTGTTCGTTTTTATTAGGTGTCGATTTTAAAAAAACTAGTCACAATTTAGCGAATAAATTCCTTTTAATGCATCTTTGCAATCTCGATCATTCAGATTTCAAAGATGTCCCTCCTTACTTTTGACGCGTGTAATAAAATGAGAATTCGCGTAAAGAAACGCAGTCTAGTTGTCCCAATCATCCGCATGCGTCTCGTTTCACGTATCTCTAAGCACGACTCTCAGCTGAAGTAGACTGACGCAACGGTACGCTCTCGATGCCTCGCAGTTTGCTGCGCGAAATTTTGTCAACAATGAAAGAAGACTGCGAGAAATACGCGGCGATCGATACGAATAATTTGATACCGAAAACGTCGACGCTGTCGTTTCGTTTAACGAGCGCGATCGCTTCTTCGTACCTGGTCTCCGCCGCTTTTTACATAACCGGTACGCTGGTGTATCAACAAAATAGCAATTCGACGACGCGAGAGCTCCTTTTCAAAATGGACCTGCCCTTCGACACGAACGAGTCTCCGGTTCACGAGCTCGTGGTAACCGGGCAGTTCCTTCATCTGGCAACATCTGCGTTCACCTTTGGCACTTTCACCGGTCTCCTTTTGATGGTGGTGAGTCTAAACGTTTTGCGTTCATGTAATCATCAGGGCTGTTCCGATTCAACCCGGATCCCTTGACATGATCTGTCGCGAGGAACCTGTTGATTAGCCCCTTGACTACGGCAAACTTTGATACGCACCGATCATACCATACGTTACGATGTGCGCCGAGAACGGCGAACTCTTGGGTAGGGATGCATTTTTGTGAAAACGTATTTCAATAATCAAAAAACTGAACTTCGCTACGTTAAAACAATATTATTTATTTTTCTGAACCGAATTAGTATAAATATCTAATAACCAGTATCTAAATAACAAATAACAAAATATCTAATAATCTAATAACGTATGATATGATTTGCGGAGCCTATAGGTGCCCTCCAGAAAGCCAAACTACGTCGAGCGCCTATAGGCGCTCTCAGTATCACAAACGCAAAATTTCTGAGCGCCTATAGGCGCCCACAGTAGTCAAAGGGTTCACGTTGCGCTCGGTTGGCCACCGCAGTTTTCTTTCGAGTCGATGGTATTATTCGCAATAAACGCAGGAACGCCCAAACATTGTCAACCCTTTGCACTCCGGAATTTTGTGAACACCTGTTAAATGTCGAGTCACACTCGACAAAGGAGTGCGAAGGGTTAAACCATTTTGAAACGAAACAACTCTTTTATTTTTCACCCCTTTCAGCTTGTAGATAAAATTCGATTATTTCGACTTGATGCTCGGTCGTGAATTTCTTTACAATTAATTTCCAAAAATTACATTTCGATCATTTCAAAGGTCATTCGAATTTTGAACGATCCAGTGATGCTTGGACTATCCCGTGACCTTGTACAAACAGTATCGTCCTCGCGACATAACACGTCCAAGAGAACGAAGTGGTTAAAGTCGTATGAACTTTTTACATTTGATTAATCTCGATTTAATGAAGTAGTAGTTATCAGTAAATATTTTTCCTTCAAACGATCTTGAACAATATTTCGTGCCCAACATTGTTTGATTAATGTAAAGGCACCAGTAGTTGACCATGTACCAGTAGTTGACCATTTTATAGAAAAACATAAAAAATAAGGTTTGAAATGTTCTTATTGTTTTGAAATTTAAACAACAGATGGCATGGCATCCGAGGTTCACTTTCATCAAAAGTGCACTTATAAGTGCGATTATAAAAACCTTATTTTGTATGTTTTTCTATAAAATGGTCAACTACTGGTACATGGTCAACTACTTTGCCTTACTTTGTTATGTAATTTGTAATTTCAATACTCACATTTCAGTCTTTGGAAACTAAAATTATAAAAATTCAGCGTGAAAGGTACTTTGAGTAAGACTACAGGTGTCGCAAGACATTTCCCGTACTAGCATACAGATAGACGAGATAATTAGGTGGTGTGTTTTGTTGATTTAATGTATGGTTTAAACATTACTTTTCAGACTCTTCACGTAGGGTGTCACGTCGATATAATGTGCAGTAGAATGACGGAACCGTCTGTGACAGACAAGCAAGAGCAAATGCGATTCTTTATCAACAGGCAGCAAGAAATCATTAAGTTCGTCGAGAAAATAGAGCAATTGTTCACGTACATCGCTCTCAGCCAGCTTCTATCGAATACTTTCATTACGTGTTGCGTGGGCTATCTTATTGTAATTGTAAGTATTATAATTGTTTACGTATGAAAGTATAAGTTGTACTTAATACGGAATTCATTTCCAGTCATTGAGCGCGGAGAACGGACTTCCTATGTTACTGAAATGTATTCTCTTCTACTATGTAATCTGCTTGGAAGCGTTCGTCTATTGCTTCGTTGGAGAATTCCTCGACGTTAAGGTGATTGCACGAAAATAATTGCATTAGATATATCGCAAATAATAAATTAGGTAGAATACGGAAGCGCTAAATTGCGCAACAGTTTCGACTCGTCGCGTTGCTGTAATATCTTGCAAATATTTATCGTGCTCGAAAATAATCTAGAATTTCGAAAATGTTTAAAGTTTAGTCGAGACACGACTTCGGTTCGAGCTAGTCAACTCAGTATACGTCTAAACGAGAGTAGTTTGCTTTTTCACGCCATGTTATCCCTTATTGATCGCTGCACTCGAACCTCTCTTTAAATCCCCTCATGCTTTATTACGTCACTAACATCATTGTCTGCAAATATGCCTGGAGCAAAATGTGCAATAAATATGTATATCGAGTTAGCCCATAACTTCGTAGAAATTTTCATACCGAACATAAAATAGATCTCACTTTTAACGAAAGCGAGCATCGCTCAATAGTACATTTGCTATTTTGCACAACAAAACTTCACCATCCTCATTTTTATAATATTTATCAAACACATTTTATCAGAGGTAAAATATAAATTAGAAAACCACTTTTTTCGAGTAGGGTAAGGGATCCAATTACTGTGGTGGTACCAATTACCTATATTAATTGTACTTATTTTTAAAATATAATGATTATTAAAAAAGAGATATATAACGTATTATTTTAATTTAAAAAATTCGTTATTTCTTTCTTGGTATGCATTATGCCTTAAAAATAAGAATAATTAATATAGGCACAGTAATTGGATCCTTTACCCTACACGTTGCATTTGCTTCTATGCTAAAGGAGAAGAGCATGATTTACCAGAAAAATGAGTTTTTGTTTTTTTATTTTTAAGTCGAGTATATTCTAGTATTGTTATCTTCGAAAAAAAAAAAGAATTGTTTGAAGTGAACTTTAAATGTTGGCACAATGATGTCTCCCATTGAAGTTAGCCGTATTTACGAATTAATGCCAATCAGATGTCAATTTAGCAACGTGTCACTTCTGCGCGAACATATCCTCTGTTCGTGTGCGTTAACTTCAGCGCACATTTTCCAAATGTTACACGGTTGAGTGTGTAACGCCTGTCCATACGTCGTTATCGAATATTCTCTGTACTTCCAGAGCAAAATGATCGCTAAAACAGCATACGATATACCATGGTACGACTTACACCCGAATGTCAGTCGACAATTAGTGTTGTTGATATTAAGAGCTCAGAAGGGGCTGCCACTAACATTCGGGAAGTTTTCGATGATGAATCTGGAGAGCTTCACCGCCGTAAGATTTTTCTATTTTTTATAGTGTCTGTTATCCTCGACAATTAGTTCATACCAAATTGTTAACGCCCATTAAAAATCAAAATGTGGCCTCGGTCGTATTGCTTTTTAGCTGCGCATTAAAATTTTTTTAATTTATTTTCGCCAACGCGTCTTGATAGCACAACTAATCTCACATTCTTATATTTGTAGATCATGAAGGCTTCAGCATCGTACATGTCGGTGCTTCTCGCGATGTCTTGAAATAGAAACCTCGCACATATTGTATACATAGCGTGTAATAAATTCAATATTTATGTTAACTCCACATGTTATTTTAAATGAAATAGATGTATATCATTCTGTAATGCGTGTTTGTTTTTCTGAGGGTAAGTGCCAACCACATTCTGTCGACAGAATTTGGTTAGGGTAAAGGACCCAATTAATATGGGGAGTACCAATTACTGTGTCTACATTATACATACAGTGACTCGCAATAATATTCGGACGCTTTTAAAAATCGTATAACTTTGTTAATATTGAACCATACGACTTGGATTTTTTTTTTAAGTGAGCACAATTGATTTGGCATATAAAATGAAAAGATTTTTTTTACAAAAATTGCAATTGGTGGAAATTGCAGAGAAAATACTAAAAGTTGTATTTTTCAACTTTTTTATGCGTGCTTATATTAAAAATTTAAAAAGTACGTCTTGTACATCTGTATCAATTATACATATTCTGAATATTTCATCTAAATCGGTCAACATTGCACTGAGCTACAAACGTTTAACGATGAAAACTTAAGGGCGAAAGTCGCAGAATTTTGGCCTTGTCAGGGAATTTCGCCCTTATGTGATCATTTTGGAACATCTGCAGCTCATTGCAACGTTGACCGATTTTGATGAAATTCTCAGAATATGTATAATTCATACAGATCTACAAATCGTACTTTCTAAATTTTCAATGTAAGCACGCAAAAAATAGTTGAAAAATACAACTTTTAGTATTTTCTCTGCAATTTCGACCAATTGCAATTTTTGTAAAAAATTCTTTTCATTTTATATGCCAAATCAATTGTGCTCACTTAAAAAAATTCCAAGTCGTATGGTTCAATATTAACAAAGTTATACGATTTTTAAAAGCGTCCGAATATTATTATGAGTCACTGTATTTCCAAAGCATAATGAATATTAAAAAAGAAATATATATGACATATGTATATATCAACTGATTTTAATGAAAAAAATGTAGGTAATTATTTACATTAGGGGCTTCCTCACCGATTTTGATGACCTCGAAATATGTTGTCAAGGTTATCATTCTGAACAACTTTTTCCTATACATGTTACCGCCGCTCAGCTTTAGTTTCCGAGATATTCGCAAAACAGTTTCAATATCTCAAAAAGTGATCGGAGTAGGTGTGGGTTAGATTTGAAGGTAAATATTTACATAAAAAAATCTACATTACAAAATACTAATGTAAAGTGTGAGATGGAACATAATCGTGTGCATGCCTTGAGACAAGCGAAATTTGACACTAGGTCACGGGGCCTGTCAAAATTACAGGAATGGGGAATTATTCAACAAAATTATTTTTTTGGGTATATATTATTTAAAAAATTGATACAAATGTGGATAGACAAGTCTTGTTATTTTTGTACAATAATGTTAAGTAGTCAGTTTTAGTGCTTTGTAAATCTAGTGTTAAAGGGACATTGAAGTTGCAAAATATGAAAGAAAACCTTGCATCCAATATTCTACATACGAATAATAAAATATAATACTAATGTACTAGAAACTACATTATAAGATACTAATGTAAAGTGTACTTACTTCTGAATCTTCTGTACCTCCGTCGGATCCACAGCACACAATTATTGACTCATGAGAATAGGTCCGAATAATTGAACAACAATCACTAAACAACACTCACAACACACACACACACACACAACACACTTAACGAAATAGTGACAGCAGACGAGATGTTACTCCGACCACGAATAAAATAATACTGCGATTTTAACCGTTCCCCCCCCCCACGGACGTGTGATACAAAAACAGGGAATTCCGGGAAATAGGGCCGGCGCCCCGCCATAATTTTTTTACCTTGGTTTTGTATCTAGTGTTTATTGACGCTCAGCGTCTAACCTTCCTATGATAACCTGACCGTACCACCTGCGTGGAGGGATCATTGTTAAAATCGCAGTATTATTTTGTTCGTGGTCGGAGTGACATCTTCTCGTTCGTTGTCACGATTTTATAAAATGTGTTGTGCGTGTTGTTTAGTGATTGTTGTTCAATTATTCGGATCTATTCTCGTGAGTCAACAATTGTGTGCTGTGGATCCGACGGAGGTACAGAAGATTCAGAAGTAAGTACACTTTACATTAGTATTTTATAATATAGGATTAGTATTCGTATGTGGAACATTGGATACAAGGTTTTCTATCATATTTTGCAACGTATATTAACGATCATTAATGATTTGGTATATAGTATAATTTAATGTGGTTCAAATAAGATACTACTTTAAATCAAATATTTTTATTTTGACAACCAGATAGATAAAATGAAATATTTTTATTTTGTATTTCAAATATCCTTACAATGAGAATAAGTTGAGCAAGTAGTTAATATTATAAATTATAATTTTTAACATGAGAAGCTATAATAGTTAGCAAAGTATTATTTGTAGTTTAATTATGAATAAATTGATAAACAGACTACAGTATCGTAATAACATTACAGGCAACAAAATATCATAAAAATATAAGTTACTGTCAACTATTTGAAATACTATTTTACACAGTCCTACACACACCTACTCCGATCACTTTTTGAGATGTTGAATCTTTTTTGCAAATATCTCGGAAACTACAGCTGAGCGGCGGTAACATGTATAGGAAAAAGTTGTTCAGAATGATGACCTTGACAACATATTTCAAGGTCATCAAAATCGGTGAGGAAGCCCCTAATGTAAATAATTACCAAAATTTAATATCTTTTTTTTAATATTCATTATGCCTTAAAAATATGTATAATTAATATAGGCACAGTAACTGGCACCCCCTACAGTAATTGGGTCCCTTACCCTATTTTTTTTTTGTTACCTGTTTTTGTATCTAGTGTTTACAGACCCTCAGCGTGTTACCTGTCTAGTATAATCTGACCCTAGAGGGGAATTATTTTTTACTTTTTAGTATGCTTAGAAACGTGGTATATTTCGATTAACGTTCATGTTTTTCGAACAACACTATCTTCAAACTCGGTTCTGTCCGAAGGGAATGACACTTCAATTTTCCTTGGACTTCAACGACGTTACGATTTCATGAGAGTTCGAAGAAATAATTTTTACTTCGAGAAGTTTTTTTTTCACATTCTGGACGCAACTCGAACGCGACATCCGGTCAAATCAATTTCAAATGATGTTTCCACTCGTGTCGTTCAGTTCCTGCATTTTTTACGAAAATCGTTCTTCGATGCAGGGAAGTTACAACTACAACTTCAGCGAATCTTCCCCCATTTTTGTTCGTTCTCGTCGTGCTGGTGATCAGTGCGGCATTATTTTAAATATTCATGCGTATCGTGCGAATGTGCAACGAACGCTACCGAGGAAGCCTCGATCATAGAAAGTTGATGTCACTGTTGATTGTGAGAGACTGATCCACGCAACGTTGCCACGGCGTAATGGACCTTGGGAAATCAACAAAAAAAGAAGAAATCTAGTCGAATTTTGAAAAGATGTGTCGAAGCACAGTGAGCCAGCCTATTAAGTATGGACTTCATTTCGTTGGAATTTGGCCGGGCACACCGTTTCCGGGTTTGCGGAAATTTTTTTGGGTGTTGTCTACGACTCTGTGCCAAATTTATCAGTACAAGTATGTGATCACGCATTTCACAGCCGACGGACTCATGGATATGGTGAACTGTTTGTGCTTTGCTCTGCCGTACACTATGACGATGGTCAAATTAATTATTGTTTGGACGAACCACGGGTAAGTCGAATGGTTCTGATTACCACGGACGAAAATGTTGGATGAAGAAGCATCGTTCAGAAAGGAATAAAAAAATCTTTTCATTTAATAAAAAAAAAAACAAGGGGATTCCTGATTACAGTGAAATAAAATTTTAATTGGCTTGCAACCAATGAACAATATTTTGCATAAAGATCATACGATTAGCCGAGGATTGTAAACGCATAGTCTTTTTCTTGCTCAAAGTATTATTGTTACGGTAGTTAGGTGTCTGCAATGACGGTGTCACCGCTCTTTCAAACAGTCATAACTTCGTTAACTCAAGGAGTTTAGTTCTTTGAAGAAATGCAAACAACAAATAGATTTTCCGCGGAGGTTTCGCGCTAATTTGAAAGTGGTATTTTTTGGGTGTTGGTAATTCTGCCCCTAAAAGCAATCGTTTACGATAGAACCATTAGGCTAATGGGTTCCGTCCCGCTTCTGTGTTTACGTATCAATGTAATTCTCAGTTGAAGGAAGCTGGCGGTGGCTTTATTAACGATATCTCGTAGCGTGCTATGCGAAATTTTATCGACCATGGAGGAAGATTGTGCGAAGTATGCCGTCGTCGATGCAAACAATGCGATCTCGAAAACAGCGAATCTTTCGCATCGTTTAACGGGCACACTCGGTTTCTTCTTTCTGGCTGCTGTGAGCTGTCACTCGGCTACCATTCTCGCGATTCCACGATCGAACAACCCGACGGATGAACAGCTTGTCATGAGCATGGATTTGCCATTCGACGTTAACGGATCTCCGACTTACGAGATCGTGATCACCGCGCAAGTTATTCATCTGACGGCGGCTGCGTACACGTTTGGGCTGTTCAGTACTTTGCTCTTAATGATGGTAAGCTCGCGAGATGTTTATTTAACAATGATTCTTATTTGGTAAGTATTTCAAGCAGAGATTGTACAAAATAATAGAACTTCTTAACAGTAGAACTACCGAGTAATAAATACAACCGATGAATATTGCTTTGTAACGATGACAAGACTACATCTGTTCAAACCTAATACCATTTTTATTCTAACATGTGCTTCGATGAAGAAGTTTATTCAAAAAATTCTGATGAAAACATTTTTATGATTTCAGTAATTGTGAAAGAGAAAATTAGGAACCAGTCATTTTGACTGGTTCGGTAGTTGTAGTGTTAATAGGGTCTATTTGAAAGAAGCTTTTTCTTAACACGTTGACTGCCATGTCACCCATATGTGGGTGTCGGAATTATTTGTCCAAGTTTTAAAATGAATTTTTACGTTAATATATTAATTGTTCCAAATTTTATTAGGATCTGTAACATGCAAGAAAGTTAGAGGACTATTCAATATCATACATTTAATTTTTTTCAATTTTATTTCATTAGATAACTTACTTTGATTTTATGGAATTTTTGAGGTTTCAAGTTTGGCAATGAAAGTGTTAAAGAATCCTTTTCATCAATGAGGGCAGATGAAGAAAGATTTTAGTTTGAATAGAACTTGTAAAATGAGCAAATTTTTCTGTAACAGGGATATTTTGTTATATTTAATTTGTTCCTCAATCGATCATTGTCACAACTACTGTTCAATGGATGCGACGATATTAAATCAGCATTACTGTTCATTTCAAAGCTTGTGCGTGTGTTTTTCGCACGAAACTTGGAATTTTTAATAAACGTTTTAACTTCCATGAGAATACTTGCTAATATAAATTCCTTTCAGTTCAGACTCATAATTAGAAATATAATGATGTCGCTACTTTTAGATACTCCACGTAGGCTGTGTCATTGACATATTGTGCGATGTACTGGCACACGTGTCTGCGGAAGAGACAAGACAATTACGATTCGTTGCTGCCGGACATCAGCAGGTTATCCTGTTCACAGAGAAAATTGAACAGCTCTTTACATACATATCTTTCTGCCAACTTCTGTCGAACACTTTGGTCACATGCTGTCTAGGATTTCTTGCTATAACAGTGAGTGACGACGATCTCGTAATTTATGTACACACTGTGTGATATTGATATGCTTTAACCCTCCGTACGCAATGCCGGAGTATATGTACAATTTTTTTCCGGTATAACGCTTCTTATTTCCAAATAAGAAAATCGCTGTCTCCTCTTCTTCTTCATTCGAAACAGAACGAAAGCCGGTCCCAAGCCACCGCCTTATATCGAAAGAAAACTAAAACATCGGCGTGGGTCAGAAATGACCCCGGCCTGGAGTTCGAGGGTTAACACGTTGAAGACAAACAGCAATTTATTTCGTAAAATAGAAACTGAGAAGTTAAAATTTATGATGTTAATTACCTTCTCAATCCTCTTGCATTTTTAATAGCTGAATGAATTTTGAATTTTCGGGAAATGATTCTGCCAGCCAAATATTGGTAAAATGGCAGCCAACGTGTTATCCCTTTGCACTTCTATGTCGAGCCCAAGGCGACATTTAACAGGTGTTTACATACTTCCGGAGGGCAATGCGAGAAAGAAATTTTAATAACACATTAAAATTTGAAGATGAAGTCGCGAGTATTGGGTGTTCGAAAAGAGTAATGTGGTTTTTCTATTAGAGATGATTTTTATTTTACAAACACATCGATTTCACGTTACAACTGCTGGGCGAAAGTATACTCGTTTGAGCGTCCAATGAAAACCGTGCGAAGCCTGAATAACTGCAGTCTTGTTATTTTTAAAACTCGAACTAGTTACTTTTAGTGCACGGCAGTTCCAGCGTTAATCCATGCGAATTTTTTCCAGAACCTAATAGGATACAATAGTTAAACTTTCGCGACACTGCGAGGAAACTCATTTTATAGGATTGTCCTAAAGGCCTCCGACAAACAGTTCCACTGGAACTAACAATGAGCTCTCCGTTAATCTTTTAGTACATATATACGTGTATATGTATACCACCATCCTCCCCCTCCCCCCTCTCACGAAGTGTTTCAACGAGTACCGGGAGCGACTTGTACATATGTGCACGCGATACGTGTCTGCACGAGAACGATTTTGTATTTCAGGCATTAGAAACAGAAAATGGACTTCCTCTGCTGTTCAAATTTTTCTCCGCCTACGCTGCCATTTGTTTGGAAATATTCATTTACTGCTTCGCCGGAGAGTACCTCAACATTAAAGTAATTCAATTTGATAAATTACACCAAACTTGGTGCAAGTGCGATGGCCAGAGTGTTTGAACTAAGTTATAAAATTTCAAATTGGCCATTGTTCTTGCACCACCTTAAGCTAAATAATCTAATAAATAAGCAATTTTTCAACTAGTAGAAAACAAGTGGTTCCTCAAATTTTATGATAAAATATTAATGTTGAAGAGGCATACATTGTTTTTAAACAAATACAGACGGATTTGCTCTCTATCACGTTAATGTTTCTTTAAAATTATATTTTCGTTTGTTTGTCAGAGTCAGATGATAGTCGACGCAGCATACCAACTATCATGGTACGAGCTGCAACCTAATACCAGTCGGCAATTAGTACTTTTAATCCTAAAGTCTCAAAGAGGATTGCCGCTAACTTTTGGAAAATTTTCAAACCTTAGTTTGGATAGCTTTACCAGTGTAAGTTCTTCGCAATTTATTTACAACAATATTAATACCATTTAGTAGCGATCAAATTTGTAACATTTGTAAACTGACCACCACTTGTTCTTAACAATTTGTTCTCTATGTTCCGTAGATCATGAAAGCATCGGCGTCATACATGTCAATCCTACTTGCAATCTCTTAAACGTACGTCACATACTTTCTATACGTAACGTACCATAATTTAGAAACTAGAAAGAAATTAGCAAATCCAGATAGAACATTTAGAACACTATAATGCACGTAACCTAGTGCGCACTCTTAGAGTACCGATCATTGGAAATAAATACCATTCATTAAACAATATATCAGTTTGCTCGAATTGATTTAACCAGTTTCTTTAATATTATTATATATTTGTTTCGTATAACTAATATCAATTAATATTATAATAAAAATCACACACCATCTAAGTAAGTCCAATCTTGTCATTTTTGTAAGACAGCGTCAGGTTCACTGGTCGGCAGGCTTATTGTTGGTTATTGAGATGTAACATAAGTTCGTTCGGTTGCAAATATAATCAACCTCAAATTTTACCAGTTTAATTGTGACTCATTGCAAATGCAGCCAAGCATGTGATTAAAGGAAAACGATTTATAGTCGAGAATTTTGAACAATTATGATTCATAAAATGATATTAAAAATTTATGTTACGACTCGACACTTTTGTTTCCCACGTTCACACAATTCGTATGCTACCATAGTCAGTCGCTGAGGATATAAATATAATCTTTGAAAATTCAACTTACATGGTGCTTTGAAGCGTTGCCAGCTGTTCCCTCGCGACCCTCATCCTTTCTGAATAAATCCATGTTCATATGGACGATATTCTGCAACAGAAAAGAAACCAATGTTTCAGCTCCTCTTTAACCTTCGCGCGACAGTTCATAGACCTCGGAGACACAGATTTTTATCTCCAGAAGTATTTTTTCTTCAATGTATCAAATCTGACCGCATCAATTTAACACGATGCTGCCTGTGGTCTCTCTGTTTCATGGAAATCGTTCGCCAGCGCAGTGAACCAGAAACTACCACCTCAACAAATCCCCCCTTGTCTGGTACAAACCCGTAATCATAGCAGTATTATTTCGAGTATTCATGAAGGTCATGCGTGCGCGCATCAAATGGCAGAAACATGGCATCCGCGTGCTCTTTTTCACATTATTTTGAATATAGTTCCCAGTTCACCGTAGGAAGTTGAACAAGCGTTACCGAGCACGCCGCCGACAAAGGTTCGATCGCAATCGACCTTGAGGAACCGAAGAAAAGCGAAAGCTGAGAAAATAGAGATCGACATGTTGCGCGAAATGTTCCGGAGTGCGGATAACAAATCGATTCAGTTAGGACTTCACGTTGTTACTGTTTGGCCGGGTACACTGTTTCCGGTTGTATGACGGTCCTATCGCTAATCGGTCAGTGTATGTACGTGGGTTTCTTTATACCGCCAGCATTTCGAAACTGTTCGCTTGCTTGAGTTTTATTGTCGCCTACAATCGTCAAATTATCATCAATTATCGTCAAATTAGGTGTCACGTGGATGTATCGTGGGTGAGTTGGGATGGTACCATTTATCATGGATCAGAGCAAATTCCATCGAAACAATTATTTTTAAATCGATCAATTTTGTATGTGTAAGCGCATCGTTAGTGTGTAGACTTCAAGGTCAATTTACGCTATACGGCTCGAACCGGCACGACAAAACACTTTTTTAAATGGAACCGTTCACACTTGTACTGCACGGACCGGCACGGACCTGCACAGACAGGCATGGACCTGCACGGACAGGCATGAACCTGCACGGAGCGGCACGTGGACCTGCACGGAGCGGCACGTTCCGTCAACGGAACGAACCGGCACCGACCAACATTATCTTGAAGAGGTATTTAATCACTTTCCTGCACGTAATAGTACATAATAGAAGAAATTATTGGTAATTATTTACTTTAGGGGCTTCCTCACCGATTTTGATGACCTTGAAATATGTTGTCAAGGTCATGATTCTGAACAACTTTTTCCTATACATGTTACCGCCGCTCAGCTTTAGTTTCCGAGATATTTGCAAAAAAGTTTCAACATCTCAAAAAGTGATCGGAGTAGGTGTGGGTTAAATCGATTGTGATGACCTTGAAATATGTTGTCAAGGTCATCATTCTGAACAACTTTTTCCTATATATGTTACCGCCGCTCGCCTTTAGTTTACGAGATATTTGCAAAAATGTTTCAACATCTCGAAAAGTGATCGGAGTAGGTGTGGGTTAGGGTTAGGGTTAGAATTAACAGATTTCTTAACAGATTTCTATTTGAAGTGGTGTATATTTAATAACACCATTTTTTTTTTACTAATTTTAAAATTACATTGTGTTTTTATACGTCTTTTGTTTCGATTTCTAATGTAACTAGTATTATGGCATCGAAAAATTAAGTTTTCGCGATCAAGTAGTATATTTTCGTTGCACTTGATACAATTCATCGTGGCATGGATCACTTTACTGTTAACTAAAAAATCTATCAACTTTTCTTGATTGTTGCAGATATCCAAGAATTCGTATAGTTTCATGCTTAATACTCAGAACAGACAAGACAGTGGGTCTCAACTAATTGAAGTCGTTTTAAGTTGTGGCCATAATTTAAAATCTAACCCACACCTACTCCGATCACTTTTTGAAATGTTGAAACATTTTTGCAAATATCTCGTAAACTAAAGGCGAGCGGCGGTAACATGTATAGGAAAAAGTTGTTCAGAATCATGACCTTGACAACATATTTCGAGGTCATCAAAATCGGTGAGGAAGCCCCTAAAGTAAATAATTACCAAATTATTTAATTATATTATTCGTGATAATTTGGAAATTGCTGTTATCAGTGAAAAATGTATTAACACATTCGCGACCGCTGACGTGAATTCACGTCATCTTAAATTCTATTCCTGATTATTCAGTATAATAATAGGTGGTCTATTGTCTACCTATAAAGCAAGTATACGAATTATAAAAATCTTTTTATTTTAAACGACACATAATTGCAACATTGATATTTCAAAACAAATTTTATCATTTTTATCCTTACTTTAGCGATACAAGTTTGCGGCAACCAGCTTCAGAATTTCATTATTTTCGCCGGTACTCAGTTATTAGAAACGGAAAAAATTTGCCGGTCGCGAATGTGTTAAGATGTGTTTCATTGTTAATTTGTAATTCTTAAAAGATTAGTGAGTTGTCATAGGACAGTTGATGCGCTAACTTGTCACTTTTCGCGTAGGTTTGCGAGCTCTATTGTTTTTGTCGCGCGCAATTTACGCGACGTTTACAGTGCAATCATTCCCTGTCAAAGTCAGCCGTGCACAATGTAGCAGCTTATTCCGCCGATACTGTTTGTGTAAGGTCACAGACGTGTCATCTCGGGACGCAATGCCGCTCTTGCGATGCCACAGACGAGTAAACACGCGGCTTCCGTTTTTGTACTGCCTAGGGTCACTTAGCTTGCTTCTATGTTGTGCTACCTCTGGCGTCAAATGATTTGCTACCTCTGGCGTCCGAGGGAGAAATGAAAGCTGAATCACAACTTTCTTTACACTATAATAACGCTTTCATTATCATTGAATTTAGAGGAAAACATTTTTACGTCTAGCAGTTTTGCCTTCGCATGCGAAACTTCAAATCAACGCGACATCTCAGTAAATCAATTTAACATTATCTTGTGGGTCCCCTGTCTGCTGCTGCTACATTTTTTATGGAAATCGATGGTCAGCGCACCAAGCAAGAACTTTAGCATAAACAAATCCTCCCTCGTCTTTTCCTGCTCTCGACAAACCCGTAATCATTGCGGTGTTATTTCGAATATTTATGAAGATCGTGCGAGTGCGCTTCGAGCATTTTTTCCATATTGTTTTCGACAAAGTTTACAGTCTGTCGCAATAAGATCAGCTAACACTACCGAGTGTACTATCGAGAAACGTGGTTCGGTCATAATGGACTTTGTGGAACCGAAGAGAAGTGAAATTTAAGAAGTAAAACGGGGATATAAATTCTAAGTGAAATGAGATTTCGAAGTACAGTTAGCCAATCGATTAAATATGGACTTCGTATCGTTGGTGCCTGGCCTGGCACACCGTTTCCAGGTTTTCGTAAATTCCTTTGGATTTTGTTCACGGTTATACCCCTATTTTATCAGTATATGTACGTGATTAGGCATTTCCATTCCGAAAGGCTCCCACAACTGTTTGACTGTTTCGTTGTAATTATCTTGTATATTTTAATGCTTGTTAAATTAGTTGTCGTGTCGGTGAATCATGGGTAAGTTGTTCCGCAGTGGGTATTGTTTATTACTGTGGATTTCTATGCAAAGTGAACATGTTCGAAGTCGATTGCAAGCAACAGAAATTAGATAAAAAGAAATTTTTGTTTTTAACGATTTTCTTGAGTCTCGAATGGCGCAACAATTGTTTACAGTTTTCATTTCCAAGATTGCTATCTCCATCATTGAGTTCCTCGTCCCATCTTCAAAATATTTATTTTATCAACTTCGTAACACAAGCAGAGTTCTTATCTCAAGCAGACTTCCCGTAAAATCGATGTATAGTACTAAAACATGCAGTTTCATTAAAAAGCAGAATGCATTTGCATTTTTTAGGCAAAAGGTGTTTTTATAAAAATTGAAGTTCCCAGACAATCGTGCGTTCTATAATATTTTTGTGCAATTCTTTTACGTCAGATTCAAATAATCTCACATTCCAATTCATCATGTCTATTGTCACCCTTAGAGGGATCAAAGAAGTCGCATCTTTTTCTTTGTCTCAAATTCGGTGCATAATGAGGCAATACATACCAACTATTGCTAGTATCTGCTTATATGGTTAGTTCCTTCAGACACTTTGTATTTAAAAGCAGGCATTTATGATTGAAACCAATGGGACAGTTGGTTTCATTCTAGACGACTGGTGGCTTTAATAACGATGTCTCGCAGTTTGTTACGCGACATTTTAACATCTATGGAGGAAGATTGTGTTAAATATTCCGTTGACGATTCAAAGAAGTTGATATCGAATGCAGCGGACCTTTGTCAACTTGTAACGAAGACGATTGTCATTTTCTTTGCGGTGAACACAGTTTTTTTTGCAACTGCTACTCTCACAGCTCAACGTTCTAACGATACTATATCTCGTCGTCTCCTTCTGAGCATGGATTTGCCTTTCGATACCGTCGATTCTCCAAATTATGAGCTCGTGGTGACTCTACAATTTATTAGCTGTATGGCAACATCGTATGCATATAGTACTTTTACTGCTCTTTTTTTAATGATGGTAAGTATAAATGACTTTAATTACGTGAGAATTATGTTAGTATTATGTATTACGGATGTTGGGTTGTATCTTTGCCAATTTATTGTGACCACCTATTGTATTGTTACCAGTAGGTTTTTATAAATATATATGTATTTAAAAATATTTTTCTATGGTACGTCTATTTTAGGTACTTCATATGGGATGTCACATTGACATATTATGCAACGCAATGACAAAAATTACATCTTCTAAAGACGAGAAGCATTTTCGGTTCGTTGCTGTGAAACATCAAGAACTCATCCTTTTTTCAGAGCGAACTGAGGAACTCTTTACATTCATATCTTTGGCTCAACTTATGACGAACACTATAGTTTTATGCTGTCTAGGATATCTTTTTGTAATAGTAAGTAATGTTGTTTTCGTGGTTTGTGATTGGTCAGTCAACAGGTATTTGCTCGTGTGTATTAATTGATAAAACGAAATACGTTTCATGACATCCTGTCGAATCAATTGGACTATGCATAATCTAATTAATAGTTCCCTGAAGAAATCAATAAATGATTTTTTTGATGGAACTGATTCTTTTTTTGGCATTTCAATACTTGTACATATGATACTTTATGTAAAAAAACATTTTCATACTGCAGGGGCTGCGAACTGGATGCGAGATTGCATTACTGGTGAAGTTTGCTTTTTCGTATTTTGCGATTTGCATGGAAATATTCTTATGTTGCTTCGCTGGAGAATACCTCAACGTTAAGGTACGTTGTTCAGAATGTTTTAATAAAAAACTGTTTATATTCTCCAATACTTTTGGAGATAATCTACTGTAATAATACTTTTAGACACTAGTATAGTAGTATCATCTTAATTTAACTCTTCTTATTATCTTAAAATTATGTACTACGAAAAATGTATTGTCATGTCTCCAGTTATTTGTCGACAACATGGTCCATACAACTTATTCGTTTGTAGTACTGCCGCAGTTTTACAATACTTGGAGAATACATACCGATTTTCATAAATTTGGATTATCTTCCAGTTCTTAAACAATTTTGTGTACCAAGAAATATGTTTATAATAAAAGTATCTTTTATCCTTTAGAACGACATGATTGTTGAGACAGCATATCAAATATCTTGGTACAACTTGCAGCCTTCAACGAGTCGACAAGTTATACTCTTACTTTTGAGATCTCAGAAAGGATTCCAGTTGACTTTCGGAAAATTCTCAGCCCTTAGTTTGGACACCTTCACTTCGGTGAGGTTTTTAAATGTCGTCTGTGTCAGTATTGGTCGTTAATCATGAACAATTTTCTTATTTTTAAAGTACTTCTGTCTTTTGTGTTCGTAGATTATGAAAGCGTCAGCGTCTTACATGTCAGTATTTCTTGCAATGTCTTAAGCGCAACACTTGAATAATTACAAGGGAATTAGCAGTTCTAAAGTAACACCTTTAGAATACAGAACACATAAGTAGGTGAGCACAGCTGAAATACAAATCCAAATCGGAGGCAGCACCATAAATTAAACATCGGGGAACATATTTGTATGAACTGATATAACTTTTTCAGGTCACCTGTTCGTCACAGGTGTGTGCTTCACATAATAAGGTGCTTAATCTCCAGTCAAATGTTAATGTAATGTTTAAATATAATGATGTTTGAAAATTCAATTTATATCACACGTTGTAGTAATTTTAAGATCTTTCTTACTAACACTCATCTCTTCGGAACAATATCATTTTCTACGTTCGTACTCCGCGAGGAGAATGAAACCGATATCTATACTTTTCTTGAACTATAATGACGCTACAATTTCATTGGAGGTCGAAGAAAAGATTTATATGCCTACAATATATTTCTTGGAATACGAAACTTCAATTCGATTTCGAAGCATATCAATTTAACATCATCTTGCCCACCTTGCGTCGTCGCCGACTGCATTTTTTATGGAAATCGCTGATCAATGCCGGCAAGCAGAAACTTCGACTACAACAAATTTTTCCTTCGTGTTCTCCTGTTCCAGGGAAACCCGTAATTATTTAGAATATTCATGCAGATCATGCGTGCGGCGCAACAAACGGAAGATTGCTTTTGCATGCTTCTCTCTTCGCATTAAAGTTTTCAGTCTGTCGTTCGAAGTTCAGGAAGCGCTATCGATTGTGCTCTTGATAAACGCGAAGATCATAATGCCCTTTGCGGAATAAGGGAAAGGTGGAATTTAAGAGATAAAAACCGGGACATCAATTTTCTGCGAAATGATATTTCGGAGTACAGTCAGTGAATCCATTAAGTATGGCCTTCATATCGTTGGTGCTTTGCCTAGTGCTAAATTGCCGGTTTACAATAAATTCTTTTGGATGACGTGTACGGCCATATCCCTATTTTACCAGTACATGTACGTGATCACACACTTCAATTCCGAAGGGCTCCCAAAACTGTTTGACTGCTTCACCTTGATTTTCACGTATTTTTTGCTGTTTCTTAAGTTAACCGTTGTGTCGTTGAATCGTGGGTAAGTTATTTCGTAGCGGGCATTATTCGTTACTGCGGATTTCCATGCAAAGTGAAAATGTTCGTGGTCGATTGCAAGCAACAGAAATTAGATAGGAATGAAATTTTTGTTCTTAATTATTCTAGCAAGTATCAAATGGTGTGACGATTTCCTTACGTTCTTCTGAAGCCTTCACGGTTTTGTATTTAACCAATCCATTTTTGCTATAATCGCATGACGTCCGCAGTCTATTTATTACAGATGACGGCAAAATTTGTTCGGCAAAATTTTATTATATGTTTACCCTCATGTTGTCCCTCTTGCATTTTTGTGAATGTCTGACACTTTTTTTATTATTTTTTTAAGCGTTTTACTTGCGTCGAGTTTGCGAAAGCAATCATTGTCTGTTATAGCTTTTGCATAGAACAGCAATCTATAAGGAAGCTATACAATGCTTCCTGCAATTCTACAGTGCAATTCTTTTCTGTCAAATTCGAATAATCTCACGTTCCAAATTCATCACGTTCATCTTCACCTTTAGAGGGTTCAAAGAGGTCGCATATTTTTCATTGTCTTGAATTCGGTGCAGAATGAGGCAATACATACCAAGTATTGCTAATATCTGCTTATATGGTTAGTTTATTCGGACACATTGTATCTAAAAGCAGTCATTTATGATTGAAATCAATGGGACAGTTGGTTTCATCCTAGACGGCTGGTGGCTTTAATAATGATGTCTCGCAGTGTGTTACGCGACATTTTAACGTCTATGGAGGAAGATTCTGTTAAATATTCTGTCGACGATTCAAAGAATTTGATATCGAATGCAGCGGACCTATCGCAAAGTGTATCGAGAACAGTTATTATCATCTACGTGGCGTCCGCAGGTTTTTACGCAGCTACCACTCTCGCAGCGCCACATTCTAACGACACTGTACCTCGTCGTCTTCTTTTGAACATGGACTTGCCTATCGACACCGTCAAGTCCCCTAATTACGAACTGGTGGTGATGCTACAAGTTATTAGCATATTGATGACTTCGTACGCGTACAGCATTTTTAGTGCTCTCCTTTTGATGATGGTAAGTTGTCTTCTGATTTTAACTAGAAAAAGGAGAAAATCTATGTTAACATTATCACACATTTTTCGGCCGTGCTTTAATCCATTCGTTGTTTTATTTGTCATATTATTACTAGTTTAGTTAATACAAAAATCTGGAACTCTTATAGGCTAGATATTTGGGACATATATCGAGTAAAGACTGCATCATGAGTAGACTGCCGATCTTTATGCAAAATATCAATTGCGCACAGACGCTGCGATGTCTTTCTTCTCCTTAATCATTTGAGTAGGTCGAATGTAATGTATTGATACACTTCGATTTTTTAAACGTTTCTGCTGTTTCAAATTACTGTTACTCATTTTTGTTATAAATGCATAAAATCCGCAATCTAATCGTGAAATATTTTTCTATGGTGCGAATAATTTTTTTAACAACGGCACGACTACTTTAGATAGTTCACATGGGATGCCACATCGATATATTATGTCTTGCAATGTCGAAAATTTCATCTTCTAAAGACGAGAAACAATTTCGATTCGTTGCTGTAAGACATCAAGAACTCATCGCGTTTTCGGAGCGGATTGAACAACTCTTCACGTTCATATCTTTCGGGCAACTTATATCGAACACTATAGTCTCATGCTGTCTAGGATATCTTGTTATAGTGGTAAGTAATGTTTTCTACAGTACTGCTATGTGTTGTTGCTATACTCTGTGCTCGTGCATATTCGTGCATGTTCGCAGAATATGTAAAATATTTTAAAGTACGTCTGGAAAAATTTGTACATAAAGCTACAAAATAATTTATCTAAAAACACGTTTATGTTTCAGACAATAGAGGATGGTAGTGAATTTTCCCAACAGATAAAGTTTATCGTCTGCTATCTTGCAATTTGTATAGAAATATTCACGTATTGCTTTGCTGGAGAGTACCTCAGCGTTAAGGTAAATTTTTTAGAATTGTTTACCGTTGTTAATTTCCATAGGAAATCATATAAAAAGTATATATTCAAACTACGTCCTCCTTGAGATGTTTCCACCATTGCATTTTAATTCGAAAATTTTCTAACTCTAATTTGCATCTTTTGTGTTAAAATGTATGAACATATTAAATTAACAAAATTATGTTTTGTCTAAAATGTGTTTTTAAAAAGTGTTCTTAAATAAGAAGCACTTTCCATTGTATCTGGCACCTAAAGTTTCTTTTGTTCTTTAGAACGACATGATTGTGGAAGCAGCATACCAAATATCTTGGTACAACTTGCAGCCCTCTATGAGTCGACAAGTAATACTGTTACTTTTGAGATCTCAGAAAGGATTGCGTCTAACTTTTGGCAAATTTTCCGCCCTTAGTTTGGAAACCTTCACTTGGGTAAGACTTTTAAATTTCATCTGTGTTCGTAAAGGGCACTCTTTGCGAGCAATTTTTGTGCAGATAAAGTTCACGATACTCATAAAACAAGCTCCAATTAATTGCAGTAAATCATTCTGGTTTCCATATTCCTAGATTATGAAAGCGTCGGCGTCTTACATGTCGGTATTCCTTGCTATGTCTTGAAAGCAACGCTTCGCAATTGTTCCATCTGTAGTGCATTGTAATTGAAACATTACAAAGGAATTAACAGCTTGAAATGTAGGTGAGTACCACTAAAATATAAAAATAAATAACGAAGAAACATCACGAATGAGACATGCTCACAAATAAAAGCAAAAGATGCTTGTATGGACTAACATAATTCTTTCCAGGCCATCTGATCACCACAGGCATGTGTTAAAGACGCTACGGTACTTTCCCTTTAGTCAAATGATAATGTATACAAATGAAAAAATCAAATAGAATATTTGAAACTCCAACTTACGTTGCATTTTGTAGTTACAGTAACTGTTTTCTCGCAAACACTTGTCCCTTTGGAAAAAAAAAAAATGATTTGCTACCTCAGTCGTCGAAGGGAGAAATGAAAGCAGTATCACAACTTTCTTTACACTATAATAACGCTATCATTATCATTGAATTTAGAGGAAAACATTTCTACGTCTAGCAGTTTTTCCTTTGTATGCGAAACTTCAGATCAACGCGACATCTCAGTAAATCAATTTAACATGATCTTGTGGGTCCCCTGTCTGCTGCTGCATTTTTTATGGAAATCGATGGTCAGCGCACCAAGCAAGAACTTTCGCATAAACAAATCCTCCCTCATCTTTTCCTGCTCTTGACAAACCCGTAATCATTGCGGTGTTATTTCGAATATTTATGAAGATCGTGCGAGTGCGCTTCGAGCATTTTTTCCATATTGTTTTCGACAAAGTTTACAGTCTGTCGCAATAAGATCAGCTAACACTACCGAGTGTACTATCGAGAAACGTGGTTCGGTCATAATGGACTTTGTGGAATCGAAGAAAAGTGAAATTTAAGAAGTAAAACGGGGATATAAATTCTAAGTGAAATGAGATTTCGAAGTACAATTAGCCAATCGATTAAGTATGGACTTCGTATCGTTGGTGCCTGGCCTGACACACGGTTTCCAGGTTTTCGTAAATTCCTTTGGATCTTCTTCACAGTTATACCTCTATTTTATCAGTATATGTACGTGATTAGGCACTTCCGTTCTGAAGAGCTCCCACAACTATTTGACAGTCTCGCTGTAATTTTCACGTATATTTTAATGCTTGTTAAATTAATTGTTGTGTCGATGAATCATGGGTAAGTTATTCCGTAGTAGATATTGTTCATTCCTGCAGATTTCTATGCAAAGTGAACATGTTCGAAGTCGATTGTAAGCAACAGAAATTAAATAGTAGTATAGCAATAAAATATGCAGTTCTATTAAAAAGCAGAATGCATTTGCACTTTTTAGGCGAAGGGCGTTTTTATAAAAATTTAAGCTCCCAGACAATCGAACGTTCTATAACATTCTCGTGCAATTTTTTTTCTGTCGAATTCGAATAATCTCATTTTCCAATTCATCATGTTCATAAACCTTAGAGCGATTGAAGAATTCGCATAATTTTTATTGTCTCAAATTCGGTGCACAATGAGGCAGTGTATACCGAGTATTGTTAATATCTACTTATATGGTTAGTTTATTCAGACACTTTGTATCCAAAAGCAGTCATTTATGTGGCTTTAATAACGATGTCTCGCAGTGTGTTGCGCGACATGTTAACATCTATGGAGAAGGATTGTGTCAAATATTCTGTCGACGAATCAAAGAATTTGATATCGAATGCAGCGAACCTTTGTCAAGTTGTAACGAGGACACTTGTTATTGTCTATGTTGGGAACACAGTTTTTTATGCAGCTACTAGTCTCGCAGCTCCATATTCTAACGATACTATGCCTCGACGTCTTCTTATGAGCATGGATTTGCCTTTCGACACCGTCGAATCGCCAAATTATGAGCTCGTGGTGGCTCTACAAATTATTAGCTTTATGTCGATATCGTATGTGTACAGTATTTTTACAGGTCTTCTTTTAATAATGGTAAGTGTATTGTGACCACCTATTGTATTGTTACTAGTAGATTTTTATGAGTATATGGATTTTAAAATATTTTTCTGTGGTACACCCATTTTAGATATTTCACATGGGATGTCATATTGAAATATTATGCCACGCAATGACAAAAATTGCATCTTCTAAAGACGAGAAGCATTTTCGGTTCGTTGCTGTGAGACATCAAGAACTCATCCTGTTTGCGGACCGAATCGAGGAACTTTTTACATTCATATCTTTGGCTCAGCTTATGTCGAACACAATAGTTTTATGCTGTCTTGGATATCTTTTTGTAATAGTAAGTAATATTGTTTTCGTGGTTGTGTGTGGCCAGTCAACAGGTATCTGTTCGTGTGTACTAATTGATGGAACGAAACACGTTTCGTGACGTCATATCAAATCAGTTGGACCATGCATAACGCTGAAAAAATTAATTATCGAATTTTGTAATGGAGCCGATTGTTTTTTTTATTAGGAATCGTAAATCTTGTACATGTGATAATTTATCTTAAAAAACATTTTCGTATTGCAGGGGCTACAAAATGGAAGCGATTTTGCAGAATTGGTGAAGTTTGCTTCTTGCTATGTTGCGATTTGCATAGAAATATTCATATGTTGCTTCGCTGGAGAGTACCTCAACGTTAAGGTAAGTTGTTCAGAATTTTTAAATAAAAAACTGTTTATATCTAGAATACTTTCGGGGATAATCTACTGTAACAATACTTCTAGACACCCTGAAAAGTAGTACTATCTTAATATAACTCTTCTTTGACATGTTATCATCATTGACTTTTACTTACTTTTAATTTAGTGTGTTGTTATAAAAATATTAGGTTGTTCTAAAAGTTTGATTCCTTTTCGATTAATGCGTAATGCGTTCTTTATAAGTCCAATAATGTAGGTAAATAAGAAAAAGCTTGGGAATTAATAAAACATTAATGAACAAATATTAAAAATGTGTATGTATATTGGGGAAAAATACTTTTTGGACGACCTAATATAACCTTATTAGATGAATAAAATTATGTACTACGAAAAATGTATTGTCATGTCTCCAGTTTTTTGTCAACAACGTGTTCCATACAATATACTAGTACTGCAGTTTTTAGTACTGCTGCATTTTTGCAATGCCTGGGGAATACTGATTTTCACAAGTTTGGATTAACTTCCAGTTCTTAAACAATTTTGCGTACCAAGAAATATGTTTATAATAAAAGTGCCTTTTATCTTTTAGAACGACATGATTGTTGAAACAGCATACAAAATATCTTGGTACGACTTGCAGCCTGCAACGAGTCGACAAGTTATGCTCTTACTTTTAAGATCCCAGAAAGGATTCCAGTTGACTTTCGGAAAATTTTCATCCCTTAGTTTGGACACCTTCACCACGGTGAGATTTTGTAAATGTCGTCTGCGTCAGTATTGGTCGTTAATTGTGAATAATTTTCTTATTTCTGAACTATTTCCGTCTTCTGTGCCCATAGATTATGAAAGCGTCAGCGTCTTACATGTCAGTGTTTCTTGCGATGTCTTAAGCACAACACTTGAATAATTACAAGGGAATTAGCAGTTCTAAAGTAACACCTTTAGAATACGGAACACATAACTAGGTGAGCACAGGTGAGGTATAAAACCAAATCAGAGGCACCATAAATTAAAAACGGGGAAAATGCTTGTATGAACTGGTATAACTTTTTCAGGTCACCTGTTCGTTACAGGTGCTACACATGCTAAGGTGCTTAATCTCTAGTTAAATGTTAATGTGTCAAAAAGAAAAGTTAAAATACATTTGAAAGTTCAAGTTACCATTCCAATCTCCGATGATTGAAATTTCTTTCTTGCCGGCGGCGCTCATCTCCTTCGAATAAAATCGTATTATGTGTTCTGCGACATAAATGAAACCGATATTTCAGATATTCTCGAACCATAATAACGTTATTACGGGACACGGAAAAAATCAATTTCATTTCCAGAAGTTTTCTCCCTGCGTTCGATATAACTTCTGACTAAATCAATTTTACATGATCCTGGCTGTCGTGCATCGGCTCCTGCATTTTTCATGGAAATCGTTGTCCACTGGAGGAAAGCAGGGACCGCAACTTCAACAAATTCGCTCCTGCCTCTTCCTGTTCTTGGGGAAACCTGTAATCACCGCGGTGACATTATTTAGAATATTCATGCAGATCATGCGTGCGCGCATCAAACGGCCGGAGGACTGCTTTCGCGGGCTTTTATTTTTTGCACAGTTCTCGAGGAAATTTTCAGTATATTGTAGGAAGTTGGTGAAGAACCACCGAGCACAGGTGAATGCAGTGCTTACTGGTCGTGAAAGTGGCAAAGATTCGTTTATAATGGAATTTGAGAATTCAGGGGCTGGCGGAATTTAAAAAAGAAAAACGTGAATTCAACAGTTTCATGTGGAATGATGTCTCGAAACACAATTAGCCAGTCTGTCAAATATGGGCTTCATTTCATTGGCATTTGGCCGGGCACACCTTTCCCAGTTTTACGAAAATTTTTTTGGTTGCTGTCTACTGTTTTTTGCCAAATTTATCAGTACAAATACATGATTACTCACTTTAAGACTGAGGGCTTTATTGAGATGATCGACAGCTTGAGTCTTGCCTTGACGTACAGTTTGATGATCGGTAAATTAATTGTTGCTTGGATTAATCATGGGTAAGTGAGGGATATTTTATCGTCTACTTTGGAATGGCATTCCATGCTAGTTGAATGTTATTGTTCTAATTATTACATCTAATTTTATAGCCCCTAGACAATGTAGTTTCTCGTGAACTGAATCAAAAGTCAAATTTTATATTTTCATAAACAAGAACTGTTCATGATACTTAAAAGACATATATACGTTGTGCCATATTTTTCGGACAAATTATAATATAATATAATATGTAAATTGTGATATCATTGGTTGATCGTAATTTACTTAATGTATTTGAAGCTTTAATTTTTTAATTTCATATTAAGGTGTATGGAACCATGGTGTGTGGAACCTCGCACAAGTAATTATGCGATTATTTTTCAAATGTGTAACGAGGAGTTAAATCGGCCACCAACTTTGCAATATAATAAAATATTTTGATTTGAGTAATGTTTGTGATAAATAGCTTCTGCTAGAAATCCTCCGCACGAGTTTGGTTTGATATTATGTGGGATTAAAAATTGTGTTTCTTAGCGTGCTGCGTGAAATTTTATCAACGATGGAGGACGACTGCGCGAAGTATGCGGAGCTCGACAAGAACAATGTGATATCGAAAACGGGGGATCTATCATTCCTCTTAACGACTACAATTCCGGCACTTTACATGATGTCTGTGGCATGTAACGCAGTTGGCACTCTCGCGATCCCACAATCAAACGAATCGGGTTCTCGGCAACTTCTCATCAACATGGATATGCCGTTTGACACCAATCAATCGCCAACTTACGAGCTCGTGTTGACTGCGCAGATTGTTTACCAAGTCATGTCTGCATATACCTTCAGCATGTTTAGTGCTTTTCTTTTGATGACGGTAAGTACGAACAATTGCGCCGGAGCAAACATTCTACGATCTTGAGAGGGTCTTCTACTGTGATAGGTATCTTTTTTACGCCTTTTTGCAATGTTTTTTTAATGAAAATTCATTAAAAAGTATTAACACTTTATCTACCGGAAGCCTATTAAATGGCTTTACAATAATTGTGCTGTACCAAAGGGAAGCTTGAAAATCTTCTTACAGCATATGTCTTTAGAAATGGATCTGCGAATGGATTTGTTTAAATTCGTGAGAATAACGACGTTATAAATATTTGCAGATCGGAGCTCTGACCCAGTATATTAAACATATTTTTTAAACGGAATTTTTACTTTTAGATACTTCACACAGGATGTGTCATCGATATATTGTGCAACATGATAACTCATATATCTGCTCAGGAAGGAGGACAATTTCGATTCGTTGCGATAAGGCATCAAGAAATCATTCTATTCACCCAGCGAATTGAACGATTATTTACGTACATTGCTCTTTGCCAACTTGTGACGAACACACTAATTATATGCTGCCTTGGATTCCTTTTTATAACAGTAACTAACGTTTTTTCCTAAATTATATAACCCTTCACGTGCAAGTATATTTCGGAGAATTGTCCTTAATAACTCCCACTTGAATTGACAATGGAAATTAGTTAATTTTTTATTGTACACATATTTCCTTTAAATTCTGTGTTTCAGGCATTACAGGTTGAAAATGGACTTCCCTTGATGCTAAAGTCTTTTCTTTTCTATATCGTAATTTGTTTAGAAATATTCGTGTACTGTTTCGCTGGAGAGTACCTCAATACTAAGGTGATTATATTTTCTCCAAGATCCAATTGCAAGTATTAATAAATATTGTTTTATTGCTGACATTTCACATCATAAAGATACAACTCCAGGTTCTGAACATTGTGGAAAAGATTTATATGAAAACACTAGTATGTTCGAATTAAACTTAATTATTGAGAGTATCTACTAGTGATTTATACTTCGATATTAACAAACAAACTGTTTTGTAAAAATGCATGTGAATATGTTATACATCGAATGATTCTTACAATGTGCATTTTCCTTATGTAATTGATTATGAAAACGAAACTGTTGAAGGAATTTTTTTGCCTCCCTTAACACAAGTCTACAGAAATTTTTTGATCGAGTATGAGACTTCTTATTTACGTTGCAGAGCAAGATGATTGTCGATGCAATATACGAAATGACATGGTACGACCTGCAGCCTACTACCAGCCGACGTTTAGTACTTTTAATTCTGAAATCTCAGAAGGGATTGCCGCTAACTTTCGGAAAGTTTTCATCTCTCAGTTTGCAAAGCTTCGCAAACGTAAGATTCTTCTAGTTTATTTACAATCGCACCGATCGTCCATTGCAAACAGTCGTGTTACAATTAGACTTCGGATCTTTATGCAAAAAAATTGTCTACGTCAGTCTCTAGACACTGGAACCGAAAGAAAATTGGTTTCCTTTTTCGATAGTTGTACAACTATTACGTAATAAATTACAAATAATATCATGATGTTATTAAATTTTCCTAATCGCTTTAGTGTTTTATGTTCCATGAATTATGTTTGTCCTAAATACATAAAACCGCTGTCTAATTATGATACAGATAAAGTGTAAATAGCTTTTTAATTAGCTCTACTAATTTGGATTTTCATTTTCGCAGATTATGAAAGCTTCGGCGTCCTACATGTCTGTACTTCTCGCCATGTCCTGAAATTTGCAACACGTGTGCTACCCGTTCATACCGCGGTTTATAAGACTTAGAAGAAAATTAGCTAGTTATACTAAATAAAATGTTTGTACATTCCTACTTTTTTTGTAATTTTTCCCCTAGTGTTTACTCTCATCTGTTTTGATGCGGAGGAGAAGAACGAGAGAACTCTCCTGTATTCTAATATACTTTATTTATTTAGACCTAGATAATTTTACAGGACTGATGAGGTGGCCAGTAATTTCTGTATCACAAGGTAAAATAAAAAAAATATTGTACGCGTATAGACAATAAAAAAATGTATGTGAACACGTTCAACATTTAACTATAGTAATGATTGGAACTCTTTTTTCTAAATTCTGATTTTTTAGATTCTGTGTAATTTCACATTGAACTGTTTACAATCCCTAGTCTCATCGATATAGTGTCTCACATAATAAAGCGTACATCTTCTCTGGACGAAGGGCGAATTCTCAGTTTGCAAAACTTCGCAAACGTAAGGTTCTACTTGTTTATTTATGGCCTTACGGATCGTGGATTGCTAATAGTCATGTTATCAAAAGACTTCCTATCTTTATGCAGAGAAGACAAATTGTCTAAGACAGTCGCAAGGCGCAGGTCTCAAAGAAAAATTGGTTTCCTTCTTCGATAATTGTAATAAATTACAGATAATATCATGATGTTGTACTATCATGTTTGTAGATTATGAAAACTTCAGCGTCTTACCTGGGTGTACTTCTCGCAATGTCCGGACAAAAACACATCGCAGATTTTCCATCTGTAGCGTATGCTAATGAAGAAATTGCTAGGGAATTTCCAGTACTAAACGACACCCTTGGAATATCGCTGAAATCATAAGAAGGTGAGTCCCACTAACATACAAAATCGCATGTTATTGTATCAAAATGAAAAGTGAAATTATATTTGAAAGTTCAAGTTACCAATGCAAACTCCGATGATTGATATTCCTTTCTTGACGGCGGAGCTCATCTCCTTTGAATAAAATCGTATGCTGTCTCTGTATTCTGTGACAAAAATGAAACTAATATTTCAGCTATTCTCTAACCGCAATAATGCTATTACGGCACGCAGAAAAAATCAATTTCTTTTCCAGAAGTTTTCTCCCTGCGTTCGATATAACTTCTGACTAAATCAATTTTACATAATCCTGGCTGTCGTGCATCGGCTACTGCATTTTTCATGGAAATCGTTGTCCACTGCGGGAAAGCAAGGACCGCAACTTCAACAAATTCACTCCTGCCTTTTCCTGTTCTTGGGGAAACCTGTAATCACCGCGGCGACATTATTTAGAATATTCATGCAGATCATGCGTGCGCGCATCAAACGGCCGGAGCACTGCTTTCGCGAGGGCTTTTCTTTTTTCATCGTTCTCGAGGAAGTTTACAGTCTATCGTAGGGAGTCGAAGAAGAACTATCGAGCGTAGTTGAATGAAGGACTTACCGATTGTGAAAGTGACAATGGTCCGATCATAATGGACTTTGAGGAATCAGGGGCCGGCGGTATCTAGAAAAGAAACGAGACAAAGACTTGAATACATCACTTTCGTGTGAAATGATATCTCGAAATACAATTAGTCAGTCTGTGAAGTATGGGTTCCATTTCATTGGCATTTGGCCAGGCACACCTTTCCCAGGTTTACGAAAAGTTTGTTGGTTTCTGTCTCTTGTGTTTTGCCAAATTTATCAGTACAAATACACAATTAAGCACATTATTGCTGACGGCTTCATTGAGACGATCTATAGTTTGAGTCTCGCAGTGGGGTACAGTTCGATGTTCGGTAAATTAATTATTGCTTGGATTAATTATGGGTAAGTGAGGGATATTTTATTGTCTGCTATGGAATGGCATTCCATGCTAGTTCAATGTTATTGTTCTAATTATTACATCTAATTTTATAGCCCCTAGACAATGTAGTTTCTCGTGAATTGAATCAAGAGTCAAATTTTATATTTTCATAAACAAGAACTGTTCATGATACTTAAAAAACATATATACGTTGTACCATATTTTTCGGACGAATTATAATATAATATAATATGTAAATTGTGATATCATTGGTTGATCGTAATTTACCTAATGTATTTGAAGCTTTAATTTTATAATTTCATATTAAGGTATATGGAACCATGGTGTGTGGCAACTCACACGAGTAATTATGCGCTTATTTCTCAAATGTTTAACGAAGATTTAAATCGGCCACAAACTTTGCGATATAATAAAATATTTTCATTTGAAGGAATTGTGTAATATTTGTGTTCAACAGCTTATGTGGGATTAATGATTTTGTTTATTAGCGTGATATGTGAAATCTTAGCAACGATGGAGGATGATTGCGTGAAGTATGCGGCGCTCGACAGGAATAATGTGATATCGAAAACGGCGGATCTTATATCCCGTTTAACGAGCATGATACCGGCGCTTCACATGTTATCTATTAGTTGCATCGCAGTCGGCACTCTTGTGATCCCACAATCCAACGATTCGATTGATCGGCAACTTCTCATGGACATGGATGTGCCGTTCGACACCAATCATTCGCCGACTTACGAGCTCGTGTTGGCTGCGCAGATTATTTTCCAAGGGATAGCAGGATACACCTACGGCATGTTCTGTTGTTTTCTTTTGATGTCGGTAAGTTATAAATATTTGAAGATCGGAGTTCTCATTGTGTATTAAACACATTTCTTTAACGGAACTATTACTTTTAGATACTTCACGCAGGATGTGTCATCGATATACTGTGCAACATAATAACGCATACATCTTCTCTGAACGATAGGCAATTTCGATTGGTTGCGATGAGACATCAAGAAATCATTCTATTCACCCAGCGAATTGAACGACTATTTACGTATATTGCTCTTTTCCAACTTCTGACGAACACAGTAATGATATGCTGCCTTGGATTTCTTTTCATAACAGTAATTAATACCGATTTCGTAATTTCTATGCACAAAGTTATGTGTCGATATATTAGGACTTCATTCAAGTCATACCTTTTCCATTGATACCTTTGTAAGCTGAAGTACAAAAGTATAATCGCAATCGTAATGTACAATAAAGTCTTGATCTAACTAAGCCTTGGGTCCGTGCTGTGACATAGATCGTGTAGATCGTGTCGACCCAGTGTCGCCAGATAAGGGGAGGGGTTAAGCTTGCGGGGTATGCCGCGCAGATCAAGACTTTACTGTAATCTGATACTGGATACTGGATTACAAATGCATCAGCGACAATTAAAATTCTTACAATGGGATAGACTCCAAATGATCACCCTTTTTTCCTAAATAATATAAACCTTCAAGTGCAAGTATATTTCGAAGAATTGTCCTTAATAACTCCCACTTGAATTGACAATGGATTCTAGTTAATTTTTTATTGTACATATGTTTTTCTTTTAAATACATACGACTATGCTTAAGACAATTTGCATGTGATTTTATACAAATAATTTCTGGAATGATAATGATTCTCTGTTTCAGGCATTACAGGTGGAAAATGGACTTCCCTTGATTCTAAAGTCTTTTTTCTTCTATGTCGTAATGTGTTCAGAAATATTCATGTACTGTTTCGCTGGCGAGTACCTCCATACTAAGGTGATTATATTTTCTCCAAGATCCACTTGCAAGTGTTAAAAAATATTGTTTTATTGCTGATATGTTACATCATGGAGATACAATTCTAAGTCCAGAACTTTGTAGACAAAATTTATATGAAAACACTAGTATGTTCGAATTAAAATTAAACTTAATTATTGAGTGAATCTACTAGTGGTTTGTACTTCAATATGAACAAACAAACTGTTTTGTAAAAATGCATGTGCATATTGAAATATTTTCCCAATCTTAACATAAGTCTACAGGAATTTCAGCGTTCACATAAATTTTTGGATTGAGTATGAGACTTCCTATTTACGTTCCAGAGCAAGATGATTGTCGATGCAATATGCGAAACGACATGGTACAACCTGCATCCTACTACCAGCCGACATTTAGTACTTTTAATTCTGAAATCTCAGAAGGGATTGCCGCTAACTTTCGGAAAGTATTCATCTCTCAGTTTGCAAAGCTTCGGAAACGTAAGATTCTCCTAGTTTATTTACATCCGCACCGATCGTTCATTGCAAACAGTCGTGTTACAATTAGACTTTGGATCTTTATGCAAAAAAAATTTTCTACGTCAGTGCCTAGACACTGTAACCAAAAAGATTGGTTTCCCATTTCGGTAATTGTAATGAATTACAAATAATGTCATGATGTTATTGAATTTTCCTAATCTTTTTAGTGTTTTATATTCCATGAATTATGTTTGTTCTAAATACATAAAATCCGCTGTCTAATTATGATACAGATAAAGTGTTAGTAGCTTTTTAATTAGCTCTACTAATTGGGATTTTCATTTTCGCAGATTATGAAAGCTTCGGCGTCCTACATGTCTGTACTTCTCGCGATGTCCTGAAATTTGCAACGCGTGTGTTACCCGTTCATACCGCGGTTATGAGACTTAGAGGAAAATTAGCTAGTTATACTAAATAAAATGTTTGTACATTCATACTTTTCATGTATTATTTTTTCCCTAGTGTTTACTCTCGTTTGTTTTGACGCGGAGGAGAAGAACGACAGAACTCTCCTGTACTCTAACGTACTTTATTTATTTAGACATATATAAAGTTAAGATTTTTTTATGAGCGCCCGAATATTATAGCGGCTTACTATATACGTCTGGAACAAATTGTATGTACTGCTACAAGAAAATTTGTATAAAAAGAAAGGAAGTGAATTTTCCCAACAGATAAAGTTTATTGTTTGCTAACTTGCAATTTCAACAGAAGTATTCACATATTGTCTTCTTGAGAGTACCACAACGTAAAATTAATTTTGTAGAATTTTTCGCTGTACAGTTTTTAATTTCCATAGAAACTGTTTCCATACGTTCAATAATAGATTCAGAGATAACTAATTGTACACGCTTAACAGTAGACATATTGTATAAAAATTCCATTGCAACATAAAATATCGTAGTTTTCATAAATATTCTTGTTTTCTGTTTTCAAAGGTTATGAAAGTATTGGTGTCTTACATGTCAGTATTGTTTACGATGTCCTGAGAGCAACACTTCGCACGTTTTCTGTAGCATATGGTAATTACGAAATTGTAAGGGCATTACGAATACTTGTTAGGGACAAGTTTTGACTGGGTAGAAATAGGGATCGTGCTATACGGATCGTTTATTGTCTCGTACTGTGCGATGTTCTTACTGACTATTCTCGCGCGATCACCACTCACACCGCCACCGGACCGTCGCACAGTGGGCAAAAACGGCCTTTTTCGATTCAAAATCAAAGAACTTTCGATAGGAATGAGGTAGAGCGATGAAATTTTTTTTAAATGAAAGCTGAAACTTTGTAGAATATGGGAAAAATAGGGAGATTACGGTACAAACGTTTTTTAACCTTGAAAAAATTCGTTAAAGTTGCACAATTTCAAGAAAGTGCCAGTAGTAATGGACAGCGATACGTCAAGTGATGACGAGATGTGAAGTGCTTCATGTTTCGTAAGTAACTCAAAACGTTAAAATACTTCATTTTTATTATTTTTATTGTGTTTTATATATGAGAATACTTTCAAACTAGTGTGTTATCAAGTCATTTTAACGAAAAAATTTCATTAATTTGTGTCACAAAAATCTATTTTTTTCAAAAACCAGAGGTCGTAGACAAATTTTGAAAACAGATTTGAAATCAGCGTGAAAAAATCTATGGAAAACGATATATAGCATGTTAAAAAAAAATTTTCCGCGCGTATTAGCGGCAAAAACAAAATTTTCTTGAAATTGTGCAACTTTAACGAATTTTCTCAAGGTTAAAAAACGTTCGTACCGTAATCTCCCTATTTTTCCCATATTCTACAAAGTTTCAGCTTTCATTTAAAAAAAAATTTCATCGCTCTACCTCATTCCTATCGAAAGTTCTTTGATTTTGAATCGAAAAAGGCCGTTTTTGCCCACTGTGCGTCGTACCGGTCCACAACAATACTATACACCACCCTTGGAATACCCCCCGCTGAACACATAAATAGGTAAGTCCCACTTAAGTACAAAATCAAATCTTAATGTATCAAAATAAAAAGTTAGTATATATCTGAAAGTTTAAGTTACCATTCTATCGTCCAATGATTGTAACTGTTTTCTTGCCGGCACTCATCGCTACTTCAACAAATCCTCTCTTGTCTTTTCTTGTTCTCAGGGAAACCTGTAATCACCGCGGCATTATGGGTCGCGCGCGTACCGCGTCCTTGAAGGTTCTACGTCAAAAAGGGAGCCTACATTTACGTACGCTACATCTCGCCGGGACGAGATTTCGCGGAACAGAGATGGACGGCGCGATTACCATAAGACAGTCGCGATACATAGTTCTCGAGATGGAACGCACTTCGACACGTACGATGCCCGGTACATGAATTCGCGTGCTCGCGGGAGCACGAGTTCGGATTCGATTCTACACGGGTCCAGTATTAGTAAGGAGCAAAACTGAACACACATACGACATTTTAACGAAAATAAATTTTTATTCAATATTTGCATGTAGAATAAAAAAGAAACAAAATACTTAGTATTATCTACAATCTTCTGGCTTTTCAAAACAAATTTAACATTTGTGATATTATTATTATTTTGCTTCATACAATTTTTTTTCGTGTAGTCGGTTTTGCACCGCAACTAATTTTGAGTAAACATTTCAGATTTTCGTACACTTAATATTTCGTCCATGAACCTTTAACCTTGACAATTGCCTGAATACCTTTAGGCATACTTAATACTACATTTTCGCAATATTCTGGTGTAATAGAATACCACCGTTCCTGCACTCTTTGCCACAAATCAGTTATCGTTGTTGGGGGAGCACTATAGTTATTCTGTAACTTCATTTTTAAGTATGCCCAGACATTTTCAATCGGGTTTATGTCTGGACTTTGAGCAGGCCATTCCATGGTTTTAAATGGTTGAGTTTGCAGCCAATTCTTTACGCTCTTCGCACAATGCCTAGGAGCGTTGTCATGTTGGAATACGACATCAAACTCTGGTACCGGCATATTATCAATTGTTTCCAGTAAATTTTTTCTAAAATATCCTTATACGTATACTGGTTCACCGTACCTTCTATTCGATGTAGTGAACCTACACCGTACGCCGTAATGCACCCCCACACCATAAGTGAACCACCACCAAATTTTATTGTTTGCTTCACATGACGCGGTAAAAGAGGTTCGCCTTGCTTCTTCCAACACCAAGAACGTCCATCCCATGAAATTCGATTGATTTTAGATTCGTCGGAAAAAATTACTTTTTTCCATTGCTCTATATTCCAGCTTAAATATTTTCTTGCAAAACTCAGACGGGCCCTGACATGCTTTCTTGATAGAGCAGGTTTGTTTTCTTCTCAATTGCTGTAAAATTGGCTTCTTTTAATGCCCTTCGAGCCGTCCACTTACTAATTTTCTTTCCAACATCGCTTTCTAATAACTTTGCAGCCATTGATGCCGTCGTTGCAATTTCTGAAGTAATGTATTTCGTCAATCTTCTCTTCTCCTGACAAGATAATAATTTTGGACGACCTCCACAAGATGCAGGGACTTTACTACAGTATTTTTTTCGTATTTTATGTACAACTCCCTGACTGACGACAAATTTTCTAGCAATTGCTCGCGTTGATAAACCCGATTATAATTGGAAAATGATATTATTCTTCATATCTTTAGATAATGGCTTCATGATGTTATATTGATGCGTGTTAACGCATGAACAACGATAAACTAATAACTACTGCACTCCTGATCGTGGCATTGACCGTGATGGACTACCAAGTTGTTTACAAAATCTGTGTTTACAGTTCCTAATCCCGAGAATCTTGGTGCGGTGCAAAACCGACTACACGAAAAAAAATTGTATGAAGCGAAATAATAATAGTATCACAAATATTAAGTTTATTTTGAAAAGCCAAAAGATTGTAGATAATACTAAGTATTTTGTTTCTTTTGTATTCTACATGCAAATATTGAATAAAAAATTATTTTTGTTAAAATGTCGTATGTGTGTTCAGTTTTGCTCCTTACTGTACACGAGACGATACTCGAGCTGGTATTCGAGACCATACTCCAAAGTGTTTAGACGAAGACTTCAAAGTGTTTAGTTGAGAGGAAACTCACCACACAAATACTCAAATCGCCTTCGATATAGGCGCGAGCTGATTGCTCGACGCGTGAAACGCCTCGGCGCTATCGAAATATAGAACGAGACGCGGAACGTGTTGTTCTCACGCGAAAATTATCGTGCCACCTCGCGAAACGAGTCAAAACGGATCACTGTGCTGACGTTCGCGTTGTTCGTTTGGACTTCGACTAGGACCATTCTCCACAGACGTTGTCTTCAAACTGCGTTGCTCCCAGCACGCACTCGCACTCTTACGGTTATTCGTATTCGCAACTATAACCGCGACTACCGACACGGGTGCCAGCGCGTCAGTGATCCTTCAATTTTAGGAAACGCGACGCGTGGATCCTGGTTTCCCAATCACAATCTTCATGGAGTCCGATACACATTGTCCTCATTTCTTCCACGCACTTAAAACAGTAAGAACATTAAATTGAATGAATTGTGGGTTAAATTAGTTGTAATTTAATTGCACAAAAAGATGAAACATGATAACCTCATACCCAAACTAACTTACATACTCAACGACTCAAAACGATGATAATATTGAAATCATTTTAATAGCCCGGAAGTATGTTACTTGAAACAGGGGTACTGATTTATGTATGAATATAAAATGAAGTTAATTAACAGCAAGGACCAGTCTTGATTGAGACTGTACAATTCATTAGTACACAGTTTGACCATACATTTTGATCGTTCCTCGCAAAGAATAATGACTAACTTGACTAATTGGCATTATCTGGATTACAGGTGCAGTACTAACCAACACTTGTTAGGTGAGTCCCACTAAAGTACAAAATCACATGTTAGTGTATCAAAATGAAAAGCTAAAATATATTTGAAGCTTTAAGTTACATTCTCTTTCCTCCGATGATTGATATTCATTTCTTGCCGGCGGCGTTCATCATTTTCGAATAAAATCGCATGCTGTCTCAGTGCTCTGCGACAAAAACGAAACTAATATTTCATATATTCTCGAACTGTAATAATGCTATATCCGACGTGGGAAAAAAAATCAATTTATTTCCAGAAGTTTTCTCTCCCCCTCCGACACGACTTCAAACTAAATCAATTTAATATGATCCTGGCAGTCTTGCATCGGCTCCTGCATTTTTCATGGAAATCGTTGGTCACTGCAGGAAAAAGCGGGGACCGCAACTGCAACAAATCCTCTGCTGTCCCTTCTTGTTCTCGAGGAAACCTGCAATCACCGCGGCGACATTATTTAGAATATTCATGCAGATCATGCGTGCGCGCATCAAACGGCCGGAGGACTGCTTTCGCGGGCTTTTCTTTTTGCATAGTTATCGAGGAAGTTTTCAGTCTATCGTAGGAAGTTGATGAAGAACCATCGAGCGCAGTTGAATGCAGTACTTCTGGTCGTGAAAGTGGCAAAGATTCTCGTTCATAATGGACTTTGAAGTATCAGTGGTCGACGGAATTTAGAAATGAGAAGAAATAAAGAAGTGGATTCATTAATGTCGCGTGAAATGATATCTCGAAATACAATTAGCCAGTCCGTTAAATATGGGCTCCATTTCATTGGTATTTGGCCGGGCACACCATTCTCAGGCTTACGAATAGTTTTTTGGTTGCTGGCTACTGTTTTTTGCCAAATTTATCAATACAAATACATGATTACACACTTTAACACTGACGGCTTCATTGAGACGATCTATACTTTGAGTCTTACAGTGGCGTACACTTTGCTGATCGGTAAATTAGTTCTCGCTTGGATTAATCATGGGTGAGTGAGGCATATTCTATCGTCTGCTTTTGCAATCGTATTATATACTTAAATATTATTATTCGAATTATTATATCTAATTTTATAGCCCCTATGGAACAGCGCTTTTTTATCTCTATATACATATTTATGTTCTAATGAGCTGGCAATGTAATTTCTAGTCAAATGAATCAGAAGTCACTTTAGATATTTTTATAAACACAAACGTGATACTTAATTGACATGTAAACTTTGTGCCACCTTTTTTTGGACAAATTATAATAGAATATAATGTGTCCATTATGATATAATTGATTGGACGTAATTTACCTAGTGTATTTGAAGATTTAATTTGTTAATTTCATATTAATGTTTTTAGAAATATGGTGCGCGAAACCTCATCTGTGTAATTGTGCTATCATTTCTCACCTGTGTAACAAAGAGTTATGATTGTTCGTCAGTGTTTGTGTTTAACAGCTTCAGCTTGAAATCCTCCGCACGAGTTTGGTTTGTTATTATGTGGGATTAATAATTTCGTTTCTTAGCGTGCTACATGAAATCATCTCAACGATGGAGGATGATTGCGCGAAGTATGCGGCTCTCGACAGGAATAATGTGATATCGAAAACGGGGGATCTGTCATTTCGTTTAACGAGCACAATTCCGGCTCTTTACATGATGTCTGTGAGTTGTAACGCAGTCGGCACTCTCGCGGTCCCACAATCCAACGATTCGAATGCTCGGCAACTTCTCATGGACATGGATTTGCCGTTCGACACAAATCAATCGCCGACTTACGAGCTCGTATTAGCTGCGCAGATTATTTTCCAAGCGATGGCGGGATTTACCTTCAGCATGTTCAGTTCTTTTCTTTTGATGGCGGTAAGTGCGGACAATTCCGCTGAAGCGGACACTCTACTGCGATGGGTATTTGTTATCACGCTTGTTTGCAAATTTTTTATAACAATTGATTAAAAGTAATTAGCATGAAATTTATTTGTACATTACTTATTTTATTTTAAAGGGTAATTACAACGTTTTTTTATTAAAAAATTGATTGGAATTGTGGCTGCGGTACAGCATACTAATATTAGCTACTCAGAATAACAGTAGCTGGTTGAAATGATATCTCAAAAATTCTTGCACCAGTCGAGCCAAAATGTGGCATGCCTTTTCAGCCCATGTATAGCTAACGGAAAAAATCGAATTTTCTTTTGCACTTTCTTAAAGCACATATCGTTAAAAATTTGTCTGCGGAGGGATGTGAATCAATTCGTGACGATATCGAAACTATAAATATTTGAAGATCGCAGCTCTCGTTGTGTATAATTGATATTCTGACCAACATTCAAATTTTATAATCATATTTATTATTTTTAGATACTTCACGCAGGATGTGTTATCGATATACTGTCCCACATAATAACGCATACATCTTCTCTGAACGACAGGCAATTTCGATTCGTTGCGATGAGACATCAAGAAATCATTCTATTTACCCAGCGAATTGAACGATTGTTTACGTACATTGCTCTTTGCCAACTTCTAACGAACACACTAATTATATGCTGCCTTGGATTCCTTTTTATAAGAGTAATTAACGTTTTTTCCTAAATTATATTAACCTTCACGTGCAAGTATATTTCGTAGAATTGTCCTTAATAACTCCCACTTGAATTGTCAATGGTTTTCGTCAATTTTTTATTGTACATATATTGTCCTTTTAAATATATACACCTGTACCTAGGACAGTTTGCACGTGATTTTATAGAAATAATTCCTGGAATGATAATAATTCTCTGTTTCAGGCACTACAGGTTGAAAATGGACTTCCCATGATTTTAAAGTCTTCTCTGTACTACGTCGTAATTTGTTTGGAAATATTCGTTTACTGTTTCGCTGGGGAGTACCTTAATATTAAGGTGATTAAATTTTCCCAAAGATCTAATTGAAACTGTTGAAGGGAAATATTTTGCCAATATTAAGTCAACAGGAAATCTTTAGCGTTGAAAGAAACATTCATATTGAATATCAAAATTCTCATTTACTTTTCAGAGCAAGATAATTGTTGATGCAATATACGAAATGCGTTGGTACGACCTGAAACCAACTACCAGCCGGCGTTTAGTACTTTTAATTCTAAAATCTCAAAAGGGACTGCCGCTAACTTTCGGAAAGTTTTCATCTCTCAGTCTGCAAAGCTTCGCAAACGTAAAGTTCTTCTGGTTTATTTATGGCTGCACCGCTCGTTCATTGCAAGTAGTCGTGTTACCATTAGACTTCGAATGTTTATGCAAAAAAGAATTGTCTACGTCAGGCTCAAGGCACCGAAACCAAGGAAATATCGGTTTCCTTCTTCGATAATATCATATCATGATGTTTTCTAATCTTTTTAGTATTTTATATTCCATGAATTATTTTTGTTCTAAATACATAAAATTCGCAGTCTAATTATCATACAGACACAATGTCTGTAGCTTTTAAATTAACTCTACTAATTTTGATTTTCATGTTCGCAGATTATGAAAGCTTCAGCGTCTTACATGTCTGTACTTCTCGCGATGTCCTGAAAATTGCAACGCGTGTTATCCATTTATAGCGTGATTTTAGGATTTAGAAGAATATTAGCTAGTTATACTAAATAAAATGTTTGTACATTCATACTTTTCTTCTAATGTTTTCTTCCCGAACATTAGGTTAAACAGCTGCAAGAAGAGGAGAACGACAGAACTCTCCTTGATTCTAATACACATTCGGTATTTAAACCTAGATAATTTTACAGGACTGATGAGACGATGTGATTAATGATTTCTTAATCACAAGGTGAAGAAAAGAAATATTATTGTACGTATATGTGCAATTTTGGGCACTAAATCGTCGAGACATTTTGAGCTTATTTGATATTTTTTATTCAGTTGTTATAGGCAATTCTGTGTAACCTCACATTGAAATATTCACTATCACTACTATGGTTTCTGGATACTGAAGCAATCTCTCTGTTTGAAAGTTAAAGTTTGATAACTTCGTATTCTGTACATTCAATTAACACAGATCTATAGAGCGTATTTTTTGAAATTTTCAATACCGACTCACGAAAAGAAAAAAGGTTTAAAAAACAAGTTTCAGTATTTCCTTTGCAATCTCGATCAAAAGCATTTTTTCAAAATTTCTGTGTCACGTCATACAGAAAACCAATTGTTTTATCTTTTCAGAGATATCCAGTTTGTGTGGTTCAATATTAACAAAGTTATCGTCTTTTTCAGAGTGCGAAAATGTTATCGCGGCCAACTCTACGCCTGGAACAATTTCTACACACAGCTACAAAATATTTTGTATAAAAAAGATTTATATTTCAGGCAATAAAGGAAGGAAGTGAATTTTCCCAACAGATAAAGTTTACTGTTAGCTAACATGCAATTTCTATAAAAACATTCATACTTTGAGTGTTGGAAAGTACCGCAACGTTAAGACAAATCTTTTAGAATTTTTCGCTGTACGGTTTTTAATTTCCATAAAAAATGTTTTCATACCATCAACAATAATCAGGTACATACGTTTAACAGTAAAGACATTGTATAAAAATTCGTGACTATGATGAAATAACTTTAATTTTAATAAATGTTCCTGTTTTCAAAGGTTATGAAAGTATCCGCGTCTTACGTGTTAGTATTGTTTACGATGTCCTGAGAGAAACACTCTGCAAGTTCCTCGTATGTAGCATGTGGTACTAGAGAAATTTCAAGGGAAGTAGCAGTACTATACAACACCTTTAGAATACCGCTGAACGCATTAATAGGTGAGTCACACTAAAGTAAAAAATCACATGTTAATGTATCGAAATGAGAAGTGAAAATAAATTTGAAAACTCAAGTTACCATTCTATCCTCGGACGATTGAAACTGCTTCGTTTCCGGCACTCATCTATTTTGTCTCTCTGCTCAGCGACAAATACGAAACTAATATCTCAGATATTTTCGAATGGTAATAATGCTATAAGGGACCTGGAGAAAATCAATTTCATTTGCAGAAGTTTTCTCCCTGCGTTCGGCACAACTTCTAGCTAAATCAATTTAATATGATCCTGGCAGTCGTGCATTGGCTCCTGCATTTTTCATGGAAATCGTTGGCCACTGCAGGAAAGCAGGGACCGCAACTTCAACAAATCCTCTCCTGTCTCTTCCTGTTCTCGGGGAAACCTGTAATCACAGCAGCACTACTTAGAATATTCATGCAGATCATGCGTGCGCGCATCAAACGATCGGAGGACTGCCTTCGTGGACTTGCTTTTTTGCATAGTTCTCGAGGCAGTTTTCAGTTTATCGTAGGAAGTTGGTGAAGAACCACCGAGCCCAGTTTAATGCAGTACTTACTGGCCGTGAAAGTGGCAAACATTCGTTTATAATGGAATTTGTGGAATCGGGGGCCGGCGGCATTTAGAAAAGCAGAGAAACAAAGACGTGGATTAATCAATTTCGTGTGAAACGATGCCTCGAAACACAGTTAGCGAGTCCGTCAAATATGGGCTCCATTTCATTGGCATTTGGCCGGACACGCCTTTTCCAGGTTTGCGAAAAGTTCTTTGGTTGCTGAGTGCTGCTTTTTGCCAATTTTGCCAGTACAAATTCGCGATTATACACATTAAAACTGACGGCTTCGTTGATACGATCTATAGTTTGGGTACTGCTATGGCGTACTCTTCGACGGTCGGTTATTTAGTTATTGCTTGGATTAATCATGGGTAAGTGAGGCATATTCAATCGTCTGCTTTGGAATCCTGTTCTATACGCGTTGTATGTTATTATGCCAATATTGTATCTAATTTTAAAGCTCCCTACATATTTCTGTTCTAATGACTTGACAATGTAGCTTCCAGGCAACCGAACCAAAAGTCACTTTATATATTTTTATAAACAGAAACTGTCCATGATCCTTAAAAGACATGTAGACGTTGTGCCTTATTTTTTGGACAAACATTGTTCCTTGTGCCCGGTGTAGAGTTAAATACTTATACTTCATAATATTTATTTTCACATTCTATCGTCAAACAGAAGCTTAAAGATTCGTGTTCCAATTCTTTATGAATTTAAACTGTGTTTGCCGACGGTCATAATTATTTAACACGTTCGCTGCCGGACGGATTTTCCATGATTTGTCCCAGGAGCCAACATGAACTTTTCATTATGCGATGCATATTATGATGAAATATAGTTCCCAGCAAATAATATGAGTTATAAAATCATGTTTGAAGCATTTTTTTTGGTGGGGGTCACCGGTGCCCCCCACGGCGCTGTAGGCAAGTATTACTTTTTTTTTTTTAAACAATCGTGCTTCGGTTGCTAAGTGATTACTCTCAGTGTTTCGAAAAAAAAAAAAAAAAAATTATTTTGTATGTTCTATATTGCATTAATTTCTTCAAACCATTATAGTAACAATGGTATTATTGAAAAATTGATCAGTATCCATATTTACTATAATTATGTACTTTTAGTATTGACCACGCCGCCGGTCACCGGTGGCCCCCACGGCGCTGTAGCAAAGTCGAGTGCCGGTCACCGGTGACCCCCACGGCAGTTAACGTGTTAAATATGAGTCATGTTTGTGCTTAACAGCTTCTGCTTGAAATCCTCGTCACGATTTTGGCTTGATATTATGAGGCAAGGTATTGATCATTTTGTTTCTCAGCGTGCTACGTGAAATCATATCAGCGATGGAGGATGATTGCGCGAAGTATGCGCCGTACGACAAGAATAACGCGATATCGAAAACGGGGGAACTTTCATACCGTTTAACGAGCATAATTCCGGCGCTTCACCTGTTAGCTGCGTTTCTTGTCGCAGTCGGCACTCTTGTGATCCCACAAGGCAACAATTCAAACGATCGGCAACTTGTCATCGATATGGATGTGCCGTTCGACTTGAATCAGTCGTCAACTTACGCGCTCGTACTAACTGCGCAGTTTATTTTCCAAGGGGTAGTGGGATATACTTACAGCATGTTCAGTACTATTCTTTTGATGCTGGTGAGTGCAAATAATTACGCTAGGATGAACTTTCCTTGTTCTCGATTGCCACGACTCATTTTCTGTTCGCGAGTAATAAGATCGTCGCGCTTCTTCCGATCGTCTCATGTCGATCGATCATTTCGTATCAATCGATAGTCCCGCTACATTCGATCGTCGCGATCCATTTGTTCGCCGTGAAAAAGACTAACCACTGGTTGCGAGCGAGGACCTCCTTTGATACACGGCTGTCGCGAGCCTTTATGACGTAAGCAACGTACACCTCTGTTAGTCGGGCTGCCGCGTTTTAGGCGGATTTTTAACTCATAATAACTAAAAAATGAAGCTGAAATCGCAATTTATTTATTCTTCATTTTCGTCTTATATTGTCTTGGAGAACCATCCCATTTTCTCCCACCTGTAGTCGAGCACCGTGTGTAGCTGATAGCCTAACCGTCAAATAAATTTTTTTAAACATAATTATTACTTTTTTAGATACTACACGCAGGATGTGTCATCGATATTCTGTGCTACATAATCTCGGATAGCATATCTTCCGAGGACGACGAACAATTTCGATTCGTTGTAGAGAGACATCAAGCACTTATTCTATTTACCGAGCATATTGAACAACTATTTACGTATATATCTTTCTGTCAAGTTCTGGCGAGTACTCCACTTATATGCGGTTTAGGATTCCTATTGATAACTGTAATTAATATTTATTTTGTAATTTTTATGCACAAAGTTATGTGTCGATATACATATTAGAGCATCATTAAAATCAGAATATAAATTCATAACGTTGGAAGATAAAGTATGAAAGTAAAATCAAATTTTCAATATAATCTTATGGAAATAATTTTTCGAATGAAAATGATTCCCTGTTTCAGGCAGTACATCTTGAAAATGGACTTCCCGTGATTGTAAGGTGTTCTGTTCTCTATTTTGCAGTTTGTTTAGATATATTCGTGTACTGTTTCGCTGGGGAGTACCTCAATACTAAGGTAATTAAATCATCTCGAAGATCTAATCGCAATTATAATTAAATATTGTTTTATTGCTGATATGTCACATCATAGAGATGCAGCACAAGGTACAGAATATTATAGTAAAAATTTGTATGAAAATGCTAAAATGTTCGAATTAAACTGAAGCACTTATGAAATCTACTACTGGATTGTACTTCAATATTAACTAACAAACTATTTTGTAAAAATTCATGTAAATATGTTATTGGCCTCACGATTCTCAAAATCTGCATTTTTCTTATTTAATTATGGAAGCGAAACTGTTGAAGGGAAATATTTTCCCCTGCTTAGCATAAACCAATACGAATTTTTTAGCGATGAAAGAAGCTTTCTTGTTGAATATCAAAATTCTCATTTATCTTTCAGAGCAAGATGATTGTCGATGCAATATATGATACGTCTTGGTACAACCTCCAGCCAACTGCCGGTCGACGTTTAGTGCTTTTAATTCTAAAATCTCAGGCGGGATTGCCGCTAACTATAGGAAAGTTCACATCTCTTAGTTTGCAAACCTTCGCAAACGTAAGGTTCCTTTAGTTCACTGCAAATAGTCGTGTTGCCATTAGACTTCAGATCATTATGGAAACGAGAAATTGCCTAAGTCAGTCGCAATGCACAGGAATCAAAGAAAAATTGGTTTCCTTCTTCGATAATCGTAATAAATGGACTGCGGATGTTTATGTAATTTCCAATTTTCACAGGCAAATTTTAAGAAAGTGGAATGAAATGAAATCCTATATCTAATGGGAACAGCCTTTGTAGATCCCAAACGAATAAAAATCGTACTAAATCCTCTCGAATTTTATATTTTAGCATTTTTTTTAAATTTTCATAAGCCATAAATGCATAAAGATCAGCAGTCTAGTAATAAATTACCAATAATATCACGATGTTGTTAAAGAGTTCTATTCTTTTTACTGTTTCATGTTTCATCAAATCATTTTTGTTCTTGACACATAAAATTCGCAGTCTAATTATCATACAGATAAGATGTTACTAGCTTTTAACATAGTTTTAGTAATTTTGATTTTCATGTTCGCAGTTCATGAAAGCATCGGCATCTTACATGGGTGTACTTATCGCGATGTCCTGAGAGCAACACTTCAATTAGCAGTACCAAACGACACCCTTAGAATACCGCCGAACATATAAGTAGGTGAGTTCCACTAATGTATAAAATCACAAGTTAATGTATCAAAATCAGAAGTTAAAATAGATATGAAAGTTCAAGTTACCATTTCACCCTCCTATGATTGAAACTGCTTTTTTGCCGGCGTTCATCTCTTTCGAATAAAATCGTGTGCTGTGTCTGTGCTCTGCGACAAAAATGAAACTAATACTTCACCTATTCTCGAACCGTAATAATGCTATATGGGACGTGGAAAAAATCAATTTCATTTCCAGCAGTTTTCTCTTCGCGTCCGACATGGCTACTGACCAAATCAATTTCACATGATCCTGACAGTCGTGCTTCGGCTCCTGCATTTTTCATGGAAATGGTTGACCACTGCAGGAAAACAGGGACCGCAATTTCAACAAATCCACTCCTGCCTCTTTCTGTTCTCGGGGAAACCTGTAATCACAACGGCGCTATTTAGAATATTCATGCAGATCATGCGTGCGCGCATTCAACTGTCGGAGGACTTGGACTTTTTTTTTGGCATAGTTCTCGAGGAAGTTTTCAGTCTATCGTAGGAAGTTGATGAAGAACCATCGATCGCGGTTGTTTGCAGTACTTACTGGTCGTGAAAGTGGCAAATATTCATTTATAATGGAATTTGTGGTATCGTGGTCAGGCGGAATTTAGAAAAGTAAAGAAACAAAGACGCGGATTAATCAATTTCGTGTGAAATTATGTCTCGAAACACAATTAGCCAGTCCGTTAAATTTGGGCTCCATTTCATTGGCATTTGGCCGGACACACCTTTCGCTGGTTTACGAAAAGTTTTATGGTTGCTGAGCGCTGCTTTTTGCCAAATTTGGCAGTACAAATACGCGATTAAACACATTAAAGCTGACGGTTTCGTTGAGACGATCTATAGTTTTGGTATTACACTGGCGTACTCTGCGGTGGTCAGTTATTTAGTTATTGCTTGGCTTAATCATGGGTAAGTGAGACATATTCTATCGTCTGCTTTGAAATCGTATTCTATACACGTTATATATTATTATACCAATTATTATATCGAATTTTATTGGCCCTCGACAACAGCACTTTCTCATCTTTATATTCACATTTCTATCCTAATAATCTGGCAATGTAGTCTCTAGTCAACTGAAGCAAAAGTCACTTTTGTGACTTTGTATATGTGAGGTTCTACATGTCTTCTAAAAGACACGTAGATGTTGTACCATATTTTGTGGACAAACAGTTTTCTTTGTGCCAGGTGCAGAGTTAAATATTAATATTCTACAATATCTATTTTCACATTCTATCGTCAAACAGAAACTTAACGTTTCGTGTTTTCACTCTTTATGAATTTAAACTGTGTTTGCCGACCGTCATAATTATTCCCTCACTCCCGTTTGTTTCACTCTATTAAGAAATACGGGACACTTTTCAAAAGAAGCGGCTCTTTTATAACAAGGGAGAAATATAGTGATATTTATGTTCACGCGTCCCGAAATTCTAAAGTGAAGTTCAAAATACGAAAATGCAATAGTTCTTCAACTGGAAAGTAAATATTTTAAATATTATGGTGTATCGCAAAAATCTTGTTATTAAATTGCAGAACGAGTAGTGTTTGTGTTTAACAGCTTCTGCTTGATACTTTGAGGCAAGGTATTGATCACTTCGTTTCTTAGCGTGCTACGTGAAATCATATCAACGATGGAGGATGATTGCGCGAAGTATGCGACGTTCGACAAGAATAATGTGATATCGAAAACGGGGGATCTTTCGTTGCGTTTGACGATCACACTTCCGGCGTTTCACATGTTGTCCATTACTTGTATCGCAATCGGCACTCTCGTGCTCCCACAATCCACCGATTCGAATGATCGGCAACTTCTCATGGACATGGATTTGCCTTTCGACACCAATCAATCGCCGATTTACGAGGTCGTGTTAGTTGCGCAGATTATTTTCCAATGGATAGCGGGATATACCTACAGCATGTTCAGTAATTTTCTTTTGATGCTGGTAAGTGCAAATAAATGCGTTGGGACAAACGTTCTGTGTTCTCGATTGCCACGAGACATTCTCCTTTCGCGAATTATACGATCGTCGCGATTCATTTGTTGGCCGTGACTCATTTGGTTGTTGCGATTTATCCGTTTGCCGCGATTTTTCTCTTTATCGCTAGAGTCTTTAGATTTTCTCGATTCCCTTTATCGGCGTAGACATACCGATTGTCCCGATTCGTCATATCGTTGCGTTGCACTTGAAGCGAATAAAGTATTTGCAAGACTATTATCCTATACCTCCCTTAACCCTTATGTGGGCAACCAAACTTTTCACGGTTGTTGGGTAACCGGGGTACCCGGGTACCCCGAGCGTTCGGTGCCGATATATAAAAAATAAAGTGACAATTTTACTTTCATGCTTTCCCATAACTTTTAGTTTTTTTTCTATGTTATACTAAGTATTGTTTTAAACAGTTTAAGTGAAGCAACTGCTTCAAAAAATAGTATAACTCAATGCTAAGATCAAACTTTTATGCTATTCGTATGTGGACGTACTGTATTTGACTCTTCAACTTACACAACAGTACAACAGTATTCAACTTTATTTGGTCACAACCAAAATGTTACAATATATTCGTATGTGCCAAAAAAAGAAAAGTTTGTTATATTACTATCCACAATGCACAATGATAATGTTGTTTCTGGGCCAAAGAGGAAACCAGAAATAGTCCACTTCTATAATAAAACAAAATCTGGTGTCGACATGATGGATCAAATTTTGAGATGATACAGTACACAAAGACGTACTAACAGATGGCAATTAGCATTTTTTTTTTACATAATTGACATTGCTGCTCTTGCCTCATACATCATATATATTTCTAATAACGATATGTTGCCTAACAAATCCAATAATCGCCGAATATTTTTACGCCAAGTGGAAGAGGAACTTTGTCTTCCAATAATTAGAAGTCGATCAACCAATGTACAAGTGATGAGACATTTCTCTTGTAAATTAGCAATAGAAAGCATGCTGCATAAGTCACCAACAATGACCGACGTTCCTTCAACTTCAGGCACTGTACAACAACGAGATAAAACTGGACGAAAAAGAGTTGTAGGCTCATGTTATATATACCAAGCTGACCCTGATAGAAAACGTAGAAAGACACGAAAATATTGTCAAAACTGTATAAAACCAGTTTTCCGACGAACACGCAAATACTCTGACAGTTTGTAAAAATTGTCCTATTATTGGTTAATAATAGTAACTATACTAATAAATAAATAATACCAACTGAAAAAATTTGTGTGTTGTATGATTGTGTTGTAAAGCTTCCCTTCATAAGCTTTCAACTACACTTTCTATGTATGGGTACCCGGGTACCCCGGTTACCCAACAACCGTATAAATAAGATTGAAGCCTTATTATTTAATATGTTTTGCATCAATTTTAATTCCGTAACCATAAATCGACAGAGAACCTTCTAAATAATGGGGATCCAGGGCGGTTTTGCGATATCTTCATAAAAACATAAATTATTAGAGAAAACATATGTAGAAATGGGTACCCGGGTACCCGGTTGCCCACATAAGGGTTAACACGTTAACTGCCACGTCAGTCACATATGACTGACAGTGATTTTTAACTAAGCTTAGAAATTAATTTTTACTATGATATATTCAGATAAATCGAATTTTATTAGGATAACAAACTTATAAATGTTTGAAGATCGCAGCTCTCAGTGTGAATAACCGATAGTCTAACTGTGAAGGAAATTTTGTTAAGCATAATTATTACTTTTAGATACTTCACACAGGATGTGTGATCGATATACTCTGCTATATAATAACACATAGCATGTCCTCCCAGAACGAAGGGTACCTTCGATTCGTTGCGATGAGACATCAAGAAATTATTCTATTTACCAAGCGAATTGAACGACTGTTTACGTATATAGCTTTTTCTCAACTACTGTCGAGCACTCCGCTTATAGTCGGTTTAGGATACCAAATGATAATTGTAATTAATACTGATATCGTAATTTCTATGCACAAAGTTATGTGTCGATATACATATTAGGCCATCATTCAAGTCATACTATAAATTCATACTATTGGAAGGTGAAGTATGAAAGCATAATCGCAATTATAATATAGTCTGAATTTAATATAGTCTTATGCAAATAATTCTTCGAATGAACATGATTCCCTGTTTCAGGCAGTACAGGTTGAAAATGGACTTCCCGTGATTGTAAGGTGTTCTGTTCTCTATTTTGCAGTTTGTTTAGAAATATTCGTATATTGTTTCGCTGGGGAGTACCTCAATACTAAGGTAATTCAATTTTCTCGATGATCTAATCGCAATTTTAATTAAATTTTATTTTATCGTTGATATTTCACATCATAGAGATGCAACTCAGAGTCCAGAACATTGTAGTAAAAAATTATATGAAAATGCTAGTATGTCCGAATTACGAATAATCATTAATTGAATCTACTAGTGGTTTGTACTTCAATATTAACTATCAAACTGTTTAGAAAAATGCATGTAAATATGTTATAGATCTAATGATTATTAGAATGTGTATTTTTCTTATGTAATTATGAAAACGAAACTATTGAAAGAGGAAATATTTCCCCTTGCTTAACATCTGTGTGTCTACAGGAATAGTTTAACGATGCAAGAAACTTTCTTACGAAATCAAAATCAAAATTCTTATTTATCTTCCAGAGCGAGATGATTGTCGATGCAATATATGATACACCTTGGTACAACCTGAAGCCACCTGCTAGTCGACGTTTAGTACTTTTAATTCTAAAATCTCAGGCGGGATTGCCGCTAACAATAGGAAAGTTTTCATCTCTCAGTTTGCAAAGCTTCGCAAGCGTAAGGTTCTTCTAGTTTATTGATGGCGTCACGGATCGTTCATTGCAAATAGTCGTTCTACCATTAGACTTCCGATCTTTGTGCAAGAGAAAACTTTTCGAAGTCAGTCGCAAGGCACTAGACACAAAGAAAAATTGGTTTCTTTCTTCGATAATTGTAATAAATTACCAATAATATCATGATGTCATTAAAGCGTTCTATTCGTTTTACTGCTTTATAGTTTTGATCAATTCATCTTCGTTCCAAGTACATAAAATTCGCAGTCTAATTGTCATACAGACAAAATGTTAGTAGCTTCTAAATTAGTTTTAGTAATTTTGATTTTCATGTTCGCAGCTTATGAAAGCATCGGCGTCTTACATGTCTGTACTTTTCGCGATGACCTGAGAGCGACACTTCGCAAGTTTTCCATCTGTAGCATATGGTACTTGAGAAATAGTAAGGCCGTTAGCAGTACTGAATAACACCCATAGAATGTCACATAAGTAGGTGAGTACCACTGAAGTACAAAACCACGTGTTAATGTGTCAAAATGAAAAGTTAAAATATATTTGAAAGTTCTAGTTACCATTCTATCCTCCAATGATTGAATCTGCTTTCCTGCCGGCACTCGTTCCTTTCGAATAAAGTCGCATGCTGTCTCTGCAACAAATATGAAACCAATATTTCAGTTACTCTGGAACCGTAATAATGCTATATGGGACGTGGAAAAAATCAATTTAATTTCCAGAAGTTTTCTCTTCGTGTCCGACACGACTTCTGACTAAATCAATTTAACATGATCCAGACAGTCGTGCTTCGGCTCCTGCATTTTTCATGGAAATTGTTGGCCACCGTAGGAAAGCAGGAACCGTAACTTCAATAAATCCTCTCCCGTTCTTCTTCTTCTCGGAGAAAACCTATAATCACGGCAACACTATTTAAAATATTCATGCAGATCATGCGTGCGCGCATCAAACTGCCGGAGGACATCGACTTTTTTTTTGGCATAGTTCTCGAGGAAGTTTTCAGTCTATCGTAGGAAGTTGATGAAGAACCACCGATCGCAGTTGTTTTCAGTACTTACTGGTCGCGAAAGTGGCAAGGATTCGTTCATAATGTAATTTGTGGTATCGGGGTTTGGCGGAATTTAGGAAAGGAAAGAAAAACATAGATTTGGATTAATTAATTTTGTGTGAAATTATGTCTCGAAACACAGTTAGCCAGTCTGTTAGATACGGGCTCCATATCATTGGTCTTTGGCCGGGCACACCTTTCCCGGGTTTACGAAAAGTGTGCTGGTTGCTGAGTGTTTTTTTTTGCCAAATTTACCAGTACAAATACACGATTAGACACATCAACACCGACGGCTTCGTTCAGACGATCTATAGTTTGAGTTTCGCCGTGGCGTATACTGCTTTAGTCGGTTATTTTGTTATTGCTTGGATCAATCATGGGTAAGCGAGGCATATTCTATCGTCCGCTTTGGTATCGTATTCTATACTGCTTGAAATCCTTGTCACGAATTTCCCTTGATATTATGAGGATAGGTATCGATAATTTCGTTTCTTAGCGTGCTACGTGAAATTTTATCAACGATGGAGAATGATTGCGTCAAGTATGCAGCGCTCGACAAGAATAATGTGATATCGAAAACGGCGGATCTTTCGTTCCGTTTAACGAGCACAATACCGGCGCTTCACATGATATCTACTAGTTGCATCGCAGTCGGCACTCTCGTGACCCCACAATCCAACGGTTCGAATTCTCGACAACTTCTCATGGACATGGATGTGCCGTTCGACACCAATCAATCGCCAACTTATGAGCTCGTGTTAGCTGCGCAGATTATTTTCCAAGGGATAGCGGGATACGCCTACAGTATGTTCTGTTCTGTTCTTTTGATGTCGGTAAGTACAATTCTGCTGAAGCTAACGTTGTGCGTCCTGAATCGTCACAATTCATTTTCTTTTCGCGAATTACCCCACTGTCAACAGTTGCTCTTCTTCGCGACTCCGATCGTCTCGTGTCGACCGATCATTTCGTTTCAATTGATAGTCTCGCTTTATCCAATCATCTCGTCTCACTCGATCGTCGCGATTCATTTGATTGTTGCGATTTGTCCGTTTGCCGGGATTATTCTCTTTACCGCTAGTCTTTCGATATTCTCGATTCCCTTTATCGTCGCGGATCTACCGATTCTCGCCAGCCAACTGATTTTCTCGATTCGTTGTATTTTTGCATCCCGGTTGACTATTGTGGCTTATTTGAACGTCGCAGCTTGTTCGACAGCCGCGACTCAGCCACTTGCAGGGGATCAATTATTTGCAACCATCATTCACGACACGTTTGCTCGCGACGCGTACAATTACAATAAAAACGCTCAAAAGTTAGTTATTCACAATCCAAGTGATCGGATCTCAGTTACTCTCAACAAGCATCTATGGATCGTTTGGTAATATGGATCGTTTATTTTGAAAGTGGTGTCCTTTTTAAAAAAAAAATGAGATATGACGTAATTTATGCTTAATTTAGTGTAAACTTTTTGTTTATAACTAGCTGGTATTTAATATCTTAAAAAATGCCAATGCTTTGTTCAATTTCTTTTGCTTTATTTTTGATTGTCAGATCTGCTAACATTTAATTTTCTCCAAAACAAAAGAAAATGGACTTGCACCACTTTCAAAATAAACGGTCCATATCATGTCAAACATAAAGAACACCGCTTGGACCCGAATTCATCCAAGTTAAGGCACGGAAAGGGGTTTAGGAATTTTCTAAAACAAAGCTGCGTCTGCCCGTACGGGCAGCGATTTTCTTGCCTTCGATATACACAGAACGGCAGGCACGGAACCACGCCCTTTGCGGGCAAAGTTGCATTTATTTGTCACACGCATTGTCACAGCTACGTGGCCAGCTACGGCTGTGTTACGGCCTACCCCCAGTTCGCTGAGACACTTGCCCATCGGCGGGCGCCATTGCCCCCTAATAGGCAGGTTGAGCAGCTCTGTTCTAGAAGAAGGACAGACGATTGTTTACGAACAGTTACCCATCGACTCTGCGCACCAATCTGTAGATGAACCGAAACATGTGATGGCCATAAATTCTCGTTTTACAGCGGTCCCTCTCGCGTCCTGTTTTTCGTCCGACCAACCAGTAAAGCGTGTCACCCCCCCTAATTATTTTAGAAAATTCTTGCGTTAGATCAGTGGTGTTCGAACCGCAGTAGAGAGAACTTGTAAGCTCACGGTTGTTAATGTATGTGTGTTTGTTCTTAATAATAATATTTAACTGAATCACTAGACTGCGGATTCTTATGGAATATAAAAGTTGGCTGCTGCTATTTTAAGGGACAGAAGCTAGGCAGATATTTGATTCTTACTTTAATCATTTTAAAAAGTTGAAAATATTAAGCTGGTGTTTTTCAATTGTTTTAATCTCTTTACTGTTTTAAAATGCACCTGCCAATTTTTGCTACAAATGCATGAAATTCGGAGTCTGGTAATCATATGAGATTGATGCTCCAATGCAAGCAGTCGAGGATTACAATGGCGGATACCAATACACCTCGGCTATCCTTAAAGAGCTAACTCCCTCCTCGCTCGCTCCCTTTTACGTTTTGTTGCCACAGGTTCGTCAATAGCATGAAGCACGCAATCATTAATACTACCCCAATTTTGTTCAACCTATTTTCAGATATGGGGGAATTATAGGTATTGTGCATTACGTTCCCGTATGTTTTAAGTGATTTCTTGTAATTTCATACAACGTCATTCAAACATGTTAATTTTATTTTGAAATTGGTTAACACTTTTATTTCTTTATTTTATTATCGAGGCTTATACCTTTGGTATTTTTCCAAAAATTTATCGCTCTAGGATTTTGCCGTCCTGGGCACTGAATCCGCCACTGAATGCAAGTGATATTTCAACTGTTATTAGTACATAGTTATATGTGTCAAATCTGAACAGTGGCCGTGAGAGTGTGGAAAACTTTCACGGCATCTGTGCGAAATAAACATACTATCAATTTAACGTTAAGAGGGTGAAAGTAAAGGTGACAATCGTCGACTTGACCTCACATCCATTAGGTTGTCGTATACGTACTGTCTACCACCAGCTGTACAGTTCGATGACCTGACCGTACGTCCCTTAGCTTTCGGCATTGCCGTATACCTGAAATCAGCTGTGCGGTTCGTCACCGAATGGCCCAGTGACACACATTTGCAGCAAGTGCATTTACGGCTGAGTAAGCGAGTTTTAATTAAATCAATTTCTGCTCCTTCCCTTGTTCACTGCATCACCGCTACGCGACACCAACGCTATGATCAGCGGTTCCTGATGCCCAGCCGGACTCATCCCGTGTTTTTCGTTACTAACTCTTCAACAGAGCCGAGGCGGATATTTTTGCAATGGGAAATGTCACATCAAATAACCCCAGGAACTGTCAAAACAAATTTTTTAAATATAATTATTACTTTTAGATACTTCACGCAGGATGTGTGATCGATATACTGTGCTACATAATAACGCATAGTATATCTTCGGAGGACGAAGAGGAATTTCGACTCGCTGTGATGAGACATCAAGAAATTATTATATTTACCAAGCGAATCGAACAACTGTTTACGTATATAGCTTTTTGTCAACTTCTGTCGAGCACTCCACTTATATGCGGTTTAGGATACCAATTGATAACTGTAATTAATACTGATTTCGTAATTTCTATTCACAAAGTTCTGTGTCGATATGCATATTAGGCCATCATTCAAGTCATACCATAAATTCATACTATTGGAAGGTGAAGTATGAAAGCATAATCACAATTTTAATATAGTCTGAATTCAATATGCTCTTATGCAAACAATTTCTCAAATGAACATAATTCCCTGTTACAGGCAGTACACGTTGAAAATGGACTTAACGTGATTGTAAGGTCTTTTGTTCTCTATTTCGCAATGTGTACAGAAATATTCGTGTACTGTTTCGCTGGGGAGTACCTGAATACTAAGGTAAAATTAAAGGTCTAATCGCAAGTATAATGGAATATTGTTTCATTGCTGATATTTCACATCGTAGAGATGCAATTCAGTGTCCAGAACATTATAGTAATAATTTGTATGAACATCCTAGTATGTTTGAAATAAACATCATCATTGATTGCATCTACTATTGGTTTGCACTTTAATATTAATAAACAAACTGTTCTGCAAAAGTGCATGTAAATATGATATAGACCGAATGATTCATAGAATGTGCATTCCTATTACGTGAATTGATTATGAAAACGAAAACATAAGTCTACAGGAACAGTTTAGCGATGGAAGAAACTTTCTTATTGAATATCAAAATTTTCATTTACTTTCCAGAGCAAGATGATCGTCGATGCAATATACGAATCGCCTTGGTACAACCTGCAGCCAACTACCGGTCGACGTTTAGTACTTTTAATTCTAAAATCTCAGGTGGGATTGCCCCTAACTTGCGGAAAGTTTTCATCTCTCAGTTTGCAAAGCTTCGCGAGCGTAAGGTTCTTCTACTTTATTTATGCCCTCACGGATCATTCATTGCAAAAAGTCGTCTTACCATTAGACTTTGGATCTTTATGCAAAATAAATTGTCTACGTCAGTCCCTAGACACTGTAACCAAAAAAAAATTGGTTTCCTATTTCGGTAATTGTAATAAATTACAAATAATTTCATGACGTTATTGAATTTTCCTAATCTTTTTAGTGTTTTATATTCCATGAATTATGTTTGTTCTAAATACATAAAATCCGCTGTCTAATTATGATACAGATAAAGCGTAAGTAGCTTTTTAATTAGCTCTACTAAATTATTATGCAAAAGTAAAATTGTCCGTGCCAGTCGCGAAGCACTGCACTCAAAGAACAATTGGTTTCTTTCTTTGACAATTGTAATAAATTACCAATAATATCATCATGTTGTCAAATTCTTCTAATCTTTTAACCGTTTCATATTTCATTGATTCATTTTCGCTCTAAATACATGAAATTCTAATTATCATACAGACACAGTGATAATAGCTTTTAAATTAGTTTTCGTTTTCATGTTCGCAGTTTATGAAGGCTTCGGCGTCTTACATGTCTGTACTTCTCGCGATGTCCTGAGGAGCAACACTTCGCAGATTTTATAGATACGGTAATGGAGAAATCGGTAGGGAACTAGCAGTACCAAATAACACCGTTAGAATACCGCCGAACACGTTCAGTAGGTGAGTTCCACTAAAGTACAAAATCACATGTTAATGTATCAAAATGGAAAGTTAAAATATATTTGAAAGTTCAAGTTACCATTCTCTGCTCTAATGATTGCAACCGCTTTCTTGCCGGAGTTCGTCTCTTTCGAATAAGAATCGTATGCAGACTCTGCGCTCTGCGACAAAAATGAAACTAATATTTCACCTATTCTCGAACCGTGATAATGCTATATGGGACGTGGAGAAAATCAATTTAATTTCCAGAAGTTTTCTCTTCGCGTCCGACACGACTTCTGACTAAATCAATTTAACATGATCCAGACAGTCGTGCTTCGGCTACTGCATTTTTCATGGAAATTGTTGGCCACCGTAGGAAAGCAGGAACCGTAACTTCAATAAATCCTCTCCCGTTCTTCTTCTTCTCGGAGAAAACCTATAATCACGGCAACGCTATTTAAAATATTCATGCAGATCATGCGTGCTCGCATCAAACTGTCAGAGGACTTCGACTTTTTTTTTGGCATAGTTCTCGAGGAAGTTTTCAGTCTATCGTAGGAAGTTGATGAAGAACCACCGATCGCGGTTGTTTGCAGTACTTGCTGGTCGTGAAAGTGGCAAACATTCGTTTATAATGGAATTTGTGGTATCGGGGTTTGTCGGAATTTAGAAAAATAAAGAAACAAACACGCGGATTAATCAATTTCGTGTGAAAGTATGTCTCGAAACACGATTAGCCAGTCCGTTAAATATGGGCTCCATGTCATTGGCATTTGGCCGGACACACCATTCCCAGGTGTACGAAAAGTTTTATGGTTGCTGTGTGCTGCATTTTGCCAATTTTATCAGTACAAATACACGATTAGACACATTAATGCTGACGGCTTCATGGAGGCGATCTATAGTTTGAGTCTTGCAGTGGGGTACAGTTCTTTGTTCGGTAAATTAATTGTTACTTGGATTAATCATGGGTAAGTGAGGTATATTCTATTGTTTGCTTTGCACTCGTATTCTATACTTGTCAAATATTATTATTCGAATTATTATATCTAATTTTGTAGCCCCTACGCGACAGCACTTTCTCATCTTTATACACATATTTATGTTCTAATGATCTGGCAATGTTGCTTCCAGTCAACTGAATCAGAAGTCACTTTTTATATATTTATAAACACAAACATGATACTTAATTGACATGTAAACTTTGTGCCAGCTTTTTTTGGACAAATTATAATAGAATATAATGTATCTGTTACAGTGAAACACCGAAATCTGGAGAATGTCGACTTTCACCGGTGAATGTCAACATTCACATAGTCGCTTGGTGTATGTCCGAAATATTTGCTAAATACCCTTATTTCTGACTTACACCGGTAAATGTTGACATTCACCATGCACTAATGGTGAATGTTGAACATGTTGGAGATTTATATTTTCTTCTCCGTAATTCAGTCGCTATAAAACGTCACGCCAAGTCGTGATTAATTTCGGGTTATGTGCGTTACGTTACATTTCCTCATAAAAAAGGTTTAGGGTTAGGGTTAGCTTGTTTTTTGACTCTTCTGTTTTGGACCTCCACCAGAGCATATCTGTGATTGTCGACATACACCGGACAGGGTCCGTATATACAACAATGTAATAAAATATTCGATCTTTCACCGACGTATTTGGTATCTGTTGACATTCACCGGTGAAAGTCGACATTCTCCAATTTCGGTCATTCACGGTAACATATCCATTATGATATAATTGATTGGCCGTAATTTACCTACTGTATTTGAAGATTTAATTTGTTAATTTCATAAATTAACATTACTAACATAACATAACTACATAAATTAACATTAATTTCATCTTCTTGAAATCTTCGTCGCGACTTTGACTTGATATTATGTGGCAAGGTATTGATCATTTCGTTTCTCAGCGTGTTACGTGAGATCATATCAACGATGGAGGACGATTGCGCGAAGTATGCGGAGTTCGACAAGAATAATGTGATAGCGAAAACGGGGGATCTTTCATTGCGTTTGACGAGCACAATTCCGGCGTTTCACTTGTTTTCTGTGACTTGTATCGCGATAGGGGCTCTCGCGATCCCGCAATCCAACGATTCTAGTGTTCGGCAACTTGTCATGGACATGGACGTGCCGTTCGACATCAGTCAATCACCGACTTACGAGCTCGTATTAGTTGCGGAGATTATTTTCCAATACATGGCGGGATATACCTTCAGCATGTTTAGTTCTTTTCTTTTGATGACGGTAAGTGCAAATAATTGCGCTGGGGCGAACGTTCTGCGTTCTCGATCGCCACGACTCATTTTCTTGTCACGACCGTCAACTGTGATCATCTCATCATCGCGTTGCTCATCGCGAATTATTCGATCGTCTCGTGTCGATCGATCATGTCGTTTCAAATGATAGTTTCGCTGCATCCGGTCGTCCCGTTGCAACCGATCGTCGCGATTCAAACCACTGAAATTACTTTAAAAAAACTGCTGCACCAATTGTGCCAAAATTTGGCATACCTCTTCGGCGCATGGAAAAAGAATACAAAAAAATCGATTTTTCTTTTGATTTCTCTTGAAGCACATTCTGGAAAAATATGTCTGCAAAACGATTTGAAAAAAAAAAAATGTTAGAAGATCGCATCTCTCATTGTGTATAACTGACAGTCTAACCATGAATCAAATATTTTTTAAACATAATCATTACTTTTAGATACTTCACGCAGGATGTGTCATCGATATACTATGCTACATAATAACGAATAGCGTATCTTCTCAGGACGAAGGGCAATTTCGATTCGTTGTGGCGAGACATCAAGAACTTATTCTATTTACCGAGCGAATTGAACGACTGTTCACGTATATAGCTTTTTGCCAACTTGTGTCGAACACTCCGATTATGTGCGGTTTAGGATTCCAATTTATAACTGTAATTAATACTGATTTCGTAATTTCTATGCACAAAGTTATGCGCCGATATACAGTGAGTAACGAAAGTATTCGAACGCCCTTTAAATCAGTATAACTTTTTTTTTTAAGTGAATCAAACGACCTGACTTTTTTGAGGAGTTAGAAGAATTGGTTTTCCAAATGATGTGTTAAAAAGATTTTGAAAAAATTACAATTGGTAAGAATTACATGAGAAAATAAAAATGGCACTTTTCACAACTTTTTTATTTCAGCCTGTAGTGAAAATTTAAAATATGCATTTTGTAAATCTCTGTCATCGAAATCGGTCAACGTTGCAATGAACTACAAACGTTTCAAAATGAGAGTTTAAGGGTGAAAGTCGCAGATTTTTTATCTTGCCAGGGAATTTCGCCCTTATGTAATCATCTTTAAACGTTTGTATCTCATGACAACGTTAACCGATTTCAATGAAATTTTCAGTATGTATATAACTAACATATATCTACAAAACGCATATTTTAAATTTTCACTACAGGCTCAAATAAAAAAGTTGTGAAAAGTGCCATTTTTATTTTCTCATGTAATTCTTACCAATTGTAATTTTTTCAAAATCTTTTTAACACATCATTTGGAAAACCAATTCTTCTAACTCCTCAAAAAAGTCAGGTCGTTTGATTCACTTAAAAAAAAGTTACACTGATTTAAAGGGCGTTCGAATACTTTCGTTACTCACTGTACATATTAGTATTAGGTGGTCACCCAAGTCATGCCGTGTTTCATTCATGCTATTGGAAGGTGAAGTATAATCACAATATAGTCTGATACCCACTTTGCCTAATTTTTTCACATTACATAAAACAGTAAGGATATTAAATTGAATTAATTGTAGGGTAAATTAGACTCAATTAAGTTGGACAAAATGATGAAATATGATAACCTCATAACTTAAGAGACGGTATGCTAACTTACATATCCAACGTATCAGAACGTTGATAATATTGAATTAAAACTAATAGCCCAGAAGTATGTTGCTTGAAACTGGGGTATGGATCAATTCATGAATATAAAATGACGTTAATTAAACAACAAGGACCAGCCTTGGTTGATACTGTACAATTTATCGGTACATATTGACGAAGCAGTGACAATCAAATAGATCGTTCCTCGCAGAGGTTAATGATTAATTTGGCCAATTGGCATTATCTGGATTACAGGATAGACTCGCAATGTTCAGCGTCCTTTTCTAAAGAATTTAAACTTTAATAATCAGACGTGTAAATGCACTTCATAGAATTGTTCGAGATAACTCCTGCTCAAATTGACCATGAAAATTTTAGTTATTTTCTTATTCTGCACATATTTTCCTTTTAAACACATGGACCTGAACCTGAGACAACTTGCATATGACTTTATGCAAATAATTCCTCAACTGAACACGATTCCCTGTTTCAGGCAGTACACGTTGAAAATGGACTTTCCTTCATTCTAAAGTCTTTTGTTCTCTATATCGCACTTTGTATAGAAATATTCGTGTATTGTTTCGCTGGGGAATACCTCAATAGCAAGGTAATTCAATTTTTTCGACGATCTAATCGCAATCCTAATTAAATATTATTTTATTGCTGATATTTGACATCATAGAAATGCAACTCAAAGTCCAGAACATTAATAGTAAAAATTTATATGAAAATTCTAGTATGTTTGAATTAAATATAATCATTGATTAAATCCACTATTGGTTTGTAGATCAATATTAACTAACAAACAGTTTTGTAAAAATGCATGTAAATATGTTATAGCCCGAATGATTCTTAGAATGTGCATTTCTATCATGTGAATTGGTTGTGAAAATGTAAAACATAAGTCTGCAGGAATGCTTTATCGTTGAGAGAAACTTTTCTGGTAATTATTTACTTTAGGGGCTTCCTCACCGATTTTGATGACTTTGAAATATGTTGTCAAGGTCATGATCCTGAACAACTTTTTCCTATACATGTTACCGCCGCTCGCCTTTAGTTTACGAGATATTTGCAAAAATGTTTCAACATTTCAAAAAGTGATCGGAGTAAATGTGGGTTAGATTTTAAATTATGGCCACAACTTAAAACGTACTTCAATTAGTTGAGACCCACTGTCTTGTCTGTTCTGAGTATTAACGCTTTGACTGCCAAACTAGAAACCTCAAAAATTCCATTAAATCAAAGTAAGTTATTTAATGAAATAAAAATTGGAAAAAGTTAAATGTATTATACCGAGTGGTCCTCTAACTTTCTTGAATTTTACGGATTCTAATCGAATTTGGTACAGTGAATATATTAACGTAAAAATTCATTTTAAAGCCTGAACAAATAATTCCGTCACCCACATATGGGTGACATGGCAGTCAACGTGTTAAGCATGAAACTATACGAATTCTTGGATATCTGCAACAATCAAGAAAAGTTGATGGATTTTTTAGTTAGCAGTAAAGTGATCCATGGCACGATGAATTGTATCAAGTGCAACGAAAATATACTACTTGATCGCGAAAACTTAATTTTTCGATGCCATAATACTAGTTACATTAGAAATCGAAACAAAAGACGTATAAAAACACAATGTAATTTCAAAATCAGTAAAAAAAAATGGTGTTATAAAATATACACCACTTCAAATAGAAATCTGTTAAGAAATCTGTTAATTCTAACCTTTTAACCCTAATCCACACCTACTCCGATCACTTTTTGAAATGTTGAAACATTTTTGCAAATATCTCGTAAACTAAAGGCGAGCGACGCTAACATGTATAGGAAAAAGTTGTTCAGAATCATGACCTTGACAACATATTTCAAGGTCATCAAAATCGGTGAGGAAGCCCCTAAAGTAAATAATTACCACTTTTTTTATTGAATATCCAAATTTTCATTTACTTTCCAGAGCCAGATGATCGTCGATGCAATATACGAATCGTCTTGGTACAACCTGCAGCCAACTACTGGTCGACGTTTAGTGCTTTTAATACTAAAATCTCAGGCGGGAATGCCGCTAACTATAGGAAAGTTCTCATCTCTCAGTTTACAAACCTTCGCAAACGTAAGGTTCCTCTAGTTCACTGCAAATACTCGTGTTATCATTAGACTCCGGGTCTTTATGTAAAAGAAATATTTTCAAAGTCAGTATCAAGCCAGTGGAAACAAAGGAACCATTGGTTTTCTTCTTCTATAATTGTAATAAATTACAAATAAATTCTTCTAATCTTTTTACATGAAAACCGTAGTCTAATCGTCGTACAGATAAAATTTAAGTAGCTGTTAAATTAGCTTTAATAAGTTTGATTTTCATGTTCGTAGATCATTAAAGCTTCGGCGTCTTACATGTCTGTGCTTCTCGCGATGTCTTGAAAATTCCAACTCATGTGTTAGTCGTTCCTAGCATGCTTTTAGAATTTAGAGAAGTATTTGCTCGTTATTCTAAATAAATTGTTGGTTCAAAAATACGTTTCTTCTATCGTTTTCTTCCCGAACATTAGTGTAAACGCATGCGAGAAAAGAAGAATTATTTATTTAAACCTAGTCGATTTTATAGGACCGAATAGGAATTATGCATCAGGAACAAATAATGTTTATTCCACACATTTCGAAACGCTATACGCAAAAATCAGCGTTTGTGACGCGTAAACAATTGGGGTGTGCGAGAACCGGAAAATATTGGGAATACGATGGTCGGAGCGGTTCGGGTTTCCGAAAATTTCGGGATTTCCGAAAAAATGGAGTTTCCCGAAAGTTTCACCGTTTCTTGAACTACTCTGCGTATGGGAGTACTACTCCGTTAATGAGCTCTCGGAATTTTCGGAAACCCCATTATTTCGAGAATCTCAATTTTTTCTGGAATCCGGACTCTTTCGAGAATCTCGAAATTTTCGGGTCGGGATATTTAGAGATCTCTCTCGTGCCCCAAATAAACAAATTCGTTAATGGGTTCTCGGAATTTTCGGAAACCCCATTATTTCGGGAATCCCGATTATTTCGAGAGTATCGACTTTTTCTGGAATCCGGACTCTTTCGAGAATCTCGAAATTTTCGGGTCGGGATATTTAGAGATCTCTCTCGTGCCCCAAATAAACAAATTCGTTAATGGATACTCGGAATTTTCGGAAACCCCATTATTTCGGGAATCCCAATTATTTCGAGAATATCGATTTTTTCTGGAGTCCGGACTCTTTCGAGAATCTCGAAATTTTCGGGTACGGGATATTTAGAGATCTCTCGTGCCCCTGGTAAACAAATTTGTGACAAATAGCATGATGGAGTGAGAAAATAACCAGGTTTTGTTACGTATCAAAATTGGCCGGATTTGCTAGCGATGTGAACATAATCAGCGACTAAAACGTGACTCGGCGCGTCAGAGAATTAGCCGAAAATTGTGCGTTGAGTCAGATGTCCCAATAGGTTGAACGAGTATAGGGGGTTGGTTTTCGCTTCGCTCGCAATTTCAACCCTCGTTTGTTCGCACCCGGTCGCATGATCAAGCCAGATGGGCCGGAAGAGATCAAGTTGGCACGGATCTGGGATTGCTTATCGAGTTATCAAGATAATCTTCGTATCTCAGCTTTTCATGAAACGAAGAGCTGATATTTACAACCTCCGTCCCAACAGGCATCGTTTGGCGAAATAAAGATCTGTCGAACTCGAGCATCATTAAATTTGAAACACGTTTTCCTCGATATCCGATTACGCACAGATACGAGCAAAATTATTGGCGTAACTAACTCTAGTTCATCAAATAACTTGGCAATATAATTAATCACTGAATCTTGATGTGAACTAATCAAAATACGTTTCTACATTATCTACGCCATTTTATCGTCTCTCAGGTAAAAATTTATTTGTGCGGAAAATGATCCACTTTTTTTGTTAACCCCTTAAACTACGATTTATTTTACGGTTTCAGTGATTAAAACTTTTTTGTAATTCGTAATTTCCTAATAAAAGGAGAAAATTTATATCTATTGTATGGCTATATGTTCTTCGATAGCTGTACAACAACGCCAAAAAATAGAATTTTATATCGGTTTAAAGGAAATTAATAACATACATATTTGGCACACTTTGTTCAAAATCTTCATCACGAGTATGACTCGATATTGTAGGGCAAGGGGTTAATAAACATTATGCATCCATTTCTTAATACCTTTTCTATTTCAACCTTTTTTTCCAGAAAAATTCGATTGCATTCATCTAAATACACGAATGTTGATATCAACAAACTGGATTTGTCTTTTAAGTAAAAAGGAAAAGAACGCTGTGATGAGTATGCAATATGTACCGTTCTATATCCACGATACCCAAACATAATAAAGTGGAAGATGATCATTCAACCAATGAGAAACTATTTTCCCACTTTGTCGTACAAGCGACACGCTGCATGTCGGTTTAATTTACAATTGAAGGCGTTTTCTTTCAATTAGTGTACCAAGTTCGGAATTATAATATTCGATACCATTTCAGAGATTCCTAGAAATTGCCTTTTACCGTCAAATTAGAGAGTCCCATGAACCATAAATGTCCCCCACCGCGTCTCGTTGCGTCGGCAAACGTAAGAATCGTCGCGGTTCGTTTCGCGTCGTATTAGTTCAATGCACATCAGGATCGGTTGACATTGGCGCGAGCATGTTCGATAATCAATTTCCTGGTGCTCGTTTTTCCTGTGTTTACTGTTTACCGGCTCGTCTCGCCGAATGCTCGCTTGTGCTCGTCGATTAGAGAGACATGACGGACGGGGAAGGGGGGCGACAGGACGAAATTAGGCAAATACCACGTGACCGATGGATGGCAGCAACTTTTTGAAGTTTGGGTGCAGTGCGATTTTCCCGTGGAATCTGTGTCCAGATCGACGAACTCGCTGACATTTAGGTAGGACTTTCGGACTATCAGAAACACCGAAATGAAGTTTTCACTAAAATATAATATAATATAATAAATATTTTTATGTTCGTTTAACCCATTTGCATCATTAGCGTATATCTACGCTCAATTTTCTGGTCACTATTACCGGAGCGTATATGTACGCTCAATATATTTCTTCTTATAATGCTGAAATATGAAGTTCGGTAATTATTTACTTTAGGGGCTTCCTCACCGATTTTGATGACTTTGAAATATGTTGTCAAGGTCATGATTCCGAACAACTTTTTCCTATACATGTTACCGCCGCTCGCCTTTAGTTTACGAGATATTTGCAAAAATGTTTCAACATCTCGAAAAGTGATCGGAGTAGGTGTGGGTTAGGGTTAAGGTTAGAATTAACAGATTCCTTAACAGATTTCTATTTGAAGTGGTGTATATTTTATAACACCATTTTTTTTTACTAATTTTGAAATTACATTGTGTTTTTATACGTCTTTTGTTTCGATTTCTAATGTAACTAGTATTATGGCATCGAAAAATTAAGTTTTCGCGATCAAGTAGTATATTTTCGTTGCACTTGATACAATTCATCGTGCCATGGATCACTTTACTGTTAACTAAAAAATCTATCACTTTTCTTGATTGTTGCAGATATCCAAGAATTCGTATAGTTTCATGCTTAATACTCAGAACAGACAAGACAGTGGGTCTCAACTAATTGAAGTCGTTTTAAGTTGTGGCCATAATTTAAAATCTAACCCACACCTACTCCGATTACTTTTCGAGATGTTGACACTTTTTTGCGATTATCTCGGAAACTAAAGCTGAGCGGAGGTAACACGTATAGGAAAAAGTTGTTCAAAATGATGGCCTTGACAACATATTTCAAGGTCATCACAATCGATCTAACCCACACCTACTCCGATCACTTTTTGAAATGTTGAAACATTTTTGCAAATATCTCGTAAACTAAAGGCGAGCGGTGGTAACATGTATAGGAAAAAGTTGTTCAGAATCATGACCTTGACAACATATTTCAAGGTCATCAAAATCGGTGAGGAAGCCCCTAAAGTAAATAATTACCTGAAGTTCTTTTACTTGTAGTAATTTTTGTACTTAAATATACTTAAAAAAAAAAGTATGGTGATAAAGGCCTTCTTCTCATATTTTCTTTTCATTTTTTGCCGAATTTTGTTACCTTGAAATTGTATTCAGTCTTCCTTGTACTTGGTTGTCCCAACAAATGAGAGGTATGACTTTTATCACGCAAAAAAGATCGGGACAAAATAGGTGTCAGAATAAACGGGACATTTCGAAGTATGTATAAAATTTTCTCAAGTGATACATACTATAGTACTTCCAGAATGCTCAACCTTAAAGGTCCGTATCAATTAAAATATCTGTCCAATTTTCCATTTTTCAAGTTGAAGGTTCATGGATCGTTGGAAAGCGATGCGAATTGATCGAGCATCGATACGAGAAGGCATTATTTTACCGATTAAAATATCGGTAAATTCTTCGATTCGGAGGGTCGCACGGCGTGGCAGCGTTGGCGGCGTGGCAGCGTGGCGTAGCAGCGATGGCAGCGTGGCGGCGGCGACGACTTCCCCGGGCCGAGCGAATTGGTCTCCATGGAAACCACCCCAAAGCCAATCTGGGGTGCATTCGTACGTACATTTACCCTTGTCGAGGCGCGTCTGCAGCACCCCCCTCCTCATCGTCCCCCCCGTCCCCTCCATAAACTTGCTGAACCCCCTTTGCAGCCCCTCGCCGTCCCACTGTATTGTCCCCGGCCCTCTCTTTCGTCCTGTCTCGAAGCTATCTTTCTCTCTTTGACCTCCACCATCTTGCCTCCCCTTTTACGCGTTCCTTCGCGCCTTTTCGTACTCCACCATAATCTTCGTAGCTGCTTCTATTCACCTTTATCTCTCCGTAACCTTCGTTTCCTTCCCCGTTCCGTTCGCTTTATTTCACTTTTGCCCCGACACTAACAAGCTGCCCAGGGCTCTCGACCTCTCGTTTCGGTCCGTTCCCGATTTTTCGTTTGTTCGCGATTATTTCGTATGTTGCTCGACGTTGACTCTCGCCGCGGCGCCGCGACGCCGGTCGATTCGCCGGGATTTGTTCGCTTGTTTAGCTGTGTCCTCGGTGTGTACGGTGGAATTACTGCGAGCCGAAAATGCGCTCGAATTAGCACGCTGTGGTTTTCTCGGTTCCTTTGCGCCCGTTTTGTGATATCAACGGTTCGCTGCCGTACCGTTCCGTTGCTACGCGTGCTTCTTCGTTCAAGACTCCTCGCGCAGAAAACAATGCGAGAAATTGCAAATTTTTGTTTCCTCGGTAAGTCCACGCGCCAATGGCAAAATACCCTGCTAGAGAATTTTAGAACATCTCTGAACAGCTAATGGTAACGCCAACTAATCGTATTTTTCTCCCAACATTATTTTCGCAGAGTGGTCAAGGTTACCGTGTATCTTTAGTAGATCAAATTGAGTTCATCAAATACAAAACAGTGAAAGAGTTTAAAGAATTTGGAAACGCTGTTGTATTCAGTATCAAGTACAGAAATAAATGCACATGCAGCATAAAAATCTGCAGTCTACTGATTAAATTACAAGTATTGTACTAGTGGCACAAGTTGACGAGCGTATACTAATACAGTCAATTTTTAACACGTTGACCGCCATGTCACCCAGATGTGGGTGACGGAATTATTTGTCCAGGTTCTAAAATGAATTTTTACGTTGATATATTCATTGTACCAAATTTGATTGGGATCTGTAAAATGCAAGAAAGTTGGAAGACTACTCAATATCATACATATAATTATTTTCAATTTTTATTTCATTAACACTAGAACTACCGGATGGGTCAAAATGACTTCCTCCTAATTTTTTCTTTTAGAGTTATTGAAATTATAAATATGTTTCCATGAGAAAATTTTTTAATAAACTTCTCTATCGAAGTAGATATTTAAACAAAACTAATACGAAATCTAAACAAATCTTATTTTGTTGTTATTATAAGGCAATGTATGCCAGTTGCATTTAGTGCTTGGTCATTCTAGTGTTAAATAACTTACTTTGGATTCATGGAATTTTTTAGGGTTCTGGTTTGGCACTCAAAGTGTTAAACGAAAGCTTACTGCATCTCTTTCAGCCCAAAAATGAAAACTATACGCGAAACCCATTCCCACAAAATTGCATTGAAAATGTCTTTCCGTAGGGTTGATCCGAGGAAAGTTTTTATTGCGCGACGCAAGTTGCTACGCAATTCGTGTTTCTAAAAAATGGTGCGGAACAATTGAAATTTGCATGAAAGCTCGCGCAGTCCGCACCGGCAACGCACGCGCGCAGACTGATTGCTATGTAGCGAAAGGCCCGTCGGAGAAGGGAGCCTAATGTCTTCGCCTTTTAGTGACCTTTCGCTTGGCCAGCTTTTTTTCGTGTCAACGAGCGAACGGGCAATTGCTCCGGGCCTTTCCTGTTCCACGGGAATTTGAATCTTGTTATTCGACAACCCTTCGTAAAAAGTTGTACTTCTTTTGTCACGTTCCGAGGGGCTTTTAAGTTCCGACGTTTCCAGAGGCTCGACGAGCGTATATTGTTCCAAACTTTATTACCGGCGGACTTGTAAACCAGCCAAATCGAACGACCCGAAGCCATTTCGGCGAAATTGAATTTCCTTACGAAATTCGCGAACGTAACCAAATAACAATAAGTCGCTGCTGCATTGAACGCTGCCCTTGCGAAGGTCGCGAAGTATTTTAGAAACACTCGGAAATTTTTTTAATTGTGTAGTATCAACTTCGAAAAATTTAAGTAATAAAGAAAAATATCTGCCCACTAACTTTAATTCAACGAAAAGATCAACTGTCGCAACTACGTAGCGAGTATTAAAAAATACCTTGAACGTGTCTGGTCGCTAATTTTAAAGAATCGTTTTAAAGAAACGATTGTTCGTACGTCTGACAAGTTGCAGCTTTAACTTCGTCAAGAAGTACATAATCGTATGCATGGTACTTCGAGACATCCTGAAATATTAATGAAAACGTTCTGCACATGTCTGGAAATTTGTTGCAAGGTTTTCCCAGTAAGATGCGTCCGTATGAAACTCATTTGGCGCTGGCATTGTTCTTTGCGTTTAAATGCGAACGTAATAGAATCTGTTTATATCTGTTTATATCTGATGCCCCCGTCGCGAGTATTAAAATGCATTTTCATCTCAAAGAAATCGCGCTTTTACTCATTTCAAATTCACAGGAAGTTTCTTAATAATTTCTGCTCGAAGTATTCCGTCCCATAAAGTACCCCGCGCGTTGTAAACTGGTAAAACGTTGTAAACGGATTCTGTTATTTCCGGGGAAGTGGAAGACCATATTGTGCATATTGGAAGTAGACGCGAGTCTGCCGCGACAGCAATTAAAACGAAAATGCAATTACGCTCTCCTCAGCGGAAAATTTGCTTCGTACACGGGAATTTTCAAAATTGACTCTGTCGAGCGGTAATGTTGTTTATCAACTTCGAGGCGACGATAGTTTGATCTTTCGGAATAAAAGTCTGCAATGTAAAACATCACAAATCTTCTGCAATTATAACTTACAATAATTAAAGATACTTGCATTTTTTTATGCTTGTCCATTTTTCTGCACGAATCGACTAGGATTAAATTTTGTGGAGTCAAACAAAGACACAAAACGTATTTTTCTAAAATACCTAAAGAATTTTAATAAAATTTCTTTTACACATCATTCGGTAATTTGTCCGACTTCTCGAAAAGAACTGAGGTCGTAATTAATATCTCTGTAGCCACTTTAAACGATGATTGGAACGAAAAGAGCACCGAAAAATCAGCAATTTTGGCAGCAGTTTGCACAGGGGAGAGGGGGGCAGTCCAAATATATATGTTGAACGGCGTGATTGTTAAACGCGTTGCATTCGGCTTGTTTGTTTTCCGCGCGGAACTGCATTTGCGACCAAACGAAAATTACGGGAGCAGCAACCAATCTGAATTTCGATTTTGCTACAATGCCCCCCCCCCCCCAATCGTCTCGGGAGCTAACCGATGAAGAGACTGTGGCCAAGATTAGGCGCTCTACTTCGCTGTTGCAATTTCGGCGAAATTTGCATACGAATCACGGCAACGCGCCGCGAAATGAGGCTCTGTAGCTGTCGATCGTTGTGTACCGAAGGCAACCGTCGAAGGGAGTACAGATCATCCGTCCAAGGATAGATCCGTGGCTAATGAGCTGCGATTATCTCCGCGATCTGATTACCGCGCGTCCAGCCGGTCGTTAATTAACATCGTCCATTTGGCAATTTACTCCATTTCGCTTTGATCACAGAAAGGGGAAATTCTTTTGCCAATTTTAAGCTGTGTTTCTAGCCTAACGTCCTCGACTATGGACGCTCAGAGACGTTGCGTGACGTGTCCGATGCCGGGCAAGATGAACAAGATTTATCGAACAGAAGCGTTGCGATAATTAATCACTATAATATACCATAGAATTTAAACGCAATGTTGTAACTATGCTTATTAGAAAAAGTACATTTTTATTTCGTTTCTGTTTTAAAACATTTTCGGATATTTTATGCATTTATGGCAAGAAAAAGAAAACCACGAAGACAGAAGAATTTGAGAATGCTGTCACGAATAATAAAGGGGTTTGCAACGGCACTCTGTTTATGAAAAAAAAGATCAATATTTCTACGCTACTTCGTTCAGAGTGGAAGAAGGGGATGGAACAAAGAATTATTAATAAATAATGAAACCCTGCACATACTCTTCAACATGCGAAGAAAAACTGTGTCAAATTAATGCGATAAATGAACGAGGAGTAACGCTTATACAGGGTGTCCTAATAAATCGATGAAGATGATCGGGAAGATCGAGTTTCAAGTAGAAACGGTCAGCCATAAACAGACATATTAGTTATTCGGTGTAAGTAAAGATTACAATTTTACAAAATCTGTTTGATTTACTAATTAATCATAGAACATACAGTTCAGTTGAAATCTTTGTAAAGTTGTCCTTTGTTATTACAACTTAAAGTGGCAGTAGTACTTATTTCTATGAAAATATTCCCGAACTGTACAGTTCATAATTTTATGTGTTCTTTGTCGGAAGTTCGAGTTTGCCTTTTTTCCGCTCAATTTGCATTACTTCGCCGCAGCAATGTTCCATTTATTTTTACAATCTTCCCATTTAGTGTCTCGCTGTTCGTGTCTTGTCCCTCGCGCTTCGTTTCTTGTCTCCACTCCCCTGTTTTCACTTTTTCGTCTGTTTTCAGTATGCATGGATAGGGAAACAGAACGAAAAAGAATGCAACAAACTCTCGCCTCTACCTAGGCGTATTATGTAGAATACGGAAGAAAATGCAAAGCACGTGCACGCTGTATGAACGCGGGCGTGCTTTGACGCGAGGTACGGATGCCGGGTCATTTTGACCCGAAGCTTATTCCACGTATTGCAAAGTCTCGAAAGGTAGCGAATGCTTTTTGATTACATTCATCTTGCATCTACACTAAAAATACTCTACTGATATGTCTCATATCAGGAACTACAGTTTTCACATTTAACGTAAACATTGTTTTAAATTTCAGTAGAATTGATTACATCGTGCTCCTTCGAGAATTGAACAAACGCATAATATCCTGCAGTCCAGTGCAGTTTGCTGAAATTTACACACGCGAATATTTGCATTTGCCAATTAATTTCCAATTGCATCCACAAAACTGTGTTTTCTGCGATTTTCTCGTTAGATTTCCGTGCAGAAATGTTTTCCTTCTCTGCGCCCAATAATGCGTCAATGCGACGGTTATCGATATTTCCAATGCAATTAACAAATTCACAACTTTCGCAAAGGTGGTCGAGAATAAATGATACAGCCTGTGTAAAAGAATGCGACTGCACCGAAATCGTCTGCTATGTGCGTACACACGTATAAACGTTTCGCGATGTGTCTCGAAGGAAATATTATTTAAACAGTGGGGGAACGTCACGGGTTTCGACCCTCGATGCGAGAGCATAAATTCGTTATTGTAATTTTATTCAGTTTCACTTTGAAATTCTGGGATTCCTGGATTTATGAAATATAAAAGTATTGCTTCCCGGAGGGGTTACTGCCACCCCCTACTGTTTTTCGCCCCCTTCCTTGAAATTGAAAAGGATAATGCTAACAGTATATGAGTTTCGTGGCATGAGCCACTTTCATGCCGCCGCTTTCTGTCCATTATCATTTTATGTCGCATTATGTAAGATGGGGCAATGAAAATTACGACGTTGACCACCTCGAATACGTAGCTCACATGTAAATGTAACTTCGTTCCACTTAACCCTTCTCTGCTCTTCCCTTTTGTCGACCCATTTACATTCTTATTCATCCATTAATCTTTTTATAGACCGAGTACACATCCACTGAAATTTTTATTTAATATTTTCTCCGTCGTTCACGATTTCCTAGATGAAGAAGCAAAAAATGTGTCGTATCTTCTCTATTGGCTAAATAGAGAAAAGTAACAGAAAAGTTTATCGTAACAGGAGTTAATAACAAACATATTTAGTAAATAATGCAAAAGGTTGAAGATTTTATGAACCGCCAAAAGAATGGTGACAAAGAAAATCATGTCTTTCCGTGATTTCTCTTATCTTCTCTAATCGAAAATTCTGAAAAAATCAGGCATATTTTCGCTATAAGAATGCGCATCTATGCATTTTTTCAGAATTTTTATCTTCGCAACCGAATTTTAAAGAATAAAAAAAATGTTGAAATGCCGATGTCTTGTAGAAGTTACGAGATACTAAGTTTATATTTTTATAGTTCTAGCATCTAGTTATGGTTGTTCACACATAATTTTTTCAGATTTTTCAAAGAGGAGGCACATAGTTGAAAAAATCAAAATTACCATTTTCTACGTTTTCCATGCCATTTTCGTACGACTGGTATAATTAATTTCTTACACGGATATTATATGAAATTCTAAATAATATGAAAGAGTTTTTATTTCTGCAACGAGTGTACACGCGCTCGATGCATACGCGAAACGTTATTGCGAATTCCGTCTCATGCAACTCGATATGAAAACTGCATAGAACGGTTTGGAGGGAAAACAGAGGATGTGAAGGGTGTAAAGGAAATGATAAAAATTCGATTTCCATTTGCGAACGCCGACCCGTAAAAGGCTGAATAAGATACAAGCGTAAATTTCCGTGATTCACGGTGCGAACCCGTGGCCCGTTGATAGAAGCGCGAGGTGTAAATCAACGGACAAGTTTTCCGCGAAAATGTGAACCGCAGAGGAAAAACTGTTCAGCCACGGGGGCCGGGAGACAATAAACAGACGGAAAACACGGAACGTGTGCGCCGGTAGTTTGTTGCCGGGAATAATAAGTGTTTGCCTCCCACGCGTTTCATTTTTGTTGCCGGCGCGCGTGCATTCGTTTCCCGGTGAAACACCACTAACGAACCAGAGGTGGTGTCCCGAGGGCGTTTAACTCTTAATTTTTCAAACATTGCCAAACGTCTCCGGGGAATCGAGTGCGCGAAGCCCCGCGGAACTGCTCATATTTTGCTCGATCTCGAACGGATCAAATCATGATTATAGTCATCACACGTTAACTTCGTCCGCGGCTCTCTTTTCACAGAAGCTTGTCCAAACGTGTTCGTACGGCGCTGCACACTTTGCTTAACACTTCGAGTGCCAAACCAGAACCCTAAAAAATTCCATGAAACCAAAGTAAGTTATTTAACGAAATAAAGATTGAAAATAATTATTTTTGTGACATTGAGTAGTCCTCCAACTTTCTTGCATTTTACAGATCCAAATCAAATTTGGTACAATGAATATATTAACGTAAAAATTCGTTTTAAAACCTGGGCAAACAATTCCGTCACCCACATCTGGGTGACATGGCGGTCAACGTGTTAACCCTTAGCACTCGAATGGCGACCGTAAGGTGCCACTAAAAATTGCTGCATCATTATTCAAAATATTTTTTTCATTATTAAATTTGTTTGTATTTAATAAATTACTAAACATTTTAGTACTCTACGAGTAAATTGCACCATTTTCGTATGTATAAAATGAAAAAAGAAATATATTGAAGGGAAATATTCTAGGTCGAAAAAAATGTTTCGTTTTGGAGTTAAAATAGCTTCGAGTGCAAAGGATTATTACGTTACATACCTCCGCAGTTGCGAAGATTCTAATAAAAAATTTAATAAATCGTACGTAATTGAAGACGAGCTCTAAGAGTAAAATCGAGTTCAAAGAAGTTCGTGGAACCACGCTCTAATGTACAGTAGCCGAAATTAATACTGGGCCACTTATTAGTTCTTTTTTAATTAAACCAAACGACTCGAGTATTTTTTGAAGGGTCAGAAGGATTAGTAGAAAAATTGTGAAGAAAATATCTTTCAGAATTTATCTAATTAATTTTATCTTAGGGACATAACATCGATATTCTTACGGCTCTTTTTAAACACTTTCCACCATTTAACACTAGAAAGACGGGAGCTTAGTATATACCTGTATTGCCTGAAAGCAGTCAAAATGACTGCATTGTGAAAAAATAACTAATGCGCAAAGAAATTTGTTTAACAGTAATTTTTAATATATTTTATATCACTTACAGTCATATAACAAGTTATTAATAAGTATTAGCAATAAAAAAAATGAAATTCAAAAGCAGTCAAAATGACTTGCTTAGGCAATCTAGTATTAATGACGTTTAATGACTCCGAACATTTTGTCCATATATTACGCAACAGTGTTCTGTGGATTTCTCTCATAGAATGATCTTTTTCTCATAAAAATGCTCCACACAAGAGCATAACAGTTTTCTAAATAAAAGTACGGACCCGAAGCTTGGACGAGAATGTATTGAAAGTTAATCGGAAATTTTTGAATATGATTGCTAATAAATTTTCGTTGCCCTCCCACAATTCGCCTCTCGTGCTAGCCTCGATTGGCCATCGCTCGACTCCCATGGCCTTATTTTAATGAAGTTACCATGGCCGCTCGCCCCTGTCGCATGTCGCCGCGATAAATACACCGGAGCAGATAATGCCGCACTGTTATCAAGTGATATTAAATTATTTGAAAATCATAGTGGAACGATAATGGTAGGTAGATGGGCAACGTATCGGCGCACCGGTGAGCTCGCGGGAAATTGTTCGGAAGGCGCTGAGAAAATTAACTAAATACGCTGGCGGAGACCATGAGTTCATCGACGATCTTCGCAAAATAGAAAATCCCATTGAAACGAATATTCGTGATTTTGATAGAATTATTTGATTATTTGATTTCTGTATTGAAAACGGAAAGTGGTGTTATTCATATACGAGATAAACGTTCATATATAATTTCAATTACTTTTCTACGTTCAGCGCGGTCGACGAAAATATGAAGTTGTCCGGAAAGTCCTTTTCGTTTTTTAAACAGGTATTATAAATTGGATCAAACGACCTGACATTTTTTTAGCAATTAGAAGAATTGGCTTTACAAATGATGTGCAAAAAAGATTTTGAAAAAATTGCAATTGGTAAGAATTACATGAGAAATTAAAAATGGCACTTTTCACAACTTTTTTATTTGAACCTGTAGTGAAAATTTAAAATATCCGTTTTGTAGATCTATACGTTAATTATACACATGCTGAAAATTTCATCGAAATCGATAAATATACACATGAGCTACGAGTAGTTAAAAGTGGTGAAAATCGTAGTTTTTCACGACTTTTGGTCACTTTTTGCTTGGAATCCACAAATTCCAACATCTTTAGATGCGTGTCGTTTTTATCTGCATCAACCGATTTCGATGAAATTTTCAGTATGTTTATAATTAACATAGATCTACAAAACGCATATTTTAAATTTTCATTACAGGCTCAAATAGAAAAGTTTTGGAAAGTGCCTTTTTTATTTGCTCTTATAATTCCTAGCAATTACAATTTTTTCCAATTCTTTTTTGCACGTCATTCGGTAAACCAATTCTTCTAATTGCTAAAAAAATGTCAGGTCGTTCGATCCAATTTATAATACCTGTTAAAAAAAAACGAAAAGAACTTTCCGGACAACCTAATAGTAGCCCTACATGATCTATGTCACAGCACGGACCCGACGGCTGGACTTAGATTCTGACTTTTATGAAATAGCTTATTAATATAATTTTTAGTAATTTTCCAACAGTGTTCTCAGGGGAAAGTCTTTGCGAATAGTACGATTATAAAAATCGTGTGTGAAGCGTCATAGATAATACTTTCAGATCAGAAAGTTTGGACCGGAGATCATTTAATATTTCTCTGGAAAATGGTAAGCATAGTGTGCGATAGTGGACAAGTATATTTTTCCAGCATCAGGAAGACAAACGCTATCGCTGTCACGGAACCTTTCATCCATTACCAACCGGCATTCCGGTTTCGCGTGATCGCTGTTGTAAAATTCAGGGATGCATTTGCAAATAGACAGATACATATTTAATCTGCGGAGCAGTTGCAGCCTGCGGAACTCGGCCAGGGGTCTAGCTGAATAATTTTTCGAAAAACGTCTGCAGCCAAGCTCTATAATCCTCGGACGGGGATCAGTGATTTAGCTATTGTTGCAACCCCGTTGTCGCGTGCCGGTTGCGTGTGTACTGGGACCCCACGCCTTCGGTGGCTGTTATGGTAATTTCTGTGCAGCTCCCCAGGCCGCAAGACTGTAACTGAAGCACGTTGCGCAAGAATGACGCGATGAATACGATTTCCAGCGCCCATTGTTGCAGCCCGAGCTGCCGTGAAAACATTAGGGCTCCTGGATATGAATATAGTTGTTACGCCGGCTCCAGATAGGTACAAAGAAGGGATTTCTATTCGACCGTTTTCCGATGATACGACGAAAAGTATTCTTTGCTTATTCATTACTCTAAAGGGTCATCGAATAAGAGCTATAGGTACACGTTTATATTCAAGTTAAAACACGACGGTATCAATGTAATTTTTTTCGTTTTTTATTCATTGGTGTATGCCATTACGTTTTAGAAATCATTTCGTTCAAGCTGGACTTCTTTAACACTTTGAACGCCAAACAAGAAAGCTAAAAAAATCCACGAAATGGAAGTTATTTGATAAAATAGAAATTGAAAAAATTAAATGTATGATATTGTGTGGTTCTCCAACTTTCTTGCATTTTACAGATCCTAATCAAATTTGGTACAATGAATATATCAACGTAAAAATTCATTTTAACCCATGTCACCCATATATGGGTGACATGGCAGTCAACGTGTTGACAGTAGTAAACCTACCAGCGCCGGTCAAAATGACCGGTTCCAGATTATTTACTTTACAATTACTGAAATTATGAATGTTCTTTCACGGGAAATGATTAAATAAGTAGAGCATGTATTATAATGCGAACCGCACGAAATCTAAATAGATTCAATGCCATCATTTTTATCAGACAACATGTATCAGTTACTTTTGAGGCTCGGTAGGTTTTGCGTTAACAAATCTAAAGCGGGTTTCAAAATAAGGTAACGAAGATTGATGCGTATTTGAAAATTAATATGCGATCAGCGCAACTTGCATCTTAAAGCAGAATAAGAACTTTCTGGCTGGATTGCAACGAACAGGAACAGAGATTTATATCCTTCCTTAACCTCTTCAAGAATAACGGTCTGTACCTGCGCACATCGACATTTAATGCTAGTTTCGCGTAATAGTATTACACGATTTGCCACGTGACATAATGCTAATTCACGTGAAACATTATCAAAAGTACCGTAGCGAATGCGGGAAAACGTCGTGCGCAAATATTGCATTTGCATAGTTTTCGAACCGCCACAAACAGTCTGAGAAGGATCAGTTATGCAAATCTTTAAGAGGGGCCGTTTTTTCATTGACCCGTAACTACCGATAAAAGACGAATGCGTTTCGAGGAAAAAATATCTAAGCTAAGTAGGCAGTTTCTGAACAAATGACGAGGTATTTTCATCCGTGTTAATTAAACCGAACACAAAATATTTACGAATTTCCAGCGGAACGTTGAAGTACTTAAAGCTGCAACGACTGGCGATTAAAATATTAAATTTGCCACATATTCTTTACACTTTTTTTAGCTTATCGATGGCACCATTTGCAAGAATAAATTGGTTTGAATAAAATAAAACTAAACAAAGACAATGCAAGATGGCAGAACGTTTTCGAGTAGGATAGACGATGGCTCTATATTATTAATTTTTTATTTAAGCAAACTTATTTGTAGATTGCGGATGTTTATGCAATTTCCAATTTTTGTAAGCAAATTTTAGGAAACAAATAAAATGTAATTTTTAGTGGTAGTAACCTTTATAGATCTGGAATGAATCGTACTAAATTCTGTGGAATTTTATATTATAGCATTTTTTGAACATTTTCGGAAGCCATAAATGCATAAAAGTCCGCTGTCTACTTATTTGCAAATGAGGAAAATGCAAAAATACTGGTAATTATTTACATTAGGAGCTTCCTCACCGATTTTGATGACCTTGAAATATGTTATCAAGGTCATCATTCTGAACAACTTCTTCCTATACATGTTACCGCCGCTCAGCTTCAGTTTCCGAGATATTCGCAAAAAAGTTTCTACATCTCAAAAAGTGATCGGAGTAGGTGTGGGTTAGATTTGAAGGTAAATATTTACATTAGAGGTTTTTACATTAGAGAAGACGTAGCCATGGGGAATTATTCAACAAAATAATTTTTTCGGGTATATATTATTTAAAAAATTGATACAAATGTGGATAGACACGTTCTTGTTATTTTTGTAAAATAATGTTAAGTAGTCAGTTTTAGTGCTTTGTAAATCTAGTGTTAAAGGGACATTGAAGTTGCAAAATTTGAAAGAAAACCTTGCATCCAATATTCTACATACGAATAATAAAATATAATACTAATGTACTACAAACTACATTATAAAATACTAATGTAAAGTGTACTTACTTCTGAAACTTCTGTACCGTCGTCGGATCCACAGCACACAATTATTGACTCACGAGAATAGGTCCGAATAATTGAACAACAATCACTAAACAACACACACAACACACTTAACGAAATCGTGACAGCAGACGAGAAGATGTTACTCCGACCACGAATAAAATAATACTGCGATTTTAACCGTTCCCCTCCCACGGACCTGTGATACGAAAACAGGGAATTCCGGGAAATAGGGTCGGCGCCGCGCCATAATTTGTTTACCTTGGTTTTGTATCTAGTGTTTATAGACCCTCAGCGTCTAAGATGCCTAGGATAACCTGACCGTACCACCTTCGTGGAAGGGATCATTGTTAAAATCGCAGTATTATTTTGTTCGTGGTCGGAGTAACATCTCGTTCGTTGTCACGATTTTATAAAATGTGTTGTGCGTGTGTGTGTTGTGTGTGTTGTGTGTGTTGTTTAGTGATTCTAGTTCAATTATTCGGACCTATTCTCGTGAGTCAATAATTGTGTGCTGTGGATCCGACGGAGGTACAGAAGATTCAGGAGTAAGTACACTTTACATTAGTATTTTATAATGTAGGATTAGTATTCGTATGTGGAACATTGGATACAAGGTTTTCTATCATATTTTGCAACGTACATTAACGATCATTAATAATTTGGTATATAGTATAATTTAATGTGGTTCAAATAAGATACTACTTTAAATCAAATATTTTTATTTTGATAACCAGATAGATAAAATGAAATATTTTTATTTTGTATTTCAAATATTTCCTTACAATGAAAATAAGTTCCTCAAGTAGTTAATATTATAAATTATAATTTTCAACATGAGAAGCTATAATAGTTAGCAAAGTATTATTTGTAGTTTAATTACGAATATGTAACATGTTGATAAATAGACTACAATATCGTAATAACATTACAGGCAACAAAATATAAAAATATATGTTACTGTCAACTATTTGAAATACTATTTTACACAGTCCTACACACACCTACTCCGATTACTTTTTGAGATGTTGAAACTTTTTTGCGAATATCTCGGAAACTAAAGGTGAGCTGCGAGCGGCTACTTGACAACATATTTCAAGGTCATCAAAATCGGTGAGGAAGCCCCTAATGTAAATAATTACCAAAATACTTTCTGGCCAACTCAGTTCGAATAATCTGACAAAATGTTTGAGATACAAGTTAGTCAGTATGCAGTCGTCTATAAATTACAAAAATAATTTTATTTCGATAACAATGGAGGTCACGGTTGGTATTTTCCAACGGTACTGCATTACTTGACTTGGTGGTACTGTAAATATCGTCAACAAAAATTCAACGACCTCCTACGCTATGAACCTTGAACCTATCGGACCTCGAAGTTGTTAACCCTTTGCACTCGGCGCTATTTTCATTCTAAAACTAAATTTTTCTTCCGTCTTAGAATATTTTCATTTTATTCATACGAAACTGATCCGATTTCCACATATAATATTTAAATGTTTTATAATCTATTGAATACAAATTTTGTAATGGAACAAATATTTTGTAATATTTTTTGTAATTTCTTTGAAATAGTGCCACAACGATTTCTAGTGGTGCTTCAGAGTCACCACTCGAGTGCTAAGGGTTAAAATAATTTCTGCACCGTGTATCCCAACGTAATCGGTTATGGGGGGCTACGGGTTTCGTGATTTTCCGCGGCGTTGTTCCGAATGTTTTCCATCGATTCGGTGGATCTCGGTGTCGGGCCGCCGGAAGCGACAATAGAAAGCAACGACAGGATTAAGCGTTTAACGCGATCCTATCGAAAGTTCGACACACCTGGTATTATCACAGAACCACTACAGATCTTGGGGTGCTCGTCTGGGAGCTCGCGTGTGCGTGTGTGTAACCTCTAATGGCAGATGGCATGGGGTCCGTGTGACGAGCAGCTGCAGCCGACGGAGAGAGTCAAAGGCGCGGAGGGGTAAGAGAGACGGAAAGAGGAGAGAAAGAGGGGAGAAAGGGCCGTGGAACGTACTAGTGTTCGCGAGGACCAGTCAACCCCTCTGATCCCTGTCGAAAAAACCCTTGATGCGTGACCTTACTGTCCAAAAAACACGACACGACCAAAAAGGAATCTGAGGGAAGTGGGACGCGTCATCACCTTAATGATGACCCGGCCTCGGAGGAGGTCACCGGAAATGAGCAGTCGCCCTGTGTACCAGATACATGGAAATGGTTTGGCATTTTTGTACCTGGCTTTCAGCGACCATGGCAACCGAGCCGGGTCGACCTTTCACCCTGTTATTAGCGCCATCATCCTGCCCGTTGTATTTTATAATGCTTTTGTCATTTATACGGGATCACGAGAATTTGAACTTGTTTCAAGAGTAATTGGAAGATACACTTAGACATGTTCTTATGAGCGAAAAATTGTCTGCGTTCATAAACGAATTAAAAGTAAAATCTAATCTTAATAATTGCTCAAGAGTTACGGTCTTCAGGTTTAGTTTGTTTGGGAAGTTTGTATTAACAAGAATAATGGACGTTTAATATTAACACGTTGACTGCCGTGGTGGTCACCGGTGACCGGCACTCGACTTTGCTACAGCGCCGTGGGGGCCACCGGTGACCGGCGCATCGCATAATGAAAAGTTCATGTTGGCGCCTCGGACAAACCATGGAAAATTCGTCCGGCAGTCAACGTGTTAATGATGTTCCCTGGCTGATCGTTGTTATGATTTAAACGATATTCATCGAATTTATCAACACCTATTTCTGTTTTGTTTAATAAAATTGAATTGTTATATAGGTTACATGGAATTTATATTATGAATATTAACTTTATCTTGTTTATTCAGATCGATTGATTTATTATATGTGTTTGGTAATGTACAGCGTGGCAAATGCACGTTCATTTAGAGAAATTAGAATGAAGGACAAATCGTGAGACGAAAATGGAATATAGGTGGCGTTAATGTTTGTTAATGTAAACTTCTTTCGTATATCATGAATTTACGAATATGTCATATATAAACGCATAAAGGCCGACAGTCTTGCTTTATATTGGAATTATTACGTCGATAGATTTGCATGTGTTTATTGAGAAGGTCGCATAAACCTTGCGGCCGCTGACGATCATGTTTGCTAATATGGACAGCATTTAGAATAATTAGTGATTATTAATTACTATCAATATTGATCTTCATGCGTAGTTACCTAATGAGTTGAAATTACTGTTTACGAACGTCCTCATATTTTATTTTAGTTATATAATATATACGCTTTTTTGATATATATCATGTATATATACATGTAATTGTGCATATTTATTCCCATTTTTGGTACAATTTCTTTTTCTGTCTTCCTTATTCGGCTAAACCCTTTCAAAAATGATAAAGCCCAGATAGCACTGGACGTCTTAAAGACGTCTGTTTTACGTCCATTTTTGGTCTGAACGTCTTACATCCTGAAAAGACGTCTTTAAGACGTCTTAAAGACGTCTCGTAAAAGACGTCGTTTTTACGTCTCATTTCAGACGTCTTTAAGACGTCTTTTACGAGTCATCTTTAAGACGTTTCATTTCTTGACGTTTCAGTCATTCTAAACTGCTAGAGAAAAGCTTTACAAACTGTACACACGCAACACAATATAACGCAGTTTTCCATCCTTCCAATAGACGTTTATTTATTTAGCAAAGTTAAATAACTAAATTGTTAATTTAGTACTATTATAATATATTACATATATATTCGCAATAGAATTTAGCAATAAATATTGTTTAATAATAAAACTATACATTATATATCACAAATCCAAAATCCAAAATAATATATCAAAATAAATAGATAAATAAATAAATAAGTTAAATAAATAAATAAAGCATAAAATGTTAATGTTCGCGGATATGCTGAAAAACATTCTTTTAATTTATTTTTTTTATTTATAAATAAATAAATAAATAAATTAATTAATTAAATAAAGCATAAAATGTTAATGTTCGCGGATATGCTGAAAAACATTCTTTAATTTATTTTTTTTATTTATAAATAAATAAATAAATAAATAAATAAAGCATAAAATGTTAATGTGCGCGGATATGCTGAAAAACATTCTTTTAATTAATTTTTTTTTATTTATTTAATTTTTTTGTTATATCAAACATTCAATTTATATTTCTTGTACATGTATACAATATTTTTCTCACAAGAAAAAATGTGGCTTAAAAAATATTTTTCCAATATTTGACAAACATATCTATCTAATATTTTTGTGGTACTAGGGGTCTGTTTCGGGACGTCTTGAATACGTCTGTTCGAGACGTCTTAAAGACGTCTAACGGACGTCTTAAAGACGTCGAACGGACGTCTTAAAGACGTCTTTAAGACGTACAGTTTTTTCACAAAGACGTTCCAGAGACGTTCAGAAGCCGTTCGGAAGCCGTTCGTAGGACATTCAGACGTCTAATAGACGTCTGAACGTCTTTGACAGACGTATTAAAGACGTCTTTAAGACGTCTCTGTGCTATCTGGGAGATAATCGAAATCTTCCGAAAAAATACGAAACAGGTATTTTTGTACTTATTACAATTATATTTAGCATTGATTGAATTATAGTTTACAAGGTTTTAGTTGTTTCGTTTCTATTACGGCGGTGACTCAGGTAAATTATATCGTTTATTAATTTACAGTTCAGTTTTCCGTGACGAATATATATTGCAACTACACCGTCGAGAATTTACTGTACACTGTTCATATAAATAATTACAATTAATATCGAGTTGATACGTTGCTACCATAATTTACATTGCTGGCTGTGCTCATATATGATACTATAGTTGTGATATTTTATTAAATGCAATCCCCTTATGAAACCATGCAGATGAAAGGGTCATATGCATGGAACCGTGTCATTCTTTCATGAATATCCCAGATAGCACAGAGACGTCTTAAAGACGTCTTTAAGACGTCTGTCAAAGACGTTCAGACGTCTATTAGACGTCTGAATGTCCTACGAACGGCTTCCGAACGGCTTCTGAACGTCTCTGGAACGTCTTTGTGAAAAAACTGTACCTCTTAAAGACGTCTTTAAGACGTCCGTTCGACGTCTTTAAGACGTCTCGAACAGACGTATTCAAGACGTCCCGAAACAGACCCCTAGAACCACAAAAATATTAGATAGGTATGTTTGTCAAATATTGGAAAAATATTTTTTAAGCCACATTTTTTCTTGTGAGAAAAATATTGAATTTGAATATTGTATACATGTACAAGAAATATAAATTGAATGTTTGATATAACAAAAAAATTAAATAAATAAAAAAAAATAAATTAAAAGAATGTTTTTCAGCATATCCGCGCACATTAACATTTTATGCTTTATTTATTTATTTATTTATAAATAAAAAAAATAAATTAAAAGAATGTTTTTCAGCATATCCGCGAACATTAACATTTTATGCTTCATTTATTTATTTAATTAATTAATTTATTTATTTATAAATAAAAATAATAAATTAAAAGAATGTTTTTCAGTATATCCGCGAACATTAATATTTTATGCTTTATTTATTTATTTATTTATTTATTTATAAATAAAAAAAATAAATTAAAAGAATGTTTTTCAGTATATGCGCGAACATTAACATTTTATGCTTTATTTATTTATTTAACTTATTTATTTATTTATCTATTTATTTTGATATATTATTTTGGATTTTGGATTTGTGATATATAATGTATAGTTTTATTATTAAACAATATTTATTGCTAACTTCTATTGCGAATATATATGTAATATATTATAATAGTACTAAATTAACAATTTAGTTATTTAACTTTCCTAAATAAATAAACGTCTATTCGAAGGATGGAAAACTGCGTTATATTGTGTTGCGTGTGTACAGTTTGTAAAGCTTTTCTCTAGCAGTTTAGAATGACTGAAACGTCAAGAAATGAAACGTCTTAAAGACGACTCGTAAAAGACGTCTTAAAGACGTCTGAAATGAGACGTAAAAACGACGTCTTTTACGAGACGTCTTTAAGACGTCTTAAAGACGTCTTTTCAGGACGTAAGACGTTCAGACCAAAAATGGACGTAAAACAGACGTCTTTAAGCCGTCCAGTGCTATCTGGGATACTCATCAAATATTAATTATTTATATCCCTTGCGACTCTATTAAAAAAAAACATGTAACACAAATTACATTTCACCTAATGTCTCTTTTGTAAACTTAATCGTGACCATAGCACAGTTTTTAAACGAAGAAAATCCACTGTCTTTTCTTAATACACTCACAATTTAATTTTCCTTGTTAAAACGAATCAATTCGAAGATATCTCTCTCGTTCTAATCTTATTACTTGCTTGGTCTCCTGCCAAGAGACGTACCCCAACAGTTTTATCCTAATTAAGCCCGTTGCTGCAGAATGCGACTGTCCAGCAATAAGAGAACTCGAGAATAAGACATTTCTAAAAAATATTACTCATCGTTCCCAGTAATTTACGAACAAAGTTTGACAAAATAAAATCACTATAACTCCCTGAATACTACATCATCCTGGTAGGACGGTGTACGCGAAATTAATTCTAAAGTGGATATTTATTTAAGCTACATTTTCTGCATAAGCTACAAGAAACAGAAATTGAATGAAACATTTCTTCTCTTAAGGGGTTATATACAGTTAGAATTTTTAAAAAATCGATTTTTTTTATTTCATTTTCGTAGTGTACATATATTTAAGTATACGCACAAAAAATTTCAAGTCAATCCGGCGATTATTTTCGAAGTTACACGCATATTTGTAAAGACGTGTCAGAGCGTTTGAACGTGTCAACGCGTTCTTTGGACGCATTTCAACGCGATCTTTCGACGCGTTTTTCTCGAAACTGTTTTCAAAGTCGGTGACCAAGATTTCTCGGAAACGGCTGAACCGATCACTCTCAAATTTTAACACAAACTTCTTAAGTATACTTTTTAGTAATTAATCGAAGCTTTTTTCTCTCCGATGAATATTTTTTTTTTATAAACAATTTAAGGCCAAAATTTTGGTGAAAAATCGATTTTTTTCTTTGATTTTGCTTATTCCTTCGATTAATTACTAGATTATACATTTCTTTAACGAAATCAGTTTGGTTTTTTCATTTTTGATGATCCAGTCCAGAGATATAGTGGTCACCGCAAAGCGCCTTTTTTTAGAGGAGCTCCAGGAGATCAGCTATACCAGGTTTCAAAATTATTATTTTTACAAATAAAAAATGTTAAAATACAGTTAAAAGTTATCATAATATGTGTACAAATTTTTACATTGATAGATGTAAAGGTCTTCTCAGGAAAAATTCTTAAAAAATCGCTTTTTTTGGGCCTCCTGACTGTATATAACCCCTTAACACCAACAACCAAATTACTCATATTATTATTATTCGTGTCTTACAGTAAATAAATAATTTCTGAGAAGCTGTAAGAAAGAACAGAGAAAGAATATCGATGGAATATGTGTGTTAATAATTATAATAAATTAGAAATAATATAACGGTGTTCTCAATTGCTTTGCAAGGCCGCCATTGGCCTCCTAAGCGTGAAATACGGAATGAAGGTCCGCAATTTCAAGGTATCTGTGACCCGACCGAACTAAATGGTCCAGCGATTACCGTAAATCGCGTGGCTTTTGATCCGACCGTACACAGCTGATACAACACACTTTTACAATAGAAAACGGGGTCCGGTGACGTCTACAGTTACGATCGGCCGATCATCCGCGTCATTTAGTCTCGAAAGTCTGAAGTGGCTGGAGCGGTAGCAGTCGCGGTAGCGGCAACACTATACATATAGTGACAACAGCTGCAGGGTCCTCGTCGCCGGAGCAGCTGTTTCTGTCTTGCCACTCCCGAATCAGGATCCGAGTTCTAGTTTCAGTTCGGTTCTGGTTTTTCGTCGCGTCCGCCGCCATATGGATGGGTTCGCTTCAAGTGGAGCCGAAAAATTCCACGAAGTGGCTTCTTCAAATCAAATTACCGTTTCCGACTGCCGTTCGTTTTCGACTTTTTCGGCAACGCTGCACTTTCGAGCGTTCGTTCGCACAGCGCTCCGGACTTTATTGATTCTTGAACGCCGCGTGTGCGTTCGATAACAATCAAAGTTTCGTCCGTAATCGACAATAACGCTTTTTTTTCGACGGAATTGCAACGTTCGGTTCCGGTACCGTTCGGGAATTTATTCTGTCATTGTTCTTTCGGCGAAACGTGCGAGGGAAAATTGATTCTGGCTTTAAGTCGATCCAGCTGTTGCGATAAGTCGTTTACTTTTCAGAGAGAAATGTTTATTCGAATACTGTCCAAAATTCGACGCTGGAAAGAAACTCTGGAGCAAAAACTTTGATTAAATTATTAAAAAGTGTTTTAACACTTTGACTGCCGAACTAGAAACCTAAAAAATTCGATGAAATCAAAGTAACTTATTTAATGAAATAAAAATTGGATACTGAGTAGTCCTCCAACTTTCTTGAATTTTACGGATTCTAATCGAATTTGGTACAATGAGCCCAGATAGCACAGAGACGTCTTTAAGACGTCTCGAACAGACGTATTCAAGATGTCCCGAAACAGACCCCTAGTACCACAAAAATATTAGATAGATATGTTTGTCAAATATTGGAAAAATATTTTTTAAGCCACATTTTTTCTTGTGAGAAAAATATTGAATTTGAATATTGTATACATGTACAAGAAATATAAATTGAATGTTTGATATAACAAAAAAATTAAATAAATAAAAAAAAATAAATTAAAAGAATGTTTTTCAACATATCCGCGCACATTAACATTTTATGCTTTTTTTAGTTTTTTATAAATAAAAAAATAAATTAAAAGAATGTTTTTCAGCATATCCGCGAACATTAACATTTTATGCTTTATTTATTTATTTAATGAATTAATTAATTTATTTATTTATTTATAAATAAAAAAAATAAATTAAAAGAATGTTTTTCAGCATATCCGCGAACATTAACATTTTATGCTTTATTTATTTATTTAATGAATTAATTAATTTATTTATTTATTTATAAATAAAAAAAATAAATTAAAAGAATGTTTTTCAGCATATCCGCGAACATTAACATTTTATGCTTTATTTATTTATTTAACTTATTTATTTATTTATCTATTTATTTTGATATATTATTTTGGATTTTGGATTTGTGATATATAATGTATAGTTTTATTATTAAACAATATTTATTGCTAAATTCTATTGCGAATATATATGTAATATATTATAATAGTACTAAATTAACAATTTAGTTATTTAACTTTCCTAAATAAATAAACGTCTATTCGAAGGATGGAAAACTGCGTTATATTGTGTTGCGTGTGTACAGTTTGTAAAGCTTTTCTCTAGCAGTTTAGAATGACTGAAACGTCAAGAAATGAAACGTCTTAAAGACGACTCGTAAAAGACGTCTTAAAGACGACTCGTAAAAGACGTCTTAAAGACGTCTGAAATGAGACGTAAAAACGACGTCTTTTACGAGACGTCTTTAAGACGTCTTAAAGACGTCTTTTCAGGACGTAAAACGTTCAGACCAAAAATGGACGTAAAACAGACGTCTTTAAGCCGTCCAGTATATTAATGTAAAAATTCATTTTAAACCTGGAGAAATAATTCCGTTACCCACATATGGGTGACATGGCAGTCAACGTGTTAACACTAGAACTACCGGATGGGTCAAAATGACTTGCTCCTAGTTTTTCCTTTTAGAAATAACGAAATTGTAACTATGTTTTCATGAGGAAATTTTTGAATAAACTTCTCTATCGAAGTAGATATTTAAACAAAACTGGTGCGAAATCTAAACAACTGCAATTTTGTTGTTGTTATAAGGTAATGTGTGCGAGTTGCATTTACTGCTTGGTAGTTCTAGTGTTAAATAATTGCAGTACATTCCTCAACATTTTTCCTTCACGGTGTTGATCTCAAGCTTGAGTTTTTAGCACGTTGTATACCGGCTGGAACTTTGTGCATTTACAATATGTAAACAGTTTTTATATATTTGCGTTTTAATATTTGATAAGATCAACGAGAATTTAGAGTAGCTAGACTTCCACATAAGAATTCTTTGTTTTAATGATAACGATTGGATCGCCCACGGTAGCTCCAGCAAGTTACACGAGTTTCCCCGCGATGCAACCGCTCGAGACTGAATCTCTCCATGGTTACACAATAAAAATCTGGATTTGCATAAACTCAGTGCTCAAGTCTACGCATAACACTTCCCGACGGAATAATTATCTCCCTGGGCGCCTGTCTCGCCGTAGCACGGAGCGGAATAGTTGTTCGAAGTTTTCAAGGATTCGGTGTGCCCAGGCGTTCGTATAAAAATTTATTGTTTCAATCTATATTAACACGATCAGCACAGTTCCCGCAAATTTTTCCCGTCAACCATGCGTTACGTTTAATCGGTATATTATGCAAGTGGCTCAACTAATTTTACGCACAGCGTGCCAGCGTGATGCGGGACAAAACTGATGTCTGTGTTAATTCCACATTATCAATTACAAACCGAACTGTTTTAGGGGTGTTCAAGATCGTAGGATCTAATTCTGGTGTAGATCTCAGATAGCACAGAGACGTCTTAAAGACGTTTATAAGACGTCTGAATGTCCTACGAACGTCTTCCGAACGGCTTCTGAACGTCTCTGGAACGTCTTTGTGAAAAAACTGTACGTCTTAAAGACGTCTGTTCAAGACGAGAGAAAAACCATATGGTCCACCGTGCGATGCAACAGAGATTGAATCTCTCAGTGGTTACCCAATAAAAATCTGGAGACGCGCAAAGCTAGTGCTCAAGTCTACGTATAATACTTCCCGACGGAATAATTATGTCCCCGGGCGTCTGGCAGTTGCAAGGGAGCGTAGCGGTTGTCCCGGGTTTCGTCGAAAATGAAGTGTCATTAACGATATTCCACCCTTCGGGCGCAAGTGGTCCACGATTATATCATATAATACGGCAGGAGGATGATCGCAAAAGCGTGCGCGCGTGCACGTCGTGTGCTGATTGGAACGCGTCGGAACGGACATTTAGGCAAGGGGTGCATGGGTACAAGGAGGGCTTCAGGGAGAGGGGAAGGCAAGACTGACGGAGGGGGAGGGAGGGGGGTGATTTGGCCCCTGTGTCGAGGTCTCATTGTGCTCCGATTCTGGTCCCGGTGCCAGCTGTTGCTATTTTTTTTTGTCTCAGTCCCTCTCTCTCTCTCTCTCTCTCTCTCTCTCTCTCGATCACTCGGATCCGCCCCGTCGGAGCTTTTCCCAGAGCTTTTCTTTGTCGAGGATCATCTACGTTCGTGCCAGTCGATCCGTACCGAAATTAATCAAAAGGGAACGATCGCAAGCACGTGGGCAACCCCCCGCCGGTCGCCGTACGAAACGCACAGACGCTTCTCTACGATCAAAATATTAAATAGCGCGACAAACCCTCGGGGGCACACCGGCTCCCCAACAATAAGAGGTGGCGGGGTTCTGGGTTTTGAGGGGATATCGAGGGTACCGGCGCACGGCCACGTGCCAGCCATGGGAATATAATGCCGCAACGGCCACGTGCCCACCACCTAACGGGTGTGCGCTCAAGAAACGGCCACCGGTTGCTCGTCGAAGTGGGAACATCGGTCCGAGGATATATACATAGTCTCTGCTTCGAATACTGTTCCAACTTTACGACGCTCGTAGGGGACGTTCGCCTAACGCCGCACCGTCAGGCAATCGATCCGGAAAGCCGGACGAAACCGTTTTTTGAACATTTTAGCCTGAACCCCGAAATTTTGTTTTCGAGGTAAATGTATTGCAAGGTAAAGGCACCAGTAGTTGACCATTTTATAGAAAAACATAAAAAATAAGGTTTGAAATGTTCTTATTGTTTTGAAATTTAAACAACAGACGGCATGGCATCCGAGGTTCACTTTATTTTTTGTTTTTCCATAAAATGGTAAACTACTGGTTAACGTGTCGAAATGAAGTCTCGCATCTCTGAATTACATTTGTAAATAATGAATTCACGAAGAAACTAATTTGTGTCGAAAAAATGATCTGATTTTATAGTATGACTTGTACCTTCTACTTGACGTCGAGCCAAATCGACAACTGGAGCGGGTATGTTGGTAAAATAACTTTTTAATGAATTGTATATATGGTACGGTGAAGTCTGAATGGACGGAAATAATTTGTTTTTTAGACGTAACGAGCAAGATTCATCGAAATCTATCGTTATTAAATCTGATCTTATGCACGAAGCGTCCAATCATTTTGCGCAGCACTACAGGAACCGGTGGCGATCACATATCTCGTCCGTGTTCGCTGGAAACTCTGCTATTACGAATCGCGGTGAATTTCTCGGTAGCTAATTTCAAGCAATCAGCAGTTACCCTACATGCGCACGTTGGCGGGATTACCGAGCGGAGAGCCCATTAAATTCTGATTTGGAATGCGTTTTGTCAAATGCAGGGCATTTCGGACAGAATAACTTATCGATTGACAGCCGGTGGCGGGTTTCAGTGCGAAGATTTTCCATCGAAATGAACATTGCAATGTTCATGTAGACGAAGTTAATAAAACGAGCGATGTCAAAATGATGATTCTCAAGAGTCTGACACACTCGCCAGGGGACATACCAATGTGCGAGTCATCGATTTTGACGATACCTTGGGGAGGGTAGATCTTAGAAAAATATTTGACAGATATTCTTTTTTAACAGCAATCGAACCTTGAAGGGGTGAAAACAGCCCTCAAAGTTAATGGCCACGCGTATTTAACACTTTGACTGCCACACTAAAAACCTAAAAAATTCCATGAAATCAAAGTAAGTTATTTAATGAAATAAAAATTGAAAAGAATTAAATGTATGATATTAAGTAGTCCCCCAACTTTCTTGCATTTTACAGATCCTAATAAAATTGGGTACAATGAATATATTAACGTAAAAATTCATTTTAAAACCTGGACAAATAATTCCGTCACCTACGTATGGGTGACATGGCAATCAACGTGTTAAATAGGTCTTTACAACATCCCTTTAACGTGATCGGTTGCCGATAAAAACAATGCGTGTAAAATATTTTTTCGAAAACTTTCTCTCACAGAAATTTCATCAAAATCGGCGATTGACACTTCGCGCATAACTTTTTTAACACTGAACCTACCGACACTTCTTGTATACCTTTCCTACCGTGCGCGGTCACAATGGCCGGCCCTTAAAAAAGTTATTGTTAATATAATTAAACGTGCGTAATAGTCAATTTGTTGCTGAACGAATTAGTAGATGAACAACTTCCATAAAATGAATGAACGATTGAATGATGATTGATGAACTTCCACAAAAATTGATGAACACACTTATGCGATTTAAACCTGACACGTCTGTCGGTGTGTCGTTCTGAAAAATTCCGAAAAATCGCATTAAGCGGATTATAGTTGGACTGACCGGACAGGTAAAAAGATGTGTCGCGTAGCTACCGGGCGTGCGTTACGAAACCACTTTGACCAACGATTCTGTTTATATTCGATCGAAATTAATTACATAATCCGTCGCGCGTTCACAGATGGTGTTACGGAATAATTTCATTCGGTCCACGGTATAGGAATTGGTATAATTAACGAGACGACCGGCGTTTCGTGAGCTCGAAAACTGAAGCTCAGTCGGCTAAAAAAAAATATTATCTCGTCGCCAAGAAGAGTCACTTTTCTGTCTCAGAACTTCTAAAAACACTAATTTAAACTAATGTCGGCATAGATTTTAAACTGCAGTGTTCGTTTTGTTTCTGTAATCTCTTAATTCAACTTCTAGCATTATTTGACTTTGCTAATTGTAAAAATTTCTAAAATCTCCATCGAATTGCTATAAAAGTTCGAGATTTTGTATAAAACAATGACAAATATTACCAAAGACAGCTTTTAAAATTCTAAATGAAAATTGACTGAGACTGCAAAGATGCATCAAAGGAAAATTGTTTAATGCTCGGTAACTGAGGGTAAAGCCGAAAACGGGATGATTCTACATTTAAAAAATTAGTGGAAACAGGTATACACGAATCGCGGTAGAAATAGTGTTAATATAATTCATAAACAACTCTGGTAATTCGGTTGCATCGATGCGCAATTCAGGCTCGATTTCGCAACGAAGATTTTCATCTGTTGTGGAAGCAGGCGAATTTTTTTCCCGAATTTCTCGGCGCCGGTGATTCATCGCGATAACGTGCTAATCGTCTTCCCCCCTGCACTGTTGGCGAATACTGATATCTCGTCAAACATACGAGACGATTATCTTTCCTGGAAGGTGTTTACCTCTCGCCGTGCTTGACGGAACTCGACACGGGATTCTCGATTAAATCGATCGACCGTGTCCCGTAATTGATTAGCTTTCATGCGGCGATATTTGAGCCTGATGGACGAAACGACGAAAATTTAAGCCAGTCTCCCGAGTTGCCAAATACCTGCAACTGAAAAATACAGGGTGTCCCAAAAATGTTGTACCTCCTTGGAAGGGTTGATTCCTGAGGTGATTTGAAATAATTCTTTCCTTTGCGAAAATCTTCTCCGCGGCCTTGTTAAGGAGTTATCAACGAAAAACACGGGCCAATCAGAGCGCGACTGCTGGCGGCTCGCGCTGAGCCTGGCGTTGGCATTGGCCGAGCCGGAATCTGTCCTATATAGCCGCGTTCCGATTGGTCTATCTTTTTCGTTGATAACTCCGTAACAAATCCTCGGGCAACATTATCGCAAAGGAAAAAGTTACTTAAAATTACCCCTGGATTTACCCCTTTCGAGGAAGTGCAACATTCTTAGGACGCCCTATATAGTGACCTTGAAATAGCGACTTCTTCAGGCCAACGTATAGCATGTTATGACTCTTGTTCACATTTATTCAAAGTGAAAATTCGAGATTTGATAAACGAATAAAAATAGCAAGTAATACATAGCAAATAAGAATAACAAGATTTAATAAATAGAAATATCAATTTCTTTCAAGAATCATCAATTTCTTTAACTATTTCTTTCTGTGTGGAAGTTATTATAAAGCAATTAAATTTTAGTTCTCGGTTCTCTTTGGCTACGCAATAAGTAGGAACATGTGACTAGATTTAATCAACGGGGATGATTGTAATGATATTCCATGTGGTCCTGAGGGAGATGTATTTTCGTTCTGCACGTATAAATTAGTACAAATAATTATGTTACTCGAACTACATCAACTACTTCTCAGCTGTTCCTGCCCGGGATACACAGTGAATAGGAACAATTACAATAATATCCAATGCAGTCCTGAAATGTCAACATTTTTCTTTGTAAGAGTTAGTATGTGTATAAATACTAATATGAGCGTGAACGTGTGCGTATGTTTGAGTTTGGTTGTGAAACGTACGTAATTAAACGTGAAGAGTGCGACACGAGTTTACAATAATTTTAACGTCATATGTTATTGATGTGTAACAAGTTGTACGCAGCCAGGGTTGTATAATTACAAATAAATTATTATTAACCAGTCGTGCATCATCTATATCCGAGCTGCATTTTAAAATATGTCTGAATATTATTAAAGAAAATAATTGGAACATTAATACGTGCAATATGAAATGTAATGAATGTTGAGGAGAAGTTTCACGACTCGTGTTTCGAACAGAACCGAGTCAAAATTGAAACATTTTCGAACGGAGAATTTCAGTCCGGTCTTCATAGATTCGCGATAAGGTAGAGTGACCACATTACCGACAAAAATAGAAGAAAAATGGTTTTACGTGCCTTTTAGGACCTTTTGTCCTTATATGAGAATATTTTATTGCTGGTAATGAGCCCATTCGAAAGATGAAGGTTCAATCTAGCGTGCGCTGATCATGAGCTGACGAGATTATGCAGATATTTGGTAACATAAGCGTTCAAAGTAGGCCAAAAATTGACGATGTGCACACCGTGGAATCCAAGCATTTTTACGCCACTGGATGAGTTTTCTGGATGAAATCGAGAGTAGCGCGCGCTAGAAAATATCTTCAGGTACAAATTGAGCTATATTGTGTCTTGATTCTGTGCTGAATAAAGCCAAAAACTTGAAGCACGTTTCTGGCGTCAGGATTAATGATATCGATAATACAGGGCAAAAAATGTGACAAGTTTAGTCACAGACTTAAGACACGTCGGATGAAGAACAAGACGGTTCTTAAGTCTGTGTCTGAAAGCTGTGAATGGAAATTATACAGCAGTTACCGACCTGCTGACACTGAAAAAGTCACGTGACTATCCCGGGCAGTTTAATGACTCGGACCCGGAGCCGGCAATTTCGTCTGATTCCGGCATGTAGCATCGCCACCTAAAACGCGTGCTACACGTAATTGAACACCCAGTGTACAGACCATCTGTCCAAAAAGGGTAGTTTTAAGCTCGGCCAAAGTGCTTTCATGGGTTGGCGACGGCGAATTATACGTATGTACAGTAGCGGACGAAAGTTTAAGACGAAAAGAACGAAGGAAAGTAATTATTTACTTTATATGAAAAACATAAATACAGTGTCCTTATTTTGGTAGTAACAGATTAATAATTTGTTTAGATATTAACAACAAAGATTTACATTATGTTTCTGAACAAATTAGTAATAATATGCAAAAGGAAAACAAATCTGTATTATATTCTCATGGTCAAAAATTTAAGACTATGCAGTAAAAGAAACACTTTAGAAGAAAAATGTGTCAAATGTTTGTTTTAATTTAATATTTTGTCCAAAGTCCGTTATTTTTTATCACCTCAGCACACCTTTTCGGCATCGAAAATCTATTAATTTTTCACATTTATCAACAGGAATGTTTATAATTTTCCACACTTTTCTTTACTATGCTCCACAGATTTTCAATTGGGTTCAGGTCAGGTGACTGCGAAGGCCACGTTAGCACAGTAATATTCTTTTCATGAAAAAAATTTTGCACAACTCGGGCCGTGTGTTTTGGATCGTTGTCGTTTTGGAATATGAAACTATCAGTCATATTATTGTGTGCATATGGTAACATGGTATTCTTCAATGTATTCATATACTGAAAACGATCCATGATTCCATCAATACGACGTATCGGACCAGGGCCAGTGCGAGAAAAACACGGCCACACCATAACGCTACCACCTCCGTGTTTAACTGTGGATAAAACGCATTGTGGTTTTAAATCTTCACCAATTCGACGTCTTACATATCGTAATCCATCAGAAGCAACACGATTAAACTTTGATTCGTCTGAAAATAGTACTTTTTGCCAATCTTGACTTGTCCAATGTTCATGAGCTTTAACAAATGCAAGTCGCATTTTCCGATTTTTTGAACTAAGCATTGGTTTCTTGCGAGGTTTTCGTCCTCTTAAATTAAAATCTTCTAAACGTCTTTTAACAGTTCTAGCACTAATGTGTGAGTTATTGTTCACGTTTATTTCAGCTGCAATATCACTTGCAGAACGAAAACGGTCCTTTTCACACAAGCGGTGAATCCGACGATCCGTTTGTGGCGTTGTTTCTCGAGGTCTTCCGTTTCTTGATTGATCAGAATACTTGCCAGTCTTTAAAAATGTATACCAGGCCTGCTTACATGCAGTTTTTGATTTATTAATTAGACTTGTTATTTTGGAAAGTGTCATTTTTTGTTTTCGTAGTCTTACGATGTGTTCCCTTTCGTTTGGTAGCAAACTCCGAGCTTTACCCATACTTTCTTCCTCTGTAGATAAATTTGAAGCAGCAAAAAACACACTAGACACTAATTTCAATATTTGTATACCAAATTGTTGAAAGAATGTAATAGAAATCACTTGTTAGACGGATCGTCTTAAACTTATGTCCGCGGTTCACAAACAGTCAGAGGAAACAAACGACTGGAACTCCTACATTGTTGACATTTGACGATCAAAACATTGAGATCAAGGAGGTCAAACACATATCTGTATTGCTTTAAAACAACGGACAGAATAGAAAAATAGTATTTGTATATTATGTGTATAATCAAAATTACAAATCATCGTCTTAAACTTTTGTCCGCTACTGTATGTACGCGAGGGAATATAGCGCGCCTCCCGCGCTATTCGTGTGCTATCGCTAAACGTTGCTCCCTTTTCTCTTTTAATTTCGTCTTCCTAATCCGATTGTGGTTCGTTTGTACCGCAATGATATGTATACACCGCCGACGGAAACTCCCGGGCCAGATTTCCATTTTTGTTTCTTTTCGGAAACGCAGTTTAATTCAGCAGAATAAATCGTATATTCCTTGTCCGTTTCCTTTGTGTGCCACTTTCCGTTCGTTCCGCGTTTCCCGTTTTAAAGCTCGTTTCTATTATCCGTAAATTGTTCCTCCGAGATCGCCCGCACGGAATTCTCAGAGAATGCTGATAGATCTTCTATTATTAACTGGACCTGCGAATTTTGTAATGGTAACTTTAGCAGAAAAATTAGTTGGCGCGGACGCGCAATTTTTTCCTAAAGCTATAAGAGCGTATAGTTGAATGTAAATCAATAAATGTATAGTGTGCCGTAATTACACAATCGTGAAACCAACTTGATGGGAACACGAGTTGAAAAAGTTGGAAGTTTTGACCTCCCACACGCTCGAGAACCAAGAATTTATTCACAGTACGAGTCTATACATTCTAAACAATAATTAATGGATTTGCTCAAGGAACGAGGAGATTATAAAATATGCGATCGAGTGCAATCGTCTGACTGCGATTATAGTTTATTTAATTGCAACGATTCTAGTTGTATACAGGAATGAAAGTTCACGTTTTCAAAGACTGCTCGAACAGTGGGATTAATAGTGAAAGATTGTATTATGCAGGTAGGAGCAAGCATGAAGTTGTATACAGGAATGAAAGTTCACGTTTTCAAAGACTGCTCGAACGGTGGGATTAATAGTAAAAGATTGTATTATTCAGGTAGTAGCAAACATGAAACACCAACGCGATAAGATGCAAGCGAATGCGAAACAATAGACAATATCGTGTCCTCGAACGCACAAAATATAGCGAGCGCCGCGCTAATTGTAAGCTGATAAAACAATTCCGACTGAATAATGGCGGTTGGTAAATGCGTTACCGGTAGTCAATGCTACAAAAAGATTCATTTGTCCCGCGCAACAAAGCGTCAGCTTGACTGTGCGAACCTCGACTTCCTTTCAAGCAGGATTCACACCCAGCGAGCGAGCAATTCGTCCGTTTATTTTCTATTTTAGGACTCTGCATTAATTATCTTTCAACGCAGAAAGAGCTCGTGACAGGCATCATGCAGATTTCACAAAATTGATTCTGGACATTTAAAGAGAGCAATTATCAAATGTTGTCTGACGTTTGTCTCATTTTTGGATTTCCATGAGTTCATTTCTAATCGACAATCTAAAAGGATTTATTTGATCATTCGATGCTTATTTTTCAGTATAGGATGTACTTATCATTAGCCTGTGGATCTTTGTGTAAAATAAAAATTTTCTTCATCAGTCACAAAGGTACAGAAATTTTGTTCCTTCTTTAATAATTTTAGCAAGTCGAATATACACATATTTTTAAATTCTTTCAATCTTTCTACCGCCTACATTTTTTTCATAAATGCATGAAATCCATTGAATTGCGGATTTTATGCGTGTGCGACAAAAATGAGTGAGCGCAATTTTAGAAAATCGGAGTATAGAATTTCTCATTTTCTCTCTGTACGATTACTTAAAATTTCTTTTCCAAGCGTCGAATGACTCAAACATATTAAACTTAGACTTGCGTTCAGCCCCTCGGCTCACCGACGCGGAAACGCGTTCCCACGATCGCGTGCAGTTGTCCGAAATCTGATTAAACTCAACAAGTTAGAGAAGTCGGTGCGCGACACGTCGTAGGAGCCATGATTCATCAGTTTTCGCGCGGTGGTTCGGACACTGTCGAAAGAAGGGGCGGTGAGGGGTGGGCAGGGGGTGGGAGAGTGCTTAGCCGCGTATCGTGAAAAGACAAACGCGACATCCTCGGAAGGTCAGAGTGATAAGAGGGGAGAGGAGAGGAGAGCCGCGGTCTCGTAGGTGAAACAAAGCGAGAAATAGCTGAAGATTCGGCGCGTTTCCTTTGTTCGCTTTCACCCGCTAGTCGGCGCGACGCGGCGCGGCGTCCCGAACTTTCCAGCACGTTGGAGGGGCTCGATTCCGGCATGGCGATGGATCGATACAGCACCAAGGGATAGTGTTATGGGGGTGGCTCGCGCTCGTAATACACGGGGTTGCTACCATTGCCCGATGGTGGAGAGAATGTACGTATACTCTGCTCCACCCCAATGGCAGAGCCAGCGCTAGCACCCCATTCGTCAATCCTTTTCCCTCGTTCTGGAGGCCCCCGCTCTCTTTGTCCGAGTTCGTTAAACTTCCAGTTGGTCGACGAAACCCTCCAGACTTTTCCGACGCTTTTTCTTGCCGCGACCGTCCTCTGCTTAATCTACTAGCGATTTCGTTTTTCAATTCTGCGAACGACTCGCGAAATCAAGCGCCGCGGCGACCGCATTCCGATGGAAAAATTTTAGCAGCAGAGACCGCGGTCGAAAATTCGACTTTGGGAGATCGAAAGAACTATGACTTTTTTACCGTGTCGGCCATGTCACTTACATTTGGACGACAGAATTATTTATCTAGATTTAACACTTTTAGTGCCAAACCAGAACCCTAAAAAATTCCATGAAACCAAAATAAGTTATTTAATTAGATAAAAATTGGAAATAATTGTATGTGTGATATTGAGTAGTCTTCCAACTTTCTTGTATTTTACAGATCCCAATCAAATTTGGTACAATGAATATATTAACGTAAAAATTGATTTTAAAATCTGGACAAATAATTCAACATGGCAGTCAACGTGTTAAAATATAATTGTTTACTCTTGAGCAATTAATACTGCAAATCACGACTTCCTCGGTTCTATTTCGTTACATAACTTGCTCTGATTTGATTTAATTTTTCCAGATTTTTCGGCCGGCAAGTGCTGTATTTAATTTTTAAATTGATTTTATTTTACATGAACATTTGAAATGAAATAGGATAAATGTGAAACGGGAATACAAAAATACACAATCTAGAAATTAACTCGAACTCGATGTACACTCGGAAATATACAGATTATTATTGAATAACTAATTAATCATTTCCCGTTAATTAAAGGGGCCACAGATTCATCCTTGTAATAGTAGAATACAAAAAATAGCTTACGTAAACGTTGCACATGTTAGGCTAAAATACTCCAAGCGCGAGCGGTATTATGCGGTTACGTGTTTGTCAGGCTGTCTGACCATATTAAGTGTCTCGCTACTTGAGAGGGCGGATTATGCGATTGTTTGCCGTTACACATTGTTCCCGTCTCATAGTGGAATTTGTTTTGCGTCATTAAATTCGAATAGACAATTATAGTAAATTAACGGTAATAATAATATCTCTTTAGAGGAAGATTGAAGCGTTAATAAAAGAATTGCAAAAAGGTAAGAACTATTAGCATTGAAAATTCTCAGCAAACTGTAAGCTCATACACGAAGATGTGTAAAAATGTCTTTTAAAATAGATTTAAATATTTAGGAACTAAATTTAACTTACATAATTTTTATAGAAATTAAAGAAAATAATGTCTAGTTTAAATCGAATTTTTGGTATGTTATGATAACAGTTTCAAAATCGATTGCTTTGATAAAAAAATTGGACATAATTATTATATTATTATTTAGATATTTTGTGAATGTTTGTATGTTACGATAATTTTTGTGATTCCTTGGCTACAATCTTTTGCCATCACTTTTCTTTTCAAGCACTTTGTCGCGGTAAGATTACAGACTGCATGTTTCAGACATAGTTTGACCTAATCGACGGGCAAAGACGGTAATGTCCAAGGAATCTAGAAACCGTCGGTGCATTTTCAACGCTAGCCATGCAACGCGAATCTGGATTGCCCTATTAAAATGCTCGATCCAATGTAATAATGATGCGAAAAGCTTGCTTTCCTCCACCGAGAAGAAGATTGTACTGTTCCAGGTAAGATTTAGACCCACGGAGGAAATAACGTTGCATTTTTCTGCTGCCCAACCCAATCGTCTGCACTTCTTAATATTTGCTACCTGAAAACCATAAAATATTAACCGCAATCTAAAATTCGAACAATTCAATTTCAATGTTCAATAAACGCGATAGGTAAAACCTAAAATAGTCGAATAAAATTGTCAGGTACGGTGTCACTTTTTCCCAAATCTGATCAATTTCAACTTTCCAATTTTCGTTAAATTACATTTGCTAAAACATTTACGTCGGTTTAAAGCATTTTTAGAATTTCGATGTTGAACAAGTATTTCCGTGACTGATTATACACGAACATCCAAAATTAAACGTAATAACCATTATGAGCAATATTGAATTGTAAATTTTGCAAAGATGCAGGCTAATAAAATGAATGTTCATCAAAAATATTGTATCCGAAACGTAAAAATATTGGCGTAAAAATATTGACGTAACGTGACGTAAAAATATTGACCACTCGAAATTGGCAGAAATTCTTCCGTTTATTGGAATATCGACGGTTTATAACCTATAAACTTTGGCTAATATTTTATTGCAACTCAGAATTCATTCGATTGTTTAACATATTTACCATCAGCGTAACACGTGTGTGACTCCCACATTTCGCGTGTAGGAAATTCGATTAATTTATGCACTTTGCGATTTATTGGTGCGTTAAGGTTTTTTAAAAAGTAAAATTTTATTGCCTCCTTCAGGTTGAAATTCCATATTTATGCGTAATCAACCTCGAAATTTGACAACCATCAAGTACTGTATATTATGTCTATTTTATGTAATATTAAATTTAGATTATTAAAAATCTAGATGCTGGACTATTAAAAATGTTATGTTCTATACATTTGTACATATTTCTGAGTTAATCGTAAATCGAAATGTATTATAAAAACTTAAATATTAATAATAGGGAAAATAGTCTCGTTTACTTGAAAGGAAAGAATTGTATTTATTTGTGCAACCATAAATCTGATTTGATATTATAAGGATTTAACGTAACCGTGAGAACTAAAACATTTACGAGTTGCCATATAATTAATTCGTCGCGTCCGCAGCATCGTCCGAATTTATTATCGACAATGCAACATTTTTAATCTTTTAAAAACAACGAGTAATCTCGTTACAGAGCTTGGAGCAACGTAAAAGCTGTTGCCGGGCCGTCACATTGTTAAGGGGAACAGTATTTGCATTTTTGTCATTAAATTCGCCGTGCTTTCCCGTTCGCGATACGAATTCTAACGTTGCGCTGCTGACAAAGTCTGCGCAATTATCGCGGAACGGGCAACATTGTAGTCTTATTGCGAGAAAAGTAATAGCGCGACGCCATTGTGCTCTAACGCAAACCGTTATCAGTTTTACTGCTTACGGAATATGGGAAGCGGTGAAATACGAGAACGTCCTTAGAAATCGCCGGTGCATTTCCAAGATTTTGTATGGTCCACTCTGATATGCACCCGGGAGGGATTATTCCGGTCGTTTAGCTGAAGATACTGTTTCCTCCGTATTTTTCACCATGCAACCTCCGCGAAACCCGAACGCCATGGACACTATCGCCGGGCGATAAATAAATTCACGACACCTATGATAAACTACAGTTTCTATACTATCTCCTGTATTATATCGACAGTCAATTACTCCGATAGTAAATTTGACCATTTTCACTGTGCCATGAAATTTATTTTCTGTTGAGAAATTTAGCAAGCACAGCATATTTTTTACATTGAATTTTTAATTCGAAAAGCAAGAATTTTTAGAGTAGAAAATACAATTTCATGTCAAAGTCTACACGATTTAATACAAATTTTACACTTGCCTCGAGGATGATTAAATTTTCTTCAGTAATTTAGAAATTTCATCCTTGACGATTTTATTCTTGAAGAATTAGAGGCACCGCGTTTAACACTAGAACAACCATGCACTAAATGCAACTGGCATATATTGCCTTATAATAACAACAAAATTGCATTTGTTTACTTCGATAGAGAAGTTTATTGAAAAATTTTCTCATGGAAACATATTTATAAATTCAATATTTCTAAAAGAAAATATTAGGAGCAAGTCATTTTGACTCGTGCGGTAGTTCTAGTGTTAATAGATCGTATGAAGAATTGTTTGCTGCGCGAATTTTATTCTGCGACGATTAAATTTTCTTTTTTAGTAGTTTATAAATTTCATCCTTGACGATATTAGTCTTGAGGAATTAGAGGCACCGCGTTTAACAGGTCGGATGAAGAATTATTTACCGTGCGAATTTTATTCTGTGACTCAGCGCCGCCGAGAGTTCTCGTAATTCGAAGTTAAAATGTGTTTCAGTTAAATGCGAAACCGAAAACGCTGGCAGCGCCGTAATAAGTTCGAGTAAACTAAAATATTGGTTGTTTGAAGATGAAAGGCCGATGTTGGCTCTATCTAATTAAAAAGAAGCACGGTTCGATAAACGTCCGGCCCGCTTCAAAGGGAATGCTCGCGGGGGGGGGGGGGCACCCTAAGACTTTTTCCCTTACAGCCGGGACTTTTATTTGCAAACTTAAGCCGTCCTTGAAATCCGTCTGCGGAAATCCGCTTTTTAGAGTGACGGATCAGTGTCGCAGATTCGGGAGGAATAAGACGTAATGAAAATGGTACCCGGACTCGCGTAAAACGTAAACGAGAAATTTCTAGAGGTATCAAAGCAAGATTTCGAGACGACAGCATGGGAAAAAGCCGTTTCGAAAACGGAAATGTAAATATTAGAACGTTGCGCAAGCAACAGAGCTACAGTTCCCAGTATCGCTTAACACGTACATCACCATGTCACTCATATGTGGGTGACGGGATTATTTGTCCAGGTATTAAAATGAATTTTTACGTTAATATATTCGTTGTACCAAATTTGATTGGGATCTGTAAAATGCAAGAAAGTTGGAAGACTACTCAATATCACACCTATAATTATTTTCAATTTTTATTTTATTAAATAACTTACTTTGATTTCATGGAATTTTTTAGGGTTCTGGTTTGGCACTCAAAGTGTTAAAAAGATCTGACTAATAAATTGATGGGATGCAATAAAACTAAATAATAATAATTATTGTTGTTTCATTGCCAATTTCCTCGACCTAAAGTCATTTATCTCGGCATTTAATTAATGGAAAGTCCTCGCGCCGCAACCAGAGACAATTTACAACGATGTCCTTACGCTGAAATATCAAACTGGCGTTCAGGTATCGGCCAGTCAGATCATTAGATAACTCGCGTTTAGAGGCATCACGTGTCTTACGCAACTTTGCGGAACTTCGCCGGCGACGCTCGACTCTTCCTTCTATTCGCGCGTGACCGTTAATTCGAGTGCAGTTTAAGAAGTGAAGTTGAAAAGAAGAAATTATCTTCGGGATCGTATCGGGTTTCGGCGGAGGAGTCGAGGAAGGGGGAGGACGTGATATTTCAGCACTGTCGATCTAAAACTGGCTCGGAAAGTTTGCACGGCCGATGGTAATCGCTGATACGATTATGAACTGAAAGTTTCCCATTTACGAGGCTCCGGTGAAATTTCGCGAGACACAATGCGCCTTCGTTATCTCGATAGCGTGTAAAAGCAGCGTCGTCCAACTCCGGGGCTTCGTTTTTAAACGGATATTATATAATATCGGGTCCAACAATCTCCGAACTACTCTGATTAGATGCTCAATAGACTTGAACGAAGCTTCACGATGTTTATCGTCCAGTCGAATTGTTAATTCTCCGGAATCCCGTGTGATCTAGACTCCGTGGTGAAAAGGTTTAACCCTTAGCACTCGAATGGTGCCTATAAGGCACCACTAAAAATTGCTGTATCATTATTCAAAATATTTTTTGCATCATTAAATTTGTTTGTATTTAATAAATTACTAAACATTTCAGTATTCTACGAGTAAATTGCACGATTTTGGAAGAAATGTTTCATTTTGGAGTTAAAATAGCTTCGCGAGTGCAAAGGGTTAATTAAACCTACAAATTCTTTCATTTCGCGGGTAATTGAACAGCTCGTTCGAACAAAGAAACAACACGCTCCTTACGAGTTGCCGGACTGACACAAATTCCCGCGAATGTCCGCAGTCTAGTAATTACATCCAATTGCTTCTCCGCGGTCTGTCCACCGAGCAGCAAAAAAACGTGCACTCGACTTTCGGCTGGATCGTGTTCGCCGAACATGGCGGTGAACGTGGCCGTTCTTATTCGATAAGAAGCCGGAAGGTGTGCGGGCGTGGGCTCGTTCGAAAGGAAAATAAATAGGCAAACGCGATGTGTTTCCCTTGAAAACTTTCCATTAGCCGGGAGAAGATTTTATTGACTGTAACAGTCTCTGTGTGCGCAAAGCCAGGCCAGCCCCGAGGGCGTCTGCAAAGTAGTTAAGGAGAGGAGAGGAAGAGCCGAGAAGAATAATTCTGGTGAACGCCCTCACTGCCTTGACCTCGGCGACCTCCGCTTCCACTCGCAGGTTTGAGACCAGATTCCTTCGATGCGCCGCCGAGCGGAGGTGTAGCTATCCTTTGGTGCATCCAGTTACTCCACATAACGTGCAATTTATCGTTTGTTCGCGCTCGCAGATCGTTTTATCCGACGCTTTTCAACGTCGTAAGCTGTTCGACAATTTATTCACCACCGCTGCCACTATCCAGACACCTGTCGAACTTCAAATATAAGAAAGAAAGAAACGAACGTACAGTCGGACACAAAATTAGATGGAATAACTTGGACCGAACGACTGCAGCCTTTTTTCTTTAAATGTTGGGACGATTAGTTTACTAGATAATGTGTAACTTTTAATTCGTGTAATTTTTTATAAATTGCCGTTGCTCGGAATTTCGCAGAACAAAAGTGATCACGATTTTCCTCTTTTTCAACGAACTAGAAAATTTTCTTATGATTACTATAATTATATTTTATACTCCTTTATATTTTTGTACACAGCACATTATTAATTAACATTTCATTCGGTGTATCTTTTTATTCAGAAAATACTTCCAAGGGATTTAATCTAATTATTAAGCAGCCTTTTTTCTTTAAATGTTGGAACGATTAGTTTACTAGATAATGTGTAACTTCTAATTCGTGTAATTTTTTATAAATTGCCGTTGCTCGGAATTTCGCAGAAAAAAGTGATCACGATTTTCTTCTTTTTCAACAAACTAGAAAATTGTCTTATGATTACTATAATTATACTCTATTGATATACTCTATCGATTTATTCTAATTATCTTAACTTAATCATTGGAACTTTAAGGACATAGTTAATGATTATATATTGTTTAATGTTATGTATCATAATGTCCTTGCATCATATCATCATCCAGGGCTTTGTTGGAAGCGAACAATTTATGTCTAGCGAGAATGTAAGTCGATTAAGATCGAGTGTAAAATAGTGGAACCATTTTTATCGGCAATATATTTTTTGGAATATTTCCGGTTTAATGATGGGTACGTGATGCATATCGAAAGCCGAACATAATTATAGTCGCCGACTATAATTCAATAAACGATAACATTCGAGGTTCTACTCGGTGCTACATACGATACTGATTTATGCGTATCTCAGGTGGTTCGTGTGGAGTTTAATTAGATCGTTCAATGTAGCATGACGTAGTGACCGCGATTGGATCATATCTCCCGGGACGTCCTCTAATCCTATGAAACTGCCTATTCTAGAACAAGACGTCTAGCACGCCGCAATTGAATTCTTCCTCATTGATTGGGGCGAGCTGAATCCGACACTGATATCAAGTTCCTGCGAACGGTATTTTCATCACTTCGTTTAAGGTGTTACTCGCGTTCAGTTAATTATGCCAATGTCAGTGTACTTTTCTCTTTTAATTACGCGCAGCATACAAATAATTGCAGCATCGTATCGTTTTGTTCTGCACTTTAACACGTTGACTGCCAAACTAGAAACCTCTTAAATTCCATAAAATCAAAGTAGATTATTTAAAGAAAAAAAAAATTGAAAAAAATTAAATGTATGATATTAGGTAGTCGTCCAACTTTCTTGCATTTATGCATTAACGTAAAAATTTATTTTAAAACCTGGATAAATAATTCCGTCACCCACATATGGGTAACATGGCAGTCAACGTGTTAACAAAGGGAAACATCGATCTTGTGAAAGTATTTTACATTACAATTAGTTTGTTGACCGATACGAGCCATTGTTAGGTGTACAAATTACGGCGCTCGTAATTGATCGCAACCTCGTTTTAATTTAAAATTGTCCGACTGTGTGCTCATCGACTTCGCGTCAGTAAAACAACATGGCGGCCGCCCGTATTTTTCGCATAAACGAATCGTTTTAGGCTCCAGCTACAGGGCAGCCACCAGCGAGGCGACGCTCTGATTTTCTTGTTAGTGTTTTGTATAAAAGGAACCGGGCGTTATTATTCCGCGAGATAGCATTTGAATGAAAAAGAAAGCGGCAGAAGGCTGGCGCGTACAGAACGAAGGGGGACAGAAACAGGGGAGCAGAACAGGGTGGGGGAAAAAACGTGGAAAAAAACCAAGGGGAGAAAAAGTTAGGGTACGTAGACATCTGTCGCAGCAACATGCAAATTAGTTGACGAGACCAAAGTACTCCCTTTCGCAGCGACGCGCCGCTGCAATAGAGAGATCCATTTCCTTCGTTTATAAATTATGTTAAGCACAGACGAATCGGAATCGTAATGAAATAGACATCAAAGAGTCGTCTTTGTTTTCGACTGCTACAGCTAATTCGGTTTGTAACCTCGCCTGTACAACGAAGAGTTGTACCATAATTTTATTAGGTTGTCGCAGACGAACGATCTTTAACAGTAACGTTAAATGAACGTAACTTTCTTTTTAAAAAATTCATCACTGTAATCTTATTGGGTTAAACTTCACATTCCGGAACCAAAAATTTTACACTATTTTTCCTACACTCCTGTAGATTTTTACGAGAAAGCGCCAGAAATTCAAGTTTTAAAGCGCGGATGTGTCTTGTAATTAATTTTTCTTTTGCATATCAATCCGCAGTGTAAAATATAATAGCTTGTTTCCATAGAACTTCTATTACACACATTTCAAAATACCTGTTTCACGAGAGAGCATTCAGAATAATTCCTAAGAGTAATATACTTCTTTTCATAGCTTTTTTTAGTATCACGAAGTGATGAAGAAAATCAGTTTTTAGGGAATAAAACGAATTTGGTCGGTCCTGTGAAGTTCACCTCCACAAAACTCCAAGTTCAAACTTTCTTTTGTGTAAATAACGGCGCCGACGACATTGTAGATAAATTTTAAATAAACATTTAAAGGAGAAACGTTTCTTGCCTCTCATTTGGCAAAACTACAAGGGTTAATGGACCATCCGAATATTTTTCGCTAAAAGCGAACGGTTTCCCGAGGTCCGTCATGTGCGCAGACACGTCGGATGCAGGATACAGTTGCAGAAACTAGTGGAACGTGGTAAAAGCGTAATGAAATCGGCACTGTCGTCTGTCTGTCGGTCGTCGCGAGCCATTCCCCGGTTCGCGCGTGTATGTGTGTGCACGCGTGTGCACAGGTGAACGAAAAAAAGCTCGTCGCGTCGACCAGCTCCAGGAAAGAAATGACGATGAAACGTAAACGCGATGTGTCTGGGTTCGGTTACGTGAAACTGGTAGAGAGTGAAAGTCCCCGTCTGAACCGGTTAAATGCGATATCGGAGCGGTGTCGAGGAGAGGTCGAACGGTCGATAAAATCTCGTTTGTTTTTACAGAATATTGCACGCCGGGCGCTGGACACAATTTTAATCGGACCGCGAGCAAAGAGCACCGATCTATTTTGGGCTCGCGCGGTAATATTAGGGGGACCCATGAGTGATCAATTATTTTTAAATCTAAGACAAAATTTGCAGCAAATTCAGGTTTTTATTTCTTAATTTATTCTGTTGGATCTATGTTCTTTTTTTATTTTATTTTGTTTTGTTTGTATTTAATTATATATATATATTTTAGTTTAAGACAGCGTCTTTCTCTCTCTCTGCGTAGGTAATGTTATGATAGTTGTAAGCTAGATAAGGTTAGGGTAAGCTTGGCGGGAGAAATGTGAAATGGATTGTAATCCTGAGGGGAACAATAAAGAATTGATTGATTGATTTCTTAATTTATTATATAATCTCCATCATTATCAGCATTATAATAATTGCGATCTCGAACCCCGCCGATTTCTAAGCACCGCATCTCAGCTTTCGAATGTGTGTGAGTGAACGCGTGTCCTTAATTTCTAACCTCGATTTATCCTGCGGTTACGGTGATCAGAAATTTTTTGTCATTCTGGGAGAAATGGGGAAATTTCTGTTTATTTTTATGCTTTTACTTCTCTAATTCAGAGGGAATTAAGGTCTGGGTTGATTTGGACCCAGACTTTTTCAGGATGAAGTCATCAAAAATCAACAAAGTTAACATTACGAGCCAAGACTCCGTAGATTCGCGATAAGGTAGAGTGACCATGTTACCGACAAAAATAGGAGAAAAATGGTTTCACGTGCCTCAACTTTTCGTCCTTATATGAGAATATTTTTCGCTGGAAAAGGGCTCACTCAAAAGAGGTAGGTTCCAATCAAAAGGCCTCACTCAAAAGAGGAATTTCTCCAATGCAATGGAATGCTGCAAAAATGTTAAAGTTACGAGATTGTATATGAAAATTGTAGTGTATTTGGAACACTTCTTAAGAAATGTTAGAGTGACACGCGGTTGTACTAATTGGAAACCGAAGCTCATACTCGCCGGCAGTATGTAAAACGGATAAGTCTAGAGACTATAATCGGTAGCGAAAAGTAGCTAGCAACAAGTGGCACGACCCTCCAGTTTAAAAGCTTTATCTAACACTACAGGCATAGGCTATAAGCCAACTATAGGCCAGACACTCGTGTCATTCAAAGACGTAGTTGCGGTTAGGTGAACAAAGTGGCATATGCCTGCGTTGTCGTCAAAGAAATGTGGGCGATCCATACTGTTTGCAACTTGTCAATTTGCTATCAATTTAATCTCAGTAAGTGTCATATGTAGAGCTAGAAGTCACAATACACATGAACAGTGGGAAAAGAAGTGTGAAAGGTCATCGAGAAAATGCGAGAAATGATTAACGTACAAAATAATATTAAATTAACACTAGGTTTTTACGGGACCTGTCAAAATAGCGGGTTCTAATATTTTTAATTTACAATTATGAAGATTCTAAAGATACATCCGTGAGGAATTATTCAACAAATTTATTTCTTTTTGTATATGTGATCAAAAGAAAAAAAAATGAATGACTAAAAATTTTGGCAGCACATTCTTGTTATTTTTATAAAGTAATGTAAAATAGTTACTTTTAGTGCTCCGTAAACCTAGTGTTAAAGGTGAAAATTTAAAAAATGCAAAATCCAGGGATTCATGATAATTAGTTTGTACCACGATAATTCGGACCTATAGTTGCACCTATAGTTGCTTAGGAATGCTGCAGACGTTTAAAATTACGATGAAGCAAGCATATCGAACTTGTCGCCAATAACGTGACGGAAAATTGCACGAATGCACTCTTGAAAAACGGCCTTCGATGCAACTGAATTGCGTAACCACAGTATGGACGTCTACTTCGCTTCCGTTACTTTCACTCCGTCTTATTTCCGGTCTGTCGTGTGACTTCTATCAGGGGAACTGGAACACGATCTTGCAGCAAGCATCGTAGCGCTGTAACTGTACCGATCGTTGTCATTCAACGTGTTGCTAAACTATCGGATCCGACCCACGATAATAATTGCACTTTTTACTTCCAACTTTGACATTTCTTTTGAAAGAAATTCTTAGCGAAATATATCCACATAACGGACCATTTCCAAACGCTGCATAAAATCGTGCAAGCAAACGCGATTTAATTAATGAAACTGGAAGGTGAAAATTAACGATGGTAGATGGTACTATTTTGCATTCTAAAAATCAAAGGCCTTTTTACATTTTAAAAGTAAAAACACGAATTTCCAATTTTGACGCCTCTTCTGAAATAAATTCTTAGCGAAATATATCCACCTAACGGTCCATTTCCAAACGCTGCATCAAATCGTACAAGCAAACGCGATTGAATTAATGAAACTGGAAGGTGAAAATTAAGGATGGTAGATGCTACTATTTTGCATTCTAAAAATCACGGGATCTTTTACATTTTAAAAATAAAAACACGAATTTCCAACTTTGACGTTTCTTCTGAAATAAATTCTTAGCGAAATATATGCACATAACGGTCCATTTCCAAACGCTGCATAAAATCGTGCAAGCAAACGCGATTTAATTAATGAAACTGGAAGGTGAAAATTAACGATGGTAGATGGTACTATTTTGCATTCTAAAAATCAAAGGCCTTTTTACATTTTAAAAGTAAAAACACGAATTTCCAATTTTGACGCCTCTTCTGAAATAAATTCTTAGCGAAATATATCCACCTAACGGTCCATTTCCAAACGCTGCATCAAATCGTACAAGCAAACGCGATTGAATTAATGAAACTGGAAGGTGAAAATTAAGGATGGTAGATGCTACTATTTTGCATTCTAAAAATCACGGGATCTTTTACATTTTAAAAATAAAAACACGAATTTCCAACTTTGACGTTTCTTCTGAAATAAATTCTTAGCGAAATATATGCACATAACGGTCCATTTCCAAACGCTGCATAAAATCGTGCAAGCAAACGCGATTTAATTAATGAAACTGGAAGGTGAAAATTAACGATGGTAGATGGTACTATTTTGCATTCTAAAAATCAAAGGCCTTTTTACATTTTAAAAGTAAAAACACGAATTTCCAATTTTGACGCCTCTTCTGAAATAAATTCTTAGCGAAATATATCCACCTAACGGTCCATTTCCAAACGCTGCATCAAATCGTACAAGCAAACGCGATTGAATTAATGAAACTGGAAGGTGAAAATTAAGGATGGTAGATGCTACTATTTTGCATTCTAAAAATCACGGGATCTTTTACATTCTAAAAATAAAAACACAAATTTCCAACTTTGATGTTTCTTCTGAAATAAATTCTTAGCGAAATATATCCACCTAACGGTCCATTTCCAAACGCTGCATAAAATCGTGCAAGCAAACGCGATTGAATTAATGAAACTGGAAGGTGAAAATTAAAGATGGTAGATGCTACTATTTTGCATTCTAAAAATCACGGGATCTTTTACATTCTAAAAATAAAAACACGAATTTCCAACTTTGACGTTTCTTCTGAAATAAATTCTTAGCGAAATATATGCACATAACGGTCCATTTCCAAACGCTGCATAAAATCGTGCAAGCAAACGCGATTGAATTAATGAAACTGGAAGGTGAAAATTAAAGATGGTAGATGCTACTATTTTGCATTCGAAAAATCACGGGATCTTTTACATTTTAAAAATAAAAACACGAATTTCCAACTTTGACGTTTCTTCTGAAATAAATTCTTAGCGAAATATATGCACATAACGGTCCATTTCCAAACGCTGCATAAAATCGTGCAAGCAAACGCGATTGAATTAATGAAACTGAAAGGTGAAAATTAAAGATGGTAGATGCTACTATTTTGCATTCTAAAAATCACGGGATCTTTTACATTCTAAAAATAAAAACACGAATTTCCAACTTTGACGTTTCTTCTGAAATAAATTCTTAGCGAAATATATCCACATAACGGTCCATTTAAAACGCTGCATCAAATCCTGCAAGCAAACGCGATTTAATTAATGAAACTGGAAGGTGAAAATTAACGATGGTAGATGGTACTATTTTGCATTCTAAAAATCAAAGGCCTTTTTACATTTTAAAAGTAAAAACACGAATTTCCAATTTTGACGCCTCTTCTGAAATAAATTCTTAGCGAAATATATCCACCTAACGGTCCATTTCCAAACGCTGCATCAAATCGTACAAGCAAACGCGATTGAATTAATGAAACTGGAAGGTGAAAATTAAGGATGGTAGATGCTACTATTTTGCATTCTAAAAATCACGGGATCTTTTACATTCTAAAAATAAAAACACAAATTTCCAACTTTGATGTTTCTTCTGAAATAAATTCTTAGCGAAATATATCCACCTAACGGTCCATTTCCAAACGCTGCATAAAATCGTGCAAGCAAACGCGATTGAATTAATGAAACTGGAAGGTGAAAATTAAAGATGGTAGATGCTACTATTTTGCATTCTAAAAATCACGGGATCTTTTACATTCTAAAAATAAAAACACGAATTTCCAACTTTGACGTTTCTTCTGAAATAAATTCTTAGCGAAATATATGCACATAACGGTCCATTTCCAAACGCTGCATAAAATCGTGCAAGCAAACGCGATTGAATTAATGAAACTGGAAGGTGAAAATTAAAGATGGTAGATGCTACTATTTTGCATTCGAAAAATCACGGGATCTTTTACATTTTAAAAATAAAAACACGAATTTCCAACTTTGACGTTTCTTCTGAAATAAATTCTTAGCGAAATATATGCACATAACGGTCCATTTCCAAACGCTGCATAAAATCGTGCAAGCAAACGCGATTGAATTAATGAAACTGAAAGGTGAAAATTAAAGATGGTAGATGCTACTATTTTGCATTCTAAAAATCACGGGATCTTTTACATTCTAAAAATAAAAACACGAATTTCCAACTTTGACGTTTCTTCTGAAATAAATTCTTAGCGAAATATATCCACATAACGGTCCATTTAAAACGCTGCATCAAATCCTGCAAGCAAACGCGATTTAATTAATGAAACTGGAAGGTGAAAATTAACGATGGTAGATGCTACTATTTTGCATTCTAAAAATCACGGGATCTTTTACATTCTAAAAATAAAAACACAAATTTCCAACTTTGATGTTTCTTCTGAAATAAATTCTTAGCGAAATATATGCACATAACGGTCCATTTCCAAACGCTGCATAAAATCGTGCAAGCAAACGCGATTGAATTAATGAAACTGGAAGGTGAAAATTAAGGATGGTAGATGCTACTATTTTGCATTCTAAAAATCAAAGGTCCTTTTACATTTTAAAAGTAAAAACATGTATTTCTAGAGTCTAGTTTTCGCTAGTTTTGTCGTGCTAATATAATAATTAGCATTATTCGCGGCGTCAAACGTCCGTCGGTAAACAAGCATCGTTGGATTCTTGAACGGAAAGACACACCTCGTCTCCGGGCCGACATAAAGTAATTATTACCGGGCGGCGGCGTTGCTCATTGCCGTTGCGCTTAGGTCTCTCGCGGAATCGCTGCACCGTGGCTGATTCGGCGGAATCCATCATTAATTATATCGTCCCGGCTGTACAGGTATAATGCGAGCCCCGTCGCAATTGAAATCCCGGCGCGCCGACAGTCTCTCGAATGTTTATTTTAATTGCGACGCGCGAGAACGCGATCGCTGCGACTTTCCGCGCCACTTCGGGACACCTGCTACGGAAACTTTAATGAACGAGGAGGATCCGACCCGAGCCTCTCCTCCCGTTAACTCGCAGTCCGGGGAACACGGACGCTTAATTGTGTCGATACCAACAGGTGATCAACAGTTCGATCAGTATTATTAGGCTGCCGCATTCGAACTTGCCGCTCCTCGTAATCAACTTTCCGCGAAGAGATTTTTCGCTCTTTGACCGCTTCGTCTAACGTTTGTATGCGATGCTGAGGATTGCGCGGACGACAGGTACATTTTGGCAATTGTCGAGCATTCTACTTCAGCCTTGTGCTGATTATCAAAATTTTCCAGGATGTTTGATAAATACAGTGTGTCCCATAAGCTCTGCCTACTTGAATATCTTGGTTATTTCAAACAATACGAGAAAATGTTACGTAAAGAAGTTGCAGGGTTTAAGAAACTAGCATGGTATAAATGATACTCTTGCAAATGGAGGCGTAGAGAAGATATAGAGGTCACCTTTTTTTTTTTTTTTTGTTTTTAATGAAATGTCCAATTTTGTATGCTCCATTTCGATAGATTGGCGTATTCTGAGTATAACTAAAGTGTATTTGTCCTAAAACTTACCGTTGCCGAGCTATTTGACTGTTATTTTCATGAAGAATGTTCGACCTGTTCGAATGTTAAACCTTACAACTTCTGTAGGTAACATTTTCTCGTATTGTTTGAAATAAACAAGATATTCAAGTGGACAGACACACTGTATAATGTGATTGTCGTCGTTCGGATTTTTCCGAAATGAAAATTCGGTTTACAGCTAAAAATCATTTCACGCAGTGACTTCAGGATCCAAAATTATTGGGGAATCGTGTACGTACTTACCGGCACGTCAGGGAACAGTAACATTGGCGTGTGCTTCATAAAATATGCCACTCACAGCATTGCACCGGTTGAATTCTTGACGTACACGTGGAAACGCGGCTCGAACGTAGACATGGAAAGCATAATGTACAAGTAGATAAATCGATAGAGAAGGTTGGCTGTACTAACAAGTTTCTAGCATTCCTCTTTGATGTGATCGCATGTACGCGAACATTTGCCGTTGAGTACCTCGTCATACAGTGACGAGCATATCGCCATCAATTGACCACGCGAATGCAAACTGAGAGGCCACATTGCGATGCGGAGTGTTTCGTAATGGAAATGCATTGTACTAGGTTGGAATGTGCGTAGCGTGGATCTCCGCGATATCGATCTGCCGGTTAAAATTTCCTGCATCCGCATTTCGCATGCTGCTTCACCCTTTCAACATTCGTCTGCCGCGCGGATCGCTAAAATCGCCGAAAACATCGCCAAAAGTCGGAACACCGAGCTTTTAGCTCTTCAGACATTCCGCAACGTATGCCATGGATGATCTCGTAGATCACTGATTGGGGAAAAAGAAATCCATTATTTTTACGTGAACTTCAAGACTTTATTTAACATGTTTCGGATTGTCCGATTTGGGTCAAATATGCACCGTTTCGATCTATAATTTGTTGCCATTTTAAAGGTAGCTTCATAATGCCTCTCTCATAGAAGTCTTGGTCCCTATTGGTGGAAAACTCTAATAATCGATTTTCACAATCTTCTCTTGATGCCAATTTCTTATTACTAAGGAAGTTTTGCAATGCAAGAAAAACATGATAATCGCTTGGTGCCAGGTCCGGACTATATGGTGGATGCATCACAACTTCCCAACCAAGCTCCCGGTGTTTCTGGCGAGTCACTTTAGACGTGTGTGGCCTGGCGTTGACAACACCTCTCCTTTTGGCCAATTCTGGCTGTTTCTGGTCAATCGCATTGATTGAAAATTAGAATTGAAAATTAACAAAAATTTGTTTTTAATTTAAAAAAAAATTTTTTTAAATAAAGAATTCAAAATTGCACGTTATTGGCAGTTACAGTATCGGGACCATAAACATCATTCACCATTCACAATTTCCGCCGCCTGGCTTGCATTTTCGCCTTTATCAAAGAAAAACTGTAAAATCTACCGAATTTTCTCTTCGTTGACTTCCATTTTAACACCCTGCAACTCACAACTGAATGGACCAAACAAAAAACAGCAAAAGAATTTTTTTAGTGCGAAATGTCACCTTTTCAATGAGCATAAATTTGAAATTGTTTGATCGATACTTTACGAAATATCGATCACTACAGCCATCCACCGGAAAAATAATGGATTTCTTTTTCCCCAACCTATTATTTGTCGTATCGTCCATATTCATGCATTTACGAGACATGCACGTTTTTAACACGTTCAGTTTCGAGCAATTGTCTCCCGAAATTCCCGCCGAATCGAAGTAATTGAATCAATCGAATGATAGTTGCATAAAATCTTTTAGATCGTGTAAGTCCTTTTGTTTCATAAACAAACGACGTTATCTCTCTATTTTATTTACGTCGTTTAATTACAAATGATCAATCACGCATCCTTGTCTGTACAGAAGTTGCGCTTTCCGACTTCGTAACTTTTATGGGTCGTTTCACAAAAAAACGAACTGTAATGCATTGCGCATATAATTGGCACACCTGTTGCCGAAGCTTCCGGTCCTCGAACAAACACGAAAATTACACTGTGTAATTAAACTGTGGATATGACGGAAACACATTTAAGGCGGTATTCGTGTAGCTTCAAAACGTTTTGAAAAATGTACGCGCTACTAGACGTAGCTTTTATTATTTCTATATAGGCTCACAAAAAAAGGTTACACAAAAATCTAAATCGTACAATTACATACATACGTACATAACAAAAACCTCGGACTCCTGCCAGTTCTAAGCTTATGCCGGAGTCAATTCTGACACACGCCAATATTTCACTATAGTTTTCTTTCGATATAAGGCGATGGCTCAAGACCGGCTTTTTTGTTAGAGGATTTCAAAACGAACAGGCAAGCGTAAAAGAATTATAGATGTATTTGCAAAAAATGGTACCTTGAAAAGTCATGAAAGAGGCAGTTGACAAATTTGCTGTAATCATTTGAAAACTCTGTTGGAACCATGTTACATCTGATCAAAACCATTTTCGATCTAACTGCTAATAACAGAGTAATCTCAAGAAGGTCATAGAAAGTACTAAACACTCTTTTATTCGCCTGCACATTCGTCATTGCAGCTGACGGACACCATTTTCAACATCGCTTAAATTAACGTAAACGTTATGTAATGATGCTTACCGAAATCGTCTTGAAATCCTCTAACAGATAGGAATAAAAAAATTATAGATGTATTTGCAAAAAATTTAAGGTCGCCTTGAAAAGTCATGAAAAACTGTAGTTGACAAAAAATTTGCTGTGATCACTTGAAAACTCTGTTGGAACCATGTTATATCTGATCAAAACATTTTCGATCGGACTGCTAATAACAGAGTAATCTCTGCTGGTCACGATTCGTGGTTCACCCGGTATGTCGCCAAGGCATGGATGATAAATGTCGCGAAATTATCCCCACTACCGCGGGTATACCTCGTGAGGGGCCAAGTATAAACATAACACGGTTCGGGCATGTCTCCTGGACGATACAAGACTCGTGTTGTTGACATAGACAGGCTCACAAAAGTATTCGAACGTCCTTTAAAACAGTATAACTTTTTTTAAATTGGACCAAAAGACCTGACATTTTTTGAGCAATTAGAAGAATTGGTTTACCGAATGACGTGCAAAAAAGATTTTGAAAAAATTGCAATTGGTAAGATTTACATGAGAAAATAAAAATGGCAGTTTTCACAACTTTTTTATTTGAACCTGTAGTGAAAATTTAAAATATGCGTTTTGTAGATATATGTTAGTTATATACATGCTGAAAATTTCATTGAAATCGATTAATATACACACGAGCTACAAATAGTTAAAAGTGGTGAAAAGCGTAGATTTTCACCACTTTTGGCCAGTTTCTGCTTAAAATCATTATCTGCGTCAGCCGATTTCGATAAAATTTTCAGTACGTGTATAACTAACACAGATCTACAAAACGCATATTTTAAATTTTTATTACAGGCTCAAATAAAAAAGTTTTGGAAAATGCCTTTTTTATTTGCTCTTATAATTCCGAGCTTGAATTGAAATTTTTTTTAAATCATTTTTGCACGTCATTTGGTAAGCCAATTCTTCTAATTGCTCAAAGAAGTCAGGTCGTTTGGTACAATTTAACACTTTGACTGCCAAGCTAGAAACCTCAAAAATTCCATCAAATTAATGTAAGTTATTTAATGAAATAAAAATTGAAAAAAATGATATGTATGATATTGAATAGTCCTCCAACTTTCTGGCATTTTACAGATCCTTAAAAAATTTGATACAATGAATATATTAGCGTAAAAATTCATTTTTAAAGGACAAATAATTCCGTCACCCACATATGGGTGACATGGCAATTAACGTGTTAAAAAAGTTATACTGTTTTAAAGGGCGTTCGAACACTTTCGTGAGCCAGTGTATATCGAGAATTCATCGTATTATTGCGAGTGACTGTACGTAGAAAAGTCAGTCCGGAAGTGACGAGCGGCGTGTCCTACCGGAAGTATGTCTCGCGGAAAAATGTCTACAGGGTGCAAACGATTTTCAGCTCGACCAAAATGGGTTCGCGAAGCATTACTTTTTCGTGGTCGCGCCGCGGCGTGAAATCTCCAAAGCGTCGGCGGGATGGAAAAAAAAAAGAAAGAAAGAAAGAAAAAGGTAAAATGGGAACAAGGGAGATGAGGAGACGGTCACTTTTATCCTCTCGTAGTGATTACCGGTAAAGGGCTTCGGCCGCTCGCTTCCTCTGTTCGTCTTCTTCCCTCTTCGGCCGTCGGTATTGCGCCACTGTGCGAAGACCCGTGGCACTTTAGAGGTAATATGCTCTTAAAGATAATGGCACTGCAGTGTCCCTCCGGACATTATTAAGTCTTCCTTCCTTCTTTACTTCCTTTCCGTGGGGCGCGTGCTCTCGCTCGGCCAGTGCCAGCTTGACCACGCTAGAGGCAAGCACAGACGCGTAGAATAATAACGATACGCCCCGTAATGTGCACGTAGCTAAGAAATTATTTACACGATTTTACTGTTTGGTGTTCCGCAATGTTTTCGCGTTTCGTGCTGAACCGATCCAAAGAACAGTTCACGGGACTTCGGAATCGTCGCGATTATGTTCGAGGATTGTTAGAACCTTGCAATGTCCGAATTAAAAAGGATTAAGACTTCCTATCCTACAGCAGTCGTTTTGCCGATACCAAATTTCATTTGCTTTGATGGCCGGTTCGTTTGAATAGCGGAAAATACGCGGAGAATCGGCGGAGAATCAATTTACTTGTGATTTATACTATATTTCAGCGTGTTATCAAATAATGAGAGTATCGGAAAATATTAATATTGAACTATTCTACATTTCACCTACTCGTTTTAACGTGGAATATCAATCTAATAAACAAATTCCTCTAATAAGTATATAAAGCCGCCATAATGTTTAATTTTAATGATACACATTTCCCGAATGGCGACTATAAGGCATTACTAAAAATTGCTATATCATTGTTCAAAATACTTTTTACATTATTAAATTTGTTTCGATTTAATAAATTACTAAAAACTTCAGTATTGTCCGAGAAACTTCCACCGTTTTCGTAGGTACAACATGAAAAAAGAATATGTAGAAGGAAAATATTTTAGATCGTAAGAAATGTTTCGTTTTGGAGTTAAAATAACTTCGAGAGCAAAGGGTTAATACAATTTTAATGGTACTAACGTAAAAATTTTTTTAGAATCACCTAATTTCGTGTTATTAAATGGAGATGTAATCCGAATCGTGATTTGTCAATACTTCGAGATCTCAGTGAACGAAAAACTTGGTATCGAGAAACAATTGTGAAATTTTAACAATTTTCTTCAAAACTGCGATACAGGAAGCAGGAAGCGCAACCAGTTGTTCGAATTCATGCCTTTAGATTTCTATTTCGATGGCGCTCCCCGTGGAGCCGGTATCGTAATTCATGGCAATCAGTCGTACATAGAAAAAAAAAACGTCGATATGCCCACAAAGGTTGTTACCAGCGCGATAACCCATAAAGCTTCGGAACGGAATTATGGGCGTGCTCTATGGTCCACATATAAGGGAGGGGACGTTCTTTTTTATTATTATCCTTGCGATAGCATCTGGCCGACGCGTGTAAGTGTACAAAGTTACCCTCGCTGCAAAAATCTCTCGGCCAAATTCTATTTCCGTTTTACCACATCGATAAATATCGCCTTCTCCCTCGTGACAGCCCTTCGTTCTAGTCGGCGAGCCCTTGTGACCTTCGTCCTTTCTTCTCGCCGAGCAAGAACGCCGGCTCTCGCGAAAAAGTGTCCGTACAATTACGTATGCAATTTTTATTGTGAATAAGTATACCAACGGTGACAACCGTTCATCAGTAAGGGTACACGTAGACGGCAAGACTAAATAAAGTATCGATTTACCATGCATTATCGTTGAAATAATGAAAAAGAATCGGCCAGAAGCGAATTTAGACACGGACATTTGAATATCGATAAAATTTTTATCTTTGCGCTCCATGGTTTGAATTAACGGGTGAGTAACAATCATTGGTTATGCCATGTTGAGAGGAAGTGAAACAGAACGAGTTTTGCGGTCAGAAAAATCTAACTAAATAAATTAAATAGACGCGTTAACGTATTCGTTCATGATGGTAACTTCTAAATATTTAGAAGGGTGCTTATTATTGACTAACGAATTGAAGACTGGAATTAAAAAAGTCTGTAAGTGCTAAAATGAAAACTTACTTCCAGCCTGATTTCGTTGCATTAGGGTTGGAAACAATTATTGGTTATGCCATGTTGAGAAGAAGTGAAACAGAACGAGTTTTGCGGTCAGAAAAATCTAACTACATAAATGAAATAGACGCGTTAACGTATTCCTTCATGATCGTAACTTCTAAATACTTAGTAGGGTGCTTATTATTGACTAACGAATTGAAGACTGGAATTAAAAAAGGCTGTAAGTGCTAAAATGAAAACTTACTTTCAGCCTGATTTCGTTGCATTAGGGTTGGAAACAATTATTGGTTATGCCATGTTGAGAGGAAGTGAAACAGAACGAGTTTTGCGGTCAGAAAAATCTAACTAAATAAATGAAATAGACGCGTTAAATGTATTCCTTCATGATCGTAACTCCTAAATACTTAGAAGGGTGCTTATTATTGACTAACGAATTGAAGACTGGAATTAAAAAAGGCAGTAAGTGCTAAAATGAAAACTTACTTCCAGCCTGATTTCGTTGCATTAGGGTTGGAAACAATTATTGGTTATGCCATGTTGAGAGGAAGTGAAACAGAACGAGTTTTGCGGTCAGAAAAATCTAACTAAATAAATTAAATAGACGCGTTAAATGTATTCGTTCATGATCGTAACTTCTAAATATTTAGAAGGGTGCTTATTATTGACTAACGAATTGAAGACTGGAATTAAAAAAGGCTGTAAGTGCTAAAATGAAAACTGACTTTCAGCCTGATTTCGTTGCATTAAGGTTGGAACTTACTTCCTTACTTGCGGAAAAAATAATTAAGAAAAAAAAATGGCGCTTACAGCCTTTTCTAATTCCAGTCTTCAGTTCATGAATTATTGTTAATATTGTTCCAGCATGAAATAACAAACGCCGTAGAAGTTAAGGAACGTCGTAAGAAAGGCGAAGACATATTACGTCCATGGGGCAAATAGGGTAAAGGGCAAGGAAAAGGAAAGTTCCTGGTTGTTAAGACACAGTGCCCAGCTCCCAGAAGACTTTCCCCGTTTCCAGGCCCCGGTGAAGTTGGACGTGAAGGATTCGGCTTCCGGGTATGTAGCCAATAAACGCCAGACATTGATCTCACCTTTATTTGTCTCATAGGTGGAATTCCACCCTGTTCGGGTACGAAAATGTTAAGGCGATCGTCTTAGAGGGGTCCCAGGTGCTTTCCTCCGAGGGATCTCTGCTACTCGAACCGTGTAAGCTGTTCTTTGCAAATAAGCTTTCAAACAATCCCCTTCTCTCGTTCTCTTCCACTCCGTGTCTTTTATTATACCCGCACCGAAATGCCGCATCCGTTTTTATAGCGCTGAAAATTATTAGATTAGATTAGATTAGATTAGATTAGATTAGTTTTTCGTTCCCAAATTTTCATCAGCTGATTTCATTTAGAAACTTATTTTTTGGTTATCTCCCTCAATTGTTTGTTATCCTTAATATTTCCTATGTTACTATATACGAGAACTTATTTTCTTTGTTGTCTTCTCCTTCATCGACACCTTTTAACAAAGTTTAGCTCGAAAAACATGGACTTTTGAAAAAATTCGTGTACACAGATTGGTAGACACATCGAAACGATGCAACTATTGTATAATCTTTTTTCTAGACTGTTTCCACCCGTGATATATTTCACGAAAAAGGAAATTCTATTATACTAATTAATCCGTAGCCTCGTCTTCGATAATTCATCGATTATTTCCTTCCAATAAAATAGACTACATTTTCCCAAGTTAATATCCATCGCTTCCTATAAATTATGCATTTACAGTTAACGAATCTCCAATATAAAAAATTTGAACGAATTCAAATGTTTTTGTACATCTGATAATTTAAGAGGTCGGTTTCACCGATTAAAATTAAATAATGGCAACGACAAATACTTTTTTTTAATCACTTCGTATCTAAGCGCAGTTTCTTGAAACTGTTTGATCGCGGGCATATATCGCAACGCGGTTCAATCGAATGAAATGTCGAGCGGTTCGACCAGAGTTTGATTGTATTCCCTTGAATTTCATCTGCGCGTTGAAACGGGTTCCCAGGAATCATCAGAAATCAATGATCACTAAAAAACTTCTCGTTCCAGAAAACATGGAAAACACTGGGTCGCGGAAGAAAGAATAGGGTATACTCGTGGGAGCTGTCTTATCAGGGAGAAAGAAAAATCAATAAATCGAATTTCACAGTTATTCACCGATGGCTCCGGAGTGCTCTGGTGTTTTTCATATCCTTAGGCAATGGGAAATTGAGGTAAATCGGATTTCCGTGTTGCACGTGACGAGAGAAGAATGGGATTTCCGATTAGATGGTTAGACCGCAAACCGCTCCTCTACGCCTCCGCTGAAAAGTAAATTGGGAGCACGTGAAAATGATCAAACACACACACTCACACGCGCATACACTGACATTCCCAATCCAACATCTTTGCTTCGAATTTACTCAAGAAACAAGGACGTGATCTCTTCAAAAGGTTTCCCTCGGTTGATTGAAATCTCAGATTTTGCCAAATGATTTAAAATCTCCGATAGCAAAACGTGGGATGAGCAATGAAATGTTTTAACACATTGATCGCCAAACAAGAAAGCTAAAAAATTCCATGAAATCAAAGTAAGTTATTTGATAAAATAGAAATAGAAAAAAATGAAATGTATGCTATTGTGTAGTTCTCCAACTTTCTTGCATTTTACAGATCCGAATCAAATTTGGTACAATGAATATATTAACGTAAAAATTCATTTTAAAGCCTGAACAAATAATTCCGTCACCCATATATAGGTGGCATGGCAGTCAACGTGTTAAACATGCAAATATCTGGATAAAAATTCAATCCATTCTGCGAAGATTGCGGTTCGAAAAGTTTCTTGCTAATAATTTCGTATCTGTTCCATTATGAGAATGATGTGCTGAATAATCCGACAAATTCCATTAACGAAACAATTTTGCTGAACGAACAATTCTGAATGAATAATTAATTTCATTAGAATATTTACAGTCTACGCAATAATGTATAGCTAGTGTTCGACAATGGCGGAGAAATAACACGAGTTTCGCTTGGCGAAAAGACGCAGTGGAAATCGATAGGAAATCTACACGATATCGCAGCCGCGATGAAACCGAATGGCACGTTGATGCTAATAAAAATTTCAAGCCCTTTTGGAGAGCTAAATGAAACGTTTTCGTAATTCGAGCCGCGTTAATTCAAGCGAGCACTCGAAACTCCAACGAGAATAACCGTTTTAATTACATTCCCTCCATTTTTGTCCTACGCTTTCTACTCCTCTTAATTAGAATGGGTAATGATTATGATCTTTATGCAGGTTACAATTCCGGACAAAGCACCAAGGAAACGCTAAAGTACTTTGGAACACATAGCTACGGATTTGGCTCCTCGTTTTTCACGTAGCTTTGCTCGACGAAAGGCAAAACAAAAGTTTAAGATCCCGCTCCCGTGGTCCTTTGAAAGCATAATGAGTTTTATAAAACAATCTATTAGCTTGTCCCAAAAGAGTTTCTTTCGCAATGCTTAATGTTATCAAATAATTATTAAATTACTTCCTAAGCTTCCTTTTACATAGCCATGCGATTCGATTTCTTGAAAAACTAGTTCGCATTGCGTGCATTAATTATGATGAAAATGAACTTTTTGGACAAATTAATAATTCTTACTGTCATTCTGAACGAGTTCCAAAATTCGTTTAGAAAATTGAAAGCTTAGTTTTAATTCTTACTCATTGTTATATTTTTATTTTAGGACGAAGAAGAATTCGATGATCCTGTTCTGGAGTCCCTTTCAAATTCGTTGAAAAATCATTTTTATTTATTATATCTTATCCTAGAGGAAAGTAGAGGTTCATGATCTCATTTTTTTGGAATTTTTTGAACATTCAATTCATTTTATAAAACAATCTAAAATTTTGTAAAACAAAGTTTCTTCAAGAATTTGATCAGATCTCGAGTGGTATAAATTTCTGTAGCAATGTATGATTAAATTTGTTTCATACAATCGTTTGCACAATAAAGAGTGCACTTTGTAGTATAATAACGAGTAGGTCAAACGAAACGAGTTTATACGTTAAACGTGTTCGCGAAAAGATTGTCCGCGAGATGCACTCCTTCACGACGTGAATTGAAATTTAAATAAAATTTTAATTAACGAGTTCCTCGCGACAGTGGGTCGAGCTTCGACGAAAAATAGTATGTACAAAAAGTTTCCACTCCGCTTTCCACTTTCGATACTTATCAACGGTAAAATTATTTCTCTCAACCTTTCTTTAATCAGTGGCTAAAATGGGATAACTATTCAACAAGAATTTCAGTGCAGCGAAAAATACGACTTCAACAGACCAGAAAATTAAAAACGACTGTGCCGAATCAACGTGAAATATTTTATATTATAGTTAAATATCCGAAGAGGCTTCTCAGTCAGTGAAAGCGCCGTTGTGATAATTTATACAGGTAATGCTAATCAGCAATCTTTGATAACGCATTCGTAATTAATACTAACGGGCTCGAGTTACAGGCGCTGCATTTTACTTGTTAATGCTCGCCCTCGTTATGCTAGGCAAAGCATTCAAGGCAAAAATCAGAAATGCAGGTTATATCGAACGAAATGCAGTTCTTCCTGCAGCGCAACGATAACTACGTGTGTGAATCCACGTATTCACGACGTATACAAATGAACGCGTTCACCGAGAACGCTTTTCAAATGAATTCGCGATATTAAAGACCAGGCTGCGCCAGTACTCTTCTTTCGCGACGTTAACTAATACTCTCTGGCAACTGCACCGTCGCAAATTTGCCAAGGCTCTCGAGCAACAAACGTTTATTTAACCCGTACGCGCGTAGCCGCTTGTTAAGTGTCTTGTTAGGGAACCGTCTTTCTTTTTTATTTCTATTGTGAATTTCCTTCCATAATAAAGAATTTTCCTTCTTCGTCAGAAATGTTCAAATTCAATGAGGAGAAAGGCTTTTTCAATTGAAGTTCGTTGCAGTCTCGAATTCTTTTTAGTCTTTTCATTGCATCACAATAGACCAGCACTTTCTCTGGAACAATCGGATGCCTTTAGGTTCTTAAAACCTTCTTTGTTATCCACTTTGTAGATTTCCTCTATTTTCGAATTTTCTATCAATGTAATTCCGTTGTGAAATAATCGGAAATAAAATTAAATGAAATCATTAGAAATAGGGTTTAAATATGGCAATAAGGCCGTGCCACGCGAATTTATAATTACGAAACATAAATGAAGGTTCGCGTTTGCGTAAAATCAGTGTAGCATTTTTTGAGCAACAGGGCAGATGCACATTTAATGTCGTGTCGAGTTCGACAGCGATTCGTGGAGTATCTCAGGCGTGTGCCTCCAATTTGGCAATAAAAAGTGTGCGAACTGCGAGCAAGGATGGCTGGGCCAGATAAATTGCGCCATCAATTTTGAGCGCGTTGATCGTCGAACCATTAACCCTAAAAATTCCACAAAAATTGGAGCAATTTATTTACTCTATAAAACTTAATACAACCAAGTGGAATTTTTCTATAAAGCTCGATGTCAATTTAACATTAAACGCATTTCTCTCAGTTTGAGGTTTTAAAAATTGCCACCAGAAGTATTTGAGAAACTGGAAGATCAGTTTGTACACAAGGTAGCAGTAACATTTTTCAGACTGGTCTCTTTGTCGAAGCGGATTTTTGATTGGAACAATTAACCAGTTAACTGTGATTGACGAGTATACTCGTCATGGAGAAGTGGCACGATTTTGTGTATTGACGAGTATAAAACTAAATTATATTCGTAGAATTTTAATATGTTTAAAATGTTTAGAGGTCAAGACGAAATGAAACAAACAAATGAAAATTATAAATAATTTGAGTTGGATTTATAACTATAAATATGACGACTATACCCGTCATCGCTTGATTATCGCGACACACACTGGTGGGCGCTTTGCAAAGAGATCGCCACAGTTAACTGGTTAAAAAGGATGTATTTTATCATGCTTGGCAGAAACGGTTTCGGAAAAATGGCTTCCTCGTTCTTCTATTGTAAAATAAGCAGTTCTAATTTTCAGCAAAAATCACTCGAATATCACGTAAAAAGACGTCCAAATTGCTTTTTATGGACACATAATTTTATGTGTAACAAAAATTGTGTTGGACTTCTCTTCATCCGTTTAAGGGTGTGTAACTTCTTAAGAAATCTTTAGCCGCTAATGATCGATTGTTTAACCCTTTGAACGCCAAACAAGAAAGCTCAAAATTTCCACGCAATCAAAGTAAGTTATTTGATAAAATAGAAATAGAAAAAAATGAAATGTATGCTATTGTGTAGTTCTCCAACTTTCTTGCATTTTACAGATCCGAATCAAATTTGGTACAATGAATATATTAACGTAAAAATTCATTTTAAAGCCTGAACAAATAATTCCGTCACCCATATATGGGTGGCATGGCAGTCAACGTGTTAAAGACCATCGAGTGAAGCATTCATATGATTGATACGGTTAATACGGTGTTAATACAATCCGAGCGACCTGGGCAGAAAGTCCATCAAAATACTGACGGGCGAGCGTGTCAAGGTGTTCCGAAGTGTCTCTGCGAAAGAAGCATAGGTTCTTCGCGTGTAGCACCTCCGCTCGCGAATTCGCACAGAAGACCCGCGATGGTATTAATGTTCCTTTATTGGTCACGGAAGGTCGGAGTTTTTATGGGAGCAGCTGTATCAGGTTATGCCGGGATGTCGCACTGCGGTATGCACCGATGACCTCGTGAAAGAAACTAGGGACATTGCCACGAAACGCCGAGCGTTAAACTTATGCGAGACTTTCTTGGGTTCGTCCCCCCGACGCCAATGCTTCTGACGATCTCATGGTTGCCATTTCTAGTCTCCTTCAAATCCTTTCGCATCGTAATTTTTTGTTTCGTATTTCTGAACCTATTTCCTTAAGAGCCAAGGGTAGTCACGTGACTTTTGCAGAGTCAGCAGGTCGGTAACTGCTGTATAATTTTCGTTCACAGCCTTCAGCCACTGACTTAACCCATTCGAGACGACGATTTTTTTCGAACACGATCCCCAGGAGCGAAATTTGTTCTTTTCTTTATATTCTTCATTTTTAATAAAAAAACATGTTTACTACGGAAATCACCCAATTCGTAAGTGAATTCACATAAATAAGATCATTGCAGGCCGTCTTATAGCCTCGGAAATCCATTGCACACACGGTGTGCAATCGATCTCGAATGGGTTAAGATCCGTCTTGGCCTTGATCCGACGTGTCCTAAGTCTGTGACTAAACTTGTCACATTTGTTGCCCTGTATTATCGATATCATTAATTCTGACGCCAGAAACGTGCTTCAAGTTTTTGGCTTTATTTCGCAGAGAATCAAGACAAAATATAGCTCAATTTGTAGTTGGAGATATCTTCTAGCTCACGCTACTCTCGATTTCATCCAGAAAACTCATCCAATGGCATAACAATGCTTGGATTCCACGGCATGTCCATCGTCAATTTTTGGCCTACTTCTAACGCTTATGTTACCAAATATCTGCATAATCTGGTCAGCTCGTGACCAACGCGCGCTAGATTGAACCTTCCTCTTTCAAATGAGCCCTTTCCCAGCGAAAAATATTCTCATATAAGGACGAAAAGCTGAGGCACGTAAAACCATTTTTCACCTTTTCGTGTCGGTAACGTGGTCACTCTACCTTATCGCGAATCTACGGGGGATTATTCCCATTCAGAACTGTCGGTTTTAAAAAATTTATGAGACGAACCTTTTTTGTCTCGTGTAAAAAAAATTCTAAATGGTCTAAAAGTAACAACTCTCAATACTCTTTTAAGCTCATTGTTGGTCTTCTTATTGGACTCAATAAAAAGTAGGGTAAAGTGAAACTGGCAGTGTCATGTTCTGATTAAGCTTTTGAAAAATTTAATAACAACTAGTGCTAATTCAACGATTCGCAATCAGTATGAATTAATTTAACAACTTTTTGTCATATAGCAGGCTTTTGTAGGCAAGTGAATGATGGTAACGATGGTAAGTGACTAGGTAATTAAAAGATTAATCAACTTCTTTGGAACGTTATTTTTGCTCATGCTGCAATTTTCATGTGCAACATATTATTATTAAAGTATCTATTACCGAGTTTAACACAACAAATAATAACTGTAAATTAAAGTTCTTTCGCATGTGCCTAAACCGTGGAATATAGCTTCTACGCTATGCGACTGTACCATAAACCTAATCTACGGGTAGTATGTAGTGAGTGTCGGTGAAAAACGGCTATTGTATAGCGGGCTGGAGTGAGAATGAACTTAACGCGACGGGAATAAATTATTCGAAATAAAAGTTACGGAAAGAAGTTCCGAGTTAATAAATTTCAAATCTGGGTTTCGCTTTTTAAGTAACTTCCGAAGTCAAACTCGACGAACGTCATATCGTAGGATATTTCTGAAGTAAATTAATTTCTGTATCAGCCGGAAAGTTTTCTGCACGCAAACTCAAGCGGCGAGAGGACCGCCATTTAATAAGTACAGTAAAATATTTTCCTGCATATTTTAATAAATTAAAAAATTTTCCTTTCGAGCGTCTGTATTCGTTCCACAATTTTACAAAATTTTGGCGTACAACATAATTAGTCAGGAAAATATTAAGCAGAAAGTATCTTAATTGCATCGTTGATTTTAATTATCTCCCATATTTTTTAATTTTAATTATTAAATGATTTCTTTATTAAAATACGTGTTAACTGGTTTTTGTTATATGTATATATATATTTTTTGTGAAAGCACGAAAATGTAATATTATTTAAAAAATTATAGTATAAATTGTCAAACTCGACGGCATACAATTAAGCGTCCATTTTTCATCAGATAGAAACAAACATTCGAGTTAGCATTCAAGTTAGGCAGCAACGCATAGCGACAAAAGGAAAATCAATATGTCGACAGAACGCAACCATCGTCCTGATATACACTAGCACGGCTAGGTCTACAGGGTGGTACATTAAAAGCGAAACATCTACACGACTTTTGCAACTTTTAACGTGCACAAACTCTTGTGAAAATCATTCCCACGTTTTTTCTACCAGTGCTTTTTATTCATTCTTCATCCTCGATAACCCGTGCATCGTTGTTTCTCGATTTTCATATCGTATCTTGAATACGTTCGTCTACAAATTTTTGCTATTTCGAATTTAACAATTAATTCCAACGTTAAACTTTTTCGTATTAAACAAAAATGACTATTAAAATTATAGCTACATGTGTTTTATGTTTCTAAACATAACAAAGTTACTGGAGAATATTTTATTATTTATTTAATTTAATTATAAAATTGTGTACATATTTATTTATCGTATAACATAAAATGCAAAATTTGTTTCTGACTGACCCTGCAAAAAAAAATTCTGCCATAAGTTCAAATTAGATTTTCTAAATTGTCAACTCGAAATTAATATCAAAAAATGACGTTGGTCTTGCGAGATGACAAAATATTTCATTTTCATTATCCGTTTCAAATTACATTTTCGTAATTCACCGTCCTCCGAATATCATGCATAAATGCATGAGAGAGGTTAAGGGTCGAAAAGATTTTCAATTCGTTCGGAAATATAATAAATATCTCGCGGTTTAACCCCGTTTAATACTAACCTTTTAACGTAATCGACTATCGGCGACAAACCGTTCGTTATTTCCTATCGCGATATGAGGTTGCAAATTAAGTCGTTGCTGACTCTGGGAAACGTATTGAACTGTGCTCGCCGAGAGGATTTTCTCATACGGTCTTTCAAAAGGTAGGTAAAAACTCCAAAAATTATAGAGAGTATTTTAAACATTCATACGACGAATCACAAAAATATTCCATGTAAATTCGCTGCTAAATTATTAGCTGTTTGCAGCGAGTCTAATCTGAGAAAAGTAGGTTTAAAAACGAGCAGAAACAATTGATGTTTAAAAACTTGAATAGTTCTGCATTCCTTGGCTGGAATTGACAATACATAAATATTAGGAGTATCCATAAGTAATCAATTATTTGCAAAGAATTTGTTTTGCCTTTAGGTGAGGCACCTTGAGTCATATTTTGCTTCACGAACCTTGGATTTCTATAAGAGTGGGATTGAAAATTTGCAGGAAAGATGGCAAACTGTCCGTGATAATGACGGAGATTATACAGGGTGTCCCGTAACTGGTGATACAACCGAGCAGGGGGTGATTCTACATGAAAAACTGAGTCGAAAGTATACTATAAAATTTTTTGATACAAGGCTTTGTTTTCGAGAAAAATGAGTTTGAAAATTTGTCTAGTGCGCGTACACTCGGCTTAATAGTGTGGGGTCAGGTGAAATCGATTGTGTATCGTGATGACATAACGAGCTTCGAACAATTACAACAAAAAATTGTGATAGCGTTTGAACACTTAGAGCAACATAATAATTGCACATTACAAGAGGTTCGAAGGAATTTAATACGAAGAGCACAATTATGTCTAAAACAACGTGGACAGCACTTCCAGCAATTTACGAAATAAACGAATTCCTGAAAGGTAATTCTAACATTGTAACCTCGACCTTCGATTTATTCGATGTATACAAACCTCGAAAACCTTTGCGAAAAAAGGTACTAGACAAATTTTCGAACTCATTTTCAACTCATTTTGTTTCTCAAAAACAAAGCCTTGTATCAAATAATTTTATTCTATATTTTCGACTGAGTTTTTCATGTAGAATCATCCCCTGCTCGGTTGTACCACCAGTTACGGGACACCCTGTATAATAAATTAAGAAATAAAAACTTGAATTTACTACAGAGTTTGTTTTAGGTTTCAAAATAATCGATTACTTATGGGTCCACCTAATATATTGGCAACAATTCAGGGTCATTTCTTGTACAGCGTACTGTGGATCGTGCGCCGGTGCGGCCAGTCCCCTCGTTAGTCAGCTAAGATCGGACGTTTAATTATTTCCCTAAGACCAAATATTGAATCGTTTCCCCTCTCTGTTGTAAACGATGTAACGATAGATCCGCCCTCGGTCTGAGGTAGCTGGTCGGCTGTGTGCCCATGCGACCGTTTCCACGTAGCCGTGGCCGATCTCTGCTCACAATGCAAGGGAATCGGCCCGATTAATGGTGTAGCCATGCTTCATTGTCTCCGCGGCCGATGTTACTCTACACGTGTGCGGTATTCTCCAAGTCCACCGGTATTGTGTACGCAGCCCTGGGACGCCATGGGAGAGAACACGCCGTGCTAACGCGGTGCCCCGTAATTGCTGATACGCTACGTGACAAGGAGTTCACAATCGACAATTACGAGGGAAATAGTTTATCTGCTAATTTCAAATGATTCATCGAGTGCCGGCCAAGTAACGACAGCATAATTAGACGCCCCCAAGGAGCCAGACGTTTTTCCGCGAAATTCCCACAACCTGGAGAACACAATCGCTCGCTAACAATTTTCTTGTTGAAGTCTGTCGGTTCTTTGAACGAGGGACGCTTTTGACTACTTATTGCAGCTATAGCTAGACTCATTCAAATATTTACGCATGCTGTTTTACCCCATTTGTGGAACTTCAAGGTTCAATTTCTATTAGTTTAAACTGGGTATCAAAAAATCAGAACCTAGAAGAAACGTTTATAACTCTGGGTCAAGATAGACCCGCCGTCCGAGGATTACTCCAATTGCTCGCTCCAAGGTTATCCCAGAATCACATTGCACACGTTATTCGCAGGTAAAACGAAATTTGATAGTCCTTCCGAAAATATTTCTTATGACAATGACAGAAGCTAAGATTGAAAAATGAAAATTGCCAGAAGCTAAGATTAATAATTGAGGTTTTCTCCAAAACACAATATTCGAAGCAATAGTCTAACCTTCAGTTAACAAGTTATCGTTAACTAAAGTGCTTCTACCGTCAATTTTATTACCGTAGACGTAGAAGGAATCGTGAATTATTCTTATTATATTTACACCCTCCTTCGTTTCCCAGAAGAGATCATGTTTATTTGATCAGTATAAGTTTCCATTTTCCTTGCAATCCATTGTTTTCCCATCGTTCACCGTAAATATAGTTTCCGAAGTATTACGAATTATTTCCAGGAACGAAATTGTGGCATTCCCACAGGCAAATAATATACCCGCTGTGTACAACACTTTGGAACTCCGCTGTACCTACTAATCAAGTATTGTGTCCAGTGTGACATTACGTATTTAATAATTCCTCGTTTATGCCAGACCGTAGTTTTTTTATAGTATGCTCCAATATAATTTATTTATGATGCCAATTCGTATTTTATATCGATTAGTCTGACAGTACTGACAGAAAAGACGCCTCGCTCTTGACGAACAAATATTTTCATAACTTTAACTATTTTCGGTAATTATTTAAATTAGGGGCTTCCTCACCGATTTTGATGACCTCGAAATATGTTGTCAAGGTCATCATTCTGAACAACTTTTTCTATACATGTTACCGCCGCTCAGCTTTAGTTTCCGAGATATTCGCAAAAAGTTTCAACACCTCAAAAAGTGATCGGACTAGGTATGTGTAGGACTGTGTAAAATAGTATTTCAAATAGTTGACAGTAACTTATATTTTTATGATATTTTGTTGCCTGTAATGTTATTACGATATTGTAGTCTGTTTATCAACATGTTACATATTCGTAATTAAACTACAAATAATACTTTGATAACTATTATAGCTTCTCATGTTAAAAATTATAATTTATAATATTAACTACTTGCTCAACTTATTTTCATTCTAAGGAAATATTTGAAATACAAAATAAAAATATTTCATTTTATCTATCTGGTTATCAAAATAAAAATATTTGATTTAAAGTAGTATCTTATTTGAACCACATTAAATTATACTATATACCAAATCATTAATGATCGTTAATATATGTTGCAAAATATGATGGAAAACCTTGTATCCAATGTTCCACATACGAATACATAATCCTACATTATAAAATACTAATGTAATGTGTACTTACTTCTGAATCTTCTGTACCTCCGTCGGATCCACAGCACATAATTATTGACTCACGAGAATAGATCCGAATAATTGAACAACAATCACCAAACAACACACACAACACACACACACACAACACATTTTATAAAATCGTGACAACGAACGAGAAGATGTCACTCCGACCACGAACAAAATAATACTGCGATTTTAACAATGATCCCTTCCACGCAGGTGGTACGGTCAGGTTATCATAGGAAGGTTAGACGCTGAGCGTCAATAAACACTAGATACAAAACCAAGGTAAAAAAATTATGGCGGGGCGCCGGCCCTATTTCCCGGAATTCCCTGTTTTCGTATCACAAGTCCGTGGGAGGGGAACGGTTAAAATCGCAGTATTATTTTATTCGTGGTCGGAGTAACATCTTCTCGTCTGCTGTCACGATTTCGTTAAGTGTGTTGTGTAGAGTTTAGTGATTGTTGTTCAATTATTCGGATCTATTCTCGCGAGTCAATAATTGTGTGCTGTGGATCCGACGGAGGTACAGAAGATTCAGAAGTAAGTACACTTTACATTAGTATTTTATAATGTAGTTTGTAGTACATTAGTATTATATTTTATTATTCGTGTGTAGAATATTGGATGCAAGGTTTTCTTTCATATTTTGCAACTTCAATGTCCCTTTAACACTAGATTTACAAAGCACTAAAACTGACTACTTAACATTATTTTACAAAAATAACAAGAACGTGTCTATCCACATTTGTATCAATTTCTTAAATAATATATACCCCAAAAAATAATTTTGTTGAATAATTCCCCATGGATACGTCTTCCCAATGTCAATAATTGTAAATTATAAATATTAGAACCCGTCATTTTGACAGGCCCCGTGAACCTAGTGTCAAATTTCGTTTGTCTCGAGGCACGCACACGATTATGTTCCATCTCACACACTGTACACTTTACATTAGTATTTTGTAATGTAGAATATTGGATGCACGGTTTTCTCTCATATTTTGCAACTTCAATGTCCCTTTAACACTAGATTTACAGAGCACTACAACTGACTACTTAACATTATTTGGTAATTATTTACATTAGGGGCTTCCTCACCGATTTTGATGACCTTGGCAACATATTTCAAGGTCATCAAAATTGGTGAGGAAGCCCCTAATGTAAATAATTACCCTATTTTCAAATCTACAAGAATATATAAATAATTTATCGAGATACGTGTTAAAATTACTATCCAATTTTCCTTCCTTACATTTCGCAAAATGTTCCAAACTATTATATCAGGCGTTTTGTTCCGGTATAAGGCGATTGCTCGGGACCAGTTTTCGTCCTATTTCGGATGAAGATACCTTGGAGAAACACTATTGAAGTATTTATCAAAATACCATGTTTCTGATACGAATTTAAATAACAAATGCAATACAAATGATCTACATAAGCCCAAGGCTCTCTGCAATTAAGATTTCGTTGCAATTACTTACACTTGTTCTTCAATTAAAAAATCGAGTCTACAAGTAACTTGTAGTGACGGTGTTTTATCCAAATTATCCGATCCCGAGAAACAATTATCTTACCCGGTTAGAAAACGTTCGGACCCCATAAAACGCGATCGTAAAATAGAAACGAATTTTTTTTTTGTTCCTTCGACAGGAAATCGATCGGGCAAACCACGAATCGAAGAGACACCGTTGTTTCGACAATTTCGAGGGTTCATCGGTCATTTCCCACGCCCCGCCATCGTCCCCTTGTCGTGCTCTTATTCCTGAAGGAATTTAATCAGACCACCCTTCGAATTTAGTCCGCTCAGACCGAATTGAATCGAATGACTTGTACCAACGAGGGCGAGAATTCCATCCGGCGGATGGAAGACCATGCGAGATCAATTTTCATTGAATATCTGAAAAATTTCGTCTAACTATTTCATCGCCTCTCTCATTGCATTTCACTTTACATTCGTGGTAATATCAAATATTACTGAATATTCGTTGATCTTTGATCAACGTTTTACCTTTCGGAATCGTTTTAACGTCTTCTTTGCACTTCAATGTACTTCAACTTCATTAAGTTATTGTACCGGTACTTCATTGTACAACGTATTGTATCGGTACTTCATTGTATGTTCTTCATCCGAAATACTTCGATAGAGCTCCCAAAGAAACCCCTCTGTGACAAGTTTTAAGTCGGTACCCCCCTACCACGAGGGTAGTTATAGGGTGACCACGGTATAATGAATTAAGCTCTATTTCTTCTGTTCTGTAGGACAAAAACTTATGAAAAAGTTCATGAACGTTCTACCTAGTAGCACACATGACAGTGAATTACCTCAGAATTTTTGGTTGCAAAATCGATTTTTATAAAAACGTAAAGAGGCACTGAAAAAATTGTAAATTGTCAATTTCTCAAAAATTCTGAAAAAATTAAGAACCATGGTTCCAACAATATCTCGTTACTGATTTTTTTATAAAATTGCTACCTCCAAACTTCAATATAAAATTTTATCCTTTCGGATTTTTTTATAAAACGATTTTGCATACCCTTTGATTTTCTCTTTACTATAATTCAACAGTTTGTTGCAGTGTTGAAAATACAATAAACTCCTGCTCGATTTTGCGCAAGGAAACTCGGAATGGAGTTCAAGTTTTTCTAGAATTAACTTAATTTGACCGAGAAGCAAGATTTTGTTTTTTCGATTAATTTGGTAACAGTAATTACAGATGTTTTTTCAGTCTTATATTAACTTCCTGCTTGTTTGATTCGCAATGAATGTGCCAATCGAACGAACAGCAAAAACAGCAATACTTTCATCGATAATGCACATCGAGTCGCGAAAAGTAACACGAACAATAATTCCCCACGATGTTCATTGCGCTGTAAACAATCACTCTCGATCGGATAAAATTGCTGAAATTAATTATTTTTCCTACGCCGTAGCGACTAACGAAATGTCGGTGATGAGACAGACGAATCTAATTAGCGTCTATCGGTGCCCGAGGGATTTTCAAATTGCTGTATTTGTAGCACTTTTCGCGAGCTCTCGTGACGCGGATGGGATTCAAATGAAATTTCGTCAGGTAATTGCGAATCTTCGATGCTCTCATTTCGCGCAGACTGCGTTATAATTCAATTCCACTAGCGGATTCACTGTGCAGCCGTGGCCAACACGAAATCTACACGGACGCGAGTAGGAAGCATAAGAAGTGATCTTGTTACGGCTGATTTAAATAACAACATTCTCGCTAACAATTCTGTTACCCTCCTAGAACATCGCTAATTTCAAATTAAATATTACGAGACGTTCCCCCTTACAAACTTTAAATAACAAATCTTTCTTAATCGTTTCCTTGGTGCCCTTAAACTTCGCGTAGGTCGTGAAATTAAACATTGTTTGTCTGCAATGATAAACTTGTGCGAACAAATGTTCCGTCGTTCTTAACAATTTTATGATTTTCTTTGAACTTCGTCGTATAATTAAACACTGGAATACATTTGCAATTACGAACGTTGAATATTTTCTTTTAAATAATCAATTGAAGAACTTTCAACGAAAATGCCAATTTTTCCACTAATTGTATTGTTTTCCCAATCTCAGGATATGTTTAATATTTCGTAAATTCGCTGCGGAACAATATGTTACACACCATTTTTATCACATTGTCGCGTTTTAAATCCGGTTTATATCCTTTGCAATTTAAATCTCCTGAATTATGCAAATACGCTTCCTTTTACTTAATGAACCAACTATGAGTTTTATATTAAAACGAGCCGTCTAAAAACATTACGAACTTTAGAAGAGCCAAGAACCAAGGACAGGTGTATTTTTTACCTCGTGTTTAAATGCTAAAATTGAAATTTGACGTCACTCTGGTCACCTCTGCGACTTTTAAGCGTAAAAATAAAGCTTGCATAACGATGCACGACTATTCATAATCTTTTTATAAAATTGAATTCAATAGAGAGGGTACGTACTTTTTCCCTTCAAAAAGGTATGTTTATGTTAACTTCTATCTGTTTTAAGCGGCTGCTAAAAATAAGCACGTATGTATTTCTGCACTGTATTCGAAATCCGATGTTCCTGGACGTTCGTCACGCGTTACATTAATACGCAATTATGCGCTGCACGTATTACGACGAGTTTAGGTTGTTACGCACAGTGTTTAGCCCCGGTGCTTTTGAAACAGCATTTCTGTTGCGTGCACCGTGATAATTTATCTGTTCAGCGCTGCGGCAGATGTAATACGCTTCGAGTAAATTCCAGGTATCATGACAGATAGCAAAAGTGGGTGCAGAATTTATGGTGCCGAGAGCCCCGGCATTGTCTGGCGACTACAACAAGCAAATTGCTTTCTTCGTCGCGTTATTAATCAATGAGAACCCGGTCCGGGATCCCGCAGACAGAGTGAAAGTTTCAAAGCACACGATCGTCGTCTCGTTCTCGAGTCGAATCGAATTGATCGATCCGAACGTCGATCGAGCACGGAAAGATGTTGCAGAGATTCGCAAAAATAATGTTCCCGGTTTTCTGTTTCCCGTACGTTTTGATAATGGAGTCGCAGCGAACCACCGAGGCGAAACGCGAATTAAAAGATCTTCGTAAATATTTGCATACTTTGTAATTAAGGAGCTGCAGAATCCCGACAAGGGTTGCAAACTAAATGGTTCTGCTCGTAATACTCTGTAAACGGGTTTACTTAACTGTGGCAACCTCATCCCGGAAAATTGCATTTCTGTTCGCTCGATAAATCTTCGAGGCACCTGTCTGTGGCAGCGACCAGGGCAACGGAACAGACAGAAAATTCGATGTTCTATTCGCATGATCGCCCACTCCGTCTGCATAAATTATGAAAATAACGTCTGGAAAAAATTCGTGGCCATGCCTAAACCGTCGTTCTCGAGATTATTATGACTGTACAGGGCGGTTCGCGAGAGATTAGAAATAGTTCTGTTAGGATTTAATCGCTTTCGGTTAGTAGATTCCAGATTTTACGTATTTATGGCGAAGATGAGCAGGTGGAACACGAAGTAGAGAAAATATCAGACTTCAATTTTAATTTCAGACTTTATTATTTTTTTTTATATTATTTATTAACTACTACAATTTTGAAGAAGAGAAACGCAGTTCTATACAGTTCCTATTTCTTGTGATCGATGCCCAACATTTTTATTTTGCACAAAGATCCGCAGTCTATCACCTTCAAAGCCATCAAGATTAATTAGCGCTGTTAGCTGTGAATTTACATATATGATTTGCAGAAGAATAAAACGTTGACTAAAAATAAATGTAGCAAAGCGGAGGTATTTTGAAAATTGTGTTCAGCTTGCAAACTTTTGTGCAAACAAAAACTTTGACGTTTCATTATATCGATACTCGAAAGAGAAATGAAAGTTTGTTTTACAAAGAGTTTGATTAGAGTCCATCGAGTTCTCGAGTATGGAAGTTATAATAAATGTATGCACTCCAATATTTAGTGATAGTAATTATCTCGAAATTGCCTCTAGTCGGCGTGCTCTCATTTTGGTTGTCCCAGTTCCGTTAAATCTCGCTTGAATGTTGTCAGATATCGAATGTTTCAAACACACGCCAATAGAGCTACAAAAATAGTGCATCCACGCACGAATATCGAATGTAATCATTTGCATCGGTGAAGTTAATGATTTCGCGAAACTATCTGGCAAAAATTCGCGTTCGTTACGCACTATAAATGACAATAATGATAGGTAATTGATGATAATAAATATATCGCGAACATATAATTTGTTTTATTAAACGAATTTATGAATTATTTAATATTAAACTATTTAATGGCGAAAATAGAGGAAGTTTCGTTTAGCAGATGAATTTATTACTCGAATCATTAGACTGTGGGCGATCATAGATTTTATAATGAAGATAAAATACGTGAAACACGATAGCATAAAAGCCGTAATTAAATTTAATGATGTCCTCGCTTTATTTTCAAAGGTACCCGCGCCTTTAAGGGAAGAAATAAATTTCTATTCAGAACCAGTTCTTACAAATTGTTCCAAGAAAATGTAATTTCGCACGAATGTTTGCGTTGGCGTATTAACTTAATAATATTCAAACTATGTTAAGCGCCGTTCTAATAAATTATATTGCTGTAAAATTCCATTGTATAATTCATATCGCAGTAACACAATAATTGTACGTAATTAATTATTATTATTTCTGTGCATTCAAGCTGTCACGTTTATTGCGTATTATTGGCGTGATATTCCAATTGAAACATGAACTCCATGACACAGCATTTTTAAAGAAAAATACTCTACTGTAACAATATGCTTCTTCGTAATTCGAAATGTGACAATGTATTAATTACTTTTTCTTAAAGTCTTTGCCAGAATTCAGTTAACCCTACTTCGATTAGAATAATATTTTTGATAAGCAGATTTCGATTCGACCTGAAAGTGACTCATCAAGCGCGGTCGCAAATGTCCTCAATTTCCGAAATCCTTGATTGCGAAGGAGTACAACAGTTTCGCAGCACGAATTACAAGTTATCAACTCAACAACATAGGCCATTACGTAATATCCTGACCAGGTGCGACATCTAATTCGAAGTTTCCCTCTAACGAGCGCATAATCGCGTAATAAGAGCCTTATCGAACCGTGCTGCGTCACTACTGGTCCGAGATTAGTATTCTATTGTGAACACCAAACCCGCTGGAACGTGAAGAAAAATGGGCAATAATAGAAGCTAAAATTTCTTTTTTCTTCCCCGTACACTCGATACTCGTGCACCCCCTGCGGGAATGCGTTCATTGGGGGTGCACGGCGACTACATATAGGGTGGCTCGAAAAATATAACACACAGAACTTCAATCGCTCTACACTTTTAATCGAATTTTTTCCTTAACCCCTTCGCGTACAATTAGAATGTTTTTCACGTGAAAAACGAAGAAAATTTGCCACAAATCAGCTCGCTTCTGCACTTCATTACTAGGCTGCGGATACTAAAATAAAAATTGTTCGCTTTCATTGCAAGACATAGGAATCAAACAGAAATTTTTTTTTTGTGGTTCTCTTAAATGTAATTTTTAAAGTTCTCTTAATCTTCTCATCCCCAGCATGAGGAAATATTTCATGACAGGTTCCGAAGCTTAAGTCAAGGTTGTAAAAATTTGATTTTTCCATCGAATTTGCAAAAGTTCTGAAGACTATGTTTTCCATGCTCTTTAACACCATTATTTATCTGAATATTCTCGGTAACGTCACTTAGGAGAAATTGAGGGAAGGTGATGAGGTAGCTTAAGATAATTATATTTTATAACCCAAGGCGAGCGTAAACAATTGAGTATGATACCATTGTTAACGGTAAAGCGCTTATAGAAGGCGGCCGAGCGCCGGCAAGCACGTACTCCCATTTTAAAGTTAAGCAGCATTATCTGAACAAAGGAAAGCGAATATTGTGTAAAATGAAAATATTAATAACGATCCCCTTTAAAAGATGAAGTTCTACATTACGAATAACAGCAGAGATAATTTTACGAAATTAAAATATTAAAATGCGACCTCGTAACAATCTATCAAGTTTAACGTCCAGTGACATATGGTCAACAATTACTAGATTTATGCGTTTATTGCTAAACTGCGGATTTTTATAGGAAATAAACATTTTCTACACGAATTTTAGGTAACAAGTAGAAATTTCTTTCTTCAAGAATTTTAATTAAATTGAAAATAAGTCGAATCACTCGATAAAATACAGTCTATTTATGATATTTAAAACTTTCCATCGCCCCGGAAAAGAATATTTATGACAATTTTGAGATGAAAAGTCTTTGAATGTATCTCCTCTGGTATTTATAAAATGTTTTATAAAAATTCGAGTGAATACTAAATTAGAGTTGACGCGTACGTGTTTCTCGTTCTTTCCACTTTTACCAGGCCACCCTATAGACATACGCAGGAGGGTGAATTCGATTCTGACAGGTTCCCCAGAGCATGGCCGCCAAAATTCGATAAGCTACCCCACCAAATTCGAATCTTCGATCACTCGGGATTCGACGTTGTGTGGAAAACCCCCGGCCCGTCTAATTGCTTTATCGAACATCGATCGCCATAAGCGAGAGCAAGATTTTTTGCGCACCCTCCGCGATTCCTTACAACGAACTTCCGTTCGCAACTTCGTGTTTATCTCAGTAAAATCAGTCCTCCATTCATTTCACACGCGATACTGAATTGGTGCCGAAGAATTTCATTTTAGAAAATTTCTAATAACTATTCGATTTAATTTGTATGATGATTTCATTTTATTTTTTTCCATTCTCAAGAGACTGTATCGATGCAATACCGTTACGATACTTCGATAAACGTTCCAGAAAGACTTGATACGAAACGGAAAACTGAAATACACTTTATCCCTGGATCTTTATTTATAGATTTTTATGACGCGAGAACAACTGGTGGCGGTAACAGGGCGGCAAATAGGAACATTCGTCTCAAATGGCAGGGAAATGCATTCGCAAGATTTCAATCGAGCTTGCATAATATCCACGAAAGTTCGGTTAAGGAAATACACTACCGTTCAAAAGTATCCGGACAATTACGAAATATCGTTATTAGCATTGCATCAAAGTTATTTCACTGCCTAAAATAGTGACTAAAATCGATTTTTATTAGTTTCTTGTGAAATATCTGACGTTCTAAATTAAAAATTACGTATATACAGGGTGAGTCACCTAAAGTTTGCACCTTAAATATCTTTGTCTGACACGATGCTATAAAAAATTTTGTTTTTATGTAATTTTTTTTTAGAGATATCAAGGTCACCTTGACTTTTTTAAAAATGTAACCACCCTTTTTTAAACACCTACAATGATAGTCCTTCTCATTAGGAATTCAGTGACAATAATTATCGTGTCAGCCCCATTGTACCATTCAACTTTGTCCTTACCACATTTTACGTATCATTAGAAACAACAAAGATATTTGAGTTTATAAGTGTCCGGATACTTTTGAGCGGTAGTGTACGTGTGAAAAGCACTACGAGGAAGAGATGCTCGGTCGACAACCAATGGAATTCTTGTCGCTGATTTTTCAGGCTGTTCTATCAGTATATCAGTGGGATTGCTGGGAGCCCCGAAGTATTTCCCACGATTTTACTTATTCACTTTTCAATCGTGCTGTGCGGTCGACGATCAGAATCTTCTTTCCTTTCAAAAACCAACCCCGCTGCTCTCCGTGGGGAGTTAAATCCATTAGATGTTCGTCTTCTCTTCCTCCCCTCCCCTTCGCCGCCCTCACCCCCTCCATCTTCGAGTAGAACGAGGAAGTACATGTAATAGGACGAGAGGAATCGAGAGGAGAAGGTCGGAAACCGGAGAGAAAAGGGGAACAGGCCACGTGAATAAGGGGGGGAGGGGGGAAGAGTAATCTATCCCGTTCCTCAGACGAAAGAAGACCTCTCTATAAGGTCGAAGTACAATCCAAGCGGGACAAAAATTCTAAGAAAACCCACGGAAATCTACTAATTTTAGGAGGCTCCACTTTCTGAGCTGTTCGATTCACGTTTCTGCCCGTCTTTTCCACTTCGATCCACCTTTTCATTTGAAGATATCGTCCGCGGTGGATCCAAAAAGCATTCGATCGCTAAATTCCCGCTCCATAAACTTGGACTCGTTTTAAACCATGAATCCTCCTGAATTTTAAAATTTGTTCACAGGAGACACTTTAATAACAGACTAATTAAGGTCTTCTATAATTTTTCGACAAAGCATTAGGTTCGATACGGAGATCACTTCTAAACTGAAAAAAGTAGATTCAAAGTTGGGTGAAGAGGGAATAATCGTGCTTGAATGTATGTCGTTCATTCATAAAAGTAACATAAGTAAAAAAAAAGGAAATTTTACAGAAAAGCCATCAGTTCTAAACTGAAAAGAGTAGATTCAAAGTTGTGTGAAGAGGGAATAATCGTGCTTGAATGTATGTCGTTCATTCATAAAAGTAACATAAGTCAAGAAAAAGGAAATTTTACAGAAAAGCCATTTGAAAATTACTTAAACTTGCCAATTTCTTTTCAGTATCTATAACCAACTTAAAAATGTAAAATAATTCATTGTTACTCAGATACTGGATTAATAGTCGTGTACGTTAGTTATAAAGTACTCCACAATTGATATATTTATTATTATAATTTTTTTTATAAATATATTTTATAAAATGGTTTGGGAATGGATTAGGAATGTACTCGCATACAAGCTGTGATGAGGAAATTCGGGAACATTGTTTAGAACCACTTTGTTCCATAGTTTACACATTGAACAATCCCGTCTCCAAACTCGAGATCCTGAAGCATCATTTATTGCGTCTCGCAAGCGATGTCCCCGAACTTTCTGAACACTGTGTAAATAATTTGAGTTGTCCGTTAAACTGTTGTTAAACGGAAAGCGAGAGGGCGCATGCGTCCGGTGAACAGGTCGAAACTCTGTAGAAGGCAATACTCTGCCTTCTCTCGGTGTAAGCTGTCCATGTAATGCATGGGTTTGTTGCAGGTCACGATGAGGGCGGTCTGATAATTTTACCCTTGCACCGCCACGGTCAAGGTCATTGCCTCCAAAAGATCGTCACGGCGAGATCTGACGACCTTGCAGTGCTTGTGGTGCTCGCTCGACGAAGGTTCGATGCCCTCCCCTTCCTGACCTACGTCGTGTAGGTACGCGTGCGCGATGCTCGCCCAAACAACCTGGTATTATCGTCAATTACGTTAATTAAACTGTCGCGGAGAATTAGCCAGTCCCTCTTGCACCGAAGATTTTCGTCGGCGGAACCAGCCCTGTTTTATTCCCGCTGCTTTAATCTATACTGTCAAAAGAGGAACTTCGAGTTGGATCCGTAGCCATAAATAGACTGCGGAGTTTTATGCGAAATTTGCCGCATCGATTACAATGAACAGGAGCCGAACGGAAAGTTCTTCCTTGTTTGAATCGGTTTGGTAAGCTGGGACAAAACGAAGCTAAAAATATCAAATTAAATTGTTAAAATATCAATCTATAATCTTAGTCTTATCAAAATGTTAAAGTATTCAATTATTGATCAAAAGTGGCAATGAACTTGAAGAATTAAAATTGATAATTGGGTTCGAAAAATTCGACTAACCCTGTGACTTATATCGAACAATTGTTCAAATAACACTGCCAATATATGCGCAAAATGTAATTTTCTATATAGAATACTGTATAATATACAAAAGCTAACTTTCTACATGAAACTTCACCTGTCAATGAAGTTAATATTTAAACCAGGTCCGGGCAACTGGTGGCTCGCGAGCCAGATGTGAGTCCTCTCCCGACTCCTGAGACCCCCCACCATGCTCCTATGGAGTGTGGGAGAAGGGGAGTCCAGGAAAGGGTAACTTTTTCCCCTCAATTCGTGCCCCCTCCCCTCATCTGGCGCCACTGCGGTAATATGAAGTGGCAAGTGGTAGGGGAAGAACCTATACCTGAAGAACCTGAAGAAGTTGCCCTGATTTAAACGAAGGCTGTATTGAATTCGATTGTGTTTGCAAAAATGTGACATAATAATAAAGAAATAAAGAACTGCAGGTTGATGCGTTCCGGACAGCATGAAAAATTGCCACCGTAAATTGACTCGTTAGTAACCCAGTTTACAGGTTATTCAACAACAACTGCAAAGAGAAGGATAAACCGAGAGATATTTTCATTAATTTGTTCCTAAGAGTGGAAGAAAAGGGAAAGTAATAACCGTAAGATAATTTATAACTCCTGACTAGAAAGTGATTTATCATCGGGTCCGCGTCAAACTGCACAAGCAGAACTTCCATGAAAAGTCGCGCGTTTGATCATCATATTTTATAACATTCACTTTTTGATACTTGACCGCAGATTAATCGAGGATCGGGCAACTATCAATAAAATAGGTTTTGCAGTATGTACCGCCTCCAGCGAATGAAATTCGCAAATACATGCATAAAATTTTGCGATGTAAAAACATTGAAAATTGTAGCACCTGGCGCGTTGCTTTCTCGAACTTGAAAGGTACTTATAGTATATTTATGCGGCACTGTAAAAATTGCCAGAAATTTATGGAGCGATCCGTTGGGTACGTGCATTTATACCACCATTCATAAATCTCCTGTCAGTTGTCTAGCCTGCGAAACGTAGTAAAATAGAGTAGAATGAAAAATATGATAAACATAAATTTTGTCTAGCTACTTTTCTTATCTCGCTTTTATTCCACACATTTCAACAAATCTGCCGAACACGTAGATATTTTCCGTGGTGCGTGTGTGTGTGTGTGTGTATCTTTCAAAGATTTAATGTCTCACTGTTTCGACTGTAACTCATGCTACGATATGCCGGGCACGTTTAAGTTCGTTCCCGGAGTTACGGGGGGCGGCGGGGTGAGATGGTTGCGCGATATTTCGTTCAAATTTGCACTCATGACTGAGTAATCAACCAGCAGGATTGTGCTGTATTCGTGGGTATAATAACGTACATCGGTATAGAAGAGAGTATCGTCGATCCTCGGAGGCACGGCCTCGAATTCGACTTGTTTCACCGTGCGACAAAGTGAAACGGAAATGGATAGCGATGCCGGTAAGTTCATTGAAGCACCCTTTCCAGAACGGAGAAAATTCTTCCCTGGTTTGTAAATTTCTCCTCTGCGCGCGATTCGACGCGAGCTTGAATTTATACCGAGATTCAGGTTAATGCATAATATCTGTCGGCGTAGGAATTTTTCACAATCCACAATATCCGAGAGTCTCTTTCCAAAGATACTGCGCGAGCCAATATATTCTCGTCGCGTGTACTATACTTTTATATTTTTAGAACGTAGACATATCGTGTGCATTTATGACACAAAATGAATAGATGAAACAAAACACGGTAAACACATTTTAAGATTGTGAGAATACTGTTATAATGTCTTCAGCTCGATAAAATTATTAAGAAATAAATGTCTGTATAGTTCCTGTATTAACACTTTGACTGCCAAACTAGAAACCTCAAAAATTCCATAATTAAAGTAAGTTATTTAATGAAATAAAAATTGAAAAAAATTAAATGTACGATATTGAGTAGTCCTCCAACTTTCTTACATTTTACTGATCCTATTATGACACCCACAAATGGGTGACATGGCGGTCAACGTGTTAAAAACAATTACGTGTTGATGTTATGATCGTTTAAAGCAGTCATGTTAGCGGCAAAAACATGTGCAGAAATTAATATTGTATCGTGTTGATAATTTTGAAAATTTCCGAAAATATATTGAAGCCTCCTCTATGAAATACTTTATCGCGAAAGTCCGTCGGCAATTAATAACTGAGCGCCGAACTATTAATTACCGTGGCCGTGGTAACTGGGCTACTCGCCCGCGGGTCGAGCGACCGTAACGCATAAAAGCAGTATTACTTGAATGAAGTGTACAAATGAAATTATCAAGTTTCAAAGTCCTTTCGCAATGGAAGTCGGAAACGTAATTAAACAAAAGCACTCCATCAAAATTATACGACGGATATTATTTTCGCTCCGGGTTTCACAGCGTTATCGCCGGCAGAGGTAAACGCTTCCTTTATGCTTTTAGAAATCGAGCGAGTTCGACTTCTTTCGAATTCTGAACCGCCAAGAGACAGTAAGAGCTCCATAAAATTTTACCGATATTATGAACCAGTGGCCAAGTGTATGATATAGCGAAATTTTTCTCTAAACCGGGTATCATCGAACTTGGAATACGGCCAATCCATTTTACAATAGAATTGACATCGTTAACGCTTCTTCATCAGCATTTACAGCTAGTTTAAACGGCTAATGTAATTTCATTTCGCGCGTGGTTTCACTTCTTCTCTGGCTCGTAATTTTTACTTTCTCGTTAGGTAATATTTCCTCTCGACGGTTTTCGTGTTAAAAAAATTAATTCAATTTTATCCGACGAAATATATGCGGAGAAGTTTGGACACCCTGCCCAGATAGCACTGGACGGCTTAAAGACGTCTGTTTTACGTCCATTTTTGGTCTGAACGTCTTACGTCCTGAAAAGACGTCTTTAAGACGTCTTAAAGACGTCTCGTAAAAGACGTCGTTTTTACGTCTCATTTCAGACGTCTTTAAGACGTCTTTTACGAGTCGTCTTTAAGACGTTTCATTTCTTGACGTTTCAGTCATTCTAAACTGCTAGAGAAAAGCTTTACAAACTGTACACACGCAACACAATATAACGCAGTTTTCCATCCTTCGAATAGACGTTTATTGATTTAGGAAAGTTAAATAACTAAATTGTTAATTTAGTACTATTATAATATATTACATATATATTCGCAATAGAATTTAGCAATAAATATTGTTTAATAATAAAACTATACTAAACTCATTATATATCACAAATCCAAAATCCAAAATAATATATCAAAATAAATAGATAAATAAATAAATAAGTTAAATAAATAAATAAAGCATAAAATGTTAATGTTCGCGGATATGCTGAAAAACATTCTTTTAATTTATTTTATTTATTTATAAATAAATAAATAAAATAAATAAATAAAGCATAAAATTTTAATGTTCGCGGATATGCTGAAAAACATTCTTTTAATCTATTTTTTTTTTATTTATAAATAAATAAATTAATTAAATAAATAAAGCATAAAATATTAATGTTCGCGGATATGCTGAAAAACATTCTTTTAATTTATTTTTTTTATTTATAAATAAATAAATAAATTAATTAATTAAATAAATAAATAAAGCATAAAATGTTAATGTTCGCGGATATGCTGAAAAACATTCTTTTAATTTATTTTTTTTATTTATAAATAAATAAATAAATTAATTAAATAAATAAATAAAGCATAAAATGTTAATGTTCGCGGATATGCTGAAAAACATTCTTTTAATTTATTTTTTTTATTTATAAATAAATAAATAAATAAAGCATATAATGTTAATGTGCGCGGATATGCTGAAAAACATTCTTTTAATTTATTTTTTTTTATTTATTTAATTTTTTTGTTATATCAAACATTCAATTTATATTTCTTGTACATGTATACAATATTCAAATTCAATATTTTTCGCACAAGAAAAAATGTGGCTTAAAAAATATTTTTCCAATATTTGACAAACATATCTATCTAATATTTTTGTGGTACTAGGGGTCTGTTTCGGGACGTCTTGAATACGTCTGTTCGAGACGTCTTAAAGACGTCTAACGGACGTCTTAAAGACGTCGAACGGACGTCTTAAAGACGTCTTTAAGACGTACAGTTTTTTCACAAAGACGTTCCAGAGACGTTCAGAAGCCGTTCGGAAGCCGTTCGTAGGACATTCAGACGTCTAATAGACGTCTGAACGTCTTTGACAGACGTCTTAAAGACGTCTTTAAGACGTCTCTGTGCTATCTGGGTGTAATCCGCTGCAACGATACGTCGATTCCACACTCATAAGGAAATTTTGAAAATTGGAAAAATCTGATTTTTTTAAGTGAAAATAAACATTTTTTGATGAACGAATTTTATTTTTTCGACTTTTTTCGGTTCCTTAGGGTAAGTCTTTAAAAACACGGGTAACAGGTATGTTTAACAACGTTCCACGTCGGCGTGAATGTATTAAACAAAAGATCTCCTAAATGTGCAAAGCTTGACGAATAATTATTTTTATGCCCCTTGTTATGCCTCGAACTACAGTCAATTGCGAATCATTATGCAAACTAAATACGGTCTAAGTCGATTGTGAATAACTAAACGAAAATGCATTTGTTCTTTTAACAATTTTAACGAGTCGAGAATAACGGAACGATCCTTTCAAATTATTCTAATATCTCTACACCGTTTTGTTTCGCCCATTCGTTCTTCTCGTGAACGCATAAAATCCACAGTCCAGTCATTAGTTATCAATTATGCGTGCACACTTTAAGAATCATATATTCTACTTATTTATCAACGTGATGGAAAATGAAAAACTTTTCTCAGTGGCGGTGGGAAACAATTCATTCAGCGTCCTCGAGCAAAGCGTAAAGAATCGATCAATTTTTATCATAAACATTTTCGAAATCTATACTAGCATCGGAGACTTCAATCCAGGGATGTTTTCACCCATTAATACCAACAAAATAAAATGACCAATTTACTATAGTTTCAGAGATGCAGAAATAGAGGTAACAATTATTCAAGGGATGCTTTCACCCTGAAGAACCGCGGAAGAAAATTTCTCGGGAACGCCGATACACCTGGAAAAATTTGAAAAAAAAAATGGGAATCTTCACCGTAGGAGAATTGCGCACGCATAATTCGGACGGGGGACAAATTTTTCGTAATTAAACCGGGAATAATGCCCGGCTCGGAACAAGATCTTAAAACGCTAACGATCTTAAAACTTTAATCCCGGCGCTGCTCCATTCAGCAAGATGAAAGGAAATTTAGTCCAAGGAGAAGAAGCAAGCAGAGCTTGGACGGGTTCGCGGAGGCAGTGTTTTCATTGGCATGGCAGGGGCCAGGCCCAGGAGCCCTTGGCCTCGGAAAAGCTCCTGCCACCTGCTAACCCCCGGCTCGCCTGCGTCGCGTCAATATTCGCAGACTGCTCTCCGAAAACGACCTCGCCGGTGCAACCCTGTGCCAAACCGAGCGCAGGCGCCCGCCCTGTCCGCTGTGCCTCCTCGAATCCTCGCAAACCTTCCCACGAACACCACCGCTATCTATCCGGCAGCGTATTTTACCCGGCTACAAAACGCTCCGGACGCTCGTCAATCTTGCCTTTCCTTCCTATTCGACGTCCCGTCTGGAATTGACAACGAACGACGGCCGAACAGATCTTGCTTAATATTTCTACCGTACGCAAACCGCCGAGCTATGCACTCGAATTTATACAGGGCGTTCGTTTGGAAACTTTCCAGCCGACTATCTCGAAAAATATGGAAGATATTAACACGTTGAGTGCCAAACCAGAACCCTCAAAAATGCCATGAAACCAAAGTAAATTATTGGGTTGGCAAGAAAGTAATTTCGGTTTTCACCAATAGATGGCTTTATGTTTTGTCTGACTGATTTGTTTCCTTTCTGACATTTCATAACTGCATCTTTTAGGTTACTTTTGAAGCAAATTACACGTAATTTTGAATAAAATTGTTGGTTCTGTGTCAATTTGAACACGGAGTGCAAAAACGAACATTATAGGCACATATTACTTTTTTATTTCCGTAGAGGTAAAAAAGCTGCCGAGGCTTACAAAGATATATGCGAAGTTTATGGTGTAGATTGCTTAACAGAACGCACGTGCCAGAATTGTTTTAAAAAATTCCGTTCTGGAAATTTCTCTCTTGAAGACGACCAACTTTCTGGTCGACCATCTAAAGTTGATGATGACCAAATGAAAGCCATTATTGAATCGGATCGTCATATAACTGTTCGAGAGATTGCAGACAGGTTAAATGTCTCGCATGCAACTTTGAATGGTAAAACATTCACTAATGATGATGATCTGAAATCGCACTTGGATCAGTTTTTCACCGAAAAGGATCAGAAGTTCTATGAGCGCGGAATTATGAAGCTACCAGAAAGATGGCAAAAGATCATAGAACAAAATGCAAAATGTTTTATTGATTAAAGCTCATTGCTTTGATAAAAAAATTGGATTTTATTTAACCTAAAAATACCGAAATTACTTTCTTCTTACTTCTTGCCAACCTAATATTTAATGAAACAAAAATTGAAAATAATTAAATGTGTGACATTGAGTAGTCCTCCAACTTTCTTGCATTTTACAGATCCCAATCAAATTTGCTACAATGAATATATTAACGTAAAAATTCGTTTTAAAACCTGGACAAATAATTCCGTCACCCACATCTGGGTGACATGGCGGTCAACGTGTTAAGAAAGTGTAAAACACCTGTCCAAGGATTTCGAGAGGGAAAGAGGGCGGCAGTACCAATTTTTAATTTGTGTGAAGTTTTCAACTTTGTTTTTTCAAATGGAAACTTATATTTCTGATTATGGGATCTTATTGTACGTAAAAAGACCAGCAATTTTCGTAGGATACCTTTTTTTATCAGCCCAGAAAGTTTTCAAACGAACACCCTGTATAATAACCGACAGCTGAGCAAATCGGTTCTCAGATTACAGTCTTTTGAAATAGATATTTGGAGGCTCAGAAACCTGTGCAATTTTTTAACCCTGTAGATACCTACACAACGCGAGCAAAGGTTATGTACATGTATCCTTTGCGATAGTAGAGGAGATTTTCTATTACGGGGTCGAGGTTTTTTGTACTGTTATGAAAATTTGGAAATTCTGCATTTATTGATTCTAAATTATCTGTTGGACGTAAAGACTGTAAAGACGTCAGGCGAATTGAATGACGTTCTGCATTAAAATTCTTAGGAGGGGAAATATTTTTTCCTTCCTTATTTGAACATTTATTTCCACTCTTGTTCCGCACCGAAAAACTTTTATTATTCTACCCTCCTCTGATTTTTCGAAAATTTTCTCACTCCACGTAGCGTTTTAAACGAAACACGAGAAACCATTGTTTGCAAAATCGAGAAATCTTTTATTCTCGATGTCTGTTGATTGCAGCCCGTTGTCGAGTACTTTTTGTGATCTCTAATATTTACCAGTTTGGTACATATGAAACTGCAGTCGAGCGTACGGCGATTTAAATAGAAAGTACCAGCCTGAATATTTCGTGCCGTGGTGTATTTACCGTGATAATTTGATCAGTAATTTTTTTAATACATCCCAGAGCACATCGCGTGTGAATTTATCTCTCCGCGTCCTCCTATAGTTTTCGTTTTTATGGAAAACGAGCAGTTTTCAAGTATTCCAATTAAAACTACCGCGTTTCCGGTACTAACGAGACCCGCAGACGGACACGCGAGCATTAAAAAGAAAAAAATGGAGCTAGTTGGAATATGAGAAATGATTTTTTATTCCGCTCTGCACGCCGAATTCGGCAGATTATAAACGATATCGTGCAAAAACCATGATAGTTACACCGGCAATGAGTAATCTGTTTGGAAAAAGAATGTTAAGAAAAGATTCCATACAAAAATATTCGTAATCATTTCTGTATTTGTACAACTACATATATATTCTACGTTTTCAAATCTTCAATTAGGATTCTACATTACCGTGCTACTATGTGCTCCGAAATTTTAGGCAATAATACTGAATGGAATTTAGAAGTTCGCGATTGCAATTGCTGTTGTCTAATATTTGCTAAAATAAATCCCTATAGAATCTAATATAATTGCTAAAATAAATCCTTAAGCGTGACCCATAGATTATTAAAACTTTTTAAAATGTTCTGATCATTTATTTCATTTGCACGTATATTTTAAAATTCAGTTGCATCGGGTGAATGCGATTAAAAAATATCGACTGTTTCTAGCAATATAAATGGAATATTTAAATGAGACAAGCTGCTGTACAAACTTTTTAAAAAGGACTGGTTAAAAAGTTCAGGACATGTGCGGTAGATGCTACTCATTAATATGACAAGAGGGGGTTGTGAACTGGACGAGAGCTTTTTGGTTGAAACTTGGCACACGTGTAGGGGATGCTGTACTCAAATAAACTCTAGAATATTAGTCGCTACCAACCCTCCTACAGAAAAAAAGGTTTTACATAATATATATAAACATGTCGAACTCGTTTGATCAACTAAAAATGCAATGGAATGCATTATGAGAGCAAAGCGTGTAATTGAGATGGGCTGTATGTTATATCTCGACTCTGAAATGAAGAAAAATAGAGTAGGAACGAATTAAATGGCATAGAAAGATCCTCATTTAATTATACCAAAACATATCTATCCGGCATTAATTTTTAATACGGATCCTCATACTTACACACTTTCTTATACAGAATTATACGGTTTATAAAATGTACATTGCTGCTATGAAAACTATTCTAATCCTAGAATTTTTTTACCTTTAATTCTGTACCAATCATTTAAGAGGAAACACGTATTGTTTTACAGATTTCGGTCAAACAACCTGTGTTCAAAATATTCTGAAAAGTATCATTGTAATTACTGCAAATTGACAATGCCCGGCGAAACTCACTCAGGAAAAGATTGCAACGGGAAGTTTTACCGCACCCCCCGTACTCACCGGATATTGCTCCTTCTAACTATCATCTTTTCAGGTCTCTGGAGCATTATTTAAGAAATAAAACATTCGCTTCTGTAGAAGATGTAAGGAGGCACCTTGAGTCATATTTTGCTTCACGAACCCTGGATTTCTATAAGGGGGGGATTGAAAATTTGCAGGAAAGATGGCAAAATTTGCTTAATAATGATGGAGATTATATAATAGATTGAGAAATAAAAACCTCAATTTACTACAAAGTTTGTTTCAGATTTCAAAATAATTGATTACTCATGGGTCCCCGTAATATTTATTTGTACTAGGCTCGCCCAGCTTATCTGATTACTCATGTAATTACTATTTCTGTTTCTCAGATTACCCATAGGGGATCCGTAGGGAACGCCATCGGATTTCGTTACCGGCTGCGACCTATTTGGTCCCATCGCTGCTCTGCGGAGGAGCTTATCCCAGTGGCGGGGATTTTGCGGTTTAAGGGACAATGTTCGGCGATACCTGCACGCTTATCGAAAATTTGGCAAATCCATGGAGAATATCATCGGGGGAGGACGAGAGAACAGACAGGAGAAAAGGCTGTCGGGAATACGGCGGCCGGGAAAAGAAAATCGTTACCGTGGTGTTATTAGCTAAAAGCATCCCCACAGCGACACGGGTATAAATAGGGAAACTCGCGTCGTAAAAACAGGTTAAGGAAGTTCGTACATAGGATACGTTCTCGATACACGCTTGTAACTCGCTGCCACACGACACCCCCGGTAATCTGCTGTGTATTTAAACCGACAACGGTTGCCTGAACGGTCGGGCCAAACTACCGGCAGACATTATTTTCCGTATACCAACTGCGGCGAAATCTTCGCGATTCCGTTGTTGCGGAAACGACCGATGCGGGAACATAATTATTAATATAGCAGCGGCAACGGTCATTATAATTATACGGAGCGTGTAATTACGATAATTCCATTTCACGACATTACGCTGCCTACTTTGCCACGTTAAGCTTTCGCGTTTGTTCTCGTGTTACTGTATACTGTAATATTAATGGACCTGTTTCGGAACGTCGAAATCACTTATGTCGTGAACAGTGGCCTTGTCGTCGTGCTTTTGACAAATGAGTTTCGCTAATCAGTCACTGTTTCGCGTTGATTACACGGGCATGCGTTTAAATCTTAATTTCCATTTTCACGGAATTGTTTTATTGCGAATTATTATATTGTGTACGAGGCTAATTAACTGGAATATATCCAACCATATAAATATTTGTCTAAATCTGCCGATTTCGTTAGTTCACAGATATCGACGAATTATATTGGTTGGGGTTCGTAGTTTTTGAAGGGATTCAGCTCTATAGATGCTTCAAAAACAGTTGGACGCATGTACATGGATGGTCGTCCTCAGACTGTTCTAATTTCTTCAGTTTCAAATTGCACCAACTCGTTTTTGCCATAAATGCCTAAAACCCGTATTCTACTGATAATATTGGTAGCACTCGTGATTTGTGGCTTGCACTGAAAAAGCCCTTACAGGAAGCCTGTGGGTGATCACAATAAACGAGTCGCGGATTAGACAAAGAAATGAGTAACTGTTTAATAAGTAGATATCGAGTTGAAAAGTTACAGTAAGACGTTTTATCACAAACTCTCGCGACACGTGTTTCGCACAACGGTCTCTCTCTCTCTCATTACTCTCACTTCGTCTCACTCATAGTTCTCTCTCACAATATATCAATGTTTGTTCTCTCGCGTTTCGTGGCATACTCCTCGCTCTCCCGGTTCTCGCTCGCAACGTACTCAAACATAAACATTATAGAACATAGAATGACATCCACACAGCATGCTTTCAATATATATAACCTAATGTCTTATTCTCATCGCGTCTCGCTCCTAAAACCTAATCCACAAAGCCAACCTATCCCTACATTATAACATAATAATTCGTAATACATTAATTTATTTTGCATCGGTCGGGGAAGTAACTAACTGTCCCGTGTTAAAATCGCGATTCGTTGTAAAATAATAGGTTGGGGAAAAAGAAATCCATTATTTTTTCGGTGGATGGCTGTAGTGATCGATATCTCGTAAAGTATCGATCAAACAATTTCAGATTTATGCTCATTGGAAAGGTGACATTTCGCACTAAAAAAATTCTTTTGCTGGTTTTTGTTTGGTCCATTCAGTTGTGAGTTACAGGGTGTTAAAAATGGAAGTCAACAAAGAGAAAATTCGGTAGATTTTTACAGTTTTTCTTTGATAAAGGCGAAAATGCAAGCCAGGCGGCTGAAATTGTGAATGGTGAATGGTGTTTATGGTCCCGATACTGTAACAGCCAATTAAGTGCAATTTTGAATTATTTTTTTTTTTCAATTTTCAATGCCAATTTTCAATTCCAATTTTCAATTTTAATTTTCAATCAATGCGATTGACCAGAAACAGCCAGAATTGCCCAATAGGAGAAGTGTTGTGTTCCATCAGGACAACGTCAGGCCACACACGTGTATAGTGACTTGCCAGAAACACCGGGAGCTTGGTGGGGAAGTTTTGATGCATCCACCATATAGTCCGGATCTGGCTCCAAGCGATTATCATGTTTTTCTTGCATTGCAAAACTTCCTTAGTAATAAGAAATTGGCATCAAGAGAAGATTGTGAAAATCGATTACTAGAGTTTTTCGCCGATAGGGACCAAGACTTCTATGAGAGAGAGGTACATATTATGTGTAGAGTGGAAGGGTCTTCTCAGGAGATTGACTCGTGTAATCTATAAAAATGCTTTATTGACTGCTCTCTACAAAGTCTAAACGTTAACTGTTCCTTGCCGAACGGATTATTCAAAACGAAGACTAGTGTCTGTGGTTTTTATATGTTTGTCCTTATAGCGCGAGTCGTCGTCGATCAGTTATTGTGTCGAAATACGGGGCGACGACCGCGCGTCATAATACTGTTTCAAAAACGACACTTTTTACATGTGTGTATACATGATAGCGCAAGGTGTTTCTTTTACATATGAAGCTACCTTTAAAATGGCAACAAATTATAGAACAAAACGGTGCATATTTGACCCAAATCGGACAATCCGAAACATGTTAAATAAAGTCTTGAAGTTCACGTAAAAATAATGGATTTCTTCTTCCCCAAGCTAATATAAAAAAGAACGGGAAGAAGGGTCGGGACGAAAGAGTGACGAAAGAGTATTCGCGGTTGCCGATCGAGGTGCGCGGTAATAGGCAGCGGAGCAACATGTTTCTGTTGTCAGTAGCATTTCCGTAACGCAGCAAAGTACATTCGATGGGCAAGTGTACTTGTCGAGCGCACGAACCTGCGCTCAGGTTCGCTTCACTCCCCCACCCCCATCCACCGTCAGCACCATGCCCTCGTTCACCCTCCTCAGAGTCCTCTAACCCTGCCGTGCATCCGCGCTCCCGTCGACCGACGTCGTCAGCATCGTCGTCGATCTGATCGTGACGGTTCGAAACGGTCCGAACGAAAGGGAAAGAGAAGAAGAACGACACAGAGGCGAAACGAGAAAAACCGGAGGAGCACGTCGCTCGTTAGCACGGTGCTCGAGAACGGCGCTCGATCAAACGTTCTCGTTCGTCGATAAAGGAAGGGAGGGGGGGAGAGAAAAGAGCGCGAATATCCGACGTTAGATAATCCGGTTACCGAAGAATCCTGTATCGGAGAGATATTTTTCCAATTGCTAGCCGTTGTCGAACGGTTCAGTGTTTCTTGTTTCACCTGAAGTGTGTCGAGTTCCCCGAAGTGCGTTCGTTGTTATTCCCCGTGACTATTCGTCCTAGGTCCTGGATCATCGCTGTTCGATCGATTCGCCGGACAGAGGATCCGTGTTGTTTCCCCGTGAAACGCTGTGGTTCTCCGTCACGTGGTGAAAAAGGAACGGTTATCGCATGGCCGGGCCAAGGTAAGCAAGTTCAAGGCCGTTCTCTGATACCTCTGATCAATCGTCCCGGCTCGACGGCACGGTGTAACAACCCTCGAAAACGCGCGGTCGCGCCTATCGATCCGGTTAACGCCGTCATCGTATTTTTATCGAGGTACACAGTCTCACGAAAGTATTCGAACGCCCTTTAAATCAGTATAACTTTTTTTCAAAGTGGATCAAACGACCTGAATTTTTTTGAGGAGTTAGATGAAATGGTTTTCCAAATGATGTGCAAAAAAGATTTTGAAAAAATTGCAATTGGTAAGAGTTACATGAAAAATTAAAACTGGCACTTTTCACAACTTCTTTATTTTAACCTGTAGTATAGGGGAAGGAGGGGATTCAATAGGCAGGATTTCGATAAATGTTTCCAACTCCTACTAACTATATTTTATTCGTTTTAATATAAAGCTCAGGCGTGTGCGCCGATGCCGTGTCAATGGGTCGCCGGTTCGCTGGTAACTAATTACCACGATTCGTTTCTGTCGTAATTAAAACAATGCACCTGGCAACGATAAAAACACACAAGTCTTCTCGGTGTACTTTTGTCACCGAGCTGTTACAATTTTCGCAGCGACGCGCGAGCACACACACACACACACATACATACTGAATGCAAACGCGCCCGCAGTCATTCCAAACAATCTTACCGGCTCAATGACACTCGCATCCCCACCATTAATTTCCTACAGTAGTGAAAATTTAAAATATGAGTTTTGTAGATACATGTTAGTTATATACATGCTGAAAATTTCATTGATATCGATTAATATATACACGAGCTACAAATAGTTAAAAATGGTGAAAAGCGTAGATTTCCACGACTTTTGGTCAGTTTCTGCTTAAAATCTTTCGATGAAATTTTCAGTACTTGTATAACTAACACAGATCTACAAACCACATATCTTGAATTTTCATTACAGGCTCAAATAAAAAAGTTTTGGAAAATGCCTTTTTATTTGCTCTTATAATTCCGAGCTTGAATTGAAAATTTTTGAAAATCATTGTTGCACGTCATTTGGTAAGCCAATTCTTCTAATTGCTCAAAGAAGTCAGGTCGTTTGGTTCAATTTAAAAAAGTTATACTGTTTTAAAGGGCGTTTCGTGAGCAAGTGTACCTTTATCGCGCTCCGCCGAGCCGGCAGCCGCGAATGGTTATCCTTAATCGCGCGTTCCGAATTAACGGTTAGATTAAATAATGCCGCGGTGCTGTCCATCGAGAACGCGGCTAGGACCAGCCACGAATCCGCCGCGTCGCATGATTTATTTAAAATCGACATAACAACCGGCGAAGCAGAAAGAGAGTTACCATTCGCATTTTAACGACCGATAATTCACCGGTCTTTCTCAATTGCTCTGTCGAATCAATTTCAACGTTACCTTTTCGGCGTGACTTCCGAATCTCGATGATTCGCTGAAACGCGAACCTAGGATCACTCTTCCTCTCTGACATCGTTCTTTTGATTTTTCTGTGAGATAAAAATTTAACACGTTGACTGCCATGTCACTCATATATGGGTGACGGAATTATTTGTTCAGTCTTTAAAATGAATTTTTACGTTAATATATTCACTGTACCAAATGCAAGAAAGTTGGAGAACCACACAATATCATACATTTAATTTTTTCAATATCTATTTTATCAAATAACTTACTTTGAGTTTGTGGAATTTTTGAGCTTTCTTGTTTGGCGTTCAAAGTGTTAAAGGAGTCAAATTTTCGATTCGATCTCTTCTGGTTTAATTGCAGAATTCCTATACAGGTTGTTTATTCGAAAACTTTCCAGCCGAATATCTCGGAAAGTATGAAAGATCTTAAAAAAGTGTAAAACACGTGTCTAAGGATTTCGAGGGTCAAAGAGGGAGGCAATATCAGTTTTTTATTTGGGTGGCGTTTTCAAGATCATTTGAAGGTCAACCTTGTTTTTTCAAACGGAAACCTATTTTTTATCGTGGGATAAAACTGTCAGCTTGATAAATAAAAATTATTACTACTCTCGTTCTTCTAAAGATTACACCATTTTATACAATTAATTGTACTACGACGGAGGGCAGTATCAGTTTTTATCTGTGTATATGTTTTTTACAAAAGTATAAATGCGCAAGTACGTTTAAGCATAAGCAAAATAAGAAGTGCCTGCAATAACAACAGGAGCTTGCATCTGATTGATTAATTTTAGTTGATTCCAGAGAATCGTTCGCGTAGCTTTCACGGCGAGGTAAAATAAATTTTCGAACGGACCCGTGTCGAAAACAGAAACCGCCTATGGATTATCAAAACGCGAAAAGAAGTTCGAGCCTTCTTGTATCGTCTCTCGGACAATACGCGCGACTCGTGTTGTTCGGATCGATAGTGCCGCGGATAAAAGAACGAACTGTTATGAATAAACCAGAGATCTGATCCAATTGCGGGACTTGTAGTTTATAGGAACAAAGTGAAACAGAAACTCCGAACCGCGGTGTCGATTTTGTTTCATTTTTAAGCGACAAACTTTCCCGGCCGAGGAAACAAACTTCTCCTTATCCTCGGCTGGCTTTGAGATTAACAGATCGATGCCTATAGCTCGTCGGGGTCTCGCAATTGTGGCCGTACCGTGTCATTAAATCGACAGGATGGTAATTTGACGAAGAACATAATGTTTCCCGGGAGGGTGGAGGGGAAGGGGGCAGTGAAAATATAAGTTGTTTAGAGTTCATTGAAACTTATCGAAATAGAAGAAACAACTGTCTATAGCGAGGTATAAGATAATCACACGCGACGTTTCCCGTTTGCTTCCGGATATATCGATCAGAATCATTATCTCCTTTTAAGCGAGTCGTCCCGACGCGCACCGAGGTGCTAGACCTCTTTAGCCTACGTGTCCAATACAAGGTCGCGATTAAGAGACCGCGTGGAACAAGAAAACACGTGATTCGTCATCACACGTCGGGGAACGTGTACGATTCGCAAAGCTCGATGCATATTTCTAACGAGCAAAGCTCGCCGTTTCCCCGTTTTCGTGGAAAGCTACTACTTCACCGAGTACTCTTTAACTGCACTTTAACACTAGAACTACGGAGCCTTAAACGTGGGTTAGACTACGATTAGGCTATCGAGTGGGCTATCTACGATTTTTATGGTAACATATGTACTCCAAAAGAGAGATATATTAACACACTATCGGCGGGTAACATCACGAGCTTGACTCATGTGTATAGCGGGCGAAAATTAGTGAAGTATGAAAAAAGTACACTTTTTAGAAAACATGTAATATCTTCACATCTAATAGTAGGATTTCAATGAAATTTGGAAAATAGGTATCACATAGTATTTCGAAGATGTAGATGAAATTAAAAAAAAAATTCAATTTTTAATTTAGTTTTCTATTACTTCATTTAATGTATAACATGGACCAAACAATAATAACTCAATGCTATCAAAATCAATCAACTGAATTTATCCTACTTTGTGAGCACGAAACTTGCAGTGTCAAAATAGCACATTTCATAAAATTATTAGTTTTTCTTAAAAATTAATAAATTTAGGACTAAACCCAGATAGCACTGGACGTCTTAAAGACGTCTGTTTTACGTCCATTTTTGGTCTGAACGTCTTACGTCCTGAAAAGACGTCTTTAAGACGTCTTTAAGACGTCTCTGTGATATCTGGGAAACACTGGTCAGGCTTTACGAAAAACAACCAAAAACATCATTCCTGCCCAAAAATTAGAGACAATGAAAAAAACAAGCATTGGTAAGTGTTTTACTAACACTTAGCGTACGTTCTGCATAAAAGGTATTAATACCCGACCCGCCGATAGTGTGTTAAAAAATTTCTCGTGAGAACGTTTTCATAGTTTCGGTAATCGTGATAGAAGAAATCATCCACCAGTCATTTTGACTGGTTCGGTAGTTCTAGTGTTAACTTTGTGCTTGCGCAGTTCTTTCACCGCGACGGTTTTCAAACGCACCGGGTATATTAACAAGCTTCATGTTGATCACGTGAATATTCGCGATTTCGTTCTAATTACCGACCGGGTTGCACCACTCACTTTATTAACGCCGGAAATGCTAAATCGCTCGAAAATCGGTTTCTGCGTTAGTTCTCGCGAAACTGCTTCTGTGGGAAATCATTGAATTTCATTCATCGGGGCTAGATTATGACAAAAATCGCGTGAAATCCGAACGAGCCTGGTCGTGTTAAATCGCCGATCATTTTCAGCGATTGCCAGTTCTAGAAAACCGCAAACAACCACTTAGGTTGAAAGTATTTCACTTTTTCGCTCAATTGTTCCTGCCTGGTTGACGTAACACTTTTCTTAAAGAATGTATTCTGCAAAGAACATAAATGTCTTTATATTCCTTTATTGTAGAACTCATTTTCAAATAATAAAATCACACAATGATTCGATCATCCATTAAATAGAATAAAAACAGTATTCTTCGTTTGTTTATCAATTTCTTTTTATAGAAATGTCTACGATATCACTAAGGGGCTCTGGATTTTAAGAATTTATTCAACATCTTCCCTGTAATAAGCAATTTTATAATCCTGTAACTGATCACTGTACAATGAAAAATCTGGAACGGTTATGCAAGTTATAAGAAAGATTTTAAGATTTATTAATTTCCTCTAGATTTAACACTAGAACTACCGAACCAGTCACAATGATTGGTTCCTAATTTTTTCTTTCACAATTACTGAAATTAGAAAAATGTTTTCATCAGAATGTTTTGAATAAACTTTTTCATTGAAGCACATGTTAGAATAAAAATGGTATTAGGTTTGAATAGATGTATAGTCTTGGTATCATTACAAAGCAATATTCATCAGTTGTATTTCTTACTCGGTAGTTCTAGCGTTAAATAAAATAGTATTTTTCTGTTTCCGATAGTCAGACGTTAATGAAATAGTGAGTATACGGTGAATATAAATTTTCTCTTTCGTTCAGGCAATTAATGAATCGATGAAGCTTCTAATTACGCGAAAAAGATCGTAGGGTAAGAATTTTCCGACGAGGTCGGGAAGAATTCACTCGATCGCAATAAAATAGCTGGAACACTATGACAAAGTGAAATGATGATCGATCCCACAACATACGTAACGAGCGACTGACACGTGAGATCTTTGAAGCTGGCATAATTCGCAGAAAATGGCGAAGCGTTGCAGGGTTTCGCGGCGAAACGAAACTTCGTTTAAAGCGAAGACAATGAGCGTGGCTAAGAGAGTCTCGCTTGTCTCTCCGAAGCCAGCAGTCCTTTGAAGCACTTGTTGTACTTCCTGCAGGCTATCAAACTACTCAAGGCCAATTGGTGCTTGTAACACGAGTCCTAAAGAGTACGCCGAAGCGAGAAACGTGCACATCGCGGCGCGCCGTGTGTTTCCAATTCGGCGTAAGTTGCTTCTTCTTGCAGTTTAGCCACTTTCGTCCAGATGCATCTCGAGACGGTCTATTAATATGTAAATCCTATTTCGGGCTGCGATGTGTTTACAGGATCCGCCGGTTAACGGAAATACGCTGCATCACCGGTGCATTCAGCTGCACCATGCACGCAATGAAAGTCAGAGTACTCCGCCCGTGTGATTTACTTTTCTTTCGTTTCGTTTACTGCACCCACGGTGTACGCAACGCTATGAACTTTGTGTACCGACAAATTTTCCACCAGCGGAAACTCGGTTTTTCCTACGGTTCGTAATGGAACTGCTAAAATTTTCAGTAACGATCGAACGATCAAAAAATAATTTCATGATTACTTACCTTTCCTCTGCCGGGAAGAATGTTATGCGGTTAACAAGCATGCTCAGAATAATTGTGATTAGTAGACTGCGGATCTTTATGCATTCAAGGCTTATGAAAATTTAAAAAAAATGTTATAGTATAAATTTCGATAAAATTTAGTACGATTTTTATTTACTTTGGGTCTACAGCGGCCGTTCCCATTAAAAATAGGATTTTATTTCACTCTATTTTCTTAAAATTTGTCTACAAAAATTCGATATTACATAAACATCAGTCTAGTGATTAGTTACTCATTGCGACCTTTCCTACCTAAAAAGGGAAGAGAAAATAGAAAATTGAGAGAAAAGTCAGGAGGCGCAAAAATGACTTATTTTCATATTAGTAAATGCAATGAAATTATTTTTCCGTTACTTTCGCCTTTCAAATGTAGCCTTATTATTTTATCTGCATCTTAAGCAAAAATTCAAACGAGTTTAACACGTTGACTGCCTTGTCACCCATATGTGGGTGACGGAATTATTTGTCCAGATTTTAAAATAAATTCATTGCACCAAATTTGATTAGGATCAGTAAAATGTAAGAAAGTTGGAGGACTACTCAATATCATACCTACGTTTAATTTTTTCAATTTTTATTTCATTAAATAACGCTTTTATTTTATGGAATATTTTCAGGTTTCTAGTTTGGCAGTCAAAGTGTTAAGGTACGAATCCGGTTTTAGGAAGAATTCTAAGACCATTATGGCACAAAGTGGCCACATTGCTTCCTCTACAGAATTCCTCGAACTTATCGGAAGTGCCATACCCGAATCACTCGAACTCCGGGTCGCCCGGACAGGTTTAACTCGAAGGGCAGCCGAAGCGAACAGCGACTTAAGTGACAGGATGCACCACTACACCTCCTCGAGTTATGCAATTGTGCTACCGTCCTGGCGAGTGGACCGAACGCCGGCTGCAGATTAAACAGCCCGAAACTCTGCAGCGTGTCCTGTGTTTACTATATTAAGTGTGTTCCGGCATCCTTTTCTCGTAACCTTTGTCAGTGTCATATCGTGGGGTCTGTAGTTGAACACCGAAGCAGCACGAGCACTACCACGTATCCAATTTTTGTTCCCCACCTTGTGCTGTGCTACCGACGCGACGTGTATACAACGCAAACATATGTACATATATATATATATATATATACGAGTCCCCGTCTGGCTTCTGGATCGCTACTGAAAATCAGGTTTGCCGGGCTGTTCGGTTACAAGCTTTGATCCTGTTTTCTACAAACTGTGCCAGGTCCAGAGGTAAATATGTGCCCAAAATTTCAAAGAACATTTTCCCGTCCGAAAGGGTCATGAATTTCGTTTAATCGTGCGGCAGCCGGCAAACGAATATCGACACATTCTTTTTCGGTCGTGGAAGATTTTTTTTTTTTTTTTTGGAGATACACAATGGAAGATCGAATTATCATACGCTCGCAATTTTACATGGAACCAATCAATTTTTGAAGGAATATCTTATGACTGGATCTTTATGCAAAACAGCTGATGCAACATTCGGATAATCGAGGTTCTACTGTGTCGTGGATTAAACGAATAAATACGATCGAAATTGTGTCGTGTTCGGGGTGTCGTTTCAATCGGAAAAATCTCACGAATTCGAGTTTACGGTAGACCATCCCTTTTTTGTCGTTTCTCAAGTATTAATATATTTCTCAAGTACTATATGCCTTTCCCATTTCGTGTAGGTGCCTTTGTATAGTTGACCATGTAGACCCCAGGCTTCTCGATAATTCTTGTATACTTAATTTTGGATCAACTTCCACTAAAGATTTTAGGGTGTCATTATCAAATTCAACTGGTCGTCCACTTCGAGGCCTGTCAGAGAGATCATAATCACCAGCAGCAAACCTTCTGAACCTACGTTGACACTTGTTGACCTTCGATACATCTCCATAAACATCGCAAATTTTCTTTGTTGTTACCGTTTCATTAAATCCCATCAGAAAATGGAGAAGTATGCAATGACGAATATGATCCTCGAAAGGTACGGACGATGCCATTTTTTATTACAGGGTTGTAAAAAAATTATACTTTTTAGAATATTTTGAACACAGGCTGCTTTACCGAAAACTGTAAAAGAATATGTTTCCTCTTCAAGGATCGGAACATAACGAAAGGCAAAAAAAATTCTTTTGCAAATAATTGATTACTTATGGTCGTTGTTGGAGGGCGTTAGGGGTAGCTTCATCAGCGGGCATGGCTGCTTCTTCGTTTCCCGAGACATCGCTGTAAACGCTCTGTGCAACGAACGAGTGAGCCAACACAGATCTCTGGAGGGGGTGTACATTAGAGCGTGGCGGTGTGGGTTATGAGAATTAAAGAGATCGAATGAAATGTTTCGCAGCGCGAACGCGGATGATGAAAACAGGTCTGGCCAACGGCTCTCCTGTGCTCGCAACACAGTAAAAGGCACAGAGAGCATGGTTGCGTAATGCCGCCTTATTGCTCGCCCGGAGGAGAAAGTTGGCCTTACGACGTCTGCAACTCTTTCATGCGCGCGGTCGCTCGCGGTCTCGCGTACACGCGCAACACACATACACACAGGCATGGACACGCGTGGCCAGCACGCCCATGCGGAGGTCTCTCTGTGTGGGTCAGAATCGTGCAGATCACGATCCGACTATTCTGCGAACAACCACCTTCGACCATTACATGATACGCGAATTTCCATCTTGAATTTCTTGCCTCCGCCGGGGATGTTCGCGGGTTATTTCTTCCGGGCAAAGTTCGGGAAAAAATGAACGGGAAAGCTGACCTTGAGAGGTCTCTCATACTTTGACCATCGGAGAGCAACATGATTTTCAGAATTTCGAGATTTGAACCTCCTCGTAGATGATGTGACAATGTTCAGGGGATATTGAAAAGTTTGTACGTTTGAAGAGGAGTGACGAAATTATTACAACAAATTACGTTTGACGTTTTCCTTGAAAGTGTGATTTTTGGGTCTTAAAAGACCCGCCGACCGCCGTGCAAGCGTTAATCAATTCCCGCCACGTTGGATATCGGCACCTATAATAATGAAAGTAATTACTAGACTGCAAATTTTATGCAGTTATGAGAAAAATAGGTAAGTACGATTTAAAGCAGTGATATTAAAAAGGTTTAAGGGGACCAGCGTATTGGTTTTAACTTAATAAAATAATTAAAAGCAGAAAGAAATTTTTACTACGCTCCTGTGTCTTGCAAGAATGTAAAAATTTTTTATTTTGCATAAAGATCTGCAGTCTAGTAATTCCCCACAAGCCAGAATACATTATAAAATGAATACACAGATGCAAAGAAATAAAGTTGTTGTGCTGTAAAATCCCGCATCCAATTTTCTTATGAGAGATTTTGATGAATCGCTTCTCCAATCAATAAATACGCGAATAATGCAGACCCTCGTCCATGTATCATTCATTAGAGAATCAAATGAATATAATTGTTGCGATCAACTTTCCCGCAGCAATGAAATCGAATGTACAGACAGTATATGATATGAAATATGTGTACAATGGAATTTCACTGTGTATTAATTGATAAAATAATAACCTGTTTAATCAGTGTTATCGATCACCCTGAGCTTGTACAGGTCCCAGCTGAGTAACACCATACATTTAAAGGAAAAGGGCGACTCCATTGGGGCTGGTACCGGGAAAATGAATCTATCGATTAGATAGCTTCAGCGGGAGTGGAATCCGGATCTTTCGCTTCTCGGGTGATTGCTAGAACCACAGACGAGGTATAGGAGTGGACCAATCGCCCAATGTATTTTTCTGCCTCACGTCCGGGGAGCTCTAGAGCTGTCTAGAGCTCCCTTACCATTCCGTGTCACATCCTACCTTATCGGCCAAAATTAATATTCTGGAACTACTATCCTTCAACGGCGCATATTGTTTTGTGTGTGTTTTGCTTCCGCTTTGGATGTGTTTTGCTTCCGCTTTGGATGTGTTTTGCTTCCGCTTTGGATGTGTTTTGCGCTTGTTTTGCGCTTGTTTTGTGCGTGTTTTGTACGTTTTAGATATGTAAATATAAAAATGGAGAAATGAACAAATGAAGAAATGAAGAAATGGAGAAATAAAGAAATGAAAATTCTGATAATAAATATTCGCAACAATTTACGTAATAAAAAGATAGTGCAGTCATATTTGCACATATTTGACATATTTGCACCCGAACGAATCTATATTACAACATTTACGCTACATTCTATCGCAGGAAGCATGAGTTTTCTTTATCAGGCAAAGAGCATAATAACACGACATCAGCGTGTGACTCGAAAGCAACAAAGAGGGATAATCAGCCGAAATTGCTGTAATGAGTGTTATTTAATCGAGGGTTTCGCAAAATTAATCTTCTTCATCCGTCGATACGTAAATCTGGTCGGCTGAGGAGAAGTACGCGGACTCGTTGAAATCTCTCTGGCCGATATATTGTCCGTGACTCAAAGACAAAGGACGCTTTGTCATGATGTAATTACGGTATATTCATCCTTTTGTATGGAAAATTATGAAAGCCCTCTCGGCTGCACGAGAAAACTGCGCTCTCCCATGAAAGTGACTCATTAGACGTCTTTTTTCTTTGTTAAACGGAATTCTGGAATTTCGACGTGTTACAATTAGACTCGATCTCGTTAGAATGAAACACGACGACGCGACGACTTCAGGATTGCCGTTGTAATCATGGATCGTCTTATCCATAACAATTTACCGAGATGATTAACTCACTGTCGAATATACTGGGTGTCTCTCCGAAATCAAGCACCTCCAAAGCTCCAAAGTAAATGGAAAGAATTAGACCGATTCTGAAAATAAATCAATCCCCTTTTTTACTGAGCCGTGTAAATAAGCCTTAAAAATAATACCGCGACATAATCTTTTTCTGAAATGTTCGTGCACGTCAAAAAACGATTAATATACTACACACACCACAAAAGAAACGAATATATAGTATGTATAAAAAGGGAATCGTTCTCCGATCGACTTGAGATAACATTGATATTTTAATTCGGTGATTAACGAGCAATTAATTCCATTTTTATTGGGAAACACGTTTACCCGTTGTAAGAACATGTTCTACAGCTGTTTGAGGCTATTCTGCTAATTGCAAGTCCTTGCAGCGAGACTTTCGAAAGTGAAGTCGCTGTAAAAGCGTGAACACAATTTCTGATTTGACAACATCTGATGCCGGGTATCGTGTTGCTACAGAACGAATGGTAAACAATACAAGTAACCTCAGCTCATTACCCGTACACGTGTGTGCACAACGGCCGCTTTAGATTCATATCGTAATGAAAATTTCCACTTTCGAATTCATTTCGTAATACGAGACGCACTGTTACGATACAAGCTCGAGCATTACCTGTAACTCGCGCGGATACACAGGAGGAAGGAAAACATTGCTTTCACATTTTAAATTGCGTTGCGTGGAATTAACGCGGGTGCACACCACTCGGAATACCTTATCGCGGTAAGTAGATCATCGCGGAATACATTTCCAAAGAAATTTAACCTGCGAAACGCCGCCGGCGATTTGCAGAACGGTATTAACGGCCGACGCGCTGCAAGCTCGCGTTATTTTAATACTATAATAAATTGCCTTCTTAAATAGAACACCGCCGATAAGTCGAACATTAGTCTGCCCGGGTTCGTTCGCGCATGAAAGTTTAGAGATAGCCTACTGATTGTATCGCGCAATTCATTATCTTTCGCTGTTTTTTCCTCAATGGAATTTCGATGCATTTATTCTCAACGCTGCAATAATTAACATTGAGAATGAACCTCGGTTGAAAAAGTGTCGCGTCTGGCCATTGGTGGGCCACCTTTCACCCAGGAATTGAATTCTAACAACTTCGAAGTTGTTATAATTAGACTACGAATTTTATTCATTTAAAAGAGAAAGTAGATCCAAATTGAAGCAAACGTCAGAGAAATTAACACGTTGACTGCCATGTTACCCATATGTGGGTGACGGAATTAGTTGTCGAGGTTTTAAAATTAATTTTCACGTTAATATATTGATTGTACCGCATTTGATTAGGATCTATAAAATGCAAGAAAGTTGGAGGACTACTCAATATGATACATTTAATTCTTTTTAATTTTTATTTCATTAAATAACTTACTTTGATTTTACGGAATTTTTGAAGTTTCTATTTGGCAGTCAAAGTGTTAAAGATCACTAATTGAAAAAATGTCTATGGTGCCCTCCTTGTCCTGACGCCCTATGCACGTATACTTGCTTTGCTTTGCAAAATTATTGTAAATGTTCCTAAATGATCGTAGATTGATTTACCTTTGAGGCATGAAAATATGAAAGCATAACACCAGTGAATAACGCGGAAAATTTTGGTTGTCAACATAAGGGTTGAAAGTGGCCGATTGTAAAATGAAAATTGCTTAAAATAACAATGGAGAGCAGAGATCACGGAGATGCTGTTGCAGAGACAAGCATCCCAGGTCGGAATTTCAGGAAGCAGAGACGGGAGAATGCGGTCCGCGTTTGGCTATGATACGTTCTGTTGATTTCGCAAGGGGTGCACGATAATGCATCCGCCGGTGCATCCGAGAAGGAGCAACCGGTTAGCTTTGTCTCAGCGATGTCTAGCGGAGCGGTCGTAATAGCGGCTGTTATAGCGCGTGACATAAGGCCGTGCCTCGCATCGTGCCGTAAAAATTGCATTTTCTCATGAAAGCCGGATGAATCATGGTACGAGAGTGAGAGCGCGAGCATGTACATGCGCACATACACACACATACGCGCGCGCGCGCGTTGCACCCGACTCCTCTCTCTCTCTCTCTCTCTTCTCGTTTCATCTCTTCTCTTCTCGTTTGGGCCACGGCTACGTACAGTAGGCACGTTCTTTTATAGAACGTAATAAGATTTCGCTGTTACGCTTGCGAGCGGTCTTTCTGAAGTAAAGACGGCTTGCATTGTGAGAAAGAAACCGCTGCCACTCACTGCACTCGGACAGAATAAGCGGATCCAACGAGGTCCTGGGCAATTTCGACGTTTCACCACTCGACCGTCCAGCTATGCACTCCCCGAAACTGCATACGTACCGTGCTACTCGCAATTACACCCAGGACGTTTACGCGAATTCCCGTTTTATGCGGAAATTTCGGAAAACGGTTACAAGCGCCACTGCATCTTCTCCCCAGTTGCCTAAAAATGTTTCATTCGTTACAATTTTCCAACGCTGTTCAATGGTGTTGCACCTTTTAGACGTGCACATAAACAGTTAGCAATATTCTAATTCTATTCTTTTATTACTGTTCCCCTTTTATTGTTACAATCCTCTCTATAGAGGTTCACACCTATGCGGTCCACCCATCTTCCGATAAGCTCCAACCAATATCGCTTAACCTCAGCGATCACAATCCCACAACACCACCGGTCGAGCCACCACTCGCCCAGTTAGCAATATTATTACTATATAAAAGATGTACAATTCAAAGTATTAAAAGTAACCACCTTTCGCCTGATACCCTGTGTTCGCAGCCAATTGTTCTAATATTTGCAGCACAAAAATGATTACAACCTGCGCCGTTGAATGAAGTAGCTGCTCGTTTGAAAAAAAAAAATAGAGTTCGATTAATTTCTCCGAAAACTATTCCCAAAATTCGGGTGTTTTATTGATCGCTGAAAAAACTAGTGCGCTTGTGAAAACGCAAGTGCAGCACGTGCACTCGTGAAAAAGCATCACCGTGAAAATTTCGGTCGGTTTGAACCATTCGTTTTCCCGTTCTAACATTTCTTTCTAATTGCGATGGGAAAAGAAATATGACTTGCTCCAGTTGCGTGAATCACCCTGCGGATGGAATTAGGTAAACGAATTTTCTCGTTGATTTGTGCACCTCGCGAATTGGTCGACGCGACTCTGTATTTGCATAAACATCCATCACGGGGCGTTTTAATAAGTAATACGGCGTCGGCCCGTGGCAAATGGTCTTTTGACAGGAAAACGCGCGAGCGCATCGTGAGAAAAGAGAGCTGCAAGTATTCTAAAATTATCTTCTCAAGGAAACAGTAAACTGACCTTATTTCATGAATTCTTTTCCTCGAGAGCAAAATCGAGGGCCGCGACGCGAGGCGACGCGAGCATACATATTTCGAGGCTAGAGAAAACTCCTCTGCTAACATTCAAAGGTAATGTATACAAAGTGGTCTTGGCAAAATTTATTTTAACTGCCAGCTACCCGGTGGAACAAACTTTTATTCAGATGCTGCAATTAAATACTGCCTCTCTTTCGTTTGTTTTCTATTCTCGTCTTTTATCTCGTGGCTTCACTGAAACGAGCTTCTCTATAATACAGAACTTGATAAACGCATTATCATCGTGTTTGTTTCCTCCAATCGAATACAAATGTTGGCTCTTTAGATCTAAAAATATATAAATATTTTCTTTCGTTGGAGATCGTCTGCTAACCAGCAATTTCTTAGTTGTAGGAAATTGATTTTTTATATAATTTTTAGATAAGATATCATTTAGTTAGAATACAAATATATAAATCCAAACTTGTGATATTAAATTGAATATCCGACGACACCGTAGCAAAACGTTGTCGAGCCGAATCCTGGGAAATTATATCGTCGGTGAAAATTAATTCCCATGCATATTATCCATCCGTAAATCGAAATAGGTCGATATGCAATTAATCAACGTCCCTATAGTTTCCTGTAGCAGTATTTATAATTCATGAAACTCTTCATGAATCTCTTCATGGAACTTCCAGCGTGCGATGCAGGAATGATTAATAAATTTCGCGTTTCTGAGATGCGTAAAGTTTTATCGGACGAATGAAATATTTCTAGCGGCGTTCAGACAAATCGAGCCGCGATGTACGTACACGGAAGCGGAACATTTACGAGCGATAAAGCATTAATTTACGTTTTCTGTCCGAAAATACTACGGGCTGATGAGCACCGTGAGAAACGTATTAAAATTCCGCGGTGCGCTACACCTAATGAGACATAAACCGAGCCACTGAATAGACGATAAATCCGAGTGATTCATTTTCACAAGCTTTTCCGATGCGAGCCGCTTCAAAACTGCTCTCACGTGGTTGCACTCGAGAGATTTTTTTCTTTCTTTTTTTTTTTTACCGAACGAGTAAATTCCACGGTAGCAACATTCTCCTCGGACTTTGCGGGGGAAGTCCTTCTATAAAGTAAACGTTCGATCGTGAGAAACAAGAAGCTCCTTTAAAGCTGGCTTAAGAGCGTATAAGTAAACATTTTCGAACATTCTGGAAAGTGTGTGCCGCTGAAGAAACGGAGAGATTAGGGTCCCACCCCCCAGTCGAGCACCCGAAGAATGTCAAGAGCAGGAGAATTTCAATTTTGGTGTCGGTTCAAACAATTTTACTCGTTTGTACTATTCACAAACTGCAAAAAAATAAAATATTAATGTCTACATTCGTCGGTGTCGGTTCAAACAATTTTACTCGTTTGTACTATTAACAAACTGCAAAAAATAAAATATTAATGTCTAAATTCTGTAGTTTAATTAATTTCTGTTGAATTTTCAACGGTCTCAGTGTTTGAAATTTTAATTCTGAAACTAGTTGCATAATGTAAATTGCACGAACTTTTATTTAATATTGTTGTGCTAGTCGTTCATTCCAGCGGTGAGGATTGTATTAATCAGTTTGATATATTTCTTCCGGGCTCTTTTTTTAATTTTCTCGTTGCGCTTTTATTCGACGAATTGCTTTACATTGGCAACCGGTAATGCGCTCGTGTAATTTGACAGAGAAGACGGAAAAAGTCCAACTCGAAAAAAAAGTAGTCGCCATTACACGACTTTCGATAGGTGATCTAAACATCGACTTCGGCCATTTCCTGTGCCGTAAGTCAATTTCACCGTGAAAATTGCTTTCTCTCGTAAAAGCGTCATTATCTGCATACAATTGCCCGTAGTTTTCCATTTCTTTGATTGTCGATGCATTCTTGGCTGGCAGAATGGAAGGAAAAAAATGTCCCCATTGTATCAGGGACAGAAAAATGTTACGCTGATCGATGCGATAAATGATCTTCGAGGATATTTTCACACGTCATATCATGACACTATCGTTTACAAAGTCTGTTCGATTGAAATCATGAATATGACTTTTGAACGAATAAATTGAACCCGTGTTAAAAATGAAAAATAGAATTGTGTGCATATGGTTAGACAAATAATAATGCACCGGAACTTATAACAAAATTCAAACTACATGACAAAATGTTATATAATTTTTTATTGCCATAAGAATTGCTGGAAGAATTGATTAGTTTCGCAACATTGTAGAGTTGCACTGCAAATAAATTTCAATAAATATCATGTATATTATTTATTTATTTGGTGCCTCCTGTAAAGAATTTAATATTAATAAGCACAGTGAAATTGGAGATACGTGTAAAATATTCACGAAAATGAAACACAGAAAAATAAAAAACGCATTTCATTTCTCTGTCATTGTTGACACCCGTCGATATCTGTGTGCGTAACCATGATTGTCGAATAGAATTCCCATGGTCGCTTATGCGACTCCTTGCCAGGTGTTTACGATCTTCTCAATCGGTTAATCGGCGAGATTGCGAACATCGAACCTTACGAAGATCGCTATTAAAATCGTAGAATTTGATCTAAGAATTTTTCCTTGTCGGGTCTACCGATGACTCATAAACATTCATAGACTTACTCATCTTGGCATAATGAGCGACCTATGCGTCGATATCCTTGAAATCCTCCGATGATTCTAAGTACACGAAGATTTTTTATTTCACGTTTTTCTACATAAAGTGTACGGATTGTACGCCTTTCTCTTTTCCTGGCTTCTTGTGTAATTTATCATCCTCTCTTTTGCAACATTTTGTATGAACAATATTTCACTTGAAATTATTGCTTGCTGAAACTGATAGCGCTTAAATGTTAGACTATTTCGATTAACCGTACACGCGGAGATAATTTATTCGATTAGAAAGTAGACAAAGTAGTAGTCAGCTATTTCGATTTGGTAATTGCTGAAAATAGTTATTTCGTCATAATCGTACTCACGTTCCGTCACCATTCCCTTTCATTAATACAATTCTATGCAATTACGATCACTTGATTATTTCATTTTTCCATATCAGTAATTCACTTCTTGGGAAGTTTATACCCAGATAGCACTGGACGGCTTAAAGACGTCTGTTTTACGTCCATTTTTGGTCTGAACGTCTTACGTCCTGAAAAGACGTCTTTAAGACGTCTTAAAGACGTCTCGTAAAAGACGTCGTTTTTACGTCTCATTTCAGACGTCTTTAAGACGTCTTTTACGAGTCGTCTTTAAGACGTTTCATTTCTTGACGTTTCAGTCATTCTAAACTGCTAGAGAAAAGCTTTACAAACTGTACACACGCAACACAATATAACGCAGTTTTCCATCCTTCGAATAGACGTTTATTTATTTAGGAAAGTTAAATAACTAAATTGTTAATTTAGTACTATTATAATATATTACATATATATTCGCAATAGAATTTAGCAATAAATATTGTTTAAATAATAAAACTATACATTATATATCACAAATCCAAAATCCAAAACAATATATCAAAATAAATAGATAAATAAATAAATAAGTTAAATAAATAAATAAAGCATAAAATGTTAATGTTCGCGGATATGCTGAAAAACATTCTTTTAATTTATTTTTTTATTTATAAATAAATTAATTAATTAATTAAATAAATAAATAAAGCATAAAATGTTAATGTTCGCGGATATGCTGAAAAGCATTCTTTTAATTTATTTTTTTTATTTATAAATAAATAAATAAAGCATAAAATGTTAATGTGCGCGGATATGCTAAAAAACATTCTTTTAATTTATTTTTTTTATTTATTTAATTTTTTTGTTATATCAAACATTCAATTTATATTTCTTGTACATGTATACAATATTCAAATTCAATATTTTTCTCACAAGAAAAAATGTGGCTTAACAAATATTTTTCCAATATTTGACAAACATATCTATCTAATATTTTTGTGGTACTAGGGGTCTGTTTCGAGACGTCTTGAATACGTCTGTTCGAGACGTCTTAAAGACGTCTAACGGACGTCTTAAAGACGTCTTTAAGACGTACAGTTTTTTCACAAAGACGTTCCAGAGACGTTCAGATGCCGTTCGGAAGCCGTTCGTAGGACATTCAGACGTCTAATAGACGTCTGAACGTCTTTGACAGACGTCTTAAAGACGTCTTTAAGACGTCTCTGTGCTATCTGGGTATTTAATTATTGGTTACCACGTGCCTAATAATAGCTGGATGAGAAACTATTTTTATTACTGTTGATTTTGTGTGTTCCTCAAAGGATTTCTTTCGTTAGAGTTTGCGAGAACTGAGCTAAAAATACTAGCTTTTTTGAAGACACAAATTTTCAGGATTGTTTTTATGAAAACTTCAAATTTGGCGGGGAAAATGTAAAGCGGCTTTAGAATTTCGGATTTCGAATAAAGATGGTGGTAACATGGTAACGGCGAAATGAGAATCCAGCTGCACATAAAAAACTCGATCGCTCCCATTTACAGAGAAAAATGCCATCGTTAAAATCGTACGTCAAACACAGTTCGCGCACTCAAATAGGACATATATAATGAATCGGCCCCGAAAAGGGTAATCTGGCGTGTCACTTACAGTTCGAGTGCTCAAACGCGACACATGCAAAGCGCTAAAGGGTTAAATTGACATTAACATTCCATCTGTACGTGAAAGGTTATTTCAAATCATCGATATCACCCAGATAGCACTGGACGGCTTAAAGACGTCTGTTTTACGTCCATTTTTGGTCTGAACGTCTTACGTCCTGAAAAGACGTCTTTAAGACGTCTTAAAGACGTCTCGTAAAAGACGTCGTTTTTACGTCTCATTTCAGACGTCTTTAAGACGTCTTTTACGAGTCGTCTTTAAGACGTTTCATTTCTTGACGTTTCAGTCATTCTAAACTGCTAGAGAAAAGCTTTACAAACTGTACACACGCAACACAATATAACGCAGTTTTCCATCCTTCGAATAGACGTTTATTTATTTAGGAAAGTTAAATAACTAAATTGTTAATTTAGTACTATTATAATATATTACATATATATTCGCAATAGAATTTAGCAATAAATATTGTTTAAATAATAAAACTATACATTATATATCACAAATCCAAAATCCAAAATAATATATCAAAATAAATAGATAAATAAATAAATAAGTTAAATAAATAAATAAAGCATAAAATGTTAATGTTCGCGGATATGCTGAAAAACATTCTTTTAATTTATTTTTTTATTTATAAATAAATAAATAAATTAATTAATTAATTAAATAAATAAATAAAGCATAAAATGTTAATATGTTCGCGGATATGCTGAAAAACATTCTTTTAATTTATTTTTTTTATTTATAAATAAATAAATAAAGCATAAAATGTTAATGTGCGCGGATATGCTAAAAAACATTCTTTTAATTTATTTTTTTTATTTATTTAATTTTTTTGTTATATCAAACATTCAATTTATATTTCTTGTACATGTATACAATATTCAAATTCAATATTTTTCTCACAAGAAAAAATGTGGCTTAACAAATATTTTTCCAATATTTGACAAACATATCTATCTAATATTTTTGTGGTACTAGGGGTCTGTTTCGGGACGTCTTGAATACGTCTGTTCGAGACGTCTTAAAGACGTCTAACGGACGTCTTAAAGACGTCTTTAAGACGTACAGTTTTTTCACAAAGACGTTCCAGAGACGTTCAGAAGCCGTTCGGAAGCCGTTCATAGGACATTCAGACGTCTAATAGACGTCTGAACGTCTTTGACAGACGTCTTAAAGACGTCTTTAAGACGTCTCTGTGCTATCTGGGCAATTACGCTGTACCGCATAAAACCCTAATTTTCAACTATTAACTCGTAATACGCAACGCAAGTGAAACCTGAGATGAAGACATTTTGTTTAAAAATAAAAAATAAAAGTCGATGCAACAGTATAACCATCGCTCGATTTTCCAGAAAAAACTCTTTTGTTACAAATTACAAAAATGGACGATATTGCGTTATCAAAAGGACCGATACAGCAATGCAACTATCATTCGTTTTTCCAAAAGATTCGGTTGTTTGAAAATTGTTAGTTGAAGATATCGTGTAACCAATAATAAAATAAAAACACCAATTAACTGGGCAGTGAAAAACGAAACTAGAAATGAAAATGCTTCTAGCGGAAGAGATTCGATAAATTGTACTAATAAGAATAGTACAACAATTATGCATAATAAACGTATCTTCCTAGTTTATACAATTTTTAAAAAATATTGACTACACGACCATTTCGTAATTTTAAAAAGGTTACTTGTGGAGCTTATTTTATAGTTTTAAATTTATATTTCACCTTGTACTGTCTTCATATTGTAATTCAAATTCCAAATTCAGTTTACTCAATTTAAACACAATTGTGCACGAGCATACAGTGCACATATGCTTTGCATAAATCTTGCACATGCCTTGCATGCATCTTGTGTATGCCTCGCACATTCGCCGGATGCTATACCTGCATCTGTACCTGCAACTTTCGCAGTTCAATTATAGACGTCGTTTGATTAGCCGAAGAACTCGGTCGTTCAGGACTGATCCGCATAACTGTGCCATTAGGGCATTTAGCGGGCCGCAGCAGCCGTATATTCATGCGTTCGTGTTTGCCTTTATGGCTGCTGAACAGCATCCGTTTACTTTCTTTCCTCGTTCCTTTGAACTGTTACCGTTTTTCCGTGGTTCTTCCTGCTCGCAATGGCCCCGCAGTGTGTCCGCGCAGCTGTCGCTGTCCGCCAGGACGCATGATGTCACGCATTGTCACTAACGAACAGGAACTCTGGTAATTAGTACGGTTTCCATTCCGGGAAAATTCTACGTTTACCAGAACACGCAGTGGAACACTTGACATCCTTCGCGGACTTGTGAAACAGACCAAGGATCTCTGTTGAATTTTCTTTTCATTCTTTTCATTTTTCATTTTCTACAAAATTTATAACCGCCATTCAATGGAAAAGTAACTATAACAAACTCAGGCTGTACTTCGTCGATATTGGATTTAATTATTCAATATAAAATTAATTTATATAGATTAATTTGGATAGAATGATCTTCAGTTGTAATTCTAATGTTAAAGGGCACGGTTTCATGCTTAATTTACAGTGAATTTTCCATTCTACATACCTTGTATGATGTCTAGTATCTTTTTAATTGATACTACAAACTTTTTTTTTGATTTTGTGATTTTTAAAAGGAATAAAAGTGATACCCATCCGATGGTATCAAAGTCTCAATCCTTTAATTAACGTAGTTTCCAAGTTTCCTTTACGAGGGGTATTCTTGTTGAAAGAAAGTAGTATGATAATCATTTTTTTACCTACTTTCACTGCCTTAAGCATGGGAATTTGACTTTGAAAAATGGGTAGTAGTTATCTGTAGACTTAATAGTATCTCAACTTTCTTGGGAACTATATTTTCTTCACTGGGAGAGTCGAAAAAATTTATAACTGAAGCCACTTTCTTTGCAACATCCTCTTTCCGTGTCTCGACAGGTTTTTACGAAAGAAGATTTTCGATAACCAAGAAGAAAAATCTTATTTACTTCGAATTTTATTCATCAACGTTTGCCAACATATTTGTGACATTCTTCCGCCGCCATTTTATTGCAGGGTTGTATAAAGAATTGTACTTTTAGAATATTTTGAACACAGGCTGCTTCACCGAAAACTGTAAAAGAATACGTGTTTCCTCTTCAACGATCGGTACAGAGCTGAAGGCAAAACAAATTCTTTGCAAATAATTGATTACTTATGGGTACCCCTAATATTAGGTTGGCAAGAAAGTAATTTCGGTATTTTTAGGTGAAATAAAATCTAATTTTTTTGTCAAAGCAATGAACTTTAATCAATGAAATATTTTCCATTTTGTTCTATGATCTTTTGCCATCTTTCTGGTAGCTTCATAATTCCGCGCTCATAAAACTTCTGATCCTTTTCGGTGAAAAACTGATTCAAGTGCGATTTCAGATCATCATCATTAGTGAATGTTTTACCGTTCAAAGAGTTTTGTAAACTTCGGAATAAATGATAATCTGATAGTGCAATGTCAGGGCTATATGGTGGATGTGACATCACTTCCCAACCAAGCTCCAATAACTTTTCACGTCTTACCAAACATGTGTGTGGCCTAGCGTTATCATGGTGGAACACGATTCCTTTGCGATTTGCCAATTCTGGCCGTTTTTCTTTGATTGCTATGTCCAGTTTTGTTAGTTGTCGACAATAAACATCTGAATTGATGGTTTGGTTCCTGGGGAGCAGCTCAAAATACACAATACCTTTGTAATTCCATCAAATTGACAACATGATCTTCTTTTGGTGCAATTCAGCTTTCGGTGTGGTTTAGGCTGATTCATCACGCTTGGACCACGATCGTTTTCGAGTTGTGTTATTGTAAACAACCCATTTCTCATCACCAGTGATGATTCGCTTCAGAAAAGGTTCGATTTCATTTCGTTTGAGATGCATATCGCATATGTTGATGCATTGCGTTAAGTGAATTTCTTTCAATTCGTGTGGAACCCAAATATCGAGCTTCTTAACGATTCGGAGACTTTTTCAACGATATTCTATAGTTGTATGCGAGACATTTAACCTGTCTGCAATCTCTCGGACAGTTATATGATGATCCGATTCAATAATGGCTTTCATTTGGTCATCATCAACTTTAGATGGTCGACCAGAACGTTGGTTGTCTTCAAGTGAGAAATTTCCAGAACGAAATCTTTTAAAACAATTCTTGCACGTGCATTCTGTTAAGCAATCCACACCATAAACTTCACATATATCTTTGTGAGCCTCGGCAGCTTTTTTACCTCTACGGAAATAAAAAAGCCATATGTGCCTATAATGTTCGTTTTTGCACTCCATGTTCAAATTGACACAGAACAAACAATTTTAATCATAATTACGTGTAATTTGCCTCAAAAGTAACCTAAAAGATGCAGTTACGAAATGTCAGAAAGAAAACAAATGCAACATTAACAGAAGTCAATCAAACGAAAAATCCCAGATAGCACAGAGACGTCTTAAAGACGTCTTTAAGACGTCTGTCGAAGACGTTCAGACGTCTACTAGACGTCTGAATGTCCTACGGACGTCTTCCGAACGGCTTCTGAACGTCTCTGGAACGTCTTTGTGAAAAAACTGTACGTCTTAAAGACGTTTTTAAGACGTCTCGAAACAGACGTATTCAAGACGTCCCGAAACAGACCCCTAATAGCACAAAAATATTAGATAGATATGTTTGTCAAATATTGAAAAATATTTTTTAAGCCACATTTTTTCTTGTGAGAAAAATATTGAATTTGAATATTGTATACATGTACAAGAAATATAAATTGAATGTTTGTGATAACAAAAAAACTAAATAAATAAAAAAAATAAATTAAAAGAATGTTTTTCAGCATATCCGCGAACATTAACATTTTATGCTTTATTTATTTATTTATTTATAAATAAAAAAAATTATTTAAAAGAATGTTTTTCAGCATATCCGTGAACATTAACACTTTATGCTTTATTTATTTATTTAATTAATTAATTTATTTATTTATTTATAAATAAAAAAAATAAATTAAAAGAATGTTTTTCAGCATATCCGCGAACATTAACATTTTATGCTTTATTTATTTATTTAACTTATTTATTTATTTATCTATTTATTTTGATGTATTACTTTTCTGTGCACTTCTTTGTTGATGGAATATTCAGTTTGATAATCAATTACAGTTTGTAAAGCTTTTCTCTAGCAGTTTAGAATGACTGAAACGTCAAGAAATGAAACGTCTTAAAGACGTCTTTTACGAGACGTAAAAACGACGTCTTTTCAGGACGTAAGACGTTCAGACCAAAAATGGACGTAAAACAGACGTCTTTAAGACGTCGAGTGCTATCTGGGATAACGCCAGGTATTAGTGAAAACCGAAATTACTTTCTTGCCAACCTAATATTTTGATTCACCTAGCTCATCCCCGTTAACACGAACTTTTTCGACTGTATGTTCAAAGCGTTCGAGACAACAACGGTAGTAGACTCCAGCGGAGCGTTTGCCTCGAACTGGGAGACAGGCTGATGGTTTAAGTCGACCGAGCGGCTTCCAACTGTGTATAGTTGAATCTACGAGGTTGGCTAGGTGTTGTGCAACAGTTGACATCTCATAGAAGTTTCCGCGGAGCGGAACAGTCAGGTTAAACGATGATACTTCGAGATGCTTGAAATTCCCTTGCGGGCCAGCGGAGTCGGTCTGCGGAGGCCATCAAAGATTTCTCGTCCCGCCGGTTTATTTGCTACTTTCGCGCAGAATTTCTTTTCACGGATCCCTTTGACGGGGAATTCGCCCCTTTCCTGCCGTTGCTTTGACATTCAAGCGACTCGAGCAACTCGACACTACGGGCGCAATATTATTATACAAGCCAGTAGTTCGGTCTCTCCGCGCCGGCATACCTATCGGCCCGACAGCAATAAAATTGCAACGCGCGTTTCGAAACACCCACCACCGTTCCCCGTGAAACACCATTGTTCGATCGACGCCTGTCATTCGTGGAATCATATTCAAATTACACCGCCGCGCCGACCTGTCGAAATAATGAGAAACTGTTGCAAAAGTAAATTGAAGAACCTTGTTGCCCCGCTAAGGTATGTACACGGCGAGAAACAGTTCGCCAACTATTTGCAGAACACTCGTGAAACCTGAACGTCAAGCGAGGATGCTTTGAATAAGTGGCTTCCGGAGAAATTGTTTGTCGGTTGTTACTCCCGCGGGTTCGTTCCTTATTAACGACCTAAGCTACCCCGGTATAATTAATATAAATATTACTGTAATTACCGAGTATTTGGACTAACTGTTTGCGATCAGGAGTTCGAGCAGAACTGGAGAACGGTCCGTAAACATTTTGCTAGGCTGCTTGGACTAATTTCTGCCGGAGAAGGCAAAAATTGCGATACGGAAAAATAATTATTTGTAGGAAATTAATGGTAGTAAGATTGTTTGGAATGACTTCGGCCGCGTTTGCATTCAGTATGTATGTGTGTGTGTGTGTGTGTGCTCGCGCGTCGCGGCGAAGATTGTAACAGCTCGGTGACAAAAGTACACCGAGAAGACTCGTGTGTTTTTATCGTTGCCAGGTGCGCTGTTTTAATTGCGAAAGAAACGAATCGTGGTAATTAGATACCAGCGAACCGGCGCGGCGACCCATTGACACGGTATCCGCACACGCGCCTGAGCTTTATATTAAAAACGAATAAAATATAGTTAGTAGGAGTTGGAGACATTTATCGAAATCCTGACTATTGAATCGTCTCCTTCCCCTACATATTTCAATTTTAAATGGTTTTTCATTTACGATTTTTAAAAAAGTATATAGCGCCACTTAGAAGCATTTTCTGACCCTCGTTTGGCTTCGTAGGAACAAAATAGTTCCGCTCGTAACAAAAGCAATAAAATTCAGTAAAATGTATGTTCGTTTGCTAAGAAATTCGCAAATAATATTGAGGGTATCAAAATTGAATATTTCTTTATTGAAACTGTAAATATTTCTGAATGGAGCTTTATGTCGTCTTTATTTTCTTATGAATCATGCTACGCGTGCACGAAACGCACCCCTCGCGTTATACAGGGATCTACGCGGTAGACTACTATAGCTTGGATGAGGTGGCAGCACTGTTTGAACCCTGTAATCTCCCCGTTTTCTGCTTAATCAAAATGGCGTAGGCCGAAGAACTGGCTCCGCAAATATTCTCCGCATAATAATCACTGACACAAGGTGTCTATCGATGTACTTCATATTTGAAATGACTATAGCACAGCAATCTGTAACCTGAACTTCATTCCCTGAAACATTTTCGCAATTTTCCATTGTTTAATCCATAATACATTAATCCTCTGAAATTGAGCGAACATTTTTACCATTAATATCCAGGGAAATTCTGCCGTTACTAATTGACACAGCAGAATTCACACGAGGATAATTGCAACGTACTTTTAGTTTGTGAATTTTGTACTCGTATTACGGGCAACAATGAAGCAAAAATTTAATCAATACCTTTCACGTCAGCTGCAAATAAAGGAAACGTGATCACATTTTTTTTTTAACGATTAAGAACGTCCGGGTTAGTCAAAATTTCCACGAAACAAAGGCTGCTTTACGAGCATGAAATGTTACGATTAGATATGTATTGTTACACCACGATAATGGTGTCACGATTCCAAACGAACATAATATGTACTGGAGCCGTTTGGATCCACTGGTAAATGTTAAGAAACATTTAATTAAACCTTCTATCGTTGACAAGAGATGAAATCACGGCACGCAGAACAGTTATAAGAAGGCATCCATCAGGTTTCCGAGCGATAGAACGGTACGTGCGGGCATTCGTGACAGTTTCGCAAATTCACGGTAGCGGTAAAGGGCAGTTTGCGTCACGATAAAAGCCAATTAACTTTGCAAAGCGCACGCTTGCGTACAGCAAATCGCCAATCGACTTTAGAAACTAGTGCTTTTGCCTCGGGCGTTCATTAATTAATTTGGCAACGTTGTACAGTGCCATACACGGACAACCGTGAAGAGATTGTAACGCTCTCTCATTCCGAATGTTATCATTCGCTGGAATTCGTAATTATAATAATATTGTTTTTATCCGTTGCTCCGGTTGAAATTCGGAATCCCAGAATTACAAACTTCACGAAATAACAAATTCAAACACGCGTGTACCAATCACCGATTTCGCTTGTCATTTTACTTAATTACCTACTGTTAATCAACAGATTTTCAGAATAAAATGTTTGTTGCGCTATTTACGAACTACATGAAATAAGAGATTGAAATATGCATATATTGCATTCACTGATTTTATTTTTCATTATATTTAATTACCTTATTCTACGGTTCATATGCACAACGGGATCGTTTTTATGTATCGCATTGTTTCATGAAATTTTGATTTGTAAAATTTCGTACCTCCTGAAATTACAAATTGAAATGCGTGTATACCAATCTCCCACTTCGTTATTAATTTTATTTAATATTTTTCGTCTACGCCGTCATCGTGTTTGGCAATGTTTATTAAAAAAATTTTAAATATTCACACACAATTCTAAAAATCGTGTTTCACTCACACGTGATATATGCTATTTGAAAATACAGCAGAAAATACTGTACTCACGGCGGGATATAAATCTAGATAATTTAAATTGATATTGTGCACGAATTCCACATTTATTATGGTATTATACTGATTTTGCGAGGCAGATGATCCAAGCTTTAGCAATTTCCTACTAGATGAAAGTACGCTTTATCTTCAGCTTAAGGTAGGAAATAGTAGCGAAATATGTGCTGAGGTAAAGAATGTCGCGCAGTATTTCACACTTCAGTGTCTCTCAAAGTTAAATTACGGTAATACGTAACCTGACGTGCTCACATTTGCAACCCCGTTCACTTTTTCAACCACCTGAAATTCACGGACAGCAAGATATATGTATATATCTATATTTATATAACAGTATTTACACAATTATTATTCGTATTTAATGCACGTAAATCAAAATTACCCATCATTGTTTTACAAAATGTTATTTTCATTATACACTCTACACGTAAGCATTTCAAGCATTTCAAGCATTTCATACATTTCGAACGTAACTGACAATGCAGAATGGAACAAAAATTAAGGCAAATTAAAAGCGAAATTCTTGCTGAGAGATTTAAATCGTTCCAGCTACGCGTAAAAGTCATTCTAAAAGTGTCACAATTGTTTTATTTATTGCATTCGTATCCCGAGTATTTTTACCTAGTTTTAATTAACAAAGAGATTAATTCCTGTAATTCTACGATCATTAAAATTATAGTGAATTTTAGATAATGATGACTGGCTTCTGGACATTCCATGTTTGTCAAGAGACCGATAATAATTATTAAACACAAATATTATTATTATTCACACACTCGAATGGCGACTGTAGGGCGCCACAGAAAATTCCTGTGTCATTATTAAAAATATTTTTTACATTATCAAATTAGTTTGTATTTAATAAATTACTAAACATTTCAGTACTGTACGAGTAAATTGCATCATTTTCGTATGTATAGCATGAAAAAATATATGTAGAAGGGTAATATTCTACGTCGGAAGAAATGTTTCGTTTTAGAGTTAAAATTATTTCGAGTACAAAGGTTTAAACACAGAAAATTCATCCGGCAGTAAAACGCGTTAATATTTGCAGCTGTGAAGGCTGTTGCCGAAAACAAATGCGTCGAACCGTCAATAAAAATATAAAACATTGCGCGGAGTTAATAACTTCGAGGAAAGAAGGATTGAAAGGGACGAGCGGGCGGACGCCGAAATAAAACTAATTGTGAGCTTAGATTCTCGAAGCGATCCGAAGGCCAGGTCAAGTTGGGTCCGGTATGCCGAGCGGGGGGACACAGGAAATGCAATTAGAGAAATGTGACCATGAAATTCCAAGAGGACGGAAGCTACGGGGGAATGAAAGACGATGCTAGTGAGAAACCCGGCAAGACCGGAGGTGCCGACGGGATTTTTCAAAGACTTTCCTGCGAAGAGGAAGCGAGAACGCGTTCCCGAGCAATAGGTTCAGCTTAACCGCAACCGGACGAAATGGTTACATGTGACGGAGAGAGGTTTGCTCCGCACGGTCAGAATCGAACGTAATCCAATACTTTAGTTTCGAAGTCCCTGCCGGGCCGGGTCGGGCCAGGCCGCTTCCTTTTTAAGGCCAATGCATACCTCACAGGCCAGGCCGGCCAGGCTCAACATTACAGCCCTAGTTTTGGTCTTAGCGTTTAGTAGCCGGCAACCGTGTCAGGCTTTGGAACCGAATTTCTTCTCTGGCCTCTCGGGCCTTCCCAGATGGCCTTTCGAGAGCGCGTTGACAGTTCCCTGCTGTGCGGGGCACAAAAAAAAAAGGTTTACGAGCTCTACAGCTCTCCTTAGGTAAACTATCGGTATCTCTCCTTTACAATACCATGAAAATAGGAAACGTTCCTGGCACTTAGTGAAACAGCATCGCACATCCTTATATGTATTTTATCATACGTAAATTATACATATAAAATTCTTCTTAAATAATTTATCATGTTATACGCAAATGTAATTTCTTAATGAAAATATATTAGAAACATCTTTGTTCTGCAAATTCTCCCACCGGTTATAAAGTGTAAAAAATTTTTTTAAAATATGGTCGTATTCTACGATTCTTCCTGTTTGAAATTCCGTTTTTTAATTCGCGAAGCAAAAAAATTGCAAATATTGGGTACTTGAAATTGTTATAAAAATATATTAGGTTGGAGGGAAAGTTCTACCGTATTTTAAAGAAAACATTTGAATCAATTCATAAAAAAATACGTATTTAATATTATTCAATGATATAATTTCCATTATTTGTAAAGACTTGTTGCCATCTTTCAGGTAACCTGTGCATTCTTGTTTCCCAATGACTCAATAGCAACATGTGTTTTTGATTTACAAGACAAATTACCTGCCTATTTAAAAAACGACAGAAGTTTCCTTCAAATCCAACATAGGGTAGCTCGAACCGATAGCTCCGAAAGGGAGTACCGTATTATTAATTATTCTGGTAGCTTTTTCCACTCGGCAAGATTTGGGACGAACAGCAATAATGCAGGTAGAAGGTGTTGAACCGTTCGCCCGCTAGCTCAGGCCCATCAATTGGGGATAGGTTTGTTAGCGTAGTAATAAATTGTTACTTTGTTTGTTATAACATTTAAATTCTTTAACAAGGTATTCCCCATCTATTACCACGAGGGACTCTGAAATGCTCTAGTTTACAGCTTCTTAAATATATAGTAATGACGAATTGTTTCACCGCACAGATTGTCAGATGATATTCTTTCTTTTTCGTTAGCGTAGTAATAAATTGTTATTTTGTTTGTTATAACGTTTAAATTCCTTAACAAGGTATTCCCCATCTATTACCACGAGGGACTCTGAAATGTTTTGGTTGATAGCTTTTTAAATAAATACAGCATGTTCATTCTGTCTTCGTACTGCCAGGCCACGAGCCTGACAGGCTAGCCTGACGATATTCTCGTCGAGAATAGTCGCAGGCTAGCCTGACAGGCTCTGCTAGAGCCTGCGAACCCCTGGGGTTCTGGTAGCAGAGGACACGCGGTGCCTTTGTTCGAGCCTCTCAAGTGGCTGTCCCGGACCCCAAAATGCTTATAAACTGGGGTGTTGAGCCTGGCCGGCCTGGCCTGTGAGGTATGCATTGGCCTTTATTCGCCGGATCCACGGGGAAAGTCAAGATCAGACTGACAGGAAATTAATTTTCTCTTTGTCACGCAATTCCGCCGCGTCCCCCCGGTTATCCTGCTTTCCACGGTGCCACCTATCGACAGGAAATATGAAAAGGCGGTGAACAAGTTCCGAGAATCAAGCTATTAAATTCGAAATACCCTCGGTGATCAAAATATTAGAACCACCTGTATAGAAGAATCAGTTTTCAAATGAAACTTGTGAAGGATAGTTATCTAATGTGAGGACGCCTCTTTTAATTTTAATTATAAAATTTTATTTTAAATTTAATTGTAAACCTCATTTCACATCAGAATAAAAGTTTATTCGTTCGTGGAAAATAATTCATTCGTTCAGGTGATCGAAAGTGTTTGTTTATTTGCAACACTCACAATTTAATTCTAGTCCTCGTGTCAATCCCAGATAGCACGCGACGTCTTAAAGACGTCTGTTTTACGTCCATTTTTGGTCTGAACGTCTTACGTCCTGAAAAGACGTCTTTTAAGACGTACAGTTTTTTCACAAAGACGTTCCAGAGACGTTCAGAAGCCGTTCGGAAGACGTTCGTAGGACATTCAGACGTCTTTAAGACGTCTCTGTGCTATCTGGGATTTGACACATTTTTCACTGACTTTGAATCACCATGCACGTCGCCCCACTAATTGTTAACAACAACATCGTAACATTGTCTTTATTCAAAGTTTTAATCAGCAATTGCTATTCTGTCCAATTAATTAATAATTTCCAAAGAAGCAGAGCTTTTAGGAAACAGTTTCAAACAGTTTAATCCTCGCATTACGTGCATCTAGGAATAAAAAGTAATTTTCACGTGATGGAAAACGCATTTTAACGAACAAAAGACTACGATTCGAATTGTTGTTTGCCGTAGTTCTGGCAACAATTGAACAGTTTCCAAATGGCTGATTTTTCAACGGCTGCTCCAGTTTGCGCAGTAACTTTTTCGATGTTCTGTAACAATGTTCCTGCACTGACAAATTTATAGTAAAATGGCAACGAACAATGAAACTTTATCTCGCGCAGCCAGAACAGAACAAACATGTTTGCTGCGTACAACATGACGGTTGCAAAACAAAGCTGCTTTAATATCACAGCGAGATGCATTCGAATCCCGGCTCTGTTGGAATAGGAAAATGCAAATCGCAGAAAAAATTGCATTCGAGTTTTTACCCACGCAAATTACATTTCGGTAATAACATTTTTTTTTCTTGGAAAATGCGGAATTTCAATTTTGTTGAAAAAAGTCGATTTTGCTTTGATGGCGATGTAATTTTAGTGCTGCGTCAAAAATGACTGCAAAACTGTGAGCGATATTGGTGGGTCGAATATTGGAGAAATATTTTCGTAGCATTTTTGTGATAAAATGACGGGAAAATATTTTATATAAAACAGTTGAACGAGAACGATCTGCTTGGGAAAAAATGCTAACGCTAATTGCTCTCAAAGATAAAGTTTACCTTGAATTTTATTTTAAATATTTATAATTGCATTGTGTTTCAAAGGTAAATTTAACGATCAGAGAAACACTATTACTTCGTGATTATCTGGTCTTAATATTTACACTTAATATATACCTGCAGGCTTATCGAATGAGAGATACGTATATGTATTTGGCAATCATTAATTACGTCATATATACATCCTAAGTAAATAATTTTGTTTAATGTCGTCTCGAGGACGTAGCGTTATCGGTCATGGAAAGCGACAGTTTATTCATTATTAGGTCCCGGAATGAGAATTTATTACAGTTCGTTGAAAAAAATCTTTTAAAGCGAATTTTTAAAAAGTACGTATATACGCTTAGGAATAAGAAAAATATTTGAAAATATTGTGCAAGAATAAAATTATATTTTTGTATGTACTTGCCATCATCATTTCGAAGTGTACAGATCGAGCAGTAATTTCTAAAAATTTCATTATCACGTGGTACAGGTTTACTATATAAAAGTTACCATCAATTTTCAATTGAGTAAAAATAAAATCTTGCTTTACACTTATAAAGTTGTATCTCTCAAAAAGTGATGATTACAGAATATTCGATTTTGAGCTGGAAAAAAGTCGTCTATTTTTCATTTTCAGAAAAAGATGTATAAAGTGTTATAACACACCAAAAACATTTGTATTAAAAGCATTACGCAGTTTCATGGAAGGTAACTTTCAGATCCTAAATCAATCGACGAGTTTTTGAAATATTGTTGAAAATATTCTGAAAAGTTCATAATGCTCTTTCTTTAATTTTCATAAAATATGTAAGGTCCGTAGCATCCCGTACATCGGCTAAATGAAGATTTTCCCGATCCACTGAAAATATGCAGCCAATTTTCTGGGGAGTTACGGTAACCTGCCAGCTCGGCTAATGCAATTACATTTTTCATAAGATGGAAGATGTAAACGCGAGATTGTCTGCCGTGACTTTCGCGTAACAGAGTATTACCTATTGATGGGCTGTGTCGAGCTAAGCTGATTTAGGGCAAAGACACCGAAACTAGGTTCAGCGAGCTTAATAGTGATCTCAATATTTTATCGATAGCATCGATCTGGTAATTCGGTGGCGGATTAGACGACGGATATTTCTTTTCCCGAATTTACTAATTCAACGTTTCCGCCAGAGCCGAGAGAAGCATTTTTCAAGAAATTAGGATCTCGGACGGCAAGAACTGTAGGTGCTCGCTGTGCCTGTACACTGCCGTACAAAAGTATGTTAATGTTCCCGTGTATGCTAATATCATAAAATGAAATCTTTAAAATACATATATGACACGAGGTTATGCATTTATAAAAAAAAAAAATGTAACTTATTAAAAATTTCTAGTCGAATTGTAGCTAACGTTATCGAGCCCTTGTGTAAACATTTTTGCGATCAGAGTCAGACATCTGTATCAATTTAAATAATTGTACCTATACGCGTGTACATGAGTTTCCCATCATTTTACATCTTGTACAAACGCACATTACGTGTACATGAGTTTCTCATCATTTTACATCTTGTACAAACGCACATTATGCAAACAATATTAATTTCATGAAAAACGTGGCTATATTACAGCATTAACATGCTGTTTATCTAAAGGTAGGTGTCGTAATACTAACGGCAGTATACAACGATGAAGCCATTACGCTGGTGGTGTAATAAATTCTTGAGGAAGATCCTTATAGGAGGATATTAAAAATATGTTCGGTGATCCCTGAGGGTTTACCTTGTAATACCAGTCAACATTGTAACACGCGACAATTTATCAAGATCGCTTGAAGAGTATATTTAGAATCGCGAAGTGAGGATACTCTTCGTCGCGGGGCGGCGTTGATAGCGGCCGTATTTTCATGTTGATTAAAATGACGACGTGCGCCCGACTCCAGGGCATCGGTGCCGCTTCAATTCAGACATAAATTGGCGAATGGAAAATTGCAATTAGGCGAGCGTTCTCGATACTTGTCGCGGTGCTCGCGTTCGGCACGCAGACGGAAGCGTAGACGGCTCGCAAACAAATACAGATGGCCGCGAAAGGCAACTACCGGTGGCAACCAATATGGCGAAAAACACCGCAAGACCAACGTAAACATTGTTTTAAGTGCAATACATATGTTACGGACGAGGTGTAAACACGGTGGCAAGTGCGGTGCAGGTGTAACCGTAGTTGGTGCACGTGCGCCGAGATGATGTCATTACCGGTGCTTACTCTTCGACCGATATTTCCATGTTTGGCCTTCCATAACGACGTACTTGCACGTATCGGCCTGCCCGGACTAACTATCATCGCGATTTCTGCGCCTAACAGTTTTAATCGCGGCGGCACGTGCTCGCGGTGCCACGCACAGTCTTTCTACTCGACCACCGATTTCGCGAACTGACCAGATCACGTGACGCTGCGGTGCGTTTTCTCCGGAAATAAACACCATTCTATCAGGGGTACCCATAAGTAATCAATTATTTGCAAAGAATTTGTTTTGCCTTTAGTTCTGTACCGATCGTCGAAGAGGAAACACGTATTCTTTTACGGTTTCCGGTAAAGCATCCTGTTTTCAAGATATTCTAAAAAATATAATTTTTTTTACAACCCATTGTAAACTTTATTTTTCGTCATTGCATACTTTTTCATTTTCATGCGGAATTTAATGCAACGTTAACAACAGAGAAAATTTGCGGTGTTTATGGAGATGTATCGAAGGTCAACAAGTGTCAACAGTGGTTCAGAAGGTTTGCTGCTGGTGATTAATCATAATTATGATCTCTCTGACAGGTCTCGAAGTGGACGTCCAGTTGAATTTGATAATGGCACCCTAAAATCTCTAGTGGAAGCTGATCCAAAATTAAGTATACAAGAATTATCGAGAAGCCTTGCCGTCCTTGATAATGATGGAGATTATATAATAAATTAAGAAATAAAATCTGAATTTATTACAAAGTTAGTTTTAGATTTCAAAATAATTGATTACTTCTGGGTCCCTCTAATATTATTATTGCTAGACTTCTAATGTCGTGCGTTCGTAGGGTAAGGGACCCGATTACTGTGAAGGTACCAATTACTGTGCCTATATTAATTATAATTATTTTTAAAGCATAATGAATATTAAAATGGTGATATTAAATTTTCTTCATCAAAATCAGTTAATGTTATGTATAATTACTATAGGCACAGTAATTGGTACCCTCACGGTAATTGGGTCCCGTACCCTACGATGAAACTATAGTTTCATCGAACGATGAAAATAAATTTGCAGCGCCCGATGACAGTTGCAAAAATACGACTGCCACAATTAAAGGCTAATGGAAATAATGTGAAACGATTCATTTCGTAGGGTACACGTAAGAAGGATATAATTTATGCTGCCGCATGTACGACGACAGAGTTATAGTCGTAAATTCTGGAACAACCAACTAAAAAATTCAGAACGGTCAAAAGATGATACGGAATACGAATGAGAACGAGAAGTTAATTCGTTTTGGTCCGTTAACAGGCACGTCTTTATGAAAAACTTCTTCATTTTCCCGCTTACATGCTATCTTCTCAATTACGCGAACGAATGCGTGCGCGTCACTGCATATTTCTTCATATCCTGATTGCACCCTTCTTTTCCACTTTATTCGGCTTCCTTATACGGGGTTTCCCTTCATAATTCATCTTTATAACAGATAAAATATATTTATGTATCTCCCGTTTTACTCGGAATTTATGGCTGCGCTCACTTTTTTCTTTTCTTCCTTTTTTTATATTCCTCTTTAGTGTAACGCACACTTTTTACGTTCAAGCAGATGCAACCGAGCCACGGTATACATTCATTATACGACGTATTAAAACGTATTACAACCAGAAGAAGCATGGCCCTTCGTACAGAAGCAAATCCAAATTGTAAAACAGCTTTACTACGGGTGGCTTTATCTTTTACGTGAAATCGGTATACTATATGTACTGTACATATTTTGCTACAGTTCCGCCAAGCAAGCTCCTTAGATTTTGCAATACTTTCAAACGTTACATCCCAATTGCGCGCTTTGAATGACGCGATTTGCAATTTAATGAGGTACAAGAAACAGTCTTCCTGGGAGCACATGTAATCGCTACAGTTCAGCATAAACGTTTCATTAATTTTTTATTGTTCGCATTATAACCATGAAAATAAACGTATCTCGCTGTTCATTTCTTATTTAATACATTGCCGAGTTCGTTTTTATTTCGTCTTCTATGTAATTTGAAAAACGTAACCAGCATTATTAGCAAAGACTCTTCAGACCAACATTAAGAATTAAAAAAATTCTTAGATCGACATTAACCATCTAAAAAAATTGAGAAACATTCTTGGATCAACATTAGTCATCTAAAAAAATTCAGAGAAATTCTTAGATCAACGTTAGCCATCTAAAAAAATTCAGTAGTGCTTCTGGACCAACCTTAACAGATTAAAAAATTCGAAAACACCCCTATTGACCAATATTCCCAATCGAAAGTTTCAAAACGACTTCTAGCTCGACATTAATCATCTAAGAAAATTGAAATCAACGTTAATAGTTTCAATAATTCGAAAGGGCTTTTAGACAGCAGGAATTGGAACGAGTTCGTCGCACTCGTGCAAAAGTCACGGTCAGTGTTAACATACGAAAATAAATCGGTCTAATAGCGAGTCGGCAGCGCGCAGTTTTCTGCCGCAAACAATAAATCATCATTCACGCCAAAGTTTCATAGTGATTTATGATTAATCCTGTCAGATTTCAGTGGTGGTGCATCTGAAAGCGGTTGATTTATTCGGTTTGCGATCAACCTCGGACTGATACTATTGACCATGCCTTTCGAAACGCTGCGTCGTCGTTCCGGACACGTTCGAATTATCCGAACCACTAGCCGGAATACCGTCCACGCCTCTTGAGATTCCAAGCTAAACAAACGGCCACCCTTAGCGAGAATGGAATGGCACCGACCACCTCTCAGGCCAAAGGATTTTCCCTCAATAAATGTTACTACGGTTTGCCGGTTTTCAAAAACAGGGTTTAACCCTTGCACCACCATAAAAGACATACTTTGTGCCCACCGTGTCATATTCGTCTTATATTCTTCGCTAATCCGTAGACGGTGGATATTTATGCAAAATAAAAATTGTTTAAGGTAAAGGCACCAGTAGTTGACCATATACCAGTAGTTGACCATCTTATAGAAAAACATAAAAAATAAGGTTTTTATAAGCGCACTTTTGATAAAAGTGAACCTCGGATACCACGCCGTCTGTTGTTTAAATTTCAAAACAATAAGAACAATTTCAAATCTTATTTTTTATGTTTTTCTATAAAATGGTCAACTACTGGTGCCTTTACTTTAACAGAAAGCCATTTCCAACGTCCCTTTTCTTGATAATTTTATTCAATCGAAAACAACGTAACAGCATCCTGGAAATCATTTAAGTGTTTTCATTGTATTCTATTTAACATACTCATTTGGATCATAAACGTATAAAATCCGCAGTCTAATTACGCGTATGTTCGAAAAAGTGAAAGTTCCTTTTCAACTGGCACACCCTGTAGGCAGATAATAGAATGCTGTTTCTATCTGGATAAAGTTAATTAACAGTCACGTAAATAAAGTTGGTTTTAATTATAACGACGTAAAAGGCAAGCCCAGTTACGCTCGATGATGCCCAACCAGCAACTAAACTGAATTACAAAGCGGAATGTGTATGTGCACAAATATTGACAATTGTTTACGAAGACAAAACGTTCGTTTAGCAATTTTTGACAAGGACAAATAAACGTTTAAAACGAATAAACGAATACGAACCAGAGGCTTCGTGTCGCTCTCTACCGATATTACCTGCATTTGTAAATGAAACGTTCTTATGTAATTCGGTGCAATAAATTCTATTATTATTTCTGTTCGGCGCAATATTGCCCTTGAGATTATGGCACCCGGATTTCCGCAGACAATGCTCGAACATTTCCACGAAATACTTTACTACCAGAAGACGCGCGTTCATATACCTGCAGCCCGCATCATTTGTCTTCCTTATTTATATAGTTTGTCTTGGACGATTTTCGGGATTCCCAGGTCCTTCGCCCGGAACCATGTTTGTCGTAATAACTTACTATACACACTGCAGCCTTTAGAGTGGGACAAGGCTACCGCTATCCTCGCAATTGCCTAAAACTCGCTGATATTTATGATGCTCATGTAGTTTCTAATACTCTCGTTCTTTTAACTGCACTATTGTTGGGATCACTCAAGGAACTTCAAAATTTCAGAGCCATAAATTTAATCGCCCTCATATCGCCGACATATACATAGTATATACAGGGTGTCCCAAAAATATTGCACTTTATTTCGTAACAAATAGCAAGAAGACTTAATAAGAAAAGAAAAAGCAATTTTTAGATTCATATAGAACGAACAATTTTTTCGTGAAATAATAATACCATATAATATTAATACCATTACTGTATCATGGAGAAGTTATTTCAGACAGCAAATTTACAAGTACGTACTGAAGATTCACACAGCCACCTTAATGCACTGCACACATCGCTTGGCAACGCATGATCAAAATGAAAATATTCGTGGAACGTTGTTAATTTCATAACGCGCGACCAATATTAATCCCGTTCAACTAATATGTGCGTTCCTTCTGCTTCATATCACAATTAACTAAATTGTTTGTCGCTTTTCATTTCCGATTAAACATTGGTTTCGAAATAATGAAACGCATATATTTATCGTCAAGTTCGCTAGATATTCGAACAAATATATCCTATTTGAATGCTTCGAAGAAACGAAATCAAATATATAACATACTGAACAATCTATCATATTAATTGCCATTTTAATTCCCACGTGAAAATTCTAATGAAATTCAGTTTATTCGAATATATCGGAATGGAGGATCAATTTCTACGAATCGAAAAATGTCGTTGTTCATAATGCGACCAACGTGAAAATCAATGCGCTATAATTACAGAGTAAATTGTGAAACCATACTGACAACAAAATCCAGCATTATTATAATAGTAATTAAGGTAAAGGCACCAGTAGTTGACCATGTATCAGTTGATCATTTTATAGAAAAACATAAAAAATAAGGTTTTTATAAGCGCACTTATAAGTGCAATTTTGATGAAAGTGAACCTCGGATGCCATGCCGTCTGTTATTTAAATTTCAAAACAATAAGAACATTTCAAACCTTATTTTTTATGTTTTTCTATAAAATGGTCAACTACTGGTGCATGGTGGTCAACTACTGGTGCCTTTACCTTACTACTAAAGATTGTAAGAATTCCAATTCGTAGAATAATTAAGAGAAGAAATGACATTCTCTCGCAATCGATGCAGAAAATTCTTATTTTGCAAAAAAAAAAAGAAAAAACGGTTGCTACTTTCATTTTGTTAACCTGGAAATCTTCATAACAATCAGGTTTATTCGAATACATCACGGTGAGAATGAACGTGTACGCCTAGGGAAAACGATTGTCAAATCGACGTAGCGGGCAACTCGAGGGATAAATGGCAACAAACTGTTACCAAAGATGAAGAACTAACGAGTACGCGAATGTACGCGTACCGCTACCAGCGATTATCGTTGGCGCGGCCATAAGTAAATGTGTGTTTAAAAAACCAAAAACACTTAACGTTCGTCGTAAAACTGGAACGACGACAGGACGGATCAAACGGCAATTAAAGATATCGTCTTGTCCGCGAAGGACCTCGAATTGCTGAAAGCAGCTGTTCGTAAATTGGTCGCGCGTGAAACAGGGAGGACACTTTATTGCAGCCTATCGCAATGAGCGTCAATGACACGGATATTGAGCCAATCTATCGACCCGAAGGCGAGAGGCGGACAAGGTCTTTTTATGATCGCCGGGGTAAAAGCAGGTGGAAAGGAAAGATGAGAGGAAGGATAAAAGAAAGTTCGGCTCGCCGTGCAAATAGCTGCGCCCGGGTAAATAGGAGAGAGAGAGAGAGAGAGAGAGAGAGAGAGAGAGAGAAGGAAGGAAAGATGGAGAAGGAGAGATAAAAAGGGAAACAGGGTAGAGGCACAGCAATTGAATGGTTAATTGCTCGGTCCCGTGGCGAGTCATAGACGACGGCCGTCGTCTACGGCAGGTATATATACACCTGTTTCGAGCGGAACCGTAGGGAAGAATCTCGAAGAAGCCTTCGGGACAGAGTTTACGGTTGGCGCAGGCCTCAACAGTCGGCTAGCAAACTGTCGCGGCCAGGGTCAACCACTTGTAGGATCCTGGCAACTGCAGCCGGACTACAACCGCAAAACGCCTAGCTCGGAATACCGGACTCGTATTCGCACACGACAGGGCACAATGATACGAGCACACGCGATTCCGCCGCGATAAACGCCCGATAAAGATAAACCGCCGCTAAAATTCCTGCTACCTTGTACCCAAAAGCCTGCTCCGTCGCGGAACGTTACCTCATTACATATTTGACCCTTCAGGGACGACTTCTGATCCTCGTGCACGATCCACCTTGTGCAGAGGAAAATTGCCCAATATCAGCACGTTTTTTTCAATCGATCATACAGCGTGTTCATTTGAAAACTTTTCAGCCGAATATCTCAAAAAGTATGATACCTGGCCCTACAATAACGAGCCAGACTCGTCATGAAGATTCTGAATAGAGTCTAATAAATGTGAACGTTATTAATTTCCTTTAAATCGAAATAAAAATCTATTTTTTTTTTTGTAGTTGCTATATATCCTTTGAGCAAAATGTAGACATACAATAAATATAAACTATCTTTTTTTTCTATGAAATTCTGAACGATGAAGAATTTCTAATCATTATAATCACATAATAAATAGTAGTGCAATGGGTTAAAAAAGTGTAAAACACGTGTGCAAGGATTTCGAGGGGGAAAGAGGGAGGCACTATCAGTTTTTTATTTGGGTGGCGTTTTCAAGGTCATTTGAAGGTCAACTTTGTTTTTTCAAACGGAAACCCATATTGTGTATTATGGGATAAAACCGTCAGTTTGATAAATAAAAATTATTACTACTCGTTCTTCTAAAGATTACACCATTTTATACAATTAATTGTACTACGATATAGTATCTCTTATTACGATGATTCAAGCTTGACTAAATAGTAAAATCTTATATTGAAAGACAGACCACATAAACAAGAGATCAGTAGAGGACAGTCTTGTTTTCAAACGTTACGTGTTAGTACAACTGGAAAACATCAACGATTTGCGTCAAAGAATTTTACACAATAATATGCCTCGCTCTCTACTTCTCTTTAAATATGTTCGACACTAGTGCGCGGATAAAAAAAAGTATCCTACGAAAATTGCTGGCCTTATTACGTACAATAGGATCTCATAATAAAAAATATAGGTTTTCCTTTGAAGAAACAAAGTTGACCATCAAATGACCTTGAAAACGCCACGTTACTAGGTCCCACGTAGGTCCTACTGTAACGAAACTCTTGTCGGATAAAATTCGTAGTGACTTATTACCTAATAACTAGGAAAGAAAAATAAAAAAATTCTTCAAAGTCGCTTGTTTTCACTGTCGTTACACTAGAAGCACTCCTTAAGGAAAAATTGAAACGAATCAGACTTTATCACTTCCTCTACTAATAACAAAAGTATCGCTCGGAAACGAGCTTCAGCGCTAGGTCCTAGTGTAACGAACTTCTTGTCGAATAATATCGAGTCATATTCGCAGTGAATTAGTGCCTAGTAACTAGGAAAGAAAAATAAAAAAATTCTTAAAAATCACTTGTTTTCACTGTCGTTATACTAGAAGCACCCCTTAAGGAAAAATTGAAACGAAGCAGACTTTATCACTTCTACTAATAACAAAAGTATCGCTCGGAAACGAGTTTCAGCGTGCGTACAAGGGAAACGGTGCAACGCACCAGAGAACGCGTTAATAGATTTTCCAGGGGCGTTTTTTTTTGTACCTGAAACGACACGGAGGAGAGGTTGAAAAGAAAGGGTTAAGGAACGTTTCGCTCCGAGTCTGGTGGTTGCATTCGTCGCCGAGTTTACCTAGCAGACCCCTACGCCTTGGAGTCCATTTACGGGATTTGCAACCGGGCGCGGTAAAAAGAAACCGCTTCAAAACGAATGCTCGTGGTAGACCGAGGGGCAAGTGCATACAACTTGTATCCATCTTATTAATTACGGACGTATGTACAGCCGTTTGAAATACTTGTGCGTGCGTGACGGTGTGTTTTCGCGAGCGAGCGCGCGCGCGCGCGCACGTCGGCCGACGGGGGCCGTTTACACCGAGCACGTATGTGCCTGCACGTGAACGTAGAATTAACATTCGTAATTTATACGCTCCTGAAATTTCCGCAATGCGACGACCAGAAACTCCGACCGAGGCGGACTCAGCAGATTACACGCATCTCGGTGTCTCACCTGCTGGCAAAGGACACGTCTATTTCTGGGGGTTGAAAATACCCTAACCTTGAAATAGACGGCTCGTTCGCGGCGATTCTATTTCTCAACGGCTTCTGTCTGCACCCGGTTCTTGATACATATTTTATCGCTCCGCGTTAACAACCGTCGACGCGAAAATAGCCGGACATATTCTTGTCGCAATTATTTATTCGACGCTGAAAAAAAAATCTTTCGACCTGTTGGATTTGTTTTTATTCTCAATGCTTACGAAGGTGCAAAACAACGTTGCAATATAATCCATCCGCGGTCGTCGATACGTATTTTACCATCTCGTGTGTTAACAACTATCTACACAAAAATAACTGCTACATTCTTGCCGTGGTTATTTATTCTGCGCTAAATAAATCGCCCCTCGACCTGTTGACCGCATGATCTCTTCATTTTCAACACTTGTATAGACTTGCTACAACGAGCAACACTACGTAAACACAACGAAGGTTAGAACAAATTACTAATGAAATTATTGCAATGTAATAGTTGCGTCTATTTTATCGTTCCGCGCTAACAACTATGATCGCAAAAATAGCTGTTACATATATCCTTGTCATGAGTGTTTATTTTATGTTAAACAATTCTGTCCTCGACTCGTTGGCTGCGTGATTTTTGCAAGAAGGTGTAAGACAATAAATGTCAATAAAACCGCAATACCTGCAAATACACAATAACTGTAGGCTGCTTACTACATTTATTAGGCACGCTATTATATCATTCGTCTATTATACCGTACATTGAGTTGATTGAAATACATAGATTTGATCGTAAAAACAAATAATAATAATGATAGGAACTTGGAAAACAATATTGTGGCAATGTTTAGAAAACATTCATTGCCAATTGCCCGAGTTATTCGATTTTTTGAAAAATAATGTATTCTTCTAGCATACTTAAGAGAAATCTAATAACGCATGATTCCACTCCGCAGACATAATTATTCTGTATTCAAGAATTCCATATTCCGTACATATTGTTTAAGCTTTAAACAGCGAAACAGATTATGCATATACATTTGTTGTGGCGCGTGAAAATTGTAGATTCCCAAACATGCTATGTACCGTCAGCAACATTGTCTTGTGTACACTGTTACAAACTTAATTAATTCTGTGCATAGACAAACATAAACTGTGCGCATGGTTGCAGCCATCTTTAATATAAACCTTCATAAAGGAGTGAATGTTGCATGGAGTTAGGCGGATACTCGATTAACCTTTTCGCTTGATTAAAAAAATTTTATATTAAATGACAAATTCTTCTACATAATATAGGGAAATACAATTGTTTAATGAAGCGATGCAGAAGTTCTGATTCATATTGGTGATAAGGATTGGTGGTTATGGAATATGCAGCAAGTTCCGGAAAGATAGAGTACACAAAAATATCCTGCGCACCCTCCCGACAAGATAATCGACGGTTAGATACAAATCCTTGATAAAGAAGGTCGAGCCGAAGAGGATTTTCTTCTTGAAAAAACAAATCTGACCGAAGATTACATCCGAACAGGTCAAAGGATTTTTCTATTGTCAATATTATCGGATACACTTATTTTTTTAGTACCGTTGGTATATTTGTTCCGAGTTACCCTAACGTAAAAATGTCTCGTAACAACTCCAAATAACTGAGACATGTAACATCGATTCGTGTTATAATAAAACGCTTCAAGGTTATTGAATTCCATCAGTTATCAACTGTCACGGTGTCCAACAAATGCGTTCTGTTTATGCGCTCGGTAGAAAGCCTATTATGCAAAACGCGATGCACCAAAGAGTTTAAAGTTTTGTTAATAAACGATCCTCTCGAAGTAGTTATTCAAGTAGCACGTCGAGCAACACAATTCTGTCGTAGCTAGCCTGATAAAGAAACGGTCGAGTTTATGCAAAAAATACGTATACGTATAAGCATAAGAGGTAAACTCCGGTAGAAGCTATGCATATAAACATGAGATGCATTTTACGGGCAGAGACATCACCATATACAGTGACGATGCACGGACCTGTGATGCGTATTTGCAAACCTGCGCGGGTGCATCGGTTCCATTTACCGTTTCACTTATCAAAGGAATATCGATATCGCGATTCTTATTGTGCCCGACTATTCTGCGGTACCGAATAAATAACAAAAACATGAAAAATCTATCGACGAGATGCTCGCGAACGATACAATTCGATGAAATGCAATTTTTAGCCAAACATTAAAGAAAACATTCCCGACCCCTTCGAACAGTATCGTATTTTCAAATGATTTTCAATTGAGAACGGCATTTTACAAAAATTAAAACACAGAAGCTGAGTTACGTAACGCAATGAATAGACTTCCAATTTTGTGCATTAATGGCAAAAATGGGTAAAAGAAAGATAAAATCCACTGCAAAGTTACTTGGTCAAATTTGACCAAAAAAAAAAAAATCGTGCACCGACCATCGAGGAGTTCTTTCAAAGGCGAGACTACGGTTTTCAAAGTTACGTTGGTCTCGTTGATTAAAACTATGTTTCAACTTCTGTATGTACGTTCGAGTTTACAAAATTTTCGAAACCATAAGGGTACGTTCACTTTCTCACCCGTTTCATAGTATGAAAAACTTTGTCGAGAAACACTGTGCTTCGGAAGTCGAAGGTTCAAACTTTTAAGCGAGACCAGCAAGAATATTCCACGAAGTTACAACGCTTTGTGCATGGACAAGTTTTAGATGAAACGTCAGATCAACTTAACCCTTGGCACTCGAATGGCGACTGTAAAGCGCCACTAAAAATTGCTGTATCATTGTTCCAAATTTTTTTTACATTTTCGTACGTATAACATGAAAATAAAATATATAGTGTAAGATAAGCTGTAACGGATTCGTCACTGTATATATTGTTCATGTTGATAACAAATATGTTCTATGTTCATGTTATTGATAAGCGATCGGACAAACGAATGTGTTGAAAAAAGAAACGAACAGAATGAAACAAGGACGAGCAGTCTCGTCAGGTCGTCGTTAAATAATAAACTGTTTGCTTTTATCCCGGCCATTCCTTACAATAGAAGGGAAATATTCTAGGTCGGATGAAATATTTCGTTTTGGAGTTAAAATAGCTTCGAGTACAAAGGGTTAATATTGATGGAATATAATTTGCAACCTATTAAAATAATGAAGAGAGAAAATCAATTTTTATCGCGACTACTTTGTTATGGATGCAGACAATTTTTCATTTTGCAAGATCCCCAGTTCAACAATGACTGCGTGTCGTTCATTAGAACACCGAGTCGTTCCACATGCAGACACCGACTCGTGTTACAGGGAAATCCGAGACCCAGAACTTTCAACCTGACGTCGGACGTCTGTCCCCCCGTTGACGAAACTAACAAGAGACATCGAAGATGGATGAACGGGCAACGAAGAAAGGTAGAACCGGAAAATACGTGAACGCGTGGTTGCACGCGGCTTACAGCTGACGCCCTGCACACTCCAGAAATTCGAATGACCTTTGTCTTCATTCAGAACGATCGAACGATGTTCATCGTTATGATGCGCGAGCAGAACTGCCAGTTGTTCTACAAACTACAATTTTTTCCATTTCTTGGATCAACCACAATGCCTTTCGATGCTTTTCAACTATAAAATTAACTTTACAACTAATTTTAATCCCAACCTATGCCTACAAATTCTGAAATTTCTCTTAACAAATCCCAACCCCCATTAAAAGTTAGAAATTTCAATTTTTCAAATTCCCTCTAAAAGAATATTCGTTAACTAAATCATTATAAAACCCACACATTATTAATTCTATTATAAAGTTACCCTTATAATCAATTTTAATCCTAACCTATAAAACTAATCCTGCCTATAAAATTCTGAAATATCATTTAATAAATCCCAGCCCCCAACAACCGTTAAAGTTTATTAGTCAATTTTAGACTAAATTAAATTACTGAAAACATTTGATTTGATAAATTTTACATGTATGAAACTTTACTGTGAAATTATTTTACTTTAAACCACACCCACCAAAATTTAATTTTGCTAAAATATTTCCTAAAAAAAAGCTTTGTTCTTCGGGTCTGTTCAACGACCTATTTATGCTTTAATTTTTTTAATATTGGCATGTTTCAATTCTTTAACCAAAAATTAAATTCTCTTTTTTACATATGTTTGAGCTTATTTCTTTGCGATCATTGTTGATCTTCCTATTGGCCAGAATATAAACAGCTAATGATTTAAATTGGCTAGTACAGAATTAGAAGGTCAACTAATCAGCACACTATATAGTTTTCAATCCAATTCGCCTACTTAGCTATGATAATCGCTACAATTCCGTACTTGTCCCGTCATTCTACTAGTTTATTTGTTTGCCATTCCAGCGGCAAATAATACTTCGTCGTCGACGTCCGAACCAGTTTCGAACATTTGTTTTTACTTCTTTACCCGGCTCATTGGTAAAACTTGTTCCGCCACTTTTGAGCGGATCCACCTACTTATAAAAATTTGTATAATTTATAAAAGATATACATATTACTTACTTGCGTCAGGGAGTACATTTCAGACCGTTTTGCGCACCCTAGAAACCCGATAATCCCGTCGTCGAACGCCGAAGCGCATTTTTGAGGGAGTTATGCTGGAACGAGTGCGCAAAAATGATTCCAGCATATTTGTCGTTGTTACCGGAACATAAAAATCGAAGACGAATATTTTAAAACGAATTTTATTGAACAAGTCGTTTGTTTACTGTATATTAGCTCGTCTGTCCATTCGCAAGCGGGAGGAAGTACACCTTTTTGTTAAATGATTGAAATATTTTTATCTTGCTGAATACACCGACTGACACTTGCTACGAATTGAGAAGCTTGGAAATTTAACCGAACTGCACACGATCAACTTCACCGGTGTGAACATTTCCAAACATTTGACAGTTCAATTAGTTCGCATTTTAACCGCTGATGCAGTTTCACTTGCTCGCAGCTGCGCCTGCTGTTATTAATTCGTTCTCCGCGTTGCTAGGCTCCGGTTTGTTCTTTTCACTAATTCAAATAATTCTGTCCGAACTAATTTGCCGCTCTACGAATTTCTTTTGGCATGCGCTCGTTCGTAGAGGATTAGTCATGCTGACTTCGAGAAGGATATGTGTGCCTGAATATTTGAGGAAAACGATAAAAAATTAATAAAAGTGAAACTCAAAATTACAAGTTAGGATAGATAAAGAAATAAGGAAAGCTCATAATAAATGAGAGGATTTTGGTTGAAACAGTTAAAGTACTCCACAGTAGTGTAAAAATGCAAAATAAACAGAGATCACACTAGAAAAAGTAAAAGGCATTTTATATTTAATTTTATATTTTATATCCATTGCTGCTAACAGGAATATCAGACATTATGCAATATAATACTGAATCATAAATATACAGTACTGCTTGAGGAATTAAGTCTAAACAAATAGAAAATGTTACGGAAGAATAGATCGCTGAAATAAACTCGGATTGCAAGTTTGTGCTCATTGAAAGTTTGTGAAACGATTTGTTGCTTTGACGTACAAATAGATTTTTATGATACCAGATACAGTATATTTTGCAATCGCTGTGTAGATATACAGATAAAAAATTCCAATGACGCGCAAGACCTTCCTTATCACGTGAAAACAATTTGAATGTCGTCTCATAAAACGCTGTCATGCCGTATAAAAATTTAATGAATATGTATTAGCTCGCGCGTAAACGCAATACATTTCAAAGAGATATCTTACTACTTTGTAGATCCTAGATTATATAATTCTACAGCTTGTTGTTGCCTAGTAAGTACCGATTTATTATACATCACATGCTCACTTATCTCTGATCACCTCAACAAGGTCACATCCGTTTTACAAAAAAAAAAGAACCGTAAACGGAGTACCGCAACATAGACACAATTAATGCTAACAACGAGAATACCAGAAACCGAAACCGAACTACTATTGTGTAATTAAGATTATAATTAAGATAATAAAATCGCTGTCTTGTTAGACACCCGTGTGCCGTCGGATTAGTAACAGGTTATAATTAAAGCCATCCTAAACACTAGACAATTGCTTCAATTAGAACTAGGTATGCTATTAACACGCCGCGAAACCGATTCTTGGAATTACTATTGATTGATATTATATTCTTCAATTTGTAATTGTATCGAGTTGCAAAATGGACTTGTTGCGATTTTTTGCTTAGGCAATACGATGATCTTCATGCGACTTTGAGTACCGGAAACAAATGCGCATCAAAATAAATAACAAACGTTCGAAAAATAAACAATTATCTGGTCTTTCCTATATTTTTTTTACTAATTCTTGTATATACAATTCTAATCTTACTATAGATACTCAAGGTTACATAAAGGTCATGATACTAGGGGTCATTGGATTCACCTTGGCTATTATGTGACAGTAATAACAATATACAATCCCATTTAAAAAGAAAACGTCAATGACCTTGAAATCTTACTATAGTTATTTCCTTCTTCTAATCTAGTTATATGTCTTTTAGCACTTTTTTATATTATCAACAATAAGTGCGATATTTCAAATGCTCAAGTCAAATAAAATTGCAGTCTTGTCTGCAAATAATATTTAATAAAATTCGAAGTCGAAAAGCTGAAATTATGTTAAAAATATTCATTGTTTCGTATTGCTCAATCTTTAGTTTGTTTATGTTCCTAACAGAACCTGATTAACTTCAACCATAAGCCACACAATTTTTAGAAATACATGAATCCACAGCTTGTAGATCGTTGCAAGACAATTGTAGAAAATGCTAGAGACAATACAGACATTCGCGAATGAATTTTGTCTATATTTGTGCGTCTGTGGCAGCGCACGCAGTTAGTATTGGTGGGGGCCGGTTGGTGGCCACTTCAGAAACAACTGTAGACGCACAGGTATAAACGGAATTCACTGTAGGGGTACGCGATTAGGTTTTCGCGGATATCTCAAAAACTAATCGAGACCGGCGCTAACATGCGAAGGGAAAATGTGTTCAAAACGCTGAGATTTATAACACATCCAAAAATAATGGAAATCTGAGGGTATATGTAACTTTTTAAAATTATTTAACATTGTTCCACTTATTCGACCATCTTGAAACTTTTATATTAGGAGACAGAACGTTACTCCTAATTTTTTAAGGTGCACTCAACGGCTTGTTTGCGAAAACCACCCTTGAAAAATAAAAGATAAAATTTAGGTTTTTCAACCCCATAGTACCCTTAAATGAAGAGCAAGAGATGCAAAATGTTATAGAGTAGAAAAGAAGGCTGTTCTTCAAAAATTAAAAAATTAAAAATGGCGTCTAGAGAACTTGTGAATCCGTCCTGTAGCGCGGACTATTTTCTAAATCCGAGGTTTCAAAATCGAAGTACAGTTTCCGCTGGCAAAAAATGCTCACGGATGCGCTCGGCGAATCGGTTGGCAAGGCGAGAAACGGAAAAGAAGACGAAAGAAGGAGGCAGGTAAACCAGTTTCTTCTTGGTCGCGAGAGAGCATCGGGTCTGGGCCGTGGTCCTTCGGCGTCTACCCTCGGTTCAGGGATTCCCATGGCTCGGCCGAGCCTCTATCCCCGTACCATGGCACGTCTAACGGTCTTCTATTGTCCGGGACGGGACCCCAATAGCGATCAGGAGGGGCCTCAAGGCCCACCGTCAGCGGTGTTCTCTCGTGCTCTGCCAATCGAGGGATCGGGGCTTCGGCTGCCTCCTTGAAAAACCCCGAGGAGCCTTCCTCGAGTCGTTGCCTTCTCTCCTCTCCTCTTCTCTCCTCTCTCCCATTCTCTCTCTCTCTCTCTTCTCCTCTCTCCTCTACTCTCCACTCTGTGACAAACTGCGGCCCGATGCAACGTGAAAGAGGGAAACGCGATCTCACGATCTCGCGATTCATCGCCGCAGGGAGTCAATGAGATTCGACGGGGGAATTAAACTAATGGTTACCATTGTCGGGTTTTGTCGCGCGGTGAATTTGTGTTTTCGAGTGTCGCGAAGGGGGATCGAACTCGCCGCGAAATCTATACTCGGCTCCACGGAGGGTAGCCACGCTGCTAATTGAGCTTTCCGTGGATCTTGAAAAATGCCCGACCATATAACTTCGGTTAGGGCCCGCTCGACAAGGTTGCTCAAATCGCTGCTTAGGGTAGCCGCCAACCCTCCCAGGCCGGCGAAAAGAATATTGATGGCCGTGTACCTCCAACTTTGAAACAACAGACACTCTCTTCTTTTTTACCGTTGTCCCTTCCGACAGAGGAGGACGAACCACGGGGAAAAATTTTGCCTCAACTTTCACTACCATCTCTCTCGGTTTAGACTTTGCAGTTACGTTTCTGGAAAACTTACCGTTTAAATATACATACATGCATTCAATATTGCGCGTTCAATATTTTTCCCCCATTTACTAACAGAGTAAGTACAGAATTGCGTTAAATTATAAAATCGTTACCGATAAATCATTGAAATTGGAACATATTTATACGCATATATTCTGGTATATTCTGATATATTCTGGTATATCAAACGTAATGTTACTACCAAATATTTACACCAACGATGATTCTAGTATATTTTACAAACAAAACTTTAAGGAAATCTCCCATTTTTAGAATACCAGCTGAATGCTAAGCTTGCTTGGCTCGAATGCTAAAAATAAGTTGCAAAGCAAAATTTTCCAAGTTCTAACGTTTAAATTGAATGCATAGGTAGTGTAAACGGGTACCATTAAAAGTGTGTTTTAAAAAAATAAAGAGCTGCCTAAATCGATCTGAGAAACCGTCCAACTTCCGAGTGTCAAAAACTGATCCGAACGCGTAAAAATCCCACGGAAAAATACCGCCAGATTTTCAGCAGCACAGCGACGGTTATTTTGCATTTGCGGTTTATTCTGCCTGGTTTCGGCAAAACCGATCTCGCGGGTCGAGCGAGGACGAAAATTGGCAAATCCCGCGAATCGCCGGTCAGCAAAAGAAGTGAACGGCCGATGCCCATTATCAGAATCGGCGAGTGACTTTTACCGAAGCCTCGACGAGCGGATCGATGGGCTCGGCGTTTCGCAACGTTTCGAGAGTGTTCGTATATACCCGTCTAAGGATTCCAGTTCGGATCGAGGCTCACGATTCTCGAAAGGGGAGTCTCGCCGGTGACCAACCGGCGGTATGTATGTAACCAACGTGGTCGAACAAACAGCAACAACCGGCATGGGCAAAGACGCATTGTGGAGAAGCGACGGGAGTCGGTGTATGAGCGACAAGCAAGAAACACGCCGGGACCAAGGGACGGAGGAAAGAAAGGAAGAGCCGAAGGAACGTCCGCGGAAGACTGGCGAAGAAAAAAAGAAGGAAAAGAATGAACGGAAGGGAGCGAAGAGACGCGGTGACCGGTGATTATCGGCGCAACGAATATCCAAAGCGGGGTAGAGAACGATGCCCGGGATACCTGGGGAAGAGTTGAAGGGAGAAAAGGGATCGGCGAGAACCCTGGAACTGAAGGAGAAGAGACGGAAACCGAGAGTGGCCAAGAGGAAACGCGGTCCCGCTAGTTAGCGCGATGAGGATAGACGATAAACGGGATAGCGATGGGACCAAGTGCATCGCAAGCATTCGGTCATGCGCGATGTCTCTGCGCTTTCTCGACTTCAATTGGATCGTTCAAGTTTCTTCGTGGTGCCTGGCAGATGCCCCGGAGAAGACATGCGCAGCTTCTGTGTCTTGCAACGCATGCAAACAATTTTTGTTGTGCATACATAGTCTCTACATTAAACTGCGGACTTTATACATTCCTGATAAAAATGTATTGATCAAATGCAGAATAGAAAAAGCGTTTAAAAATCAAAAAATATAATTGCACCATTTTCATCCTACTACATTCGTCAAGAAAGAAATAATTTCATATAGAAAGTCGCAATCTAATTACGACTATACACGAGACTGTTTATGTATTTAAGGTAAAAGCACCAGTAGTTGACCATTTTATAGAAAAACATAAAAAAATAAGGTTTTTATAAGCTGTGCACTTTTGATGAAAGTGAACCTCGGATGCCATGCCGTCTGTTGTTTAAATTAAAACCTTATTTTTTATGTTTCTCTATCAAATGGTCAACTACTGGTGCCTTTACCTTATGGTAAACTATTACAAACTATAAGGAATTTAAAAATGCTGTTGCATTCGTATTCATCTGATTACAATTATTGAGAAAAGAAGTAAACGTCTACGTACAGATAATACTTTAGCTTCATTGAAAAATTGAATGTTCTCGTGTTAACCGATCGGACTAATTGCGACCATTAACCGAGCAGAGCCGGGCGAATTCTAGATATTGAATTGATTGAGATTAGCCAGCACATATTGAACGTTCCACGGATATGAGAGAATATTTGTGGGAGGAAAGAGAAAATGAACGATAGGAGGAGGACGCCGGAGGACGAGGAGGCGTCTGGCTGAGAGAGCGGAGACGAAGAAGGAGCGAGAGGAAGCTGAAGAAGGACGGCTGCAGGGGAAAGAAGAACGAGCTGGTGCTCTCTTCTAGTGCAGCCGTACGAGACTTCCACGAATCGGGACCTCCGCGGTCTTCTTCGCCGGTCTGTTGCCCGGTCGAGAGAACCCAAAACGCAGGCTTGAACTCACAGACGATATTATAGCTTAACTTCATATTATTGTGCTCCTTATATGGCAGCCCATGGTATATCGCGGCGCAGGCCGTTTAATCTTGCCAAAGGAGTTGGCCTCGACTCCCTCGGGACGTGTCAGTGCCCTTTACGTATTTCCAAGACTTCCCTTTCATTGCTACCCAATAACGGGCTCGATCAGAGGAGCCTCGGTGTTGATTTCCCATCCGTGAAATATTGATCCTGTAATTGCCTCGCGGATTTCATAAATAGTCCACGTATTTATCGATCCTGTCCCCGCGGTAAACACGTTTCGCCATTCTCCGAGCGGATCGATAATGGGCGGCTCGTCGCTAAACTCTCGATTTATTTTTAATATGTACATATTTGTCGTAGAAATAAAGTGACCTTGCGAAACATTTTGAGAGTTCTATTCGAGACTTATTGAAATTGTTCGAGAAAGCATTTTCTATTAGATACCCTTTGAAACTAGAAGCACACGTCACAGTTGCATAGTATAATTTAATTAATATATCTATAAACTTTGATATACCGTACGTACATTTATTATCGAACATTGGTTTAACTTTTCCTTGTAGGTTTGTACATATACGACGAATTGAAGCAAAACGAATGGATTTGAATAAATTTTTCACAAAATAAGCGCCATCTTTTGGAAGACAGTAGGCTCAATGAAAATGAAAAATAATGTTCTGCGTGTTTGAACAGTTGGAGACAATTTACTGTAAATTTTGCATTCAAGGACATAAATATAAAAAGAGCAATCCGAAACGTGTTCTCTTAAAGGATTCAGCCTCGTTAATCTCGGATGATTTCAAAACGTCGAACTCGAAGAATAATCTGGTCGCGACTACTTGTCGAATCCTTTTCTTGTTTCAATCGGAACACGTCACGCCACTTTGGCACAAAGAATGCATTCTGGAATGTACGTTAGATCATGGATCTGCACCGAGGATAGATATCTGACAAGGTCAAAACCAGTTTGGTCATCTTCCGAAAGAAAAGCAGTCACGTCGGTGCAAGGCTTTTCCATAACTAGTTTCACTTGGCCCAGATACGGGGCCGATGTGTTGGTCCTTTATCCTTGATCCTAGGCGAGCGAGAATCTCGAAATCGGCTTCGCTCATTTTTCTGATACGCGAGCCGCATCCCCGGAATCTTTACGAGAATTGAAACGCGTTCGTCCGATAGTGAAAAACTCCCGAACGCGTTTGAAGAACTCGCAGCGAATCGTCGGCCATTAGCGCGCCACGAAATAATGAGTAAAGTTTAGATCGCGACGGTCTTTTGGAAATTTAATTATTCGGTTATGTCGCCGGAGACTCGAACGGACCGCGGACCGCTGAAAAACTGACACGAAAACTCGCAAGTAAACACGTTTTAATGAATCAGATGCAAGCACTTGATGCGCTTTTCATCCGCGGCTCGTTAGTTACGCGAACTAACAGAATTTTCGCGGACGTTTAATAACGTTGCGAACGTTTCGCGACGCCCTTACAGCGCAAATTCTATCAGACTCAAAGGGTTAAAGGGAAGAGAATGCAAGCTCGTGACCTCCTTTACAACCACCGGTTGCTTCTGGCCTTCCAGATACTCCGCCAGCTTTCATAGAGAGCTCGAACTGCAGTTTACTGATTCGAATAAGTCTTTGAAACATAGTCTGCAAATATCAGACAGTTAACCCTGCGAACCTTGCAATTAGACGGGGAGCGATTACACGTGGCTAAATTCGTTTGCCTTGCGTCAATAGACCAGCTTCTTTTTTTTTTTTTTTTGTCAAACAGATGGAAAAGAAAGATTGGAGAACCATTTTGTTCTGTCGTGTTGATAGAACGAGACAATTCGAATAGGAAGACGAAAAAAATGTGTAAACATTTGCGGTTTTATAGTTAACTGAAATTGGCAATTTTTAGATATTCTACACGAATCTGAATAAAATACTAGCAATATAAACAATTACTGTCTATTGAGAACTATTTATGCAGTTATCTATTTGAAATAATTATTTCCAATGTTTATTTGAAGTATTCACTTCCACCAACTATTTTTATAAAACCAAATACGTTTGGATTGTTTCTTTTATTAGGGATTATGGAGATGTTTCCGTGGTTTAAAAAGGTTTCAATTTTACGAACGCATTATGGAAATTTATAGAAATCGATCGAACAGCAAATTGATCGAAGGTAATTACATTTGACAGCGAAGAAACGATCTGTTTGCATAGAAGTGCTTCCTCGTTCGTAGTCGTTTCACCTCTGCAGTTTCCGGGGATAGAAATTTTACGTATCAAGCGACTTCCGGCTTCTTATGCAGTCGATGCAGTATACGATACAGTGGTGCATTTCCAGCAAGGAAATGATTAAAGCAGACTGCGAGATACACCAGTTGGATACTGTCGAGGAGAAACCGATCCAGTACATGTTATTGGTATCTACGATTAGGATGTTGCGATCGAAAATCGCATTCGATGAACGTAAATTCAATTACCAGGATTTAGCAATGTTCCTACCGATTTTTTTCATTTTCTACGTTTTCCGTAAGCCAGCCGGTAAAAATGTAAATTGATAGAAGGAACGATCTTCAAACTATTAGAAAATATGTATTTTCCCACAATTTCCGGTCGAACGAATCTCTCGCTATCTAGAATTTAATTACGCTGGAATTTACATGTTCGCGGTGAATTCGAATTAACAGAAGGCAATACAATAAAACCGAGAATAAAGTTAATGAGCAGTCTGCTTTCGTTCCCAGGTTAATGAAAAGCATATGTAATATCGGAAGTGGATTTCTGTTCAATTCCGTTAATTATGAATTCGTGGATGGAAATTAAGAGCGCGCGGAAAAATCCGACAGGCCAGTCGTTGCTACAAATTGAAGGCGATAAGAATCTCCACGGAATTTTGATCGTTGATTTAAATTATTCGATATCGGCACGGTCTCCCGGCAAATAATTCTATCTATTGGTCGTCTGTTGAAACGGTTCGCATAATGCGCGGTCAATCGATGCGCCGAATTAGAACAGATTTTCGTATCCTGCAATATTAACCTCTTTTTCGCGATCGGCACCTTTCGCCGCGAGCACGCCGATTCGGATTACGATACAGAGTTATATTTATGACATCACGAGGCTGAACGAGTGCAAATGAAAGTTGTAGGATTACTCTTACTCTCGCCGAGCGCGAAAGGAAAACCCGTTTGTTTTGTGCCGCACCAACACTAATCAAGGATACTTGTATTCTGAAATCTCGTTTCACTCTGCCGACGCTCGTGCTCGTGCTCGCGCAGCTGGCAATATGTTTCCTAATATGAACGTCGCGAATGACACAATTTTCTTTTTTCAAGTCTCGTCAACGTCGGAGATCATTAGAGGTATCTATTTAAACGTCAAGGCTTCGTAATGATTCTTTTTTTTTCTCGAATATTGAATTCTTACAATGAGATAGACCAAATGAATACAACGTTCAGTCTCGCGCCGGTGGATTGTGCAAGTGAAAACATTTATCTGCTTGCGAAATTATGCGAAAAAATACCTATTACTTTGCGGGACAAAATACTCTGAAAAAATCTCCACACTTTCTCGCAAAGGTGTTTAAAGGACAGTTAGAAATAATAATCTTTACAGAATTCGATAGGTGTTTTAGAATCAAGTGTTTAAAAACATCTATTTCCTGTATGATCTGTTCATATTTATCATAGTACGAGAAGTAATTTAACGATATATGTCCTCACAAAAATTATAATAAAAGAATGTACAATAATAAGCAGCATCCAGTATTATAATTTGTGCACAGATATCTGTATCTATATCTATCTATAATCGTAAGGAATATTTGCAGAGATTTCCCTAGTAGCACAAAAATATTAGATAGATATTTTTTTCAAATATTGGAAAAATATTTTTTAAGCCACATTTTTTCATATGAGAAAAATATTGGATCTGAATATAAGCTAAATATAAGCTAAATATTCAGAGGATATAAACTAGATATTTAAAAAATATAAAGTAACTATTAAAAAAATGTGAATTCAATATTTGAAAAATATAAATTCAATATTTAAAAAACATTCAATAAAATTTTCAAATTTAAGAAGTTTAAAATTATAACAAAAATTAGAAACTATGAATATGTATTACTTTCTGCGCACTGCTTATTGAGGGAATATTATCTGTATTTGGAAAAAATATTGGTAATTATTTACATTAGGGGCTTCCTCACCGATTTTGATGACCTTGAAATATGTTGTCAAGGTCATCATTCTGAACAACTTTTTCCTATACATGTTACCGCCTCCCAGCTTTAGTTTCCGAGATATTCGCAAAAAAGTTTCAACATCTCAAAAGTGATCGGAGTAGGTGTGTGTAGGACTGTGTAAAATAGTATTTCAAATAATTGACAGTAACTTATATTTTTATGATATTTTGTTGCCTTTAATGTTATTAAGATATTGTAGTCTGTTTATCAACATGTTACATATTCGTAATTAAACTACACATAATACTTTGCTAACTATTATAGCTTCTCATGTTAAAAATTATGATTTATAATATTAACTACTTGCTCAACTTATTTTCATTGCAAGGAAATATTTGAAACACAAAATAAAAATATTTCATTTTATCTATCTGGTTATCAAAATAAAAATATTTGATTTAAAGTAGTATCGTACTTGAACCACATTAAATTATACTATATACCAAATCATTAATGATCGTTAATATACGTTGCAAAATATGATAGAAAACCTTGTATCCAATGTTCTACATACGAATACTAATCCTACATTATAAAATACTAATGTAAAGTGTACTTACTTCTGAATCTTCTGTACCTCCGTCGGATCCACAACACGCAATTATTGACTCTCGAGAATAGGTCCAAATAATTGAACAACAATCACTAAACAACACACACAACACACACACGCACAACACATTTTATAAAATCGTTACAACGAACGAGAAGATGTCACTCCGACCACGAACAAAATAATACTGCGATTTTAACAATGATCCCTTCCACGGAGGTGGTACGGTTAGGTTATCCTAGGCAGGTTAGACGCTGAGGGTGTATAAACACTAGATACAAAACAAGGTAAACAAATTATGGCGGGGCGCCGACCCTATTTCCCGGAATTCCCTGTTTTCGTATCACACGTCCGTGGAAGGGGAACGGTTAAAATCGCAGTATTATTTTATTCGTGGTCGGAGTGACATCTTCTCGTTCGTTGTCACGATTTTATAAAATGTGTTGTGTGTGTGTGTGTTGTTTAGTGATTGTTGTTCAATTATTCGGATCTCTTCTCGTGAGTCAATAATTGTGTGCTGTGGATCCGACGGGAGGTACAGAAGATTCAGAAGTAAGTACACTTTACATTAGTATTTTATAATGTAGTTTGTAGTACATTAGTATTATATTTTATTTTATTATTCGTATGTAGAATATTGGATGCAAGGTTTTCTTTCTTATTTTGCAACTTCAATTCTAACCTATACCTACTCCGATCACTTTTTGAGATGTTAAAACTTTTTTGCGAATATCTCGGAAACTAAAGTTGAGCGGCGGTAACATGTATAGGAAAATGTTGTTCATAATGATGACCTTGACAACATATTTCAAGGTCATCAAAATCGGTGAGGAAGCCCCTACTGTAAATAATTACCAAAATATTCTACTTCCAATATGAAATAGATTCATTTAATATTTAGAAAAAAATATTTTTCTCGTAACATGACATAGATATTTCCTGAATATTTAAAAAGAAATATTTGTTACGTAATATAAAATAAATATTGTATGTACATTTGAATATTAAAAAAAGATTGAATCTCTTTTTAATATTATATGAATGTGTACACAATATTTTGTGCTACTAGGGTTTGTTTAGAATTATTATGTATATATATATATATATACACTTATAATGCTCTTAAAATGCTTTGCACATACCTAGAAGACAGTAACAAAGCAGTTGAAGGACATGTAAAAATAGTGTAAATATTCGTTCTCCGGATATGCGCGGTTCTCGTTGAATTTTCTATTGATTACAGTATCGGTACAGATACATACACAAGTACCCTTAACGTTTTAATGAAATTATACGTTCGTGTGTAGGTAGATACACAAGATCTAGAAAGCTAAAAAGTTGTTGGACTATTCATAGTAACGTATCGGCTAATTCACAGGATTACGTGGAAAATATGCGTACACGTAACACAGAAACTAGGCGTAGAAAGTTCAAGAATCGTGTCCGGCGCGATCAACCGTTAAATCACCGCAATCTTAACAAAGAGTCCTTGAACGGAAACAATCGGCTACGCGCGGCATTCGATGAATTAATGGTTACTTAACGTTTTGCATGAAATTGTATAATTCTCGTTACCGGTATTAACGCATCCTCGACGTCCGGACGCGACGGAATAATATTCATGTCGTTTCCCGTTGAACGAAATAATATGCAAAACGACACGAGCGAAGTACAAATAATGTTTTGCGAGCCGCATGTGTTCTGCACTTAAAAAAAAAAAACGAAAGAGAAAAAGAAAAAAACACTGCAATGTCGCGGGCGGCGCAAAGAAATGCAAGCCCTCCCAGTTCGAGCGCCTTTCTTCGGCTGGTGTATTTTTTTTTTTGTCGGTTCGGCGCAGGACCATTTGCATTCCTCGGCAGGGAATCGGTCCGCGACGAGCAATGAAATTCTATTTGAGGCTTTGTTGCAACCCGACTGAAGATTATCGATGCTCCTCTGACATTCGAGAACACGCGCCGCTCACGTGCCACGTGCGCGCGTCACGTTCTTAACCCATTAACGGGGTATTCTAATTCTCCATTTTCGAGAAATCGATTCTTTTTTCATTCTCTGTAAGCGTGTCGTGGAATACATGTGCGACAGCGTCTGTTTCAATTCGTGAGATTAATGTAGGCGTCTGGGGAATGCAACTCGTATTTTAATAATCCATACCTTGTTGACTGGAAATTATTTTTTTAATGTAGCGAAGGCGGCAAAATATTTTCAAGCTTGGAAATTTGATTTAAAAATGCCGCCATTTTGTAAAGAACCAAGCTATTTTATTTTGGTACAGACCATCGGTACGTTGATTAATATACTTCCTCAATTTTTGTTTTCGGTCAGCAGAAGGACCGGAATCGGGGCAACAATCAACACTGCAAAAAAAATGAGCTACGTGTTGTATATAAAGTGTATGATTGAAGACGAAATTGGATTCATCACTATTGCTGCAATTTTAAAAATTGCGGAGGTCCAGGTGAAAGGAGAAACAATAATGGAAATATACGTAGTAAATCTTTGAAATTCCCTTTTACAGCAGCAATGCGAACAACAGAATTCAATAATGTAAATTCGCCAACATTACGCAACTTTGGGTCTTAATGAGTTAATTATAGAACTGCCGAAGCTACTGATTTATCAATTCGCATAAAAATTGTGCATTTGCATTTTGCGAAATTGCGCGCAAAACTTTATTATTGCCGCATGCACGTGGAAAACTTGTTTTATAATTTCTGATGAAAGCACCTGCCGAATTTCAACAATTCGGACCATATAGGCAATTGTTTGCGAACGTCACAGCATTCTACAATTTAAGAAAAATAAAAATTTTAACATAATATCCTATATCAAATATTATAGCGAACTCGTTCAAGAAGCACGGGTTTTTCACAACAGTTTTTAATTATTACAGCGCTAATTTACATTTGAGCGTTAGAAGATAAATAATAAAATAATACGGATAATCCGAATATAATTTTAGAATGCACAATACAGGTTTTATAAAATTACTAGGTAAAATCAGAAAAATTCTGAATTTAAATCGTGGCTTACTGTGTGCCGAAGCACGTACCTGGCCGAGGAGGAACGAAGCTACACGAACCCGCCACGAGAGTATGCGAGTAATGTCGGCCCGCATATAACACGAAACGGTTGGAGCAAAGGGACGGTTTTGCGATTAAACGAAATATTACACGCGTGTACACAGATCTGTTGACTTGTCATGATTCGAAACGACGTCTTGTGACTCACAGTGAAACGGCGAACCGCGTACTAAGAGCAAAATAGGCTTGTGTATTGGAACCGGCGAAAACCTAACCTTCAAACTTTCACACTCAAGGTTTACCGGCCCCGTTTGACAATTGCCGCAATACACACACGAGGTAAGCAGCGAACCATTCGTGTCGACGAATCGATGCGTGCTGAAAATCTTCGGCACATCGAAATGTTATTTCCCAATCAGTTATCGTTCATTTAGTCGCTTAAAAACGCACGCGTTCATTACCAACTACGAAATATCGACGTTGAAACGTGTGCAAATACAAATCCGTTCGGAATAAGACTGTGTAAAAGCTGTGTGCATGTATACATGTACAGATACATCGTTCAGGAAGTCATTTAGCTACGATGTTCGAATAATTGAAAAATGGAAGTGCCCCGACGAATAATGCGTGATTTAGCGATTGTTTTCGGCCCGGAAATGCATCAATTTTGATTCCACTACAAAACCGCGGTTTAATGTTTCTTGCTGCGTAATTGTGAAATGTGTGTTACATGCCTGCGAGGTTTCGAACAATTTTGGACTAAATAACGATGGTGCATTCTTTTTACAATACATACTTTCGGTACATCGTATGAAATTCTTCGAGAATTTTTAAAATATTTTGAAGCACGACTTTATTTAGCTTGTGGAAAAGTGAGCAAGTGAAAGTTATGTGAACACTATAAATAACGTGTTCCTAAGTATTTATATTGTCAGTGTTTTGTTTTAAAAAATATATATATATTTACGTTGATAATTTTTCTTTCTGAACATGGACACAGTTGTAAAATAAAATATTGTAGAGGGTTAACTAATATTCCATTTGAGTGGAACGGGAATGAGTGACGTGCAAGTGTGACAATTTAAACATTATCTAATAACTTCACTAGTAAAAGCTGATGGTGATACTTTTTGGAGTAAGAAACTGTCGATCTTTTGAAAGAATGTGAAAGATATTTCGTAATCTGTAATTCACAGTCTCTTATGTATGCAGAGCCTCGATTGGCCATAACAAGGCATCTAAAGTAAAATGGCGGGAAATGGAAGCAGAAGTATCGATTTTTCAACTTGCCATTCTTGCTTACAGTATAATGGCCCTCATGCCGGCTATGAAGTACATACTTCGAAAGCACGCAGTTCAAGATCCCACTCATTTGTTCTATCATTTCATAACGTCGTGGCTACAACTTGTTTACAATAACAAATTAGTTACAACAACAAATTAGAAGTAAATAGGTTTAAGAATGTAAACACCAAAGTCCTTAGGGTCCTGAAGGAACAAATTCTCTAAGGAGTAAGGAACCCAATTACTGTGTTTGTATTAATTATACTTATTTTTAAAGCATAACGAATATTAAGAAAGAGATCTACAACATATTAACTGATTTGAATGAAAAAATTTAATATCTCTTTTTGTAATATTCATTATGCTTTAAAAATAAGTATAGTTAATATAGGCACAGCAATTGGATCCCCCACAGTAATTAGGTCCCTTACATTAGTAAACTAATCTTTCTAACTTCTTGAAGAGTCGGTTTGTTCACTTTTTAAGAAATTGCTCGATCTTCGAGAATGTATCGAGGCTTCTTTGTGTACATGAATGTGTGTATCGTTATGTTTTCAGGTACGTACAGTGTCTTTTCCGAAATTTCCGAGGTTTCCGGCAAGGCCGAGCCTGGCGTAGCCACGTCGATCACCAGCGAGGATTCCAGTGAGTAGAATTTCTATTAATGAATTCCGAAAGCATCGCCGGGCAATGGCGTCAGACGCGTCTTTCGTGTTATCCTCGTTTTTTGTTTTCCGTCATCGTTTTTATTTTCTTTTCGCCCGGGATCCCACGGCGGTCGGCCGCGGCTGGTGACTGGTCGTTCGTTCGAGGAAACCGGCAAAAAAATTTTAATTTCTTCAGCATGTGCGCCGGAGGTGACGGATCGGGGCGATAAACGTTTCTCTCGTTATTCTCGCCAGCTTTCGGCCTCGTGCGTATGTCCAAAGGCAAAAACATTCGATTCTCTGAAACTCAATCTCCCAGTTTGTCCTTGCATGGTTGACATGCTTTTATGTATATGTAGTCTACTGCACTCGTTAAATTTGCTTCATTGAAAGGCCTACGCGCGACGGCTTTCTCCGGAAGGCGTTAAGGCGAACCTTCATGGCTCCTTAAATTCTCTCTCCGTTCTAACCCCTCACCATACACGTTTTTTCCCCCGCGAACTGCCTCGTCAGAACGGTTTCGCGGTTGCCAAAAATCTCTTCTATGCTCCTCAAGAGAGAGCCTAAATTTACGTTAACCTTGTTTCCTCGTCGATGATTCGCGCATCGAGGTGCGTTCAAGTTGATGTTCGATAAATGGCTGTTCCATCTGTCGATCGTAATCTGTACAAACTAATTGTCTAAGTGTCGAACTAATTTATATATTTCTACAGCATAAAATACACTGGGAGAGTAACGCTTACCTAACTTAACAATGTGGAAACAATCTGTACAAAGTGATTGGTCTGAAACAGTTTTAAGAAGGTGATGACATTTCTATTAAAAATACCAACAGAGTAATGAGGTTTAGTCCTCTCTGAACCTCCTTCATGAATTATCTAAAACGCAAGATTTATGCTGAAAAATGAGAAAATATTGGTAGAAGATTGAAAGTTTCATTTTCATCCGTGGAAAGGGATCAACCTTTTCAACAGATCGAGTTCCGCGCGCTTCGGTTTCAATGATTAATCAATGTCTCGCGTTATACAATTATTAAGCAAGTAGTTTTCACCTTTATCATTCAAGTTTGACGTAAGCTTCTGTCAATCCAATAAGCGATCACCTCGTATCGGAGTAACCTCGAGAAGAGGAACGATGATCGTAAAATGGCGGCGTAATTGCGAAAATCGGGATCGCTCGAGATTCCTTGAAGTTGCGCAAAAGCTAGTAGAACGGCGGTGTGTTCGGGAGCACGGATTGCACAAGAAATTGGTGCTCCACGGACAGTGAAACAAAGCGTTCCAACCTTGGCTTGTTTTCACCGCAAGAAAAATCGTCAAAGTATCGCGGCTACTCTCACTCTCGTCGCCGATAACCGAACTTCCTTTTTGCCTCTTTTTCTTGTGCCTCTTCTTCGCGATCGCGACGGCCTTGGCACCGGGAGAATAAGCCCGGGGTGCAGTACCTACATAACCGTTCGCATGGAACGATAGCCCGACGAATAAAACTGCAATCGTATAGGTCACGACCTTACGCTACCTTCTGTCGACATCCCCTATTCCTCTGTGGAGACGAGGCTGCGCGTAATTGGTTTATCACTATTTATCAGCTCTCGCGAAGAAATGATAAAAGAAAGGAAATCGTTCGGTTGCGTTCTACAAGCCGATTTATGCTATCCGCACGGAACGGTTCCGTTTCAGTATAATAATACTTTAACACGTTGACTGCCATGTCACCCATATGTGGATGACGGAATTATTTGTTCAAGTTTTAAAATTAATTTTCACGTTAAATAGATTCGTTGTACCAGATTGGGATCAGTACAATGTAAGAAAGTTGGAGGACTACTGAATATCATACATTTAATTTTTTTCGATTTTTATTTCATTAAATAACTTACTTTGATTATATGGAATTTTTTAGGTTTCTAGTTTGGCAGTCAAAGTGTTAATCATACCGTTTTCTTTTTTCAGTTTCCGATGCGCGTCCGTGCTGACACGATACGATAAACATCTAATATTCAAATGTATTGATGAATGTTTGTCTGATCGGTGCTGAACGAGCGCATTCTGCGTCTGTGCGGATAGCATAAATCGACCTTAATTATGAATGCCGTTCACCGAGTATTGAAAATCTTTGATTACCTCTTGCAACATCTGGGTATATGTACAAGGTGTCTCGTTAGTACATGGCCTTCTCGACTATTAACAAATTGAACTCGTAGCTCTCGTGCAATTGAGAAAAATCTGGAAAATTCTGAGTGTTAGTTATTGTAGTTATTGTTGAAACCTTCAGCGATCGAAGAATCTGAAAGGACGTAAAACTCCTTGCCTGGGTTTATTTTGACCCAGAGTACGAAAATCTTCATTTAACCTCTTAAGCCCTGTAAGCCACTATAGTGGCTTTCCGTGGAAAGCATCAGTTCGAACAGCACGAACCACTATAGTGGCTTTTTTGCCTTCCGCGGTTAGGCGCGCCGTCCCTGGGAGGCAGAGTTGCGGACAAACGCGCCGTGCTTAAGAGGTTAAGTTACTCAATTTCTGGCAATACAGAAGGAATGAATAATCGTTGTATTGGAAACATCAAGAAGTACCCTTAATAATTGAGGCTGTAGACGGGTCTGAGCATTGTCAATTGTATTACCATTAAAAATAATAGTAGAATTATCTTACTATTAAAAAAAAGTCCGTCTTCTTATTAGGGAAACGCAGTTTGCTGGAGTCTCCATTGGCGGGAAGATTTTACGAGAATGGAAATTTGATTAAGCTCACGCTGACAGCGAATAAAGAGCGTCAGGACGATTCCACCGCGCGAGAGGTGTTCACGCCATTTAGTATGGCAATGATTCGCGATTATTTCAGCGCGGTGCGAGATTGCGCTCCATCATATGCTATTGCATTACAACTAATTGCGTTAATCGTCCTCTCCCGCATATTTCTTGTAACACCTACGCGCGATAACAGCGCTCCTCCCGCAGTGTATAGTCGTTTAATATATCATTATCCTCCCGTGGCTCGTTCGGCCGTGGTCGGGGACGATTCGTTCGGTGAGACAAGACGGTAATTTCTTTTCCTTCACCGCGTATATCCCGCCCACGCTTCTGCCCCCCTTTTTCCCTTTCCTCCCCCCTGCTTGGCAAACACCGAGCGTCCCTTCGGTCGTAAACGAAATAGGAGAGAGAGGGAGAGAGAGAAAAAAGCTTTTTAGTGTTTTTGTACCCAGTCCCGAATATGCAAAGTTTGCCCGTTTTTCAGATTTCTTTTTACAGCTGCTCCTTTCAAAACACACAGGACCTTTTGAGTTTTTCGAGTTTCGCTTTTCGCCCAGCCGACGCTGCCTGAATACTCATTAACTTCATTTTCTTCGTGGCGCGTTCCCGCCGACTCGCAATTTACATTTACTCGCACAATGGCCTTCACTGTCGGTCATACTCAAATACAAATAACGAGGCACCGTTGACAAGAACTGCGAAATAAATGTTAAATATGGCCGGCGGACGCGTGTAAATTAATTAATCGCGTCTTCGATCGTGTACGCCATTTTTGCGTTCCTGGTCTCTTGCGATCGTTTTGCGAAAGGCCACTATAAATATATCTATCCGTTTCAGTCCGTCGCAGCTATACAATTGAAGTTAAACACCCGATCGGGACAATAATTTTTATATCAGCTACAAAGAAATGCTTCTGTTTGACAAACCATATATTCTCCACGTTAAGGCAATTATCCTCGAGTATTTTTAAACAACTCGCTCTCGGTCGCAACGGAGCACAATCGCTAAAGAGGTTTGTGCAAGTCTTACTTTTCTGTGCAAAGAAAGATCAGAGGAACAATTTAGTTAAAGTTTTTCTTTGCTATTAATGCACGAAATCTGGTTAAGAAATTGTATGTTTCTGGATTATGCAATGAACTTATTTGAATCAGCGGTGCGAGCCTGTTCGGTCACGCTGATTGTTAAACATTTTCGGTTCTTGCGTCGGTTCTTGTTAGAGCGGAATAAAATGTAACGTGAAATTTCTCAACGGCGGCGAATGGCACGCGGTTGAGTTAAAATCAGTTAATAGTTCATGGTCGGAGAAGGGCGTTTCTATCATGCTGCCTATGCTGGCCCCACAGCGTCGAGAGAGTTGGTCTTGTTTGTTGCCATTTTACATAAATTTGTAGGCGTTCGCTTTTCCCACGTAAACATTGAGATGTTTTTCTTTATTTTCAGACATTTCTGTTTAGCATCTTAAGGAATATTCTAAGAAAAATTCCATTGCTTCCGAAAGATTAGAGAAACTGAAAAATAGTCTGGAACTAAAATAGTAAATATTAAAATGATAGTTCAGTAAAATGTCTGCATAAAGAATTCACATTTATTTATATCATAATTACTTGAGATGCGGACAAACATCGACTCACACCGCTTTCGTATTACATGGCTCGAACAATTACTGAAAGTAAAAGCATCGAACGGAATTGTAGAAGGCGACTGTCCTTCGAGTTCTTCGGTAAAAATGTCTACTTTGTTACGAAAAACTGTGGAACGTGGAACAACGATGCCAAATCGAAGACTATGGCGATGCATGCGCAGCGAAGTGAAAACTACTGGAGGCAGCAAAAATTTATGTAGAGGAAGCGCTTCTTGGAATGGTTAGGGCTAACTTCCGAGTGGATCTATTGTTCCGTTTTCTAATAGCTGACCGTCGGGAGAGCCTAGCACCTGATAGACATAATGTCAGGAAACTCTCTTCGGAAGTCGCAAGAACGCTCTCACATTACGCTTGAACATTCTGCTGGCTTTGAACAAGCCCCGTTCAAAAGACTACGATGACAACCCGTGATGTGCAACGATTCTACTCCGCTCATAGTGACAGAGGATCACGTTCATGCATCGCTGTCTCTTTGAATGGAAATGATTACTTGCAATGAGACACCGGACAGTTATCCGCGCCAACATTGACGCCAACAATTGAAAGCAAAAGTCAGAAACACGTAATTCATTCTTTTATATCGTTCGACACATGCAGCGTACGATTTTTTTTATCTCACACTGGTTTACCTCATATGGTATTTCAAGCGAGTTGGAATATTTTTCAATTATTATAATTTTGTATACCAAAGCGACATTCACATTTTCACAATTCTACATTTTTTGAGATAGAGAGAAATGTTTCAGACAAAAGTTGTTTAGCTCCGAGTGCTCAGGAGATTTGAAGGTCAACTTGGTTTTTCAAAATGGAACTACATATTTTTGAATTCCTACGATTGCAGCCCTTCTCGAGACAATTTCAGCTGTGTAGTCATTCAAGGTCATTTAAGGTGATAAACGTAAAAGAGGATGAAAAATGTAAATTCACTGTACGTAATGGGATATTTTCAGCATTATTAATGAAACCAAACTGAGTCGATTCTAAACGTAAACAAAGTACTTCAATCCAAAATGATCTGCTCGAACTTTAGTTGTAGTTGGCAGAACAATTTCTTGAGTTTTCCATTTTAATTCCAGTTTTCAAATGGTGATTGTAGTTCCCTTTGGAAAGGTAGAGAGTATCGTGTCGTTGTGATTGAACGAGTTTAATAAATGTGCGGTGTCTCGTGCGAGTTTGAACGGTTCCCTTACGAGCTAGCGTGTGCGATGAAAAATGTATTTGTACCGATAATGCCGGTTGACTTTCCGGCAGACACAGCGTATCGATCCCGGGGTTATTATCAGTAGATATGTCTAACGGGTCGCACGAAAGGGTGCGTTTAATCGCCGTATGAATTTAACGAGCCGATTTCTTGCACGGTTAACATAATTGGTAAAATTGCCACGCATCGTTGTGCCAATTGTCTGAGAAATTTCTCGAGGAGATTAGAAATCGTGGCTTTGTCTCCGCGCGTTCGCCGTTTCGTGGTCTATTCAAGGATGAAAACACAATTATGCGTAACGTCGCTCAAATATTTTCATTCAAAGCGAACGTTATACGTTTAGTTTGCAAATTTAAATTTAATCGAAATGTAATCACCTTTTCCGCGAACGCATAATATTATTCTCGTTGCCGCAATTACATAGAAAACGTTTTAGAATATCTAATACAGAATTTTAATTACGTTTTTTCCTATGGCAACCTAAACGCTGGACAGAACGGATTGCTATAATAACGATAAAACTGACCTCGGAGAATTCCATTATGAAATGGGCAAAACAAAATCGCGAGCTTAAAAATGCCCATCTTTTTCTCTCTACGACGTAATTGAAATTTTAGCGAAACGGAAATGAGATTCTTTCGTGTTATAAAGTTAAATAAATTGGATCGAATATCATATGTGTAACATTTTCGTAGTGTTTCTATAGTATTACAAATGTACTTATTTGTAGGAGGAGTGTAAATAATAGTTTGTAATTAATTAATTAATAGCTTAGATATTCTGCAGAGCACAAGCCACGACTCGCTTTATGGTGTTGTGTTCTGTTACTGTACTAAACGAGGAAACGTGCGTGAGATAAGGATAACCTTTTGACATACATTTACATGTTACGATAAAATATCAATTTCTTTTTATTAGACAAATAAGTTTGACAAATAAGGGTCAAGTAGTGGTTATAGATTAGATCTATTACAATTCTGTGACATTTAAGTTCACGAACACTAATTCGAACAATGCTGTAGAGTACTGGATAAAAAATACTGAACCCAGAACACTCGTGTTTTCATGTTTTTCAATAGTACACTTTGTTTAATGTTGACAGTTTTATTAATACTAAAAAAAATATTTTTCTTGAAAATGCTTTTAGAGCAAAAGTTTTCATCATTTTCGATATTCTATTGTTACGGAGTTAAAGAACTGTTACAGAATTGTTGAAACTGTTGTGGTTTTATTTATTGTATCCTGTCTTTTTTACTGGCAGATATTATCAGGTATTATAGCAAAAAACGGTCCTTTAGTTCGTTTTACTGATTTTAACAGGGTAACAAATTAATGATCACTTTCTCTGTAGACGATCTTTTATGAATTATTCTGATTACCTAACGTACCTGAACCGAACAATTATATAATCTTATCTAACTTGGACAAGTTATTATTTAATTACGGAAAACTGTGTGGTATTTCTTCCATACTTGAAACACATTTTAAAGAGAAAAGTAGAGTTAAAAAATTCGAAATATTAAATATTGAAAGTTAAGGATCACTGAGATTTTGAGTGTTAATGATGGAGTCCTAGAATTGATAGCCATTAGAAAAAAAGGAAGGAGTCTGCACTGTGAGTCAAGTCTGTTTTGAATTGTTTTCTCTTCTCGAAACTTTGATTAACTTATTCATGATACTTTTCTGATTGAAACGATACCAGACACGATACAATTTGAATCACGTTGACTTGTTGAATTCACGATACCGGTGGAACCTCGATTATCCGAACTAAAATCAGTGGATAACGAAATCGGATAATGAAACAATTACTTAGCTACACCGGTAGATTAAATCTTTGCCGTTTTGTACAATGAATCGTGCGGTATATGGATTACTTTAGATTGAACCGTTAAACACGTATTCGTAGCTGTTCGGATAATCGAGGTTCTACAAAATCATCAATTGTAGAAGCAAACATGCTTCGAATTATGTCGTGTTTGGGCTCATTTTAATCAGAGAAACGTCACAAATATGTCGGAACATATTTCATAAAAAAATAATTACAAATGAAATATTCATAACAGAACTGTTTCACCGATATATCTGATCATATATCATGTTTAACTTCTCAGTTATTGAACTTTTGGACTCCTCGAGGGGTACACCTTGTGGTAGTGGGGGTAAATTGTCCACAATTAGTGCGCGCATCTCTTTCGCACCTGTGGAAACATTATAGTAGAACTTGCTCTTCCAAGTCAGTACCAAGATTCGTGAAGAATTTTCTAACGAAGTAATCTGCGAGTTGAATGTTATTTCGCATACCGTTGCTGCTTGATCCGTACGCTATCGGACACCGCCTACAGCCTCACTGACACGGCAGCATTGTCACAATACTTGGCGGTAGTTCGCGTGACTCGTCGCCCGGCTCGCGAGACCTAAAGGGGGTTCTAGCTCGCGAAGGCCCTATTTCGACAAGCCCGTAATAAACCAGTGGCGAATTCCCTATCGACGACTCCTCCGCCCACAGAGCCCAGCACCGCGGAAAGTAAATCGAGGAGCGTCGTGCCGAGAAATACCGATTAAAAGTGCGAAACTTTAGTAATTACCGACCTAAACGAGCATAGCACTTTGATCGGTTCTTTCTTGCGTTTCTATGCACGCAACGTTCCGAACTTCTCGCTTCGGGAGCACCCAACGTACCGATTGTCTTTAGTTCGCTGAAATCTATGGCAGCATTCCGGTAATGGCGTCTCTGCTCTTGTTACCGCAGTTTATGCTTCATTTGTGCCTAATTGTACCCGCTAATGGCATTCATTTTATTTAATGTCGCTTCATCGAGGAGAATATCGATTTGAAAGTAAACCACCGTTCCTGTGGCCATTTTTCTTTCCAAAGACAGGGATTATTCGAAGCACAAAGTCTAAGATTCCAATTCCTCTTTCTTCGATCTCTTAAGGGTATTTTTAAAATTTGAGAATTTCTTCTTCTGTATGGAAATTTTAATTACAGTAAATTCTCGGTATATGTCAACAACACTGGTCTTGCCATCGTCGTGTATCGTTCAGGAGCCATACTCGAATAGTGGGGATAATTCCGCGACGTTTATCACCCAGACCTCGGCGACATATATAGAGAATGCACTGTACTCTAATTACCAAGTTGGTTCGATATGCATTTCCATTTATGATTATTTATAATACTGTGTCTTCTAACTTGTATGTTCATGTTGATCGAAGTTCATCGAAATTGTACCGTTGTTCTCTGTTTTGCATATATAAATGCGTGGGAATTGTCGAAAATTCACGGTCTAATAATTACAAATATGGCGTGTAGAAAAATATATTTGGTAATCCATATTCGCGTCGGAGGGGCTGCGTGGAAAATTTATTTTTGACTGTTCCGGATTCTACGGAACCCATCGTTCGTTATATGTACACGCAGACGATTTTCCCCTGAACGTTGATCGACGAGCCCGTGAAAAAATTCCACGGACTACGGAAACGTCGCCAGGCTGTTCTTTGGTAGAGCTGGTAGCCTCGTGAAAGGTGCGAGTTATTAATCGAGATGGATGGTTGACCGAGGGAGCACCCGGTATAAGGAACGCAGACGGCTCTTGGCCCATGGACTGGGAGGCCAGCTGCTCCTCCAACGAAAAAGTACAAGTCAGCTGTTTTCCGGCATGGCACACGCCAACACGATCGCTCGCCTCCAAATGTTCCGATCGACGTGAAAGCCGACCGATGCACGGGGAGAAGGAGTCCAGGCGAGAACGTTCCAGGGGCCAAGGTGAGAGAGAGAGAGAGAGAGGGAGAGAGGAGATCCAACGGAAGATCAATGAGTCAGCCGTTCGACGATTTATTCCACGATTTATTCCTGCCGAGATGCTGGCACCTCGCTTCGAATTATAATGGAAACACACACCGTGACAACGGAACGCCGCGACGATAACATTGGGAATTCTTCGGTCGGTGCTCGCTGCGAAACCAACGAACGCGACGACGACCCCAGCTGCCGCTTTCTCAAAGAATCAGCTGTTTCCCGAAGCACATGTCAGAAGCGGGTGCGCGGCAAGCCGCGATAATTACGAGAAACCCGATGGAATTGAAAGCGAGGCGGACGTGGTTTCCGAAAACTGTAATTTACGCGCGACACCGGAACCGTTACGAATTTCGACCGAGTTCGCGTTTTTATCCAGACACCGCGACAGACCGCGCGCGCCACCACTGACGCAGAAAACTAAAATAAGTCAACAATTTTTTTAAGACATTAAATTACGTTGCTTGAAAAAATCAATACGGGCATCCTATTGTATGATATTTGGGCAATAGTTCCTGGAAAATTGAGTTAAACATTTGAAACCAGAAGGGCGTAGCAATCACTTTTGCAAAGCCATTTCTGGTTGCACACCTTTGGACGATTGAAAAATAAGGGAACTTGAGGAATTTTTAAAAAATGTAAAATTATGTTCGTTCAATGAATCAGTACATCTGATAAGTAGTATTTGCTGAAAAATTGAGCTAAATATCTTAAACCGGCAGGATGTGGCAGCCATTTTGCGTGGGGTCTTATACACAATGGAATTGACAGAATTGAAACTAGACAAAAAAGTTTTGCCCTTGTCAAAGTCAATTTTTGAAAGAACCGAACTAACAAAATTCTGGAAAATAATGTTGCTACCTAAACATGCGTGAAACAATACTCAACTTGTCAATGTAGCCGAAGCCGAAAGGTTTAAATTAAACACAGGGATCCTTTTTTGATCTTTTACGTAATAGAGATCCTAATAAATCTTGGTTTATTCAAGAACATCGTCGAAGAAACTCATTTCTAATCGAAGAACTCATTTTTTGCCGATGTATTGAGGACACTTTCGATACATCACTGTGCTATATATATTATGATATTCTGATTTTTACGTCATCAGATACTTCGATCGTATCGAATTTTTAATGCTGGTTCGGTGAACGCACGTGTTAAAATATTAAGCCTTTTCTCCAGAGAAAGAAAATCCCGTTTGACTGGGTGAGCATGCACCTTTACAAGAACGTTTCGCGTGTATTCCCCGGGTGAGTTGGATGTCGGATGATAATTTTTTATATTCTTTATGAAAAAGATAAGAATAGCGTGTGCTTCTATCCTTCCCACTTTTAACGGATAAAAATTTCGTTGCTTCAGAAAGGAAACGTAATCCACGAAAAATCGTGTGCTCGCGTTGGAGGGAATATAGCGTGAAAAAGAAACTTTGGAAACGAAGTCGTACAAGAGCCTGGCAACGTGTTCGTTCGAGGAAAACGGCAAACATGTTGTGTAATTACAAAATGAAACGGTAAAAATAAATGACATTGTGTTAAAAGAGAACGCGACGTAAAGTTTAATGAAATTATTTTAAAAGAGAACGTAAAGCTAAAAACAAATAGACTTGTTTTAAAGGAGAACGAAATAGTAAAAGTAAATGAAGTATTATGTTAAAGTGATGTTTGGGAGTGTACGATAAATAATAAAGAACGTCGACCTGTTTCGCACAGCATTTACGTTAATGAAAATATTCAAGTGAACCAAGCGAATCATCTTTGCAGAGTTTTATACGTTTCAATAAATCGAAAACAGTATTTACGGGAAGTACACCAACTTGTATAATGGTACGTTATTATAATTACGTTTGTAATATTTATGTTTCAGTGATTTAGCTAATGGAATTGGATAAAATGTATTTTACAATGCAATTTCGAAATTTAAATTGGGAAAGAACCAGCGAACGGAAAAATATATAAATTCGGATTAAAATGTTTACAAAATACTCCGGTATCACAATCTTTTAAAATAATAATAATGTAATCATCACGTTCCGATATGTTCACTACGGATGGGATTATACGTTTTCAAAACTCGGCCCCGCTAGATTGTAATTTTCCGATAACTGGAATCTGCGTCACTCACTTTTCTTATCAATGAGTGGTAATACATGCGCCGAAACACGTGTCGTGTTAAAAACGACCGTGGGAATTGTGGGAATTATTAATGTAACTGCAAACAAAAATATTTCTTCTTCGAAGCTTCTTTTCAACGCAAAAATTCTTCTTTGCAACGGAATTTCGATTATCCGATCAGAGTATGTGATATACGGAAAAGATTTTGGTTATATAAAATACATTTGCAAGAGAAGCTGGCGGACAAAGACTACGAAATAAACTGGCAAAAATACGTTCCAACACGTACAAATTATTCTGAGGCGTGTATTCCTTTGAAAATAATATTTAAATATTCTGGAATTTTGTAAAGGTTCAAGGATTGAGCGAGAAGACAAACATACGTATCGAGTTTTGAATACGCATACAAATTTTAAGTTGCACACTGATTATTTGTTATATTTACTTACACAAAAGAATATTCGACGGTTATTTTTACGTAACATTCAAAAAATGCTTATTGTTTCCAATGGATATAGAAATATGAACAATTCGTTGCGATGTTTCCAGTATGTGTTCGATCGAAAAAATTTGTTAAAGAACAGAATCTTTTCTCATACATGTATTACAAGTAAATATGTATTTACCGAGCTCAAGAACGTTTCCGTTTTATCTCGAACAACATATAGGCCTTGGAGGGATGAGCGACTGAATTCTATAGGCTCATGGCACAAACAAAAATTTAATCGAGCTCAGGGACGTTTTTATTTTATCGCAAACCTTGTAGAGTCCTTCGCGAAGCAAACAGAGTTGCGTGCGATACCGATTCTTGATACAAACGATCTTGGTATCAGCACGAACATGTGCTAAAGAAACGATCGCAATTTTCGCAATCAGAAATGGCGAAAAATTGCACCTCTGGTTGGTTGGTCGTACGCACAAGGTGAGAACCCCTGGCCTTTGTATCCGCTTGTCCGGAACAAGACGGGACGTAACTGGTCAGAGAAAATACACAGGGTGTGCTCGTTCCACGTATGTATTATAACGTCTTCTGAACTCGAAGCAGGTGCTCCTTATTGCCTGCTCGTGGATCAGGAGCATTACATTTCCCTCGACATTCTTAGTCCCGTCCGCTGACGCCTTTTTCGCACCTACTGTGGCCAAAGTGCGCCATTTCACGCGTTCGCATCAGCATGATCCATCGATGGCTCAAACTATAATTTCTGAAAAAGATTCAACAACTTTTTGCGCTTTCACTGCCAATGGTAACACGCGTTTTACCCAAGAACTGATTTCGTTTTAAGTGCAATTTACCGAAAAATGGCCTCGACCGGTCTTTGCACCGAGATCTTTATTTTTCACGAACAATTATTTTATCTAACACAGAGAACAGGGCTACGCAACAAATTTCAAGAGAGACATACAAGTTGCGGCACACGCGATGGACGCTGAAGGCACATAATACCCTAGAGTTCAGAACTATTGCGGCTCGCGCAGCCGGAAAGTGCCACAAAGTTGGATAAACGTCACGACGATTTGCATAAAAAGAAATGGAACTGATAGATGGGGTAACTGCTCGTCTAGTTCAGCCGTAGTTGAATGAAGGGGTGGAATTGGAAGGTTTATCTGGATCGTAAGGCTTCGGGAAAAACGCGGAAGGTAATTCGTGTGCGTGTATATCACATGGCTGTGTAATATTTTATTTAGACAACGTAGTATTTCTTTCGTAACCGCCACAACCGTTATTGTAAAAGTTTCCGCCGATACTCGACATCAACCCCGTAATATAGAAGATAGCATCGCGTCCAATTTGGGACAAAACTGTATATTTTTTTTTTTCTTCTTTTCGTAGGTTAATAGTTTACTTGCCGGACACGCGAGGCGATTCCGTCTTGATCGATAGTTACACTTTGTTCCCACAACTCAACATTGTCCATTATAGCCGTGACAAGAGACCGTTTCTAGGAAAGCACGGACACGGAAATTATGGTGGTGCTTGGAAACCGTAAATCAAACGTAATAGTAATTAATAGCGGTTCGAGAGAAATGTATTTGTATCAATTTGAGAATAAGAGCCTATAATCGGTGCTCGTTAGTCATTTTATCAGAAAGATCATTTTTTGAATTACCTTTTACTTCCGTTTGCGGGGAATACCTCTCGAGAAATTTGATATTATCGTTCAGCGTTTGTATGGTTTATTCCTGACATTGTGTGTGAACCCTCAATGAGTGGGGATAGAAATGTCAATTTTTTTTAAGTAAGACGGAGCATATTTATTCACTCCAACGGATACGATGTGAACGGCCAATATGTAGATTTCGTAAAAACTATATTTTGTATTAACAAATTCAGATTGAAACCGCCGCATCGAATAATTGATTTAAAAATTATTCATAGAGTGGGCGTTGATCCATAAAAACTGTCGGATATAGGGGAAAATTAAAAGTCACTGTACGAGACTATGGTGTTGCCAGGGGGAGAATGATGAATGGAAAGGGAGCAGTTGCGCATCAAACAGAAATCCCGAATACGATCTTCGGCGTCTAGCATTTTCTCACGAACGTCAAACTACAAATTTATTGGAACTTCGTGGTGTTCCGTAGTTGATCTTTTTGTTAAATCATCGTTTCCATCTCATTCCTACTTTGCTTTCTTTTCGTATCGCATATTCATGACTGGGAGCAAGTGGGACAAACGTAAGACAAACAGTTTCTACGTTTGTATCATGTACAAAGGTAAGAGGGAGAAAATTGATGGTTTTGTTGAAGAATATATTTTTAATTATTACTTAATGTTCGGTAAATGTGCATAATTGTATCATGGGTTTTAAAAAAATTCATAAATTAAAAATATTGTTATATTTTCAATTTATCATAATCATGGAGCAATACATTTTTATGTAACGACTGTCTTTTGCAATTGATACAGACGATTTTTATTTTGGTCAAGAATCATTACATTTTCTAAAAGAACAAGAAAATGGATCATTTTATGAATATGTTAATTCTTCTGCCACTCAAAGTTACAGCTATTTGAACTGAAATATATCATTCTCATCGAAATTTTGACTAATACTAGATAATTTTAGACTGCAAAATTTTATCCAGATTAGTTCAGTAGACTTTCTGCAGTTCAATGAATTTCCAAATAAACTTTTGCAAGATCACAGCAGAAGGATTCTCGCTAACCGAATATACTAGTTTGAAAAAATCGATTTTCGTTGATGCAATCTGAAGTAAGAGCGAAAACTACAAATTCCAGTTGTGTTGTAACGCTAGTTCTACCTAAAAAATTCGCCGAGCCCGATTCGCATTAGGGGCAATTTCCTGCGTATACCCACATAAGCGTGCAATCGCGGAGGACTCTCGTAATGGTATCTCGCTGGAATTCATTGGGTTGCATAAAAGCAATCGATCGTACTTATGCCACGCGATGATTAACTTTCAAGTGATTTCATTGCGTTCGCACATCCGTTGTCACGACCGGCGATAGGTGGTTGTGTTGCGTTTCGTTGTGCGTGTGCGGAATATATCGTCGGGGTGTGGGGGTATATGTCGTACGGCATCCCGAAGCGAAGGGAGACACACGAGGGGAACAGTAACCGGTGGTAGTTGCGTTCGTACGCCCCCCCACTAAGTTCGTCGCGACGACGAGGAGGGAGACGGCCGCCACCACTACCACTACCGCTACCACCACCATCGCAGCCGCCACCACCACCACCACCACCACCACCACCACCACCACCACCATCGTCATCACCACCACCGCCGTCGCCGCCACCACCGCCGCCGTCGCCGCCGCCACCGACGTCGCGACGCCGTGTGTGAATTCGCCTTGCATCGTCGGCGTCGTCGGCGTCGTCTCAGTTACCAACAGTCCGCGCGATCGTTCACGTCGAAGTATTAGTGAAGTGAGTGAAACACGAAAGAGAGAGAGAGAGAAGGAGAGGAGACGAGAAAAAAAGAAGAGAGGATCGTGAATGATAGAGAAAGATAGAGAGGAGGAGTGAGAGACCGGCCGCGCGGTACGAGAGGGAAAACCGAGGGATAGAAATAAAAGTGGAAAGGAGGAGGAAAGGAACGTCGCGTCAGAGGGAGCCCGAGAGTGAGAAAGAGAGAAAGAGAGAGAGAGAGAGAGAGAGAGAGAGAGAGAGAGAGAGAGAGAGGGGAAAGCACGCCGTAGCGAGCCATGCCGCACAGTCTCGCCTGAACAAAGGAAGGCTCCCTCAACCGAGGGTCGATTCCGATCGACGAACCGTTGGTCCCCCTTCGTTAGTCTTCGCCGCGCCTCGTGCGGCACGAGTGTGTACGAAGCGGTCAGTCACGTAGCAGCGGCCGAGCCGTGCGGAACAAAGAGCGGAACAGTAGGAAGGAGAACGGCAGGGAGAAACGAGAAGCGAGCGTGTGCGTCTGTGAACCGGCTTGCCGGCAAGAGAGAGATATATATACAGAAGGAAAAAGACGAACCGAAGGATAATACAGCCGCCCCGTGCTTTTTTGACGGAACGTTCGTTTCCCATCGGTCGATACACGAGCGATACACACGCCGTACAGTCTCTTTTGAACGCGGAGGGAATTTACTCTTGGTCCGTGTTGAAAATTTTTCCATCGGAATCGGCTCGGCTTGTGTGCACGGTACGTTTGACGTCGCCCTTCCCACCCGCGAATCGTATCGCTAGAAATTGTGTACTCCAGGGTTGTTTTTTTCTCGGACAAGAGGAAACGCTTTCCACGCGTGTGTGCTTTCAATCTCAAGGTGCTCTTTCGTATTTCAAGTTCAAGTCGCTCGGCGGGTCCACGCGAGCTTCGAGGACCGAAGGAAACACCGGGAGTAGTCGGGATTTTTGACTGACAGGTTTGTGCCGTGCGTGCATGCGTGCCGAACGTACCGGCAACCTAACCTAACGACCGGGCTCGCACTCTGAACCAGCCAACTATATACACGGTGACCAACGGTCGTCGTGTCCGCGAGTACGCAAATCAACAAGAACCGATCTTCGTCGCGTGCGTGTTGCTGCAAAGTGTTGCTACGAAGCCCCGACAGTGCGACGGAAGAAGGATCCGGATATAGGGACAAAGAAAAAAAAAGTGACTAGAGGCGACGTCTTTATCTTCCTCTTTGTGTGACATGTGCCGCAGGAACACGGTGCGAGTTTGAGAAAGTACAGCGTTCCCTCGGCGAAAAGTATAAAAACCCGGTGTACCTCCGTTCAACCACCTACGGATTATCCTCGTATTTACGGTGAGAGATTGTTATTTCTATTTATTTCAAATTAAACCGACGACGACGCTACCAGCGACTCCATATTGAAGCGGCAAATCCAGCCGATATGTATCGTTGTCTAATTCTGTTCGCGTTCAAATTGAGATTGAGAACTTTGTTGGGCGGTTTTTATAGAGCAATCCTAGCCCGGGAAAATTGTTTTTTTTCTCTCAACGAGGGTTTTTCGCCGAATCGCACCGAAACTATTATAAGATGGCGTACGCGTTTCGAATATTCTAGAATAATCTTACTATGATGTGCTTATTTAGGAAAATCGTGACGTATTTCGGACGATACGCGGCTCAGGCGGCTCTGTTTATTGTTCTTCTGACATTTCGCGTGTTATTGACAGTTTTTCGTGGAAATAGTATATCCGGGATGGCAATAACTGCGGATCGAAGTTCGATAGGATCGTTTCGAATAATATTCAGCGGGAATTTTCGTTCCCGGCGGTGGTTTTGTTACATAATTTCGGTCGCTTTTTCGATATTTAAAAATCGAGCGTTTCTAATTTTAGCGTTTTCAAGGTCTCTCGCGGCTCACGAGAAAATTGATTTCGGCCGATGAGATATTTATTATTGCAGTGAAAATTTTTTTTCCATTATCTTGGGAAACCGGAACGGACGACTGAAAACTAGTAGAAATCAATATAAACGGAGATTAGGCTGCCTCTGAACTCAAGGTCAGGCTCCGACAATATTGTGAGCCTTAGGTTTTTCTTGACTCGGAAATTATCGAATTTGATATTTACTATTTGGAATTTATTTCTCGTAACGAATTATAAATAGTATTATCGGTGTTTCTTAATTTAATATTGTTTGCTTGTCGAAAAATTTAATTAATAACTGTGTATTCAGTTATAAAATATTTATAAAAATTGACGAGGTCCATGTGGATCTTAAATGTTTTCTTTGTGATTGAAACTTTAACGTTTGTGCGTTTCGGAGCAGATTATCCTACTTCCGGTGACGTGCACAATAGCGTTCGCTGTTATCGTATTCAACAAAATGTATACATACGAAGCATACAAATCTAATTTAGAGCAAACAGTCGGACGTTGTTGAATCTTTGTGTGATTTATATTTATTTGAATTACTCAAATTTTGAAGCTCTTTCCGTTGCCTCCTACAGTCTGTAAAAAAGTACTTTGTATTAAATAGAAACTGTCTGTAGGATAAATTCCTCCATAATTTTAGGAGGTTTCTTATCTCGGAGAGTTTTATTTTACTCTTTCAAATATTCTTCTAAAACTTACTGCAAATTTTTAAGCAGTATTTTCTACAATATTTTCGTAAATCGCTTTTTACACTGGGTTCCACGATTTCTCAATATTTCGGTGATTTTGATTTTTATAAATGTGAAACCACCCTTACAGTCTTGACTTGCGCGTTCAAGGGCGCCACCATTTTCATCTCCTGTTGCTCTTGTGACTCCGGTATACAGGAAGTGGACAAATACCATTTTTGTACGAAGGGCAATGATTTATAACGAATTATGGTTACATATACACAATGGCTATTTCGATTAGCAAAAATAGTGTAAATTGTATCAAAATTATTAAATATTGTCAGATATAGATATTTCATTTTAAGCTCAATTTTGAAGAACACACTGTGTTACGTTGCCTGTCGTTGTTTGTCGTTGTTGCAGTACGCGACGAGTGGATCGGATGTAACACTCGCAGGAGTATTTTCCATTTTCATAAATCTTATTAGATTTAATCTTAATTTAAAAAATTTTTCGCAAAAAATATTTTCGGGAGTGTTGGGTAATTTCGCAACGAAAAAATTGAGAACGAGTTGTTTCGGCTGGCCTAATAGTTTCTACCGTCGAGCACTTTGAATTTGTATTGTTGACCCAGAAGTTGGAAAATCCGGGTTCGTGATTTCATACGCGCTCCGGACGATGAGTTTTATTCGTTCGCTTCTCGTGTGAGGAAAATTCATATAACAGAAGGGAATCGGACGGCTGAGTACAAGCGTGCTCGAAGGAAACAGCTATCAAAATTCATCGAGATCAAGTGGGTTTCGCGAAACAAGCTGGTTTTGTACTCGTGGCGTCGAGTATCTTCTCCTCACGTCGATGATTCATTTTCGAATGGAATAATGCGCGTTCATCGATGCAGGTCGCAGCACATTGATTTTCTCTCTCGATAACGAGAAGGTTCGACTTCTCGAGAGAGATTAAACGTAGGTCAGAACGAGCCGGTGGGTGTTCAAAAAAGGGCAAAAATTCTGAAAAAAAACAATTTCTGTGCCGCAATAGCACGGTTCGCGTGTTCTGTGACGTAAATCCGCCTTTAAACCTGATTATGTAGCAATTGCGATTGTGAATGGAATGGGAAACGTCCAACTGATTGAAATGTTGAAAACAATAGGAACAAAACGAAAAATTTATTCGCCTAAAAATAGATAGTAATAGTTAAATATAAACTGCACTCGATTCGAATCAGATCGCGGTTTATTGTAGCAAATTTTCATTGTATCATTTACGAGAATATTTTCTATATTCTATTCTTGATGATTTGCGTTCAAGAAAATTGAGAATATTTTCTGTTCTTTTTAAGCGAGCGATATAATTTTGAAAATTTAATTTGCGTCGTGGAGACGGTATCAGGTCCGGGATAAACGGCGGGGACACGTGTAAACCGAATCTGAAATCCAGATAAGTAACCGTCGAGCCTATAGAATCGTTTCATTCATAACTCGAGGATATACGCTGCTACGTGACAGCATGAGTCACTTTTACGCGATTCCAAGTAAATACGTCTCGCTGTAGAACGTCCACGTTTTTCGCGTAGAGCGTTACGTAAAAGTGGCAGAATTTTTCTTCCCGAACGATAGGAAACCGCATTTCCGAATACGAATTAACGCGGCACGTTTCCCGATTATGGACTGAAAGCGCAAACACGGCAGTGGTCTCATGATTTTTATCGATACGACAGGTTTTATGCAATAACTGCATATAAATGATTTTTTTTTAATGCAGCGTTCACTCATCATAAATTCCAACGAGCTTTTGATTTCGTTTTGTGCTGAAACTTTGCTTTGAGTTTTTTTCTAGATCCATAATATAAAAAGAATTTTGAAAATATTTTCTACAAAAATGTATTTTTCTAGGAACGAAACAGAAACGATCTCTGTTTTTAAATTCAAAACGATACTATGAAATAGTCCTGTGCACGCGTGAACGACTTTTGAACTTTAAAAATATACTGATGTGTGACAGTATTTTCGAAATTGCAATTAATTCGTCTTGTTCATCGTGGTTGTTCTGATTAATTGAAACTTGAATACTATGTCTGACTGGGGATGATTGAACTGAATAAAAATGTTTTTTGTTTGTTCTTTTTAATAGCACTTTTTCAGCGGCCACTAAAAGCGTGTACATAAATCCCTCAATAGCATAAAAAATGGCCAGCAATTATCGAGTAGTACTTTATTTTTGCATCGTTGGAAAATGGTTTTAACGCGCGCAAAAATGCAAAGTTTTTTGCCAGACGGTGCGCTAGTGTTTGTGTTTGTGTTTACGAAGTGCCTGCAGTTTACCAGTTGAGGGATTGTTGTATGCAACGGTGTGTTTAAAAGAACAAAAAAACGTTGTTCCTGATAGCATAATTTTTTTTTAAGTCTTAATGGTGTAAATCTATTTCTTGCATACCGAATGCTGTTCGTGCATTAATATACACGGCTCTAATCAATATGTTCGGCGTGCAGTGTTCGATAAACAATTAATACCAATATTCGGCTTGTTGCCGGTATTAATATGTCGTCGTTAGCACATTGCGCACCAGCGTTTAATCAGTTTCCGTTACATTAGGGCTCCGCTGAACCGCCAGCCGAGATTTAATCGATCAACAAGCGACTGCCATAACGAGAACGACGAGATTTCATTTTTACCCGAATTTCAACAATACTCGCCGCCGTTAATGTTCCTATATAGTTTCGCAGCCGCTTTTAAAGCCCGTCAAAGCCAATCGTTTAATCTGCAAACAGTTTTAATACTTAATAGAGAGAACACACTGACTGACCGTGTGCCCGGAAAAAAGATTTAAAAAGTTTTTTCACTTGAAGAAATCAACAATGCGAGCAAATATATCGAATTTTTAGTCGGAATCTCGTACGAGGAAAAAAAAAGAGAACTCGTACCGGAAGCAAAGCATCCGAAACTTCCGGAAGATAACCGTGCCGCGGTTATTTTTCCTTTCCATGTTATTTTTCCATTTTTTCACACGTTTTACGCAAACACATGATTATTTATTAAGCAGTAGGCATGTTAAGCTTCGTTTCTAAGGTGCTGAACTTTTTGCAAGAAATACGTTCCAAATTTGTATGAGATGACGCAACAACCAATGGTCATCGAATTTGAAGAACCTGATTAATTGCCGAAGTTGATTATGTGAAACGTTGAGTTGAATTTTTCATTGAATTTTCGAGTAGCGCTTCAGCGATATTTTGCCATGTTCATTTGTGTCATTTGAGTTGTTCACGTAGTAACATAAGGTCATGGAGTTATCGCGATAATTAATTCATCGAGCGCGAACGCGAGCCCCTAATTGCACATCGATCGACTCTATCTCGTATTGCCAGCTGATTAAGCTTGCAACGTGTGTTAGACGTTCTTGTTGACTTTAACATTGACCCATTATCTTCGTCTTTTTTGTTGGTGGAAGTCAGCCTTCGCACGCCGCGGCCTAGTGTCATTCACTGAATTCAGATTCTGAGGACAGGCACCACAAAGAAAACAGTAAACACGAGAAGATAAAGCGCTAGACCTACATACTGACAATAACAACCCACTGAAACGTCACGTAAAAGCTCTTTACGATCTTTAACTAGTCAAATCAATCTATTTGGCTCTCGAAAATATTAAGTGATACTTGCGATACTAAACCCGACAGTTGCTTTTTGTTACATTATAAATTGTAAGATACGATCATTTAACTTAACTGGAATCAGACATTACTTTAACGGAAGAAATTTTTATCCTTACCGAATTCATGATCACAAATCAAAACCACACGTAAATTTCAAAATTTGTCTACGACAAAAATGAGTAGACGTAATTTAAAACTATAAAAATATTGTTATATTACTTTCATCTTGTTAAACATACTAAGAAAGAAGATAAATGTGTCTACTTCAGGTCGAAGCATTTTTATTTTGCATGAAGATCCGCTGTCTATTTATGACGAATAATGAGGAATAATCTACGGTTGCATAAAGATGCCATTCTTCCGTTACGAAAGCAATGGAACACCTGGTAAAAGACAGAAAGCTGTGCCCACTTTACTGCCCCCATAAATTAACCCGTAACAGTATGAACTTGCACGAGCATCGTTCAACTACGACACGATATTAATTTAAACATGCCATTATCTCGGCAAAGTCTGTTCGAAAATCTATTCAGGAGTGAAACGTGATCGTAGGTAAAGGATCGTCGTGGACCCCTGGAATTGCTTTGTAACGGTGTTTCGTTCAGATTCCTTTAGACTTGAGAATCTTCGAGAAATCTTTTGTAGCAGGCGTTCCCCGGCCTTTCCTAGATCTTTTTCCTTCGGGAAAGGACTCGCATTCCTGGATGACGCGCAGAATATTCGGCCCCGAACGCCGAGGCTACTTCTTGTTGCGGGGAAAACCTGTTTTCTTCGAATCTGACGGTCAGTTTTCCAAACGAGCACGAGGAGCTGCGTGTGGCGGCTGCATTCTTCTCCTATGTCACGTACCATTTTACTTCCCCTCGGAGATGGCCGTCCATTTGTGTTCCCTGAATTCTTGAAAATTCGGGACGGATGGGCCGCGTACAGATTTCTAAACATTCGATCCTTTCCTTCCGACTGGGCGCGGCTGACAAATTAGATTCCACGCGCAACGGAATAATGGAAACCTCTGAATTTTCCAACTTCGATAAACCCCACGCTTTCTTTCCATCCTACAGCTTCCAGCATTCGTGTGATTTTTATAAATTTGCAGCGATATTGCATAGAACTGCTGTTCTCTTCGAATTTGAGCGAAAATTGAAGTTCATCGTTTTAATAATGTATAGAAGTATCTTAACACGTTGACCGCCATGTCACCCAGATGTGGGTGACGGAATTATTTGTCCAGGTTTTAAAATGAATTTTTACGTTAATATATTCATTGTACCAAATTTGATTGGGGTCTGTAAAATGCAAGAAAGTTGGAAGACTACTCAATATCACACATATAATTATTTTCAATTTTTATTTCATTAAATAACACTTTGATTTCATGGAATTTTTGAGGGTTCTGATTTGGCACTCAAAGTGTTAAAAAATGAACGTATTCTCCGGTGTTTCTTAGACGACTCGAGTTTAATCGATTGAATATTTCGTTTGCTGTCCGATGCCACTCGAGATCATAATTGTTTGAAATACGAAATCTCGAAAAGATCGATCTCTTTCCAGCGTTTGTAAACAATACTCTGCTCCATTTCGGTTTTCTCTTTAATACATTTTTTTTTTTCGTTATCAACATTCTCCGCAGTTTCTAACGCGCGCGGTTTCCAGATTATTGCGAAACACGTACATTCCTCGCGCTTGCAGATATTCCCGTCTGGTCTGCAATTTGATGCGTTGTCGGGGGTACAATTTGACGCAATTCTAGATGTAAATATACACCGCGATAACTCGCGGCACGAGATATCGACCTCCGATTTCCTCTCTCCGACATAATTTTGATAGTTCCCGATTTCATACTGATACTTATGCTATTCATATCGATATCTCGATATTTCTCGAACCCCTCGTATCGCTCGTTCCTTCTTTCCTTAATTAATTAATAAACATGAAGTGTGTAAGGCACCAGCTGGGCGCGGTCGATAAACAGTGTCGGTCAACATCGTTTCGCAAAATTTGCCGTGTCCAAAGATAACGGCTGCGAAACGCCGAGGGTTTTCGTAAGAGGGAAATAAATTGTTGCATTTTTCGCAAAAATACACTCAGAGAGGAAGCTTGTACAAAATCGTAGGAAAAACATCCGGATAATTACGCTCTATGAAATCGATTCATATAATTCCATTACAAAATTCAAGCGCAAGTACTGTTAAATTCGACAACAAAATGTGAGCGCTCTTTTCAAAAATTTTACACACTCGGTCAAAGCTTAACCCTTAGCACTCGAATGGCGACTGTAAGGCACCACTAAAAATTGTTGTATCATTATTGAAAATATTTTTTACATTATTAAATTTGTTTGTGTTTAATAAATTACTAAATACTTCGGTATTCTACGAGTAAGTTGCACCATTTTCGTATGTATAACATGAAAAAAGATATATAGTAGGGCAATATACTAGTTCGGAAGAAATGTTTCATTTTGGAGTTAAAATAGCTTCGAGTGCAAAGGGTTAAAATACCAAAAACTTGATACAAAACTTTCTTGTGCCTCCTTCTATAGTTTTTATGTAATTTTTAAACAATTTCGTTCGAAGTTACTTTGAAACGTTTCTTGAACACGTTGTCTGCCATGTCATCCATATATGGGTGACGGAATTATTTGTCCAAGTTGTAAAATGAATTTTTAGGCTAATATATTAATCGCACCAAATTTTATTAGGATCTGTAAAATGCCAGAAAGTTGGAGGACTACTCAATCTCATACATATAATATTTTCAACTTTTATTTCATTAAATAACTTACATTGATTTGATGGAATTTTTGAGATTTCTAGTTTGGCAGTCAAAGAGTGTTAAAATATTTTATGTTCGTCCGTGTTTCTTCTAGAAAATTTGGATCGTCCATAAAGATCCGTGGTGTAGCAGTCACCGATCGTACTCACCCGTGTCTGTGGACTAAAAAAAAATATTTTTCGGAGTCGGAAAATCGAGCCGGAACGAGTGACACGGTTCCACGTCGTAGACACGAGCCATTGCGTATCTAATTAGCGCGATTACCTTACCGCGGAACCCGTTTCTGTGGCTATCGTACCCTTATTTAGGATCGACGTCTCGCCTGTGCGCGTTGCGTGTGTGTGTGCGCGCGCGCGCTCGCGTGTAGGTGCCTCAAGCAGCGAAAGTAAGCGTTGTCAGCGTCTCTCGAGCCGCTTCGATTTATCGGCACCGGGTAGACGAAAGTGCCCCGCGATCGAGCCTCAAAACGCTCGTACACGACGCTTACCGGCTCCGGTTCTGCTCTTACATAACCGTGCGGACGGTAAGAAAGGCAATTACGTATCGCGAAACGTGTGCAGGATCATTAAGTTACCTCGCGGTATTAGAGCTCGGGCTAAATTAATCGCGATTCGATCAAGACTGTGGGAAAGTTGCCGGGGCCTTACGTGCTCCGGATACTTTCGACTCTCGAACATAGCTCTCCGGATCGTGGGCGGAACATTTTCCTTCTGGAGAAGCATCCTCGCACGATTACGTTAAATATTAACCTTTAAGCCCCCCGGGGACGACCTCCGGCATCATACTGACTCCGGCTTGCGCTGACTCGTAGTTTCAGGATCGACTACTCGTGGTCAGATCATTGGATTACAGTTCATTATTGCTGACTTTCGAGAATTTCAACGCTGCTATGAAAATTACCAGTTTCATCTAGTTTTTTCTTGCAAGCTTGTGTCTATAGATAACCATTTGAAATGATTTTTTAAATCGACGATTCCAAAATATTTGTGTTGCAAGATCAATTTATCTATTAGTACGAAATAGTGTTTCAGAGTATTGTTAAGCTAAAAGACAAGAATAAAACCACCCTAAAACAATCAAAAACTAGTTCCTTAACGGTATCAGAGACTAAATTACATACAGATTGTTGCAACATCTGTAACATCGTACGATCGTCGTTTAGAATCGTTACGCAATCTCATTAGACAGGATTTTTACGAGTCCATTCTCGAGAGAATTCGTGCCATACGAAATACCAAAGGTTATCATATATCGCATCAATAAAGGATTTTGGCAATGACGAGGCAAGCTCTGTATAATAATTAAATATCTAAAATTTCGAGTATGTTTTGCAATTTATAAAATTTTTTCAGTTAGTAAATCGTAAGTTCTAGTAGTTCTTAGGTTAATTTTCAGTAGATTCCAACTCCGCAGTACTCTACGTTGATTTGTAACATTTGAAGTTCTCCACCATTTCCTTCGAACATTATTAAAAATCATCCAGCGAACATAGCGAACAACGTCCGTTCAAACTTTTCGATTTTTGTTACAGTCTGTTTTCCGATAAAGAGACTTGAGGTGCAATATTAAAAAGTTGTTGCTAAGAACAAACTTCACGGAAAAATAATCTGAAAAAATTTTCATGCAAAACAAAGTTTTTCTCTCGGTACAATTCACAAAGACTCTGAAAGTTAGATTTTATTCTCTATTTCAATACTGCAATTTATATTTTGCACGAACGTATCAACACGTCTGCCGACAAGATAGTAACTTTGTATCGATTTCCGATGCACGATTTGATTTTCCTTTAATATTTACACAAACTCGACAAGAATTCTCTAACTTTCTCATAAAATAGAGGATTATTTAAACATCATGAACTTTTAATTGGGATTTTTGGTATTATTTATATAACGTTGCTTTCCTTCCAGTAACGTGTCGGAACGATCGTTCAGTTGGTATTCCGTAAAAATTAATAATACTGGAACAGAGTTTGAAACGCACGGTGAGGAAATGTGTAACGCGGAAATCGCCGGCCGAAACTTGGTGTGCCGTGGAAATGCTGAAAATTTATGCTCTCTTTGTATACAGCGGCGAATTACGTAAACTACCGGTAGTTTACAAAGTATGCCCGTGTTTGGCAATAAAACGAACAGATGCGAATCGGCCGGCTCGAAAGTAGCTGATAATTGCTTCGCGATTAGAATCTTGTTTTTGAAACACCTCGAAAGTAGTTCGCGTTTCACTTTTGCGAAAAGGCATGGGGGACAATTGTGCGTTTTCACAATTTCCACGCACAACCGATCCAATAATGAAATAACAACAAATTTAGAGAAGGTTAATCGCTAGACGATTAGAGTTTTCAATTTAAAAAAGAGAAAACACGAATCTTGAATGACTCTGTCTGATGCGCAATAAGTAAAACTCGAATTCGGTTTAACCGTACGTTAATGTCTGATTAATCAGTTCTGACTCTCGCTGAGCAACAACTTTCTAATGAGGAATCACTTTATTCGATTAACATTAATAGGACACGTAAATTTGCGCAACTTTCAAATTACGAATTTAAACTGTGCGTGTTCAGTGTCTACGGACTGCAGAGATTTCTGAATTGGTATCAAGTATGAATATAAAAAGTGCATTATAGATTAACCGAATATATTCAGTGTACAAATTAATTTGTGGCTGTCGCAGATAGTAATTTCATTTTAAATCCGAATCTTTCGTTTTCGAAACTAAAGATGCATTAACTATTTATAAGATAAAGTGAACGTACAAAATGTGGTGGAAATCATTTTCTACGGTAGAATATATTTTAATCGTTTGTAGATGTTAAATTCGTGAGTTAATTCGTACGATTAAATTAAATAACTGCTTTCTATTATGTTCCTATAAAATTTTTACAAATTGCGAAAATCACAGTTAAGAAAATTTCGTTTCTCATGGAAGAGTCCAATGTCCACGTGACAGCAAATTGGTAAATACTTCGATGAAAGTCGCAGAGATTGATCGCACGCGAAATGTGGATTAATATTTCGACACAGGGAAAGATATTTCCGGTTCTCCGCGACACTCTGCGTTACGCAACCACTCTTTTTACGCATTCGCCGGTTGTCGGCTTGTGCCATCCCACAATCGGAGTAGTCTCTCCCGCCGGTTTCGCGAGAGTGAAATGTTGAAGTGAAAGGGTATGTCTTTCCGTGCGTGCTGTTACCTCATAAGTTGTGCTCCTCGTAACGCTACCTCGAACCGAAACTCTACTCTTACAAAGACGTATACCTACAAGTTCACGACCAAATTTTGCCTTTTATCCATCCTTGTTTCCCCAATTAACACGTCCATACAATTCCCTTCAGCCTCCAGCATTAGATTTTACTGGGAAAAATTAGAGAAAGTTCAGGTAACACTTAACGCTAAATTACCCAGTTAAAGCGACCACAGGACTGCGGTTTTTTGCGTTCATGACAAAAATTAGTAGCTGCAATTTAAAATAGTGAAAACATAAGAATTAAAATCAGTTCTCAATTCATTCAATTTGTTACTGTATCAAATAGAAAAATTACATTTGAAATCTCCCATATTAAAAAATTCCCTGAGATCGTTCATTAATTGTCTACGCAATGAAAATTCTTCCTCCGCCGATTTTCGAAATATTGAAAAATATACGAGCACGTGGAAATATTTCGAATTTGGAAACATTTTTCTAGAACCTTTTCTGCACATTTCACAAAGTTCAGCTTACGTGGGCTTCTATGTAAGGCAAACGGTAGACGTAAGGCGTGGGTCGCCAGTGACCCAGCGTTCGCCGGTCAGGGGCGATAGGAGGCCCGGCAGCAACGAGACACGAGCAAGACCCGTGAAACATTGGTTTCGGATAGAAACCGGGGGCGAAAAGTTAGTCGCGTGAAACTGATTCGAAGTTCCTCGAACGTAGGTCTACATAAAACAAGAGCGTAGTTCACCGGCGTGTGACGCCACATCGGTTTTCCGTTTTCCCCCGCGATGCGAAAAAAGTATTACGTGCGAAAGCGTTGCCGACGCGTCACATGCCGCGCAATTCCTGCGGAGCTTCCGCGTGACTGTCGTCGTTTATGCATCGACTAGTTGAACGAGATTTCCGTGTATCCCTATTATTACCCTGGAAACTGTGTGCACACTTGCGTTCAGGCGTCCATCGATTCGAAACTTACGCGCCGACTTTAAGTTCGCGGACAAACGCTCCGCCGTGTATCGATATCGCGTTTCGCGCCCAGCAAATCAATATCACGCTCCCGTTTATTATAGAACGGCATACTCGATCTCTCGCGTGAACAGCGCACCAGTTAAAACTTCGAAATTCAAACGACCCCCAAAATATTCTTTTTCATTCGCGATCGATGTTGCAGCAAGTTCGCTTAATTGGCGGCTCGAGGGAAGTTTCGAGAACGTGTTCGATATTGCATATGTAGTCCTCGAAAACGGAATTGCATATTCTGTGTTTCGCTGGTCCTGGAGAAAAAACGTGCAAGCCCTAAAATAAAATTTCCTCTTTCGTTTGTCCTGGGTGTGTAATTTTTTAATTGGACACCATTCATTTAGTAGACTTTCTAAGAACTATTCTCTCTCGTTATTTTAACACGTCGACTGCCATGTCACCCAGATGTGGGTGACGGAATTATTTGTTTGATTGGGATCTGTAAAATGCAAGAAAGTTGGAATACATACTACTCAATAACACACATATAATTATTTTCAATTTTTATTTCATTAAATAACTTCCTTCGGTTTCATGGAATTTTTTAGGGTTCTGGTTTGGCACTCAGTGTTAAAGCATACATTCATAGCATTTAGTATTTTTTAAAAAAGTCATAGAGTGTCGGTGAAGTTCGTCTTCAGCATCGCATGCAGTACGCATGTTAAAAAAAGTAACACACATATTTTGACGATAGAAAGTAACAAGATAGAGCACATACTTTCAATATAAGAAAGCCACGAGAAGCTGCTTTACAAATTTCGGAGTCGAAAGATTAAATCAGAAGTTTTTTAAAAAATTATTGTAAATAGTTGATTGCGAGGGCGTCGTTGATAACGGTAATCGATACACATCAATTCCACGCTGTGCATCAGCGTGAAAAAACGACACGACTTATAGGGGGGGAATATTCTATGTTGAAACAAACTCGAATGAATAATCAATGAATATGAATGGCAAAAGTACGCGGTGACAACATTTCCATATCTCGTAAAAAGCTATGCGGAGAAGTTTCGGGGCTACGAACCGTCGGGAAAGCTTTCAGTATGATACATCGTTGCAGAAGTAGTTCGAGATATACGTAAGAACCGCGCGGTCGCCGAAGTACTGAAATAGATTGCGCATAAAACGAAGAATGTAAACAGAAGATGCGCGGGATGGTTCGTTTTTGTTGTTCTCGTCCGGCGCGATTAGAAAATTCTCGTGCCTCGCGGATTTCCGATATTTTCGAGCGGTGCTCGTTGATAAGATGACAAACGTGACTCTAATCATCACACGTGCGCCGAACACCAGCGCAACAAGAATTACCATTCACTCGATATCCGCATTAATCACCACAAGTGATCTTTACGAGCGATTTGCTAACGCCTTAAACAACCAATAAATCTTGGGTGAGTTACCCGCGCGAGTTTATCGATCGTTTAATTACTTTTTCCGCGTCAGAGGAAAAAACCGTACGGCCGCTCATAGTTTATTAGGTTCTTATGAAATCGGGAAACTTGTTAACATTGTCATAGTTTTTGTTCTGGAACGTTTGCGCATGTTACTACCGCCTGTGTTAACATTATCTCGTGTGTACTGATCTGATCCGCTGGGATGCAACTTTTGCATAATGCACGAAAGTGTTACGGGACTGCAATTTAGAAATAACGTGGCATTATATAGCACATAAAAAAGAAATTTTATCTTCACTTCCATGTACAATTGATTACTGACCAGCAGAGCAACGGAGGAACAACAGATTCAATGAATACTAATTAGTAGTTGTGCTTAAAATAGAATCACAACCTTGACGGCCGAGTTCACTTTTCCTTGAGCTGCCATTTTCGCCAATCATGCTTAAACTCAAAAATAATATAAATATCTCCAAAAGCTTCGCTAACGCGGTGAGGAGCATACCTGTGAATTAATATTTAACACTTTGACTGCCAAGCTAGAAACCTCAAAAATTCCATCAAATTAATGTGTTATTTAATGAAATAAAAATTGAAAAAAATGATATGTATGATATTGAGTGGTCCTCCAACTTTCTGGCATTTTACAGATCCTTAAAAAATTTGATACAACTAATATATTAGCGTAAAAATTCATTTTAAAATTTGGACAAATAATTCCGTCCCCCACATATGGGTGACATGGCAATCAACGTGTTAAAAATACTTTGAGATGAGAGATTAAGAGAAAGAGTCGAGAATATTTATAAATGTTTTTTACGCGGAGGCGTGTGCGACACTTTTGGGATCAGGGTGTCCAGCCAAGAGATAGATCGACAAATTAAATTCTATTTTTGCGACACGTTACGATTGTCGAAGACGAAATAATACGAAGCGCGGATAAAACCCTGACAGACGTTCGAGATCTTGCGAAATCCGGCTGATTACGGCTCCGCGGAAGAAAAGGTAGACCGAGCAATTACGGTGCGACGGTGTTAGAGATTTCGTGCGTGTCCGTGGCACCTAATGCCTTTTCTTCTTTCTCTTTCTCTTCCGTTTCGATTCGCTTGTTTTCGTTTTTTTGTTCCGAGCAAATTTCTACGAGCGTTTACACGGTTCCCCGAGACGGTTTGTCTTGACTTTCATTTCTTGCCGTTCACGTAATCGTGGAATTCGACGAGCGAGCAGCCCGAGAGTGTGCCGGCTCCGTTCAAAAGTGAAAGTATTCCCGGTCGGATTAAGAAGTTTCTTCAGGCGGTCGCTCGTCCCCTGCATGTAATTTCACCGCTTCGCGCGGAATCTGGCCGGATGCACGCCGTAGGAGCGTAATTTTATGGGTAACGGGAACGGGGTTAAGGACAGGCACGTAAAAACTCGAGGCCCGAGAGAGTGGATCGATTAATTGCGAACCGGTCCTTTTTAATCGGGCGACGACGACGACGACGGCGACGACAACCGACCGAAACGCAACGCGTGCAAACGCGCGTCGCGTCAAGCACAAAGAGAGTAAAGGGCGAGCACGAGCTGCGTGACCGTTCACGTACCGAAATACAGTTACGATGTCGCGTTAGCTTGCCCTAAATTATCCGTCGGGTTAGGGTTGCCGTCCCGTGAAATCACTCATCTAGGACGGAGCTTCGAATTCTCGGACGTCTTCGTCAGAAATTTCAACCCTCACCGGCAGACAGATCCATTCAAATCCTTCGGCAATTTTGTTCAAGTATTTCGTGTCAATTTTGTTTTACATGCAGCAAGGTGCCCTTTAACTAATTCGTCACACGAAATGTTCTAATACATTGCACACGTGCGTAAATGTGTATAAAAATTGCAAAACCGAGGAACAAGGGAAGTGATGTATAGACTATAAAGACTACTACGAATTTGCCCTTTAACTAATTCGTCACACGAAATGTTCTAATACATTTCACACGTGCTTAAATGTGTATAAAAATTGCAAAACCGAGGAACAAGGGAAGTGATGTATAGACTATAAAGACTACTACGAATTTTATGTACTTATGACAAAAAAATAAGTACTAGAAACGGTAGAAATATATTATAAACAACTTATTGAAATTATTAAGGGAAGAAATAAATTTCTATTTCGTTCCAGTAGCTGATAGATCATGTGAAAATGATTATTTTTCATAAAGATGCACCTGTGAGAACCACGCTGATACTCGTATTGATAATTTGTAGTTGGCTGTGATAGCAACTTGTTTCCACCGGTCGTTGGTGATCAGGAAACAGGGATTTCGCTGTGAGTGTACAATGCGACCATTTTGGAGAGTTTCTCTTCCCAGAAAATGATGTCTGTAGAACAAACGAACGTTGCCGTTCAATCGAAGCTGGACAAACAGTTAAAGTCGAGTTGCGTGACCATTAATTTTCTAGAAAGTCCCCGAGAGGTGTAAAGAAACATTCGGAAGGGAACCCGTGAGTTACGCAAGGACCCGAGAGAGAGAGAGAAATATCGCAGGTACTTTTTTCCAGTAGTTCTTCCCTGGTTCTCGAAGACGTTCCTTTCGATAACGGGGGAAAAGAAAGGAGCATAAATGAAAAGATTCCGGGCGCACGCTCTCCGGGGTTTGCGCTGTGCGGAGAAACAAGAGAAGAAGAAGAAGAGAGAGAGAGAGAGAGAGAGAGAGAGAGAGAGAGAGAGATGCCCCTTTTGTGTCAATGTCTTAATGGCGCGATTCTGAAAAGAAGGGATAAGGAGGAAGTAGACGAGATTGAAGTACTTCCGGTGCCGCTCGGTTTCAACCGCTTTATAAATATTTTGGCGGGTTTAAAAGAATTCTTTTCTCTTTTCATGGCGACGGTCTGCGGGCATCCGCCGCCATGTTGAAACGCTCGTCGACGGGGTTATTACACTTTCGAGCTTCGAAAACTGGCCTGACCGTGAACGCTTTCGTAGTAAAACGCAAGACCCAGCGAAATATAACAGCCTAACCCTTTGAAGAATTTTGTGAAATACTTATATCTCATATAAAACGAAAAATGAACAGGTCCCTTTCTACGTTATTAAATTAGACGCTTGAAACTTCTGCTTTAAATTGTTGCTGGCATTTAAAGGCTGCTCGATTAAAAGCACTTTATGTTGTAGATTTAATGAACCAAGTAATTACATGCTACTCGATTAAAGCGAATTTTATGTCATAAATTTAATGAACTAATTGTATGCTGCTCAATTAAAAGTATTTACGTTGTCAATTTAACGAACTAATTATCACATTTTCCGAGCACAACGCACCGTGCGATTTCTTGTCAACGTAACGCCTCCAATCGTTCTCATCGGTCGATCGAACACTCAACCATTGATCTTCGCGCGGCTTTGTCAACCTACGTGTCCGAATTCATGACCTTGACACGCTTTCCCCTCATCACCTTTCTTCGCTACGTTCTCGTCGTCCAACGTGAGCTTAGCGTAGCCACGTTTTTATTTCCGCTCGAGAGCACCTGGTTCGGTGTTTCAAAATGGCAATTAATTCGAACCAATCGATTCTATCGAGTAATCGTTACGGTACATTCACGAGCAAATTTCAGCCGATTCCGATAGTTATATAAGAGATCATCGAGATTCTCGAGAAACACGTTTCACCGCAACAGCGATTACTTGTTTCAACAATTAACAAAGAACGGTTTTGGTGCTGAATTTTTTACGTGTACCATTCGAACGATACACGTTCATCGTCGATTAATGTTTCTCGTGAATTACAACAGGTTAACAAATGTGAGCAAAAGTTGTCGTACACCTCCGTACGATACACACATTAATCGATAACGGTCGCTGTTGCATGCTCGCTGCGATCATAAATAATGAAAGTAACACGATAATAATAGACGAAAAGTTTGAGCACAGAAAATTCAATTAAAAACTTTCTAATAATGTTTCGATACTCGTCGAACTTGTCTGTACACCGCGAGGACATACGAATTTTTACACCAGTATTTATTTTGTTGCTTGGCGCAATATGGAAATCCCATTGTCACGCTAGACCACGAAACCCATGAAATTCGAATTTTCTCAATTTCTTAATATTCTCCAACTGTTTCCTTATCGGATCGAGGTTTTTGCCGATCGTTAGAAAATCCGTTCGATCAGCTTTCCAGCAAATAAGCTCAATTGCTTAACGATCACTACATATAGTCGACGCGAAAGTTTCGTCGCGTGAATTCGGACTTGCGTCGATTCCCGTTGAATAACACGGCACCGAGAATGGGCTTGCAGCAAAACTGTAGCATGAGCTCACCGGGTATCTTTAGAAAACGTGCCCGCTGACAAAAACATAAGAACACACAATAAGATCCATCTGTAAGCGAGGCGAAAGGAGGATGGATCGAGAACGAAGTTTCTGATCGTTTCAAAGACTCTGGCTCTCGCTGCGTGATGTCGACAGTCAATACTGCAACCCTGTCGTTATAATTCACTAAAGTAATTATCCCACTACGGAAACATGAAACTCCAGTCGCCATTCAACGCAGACATCGATCAATGTTCGTTCGCATCTCAAAAAGAATTTAACCTGCAAATGTTTACGAACGTTTCTTTTTTCTTCTCGTGTTTTGTTACCGGAGAGTGTGCCCGTTTGTATCAAGATAAAAGATCCATTAATTCAGATTAATTTACAATATTCATGTGCCAATTTATATTATAGATAATATTCGGAACCAAGAGGCCCCAATTAAAAGTACTCGTGGAGATTTTTGTTTTCTTTCTAACAAATGATTTTTACCATTAATTAATATTTTGAAAAGGAATACACAAAGTGAAGCCAACATGTAGGCTTAATCCTCCTGGAAAGTAATATAAAAAGTTTTTTTGCTGTCACGTTTCTGTAAAAAAAGTCTTTAACACTTTGATCGCCAAACAAGAAAGCTAAAAAATTCCATGAAATCAAAGTGTTATTTAATAAAATAGAAATTGAAAAAAATTAAATGTATGATATTGTGTAGTTCTCCAACTTTCTTGCATTTTACAGATCCTAATCAAATTTGGTACAATGAATATATTAACGTAAAAACTCATTTTAAAGCCTGAACAAATAATCCGTCATCCGTATATGGGTGACATGGCAGTCAACGTGTTAAACAATGAGGAGACGCTGAATCGAACATGGAATTTTCACTTTGACCTGTTTCTGAATTTTGCCCCTTCCAAAATTCCCCATAGATTAGTTCTTGAAAATTTGCATTCGGGTAACATCCGCCGTCTAGTAATTAGCGTTTCGAGTATCGCGGGGTATTGTTATTGGGAACCGTTGATAGTGTTTATCGAACAATAGGAGCGTGATCGCGACTAACACGGGGTAGGCAACAGAACACGAATGAATCATTGATACAGCTAGCCTATATCTGCTGGATGCATACGGTGCAGGTTCATTCCCATACTTGCGTCACTTGCGCTAGCTTGCGTCATTCGCGTCGTTCTGTAGGTTTGCAATTGTATTATTGAACCCGTAGCGACGCGATACTTTTGCAGAAAAGTCGTACGTCATGGGTTCGAATCGGTGCGATGATAGGTTTCGTCACCGATCGTAAACCACCGCAAACTGTAGTATGCTCAACTATATTCTACAGTCTCCTTACAAAAGCCTACTTTTGTGTAAAATAACTTTTTCGGACACCCTGTATACAGGGGAAATTTCAGCAAATGAAAATCACAATTTTCGCAACTTTCAGTGCCTGTCGCCCATTTTTGCGTCAATCTATTTCGATAAAATTGTTAGCACGTGTATTTTATTCAAGGCACGGAGAAAAAGTTGCAAAAAGTGGCCCTTAGGTACTGTTTTATCGAGCAATTTTCTGAAAAATTGTGTTCAACGTCAGCTAGCAAAATAATCCTTATGAAAAAAGTCAGGTCAATTGGGATAAAGTTATTATTTTTCGTATAGTGACTGTATATGGCGAAAACGATTTCGCGCAGACACGAATAGCTCTGGTCAGCCTTTCGCGTTTGACAATTGATGGTCGTCCAGTTTTTTACTGTTTTTCAGTCCCGTTTCGATAGCTTATCAGCCAAGCGAGCCTGATCCTTGAACACGGAAAATTGACACGCACGGTAACCTTATCTGTTTGCTAACGATAACTGGCGATCTCTCTTAACGTCGTTAAATGGAAAATTACTATCCGAATATTGTTAACGAACGTTCGACGATTCCGCGCGGAATTTGATTCGTTCGGTTACTTGGAAATTTCGATCGATCAGCGGAGGTACACGAATAGCAATCGTTTCAGATAAGAATACGTGTTAGAGAATCCTTGTGGAAAGTTTTGGTAACTCGCCATCTGTGTTTGTCCGTGGCGTTTTGTTACGCAAGAACGCGACTCATAAGTCAAATTTGAAGTTTGTTCGGAAAGGCGTTCGATTTATTTCAACGTCCAAATATTTTCATTGCAAACGAATTGCGAGCAAGAACGTCGGATTTTCTGCCTTTGTTGCGCACACGGATAGGTTTACTGTGAATCCTAGATCGTAAAAATTGTAACTCGAGTTTACGCGTGTTTTTGCAGATTATTTTTCCGCGCAAGTGCAACAGCTTTCTAATAAGTCATCGCTTTCGGAATTGATAAAGCGGTCACGGACGCCAAGAACTTGCGAGCCAATATTCCGCACCTGATGGAATATTTAGCAAACGTATTTCTCTTCAATTCCTGCTCCTGGAATTTATGAAATTTGATACTTGCCATAAACATTCGCTGCCTACGGGAGAAACATAACGTGCGAGCCGAGCGCCGAGAATTGTAGCAACGGCATGCGCACTGGGAAACAAGTGTTCACGAAGAATAATAGTTACTTACTGAGCAAAGAATTCTCCCAGCTGCTATAGTATTCATAGCTTCTATCGAGTTTAAGATCTCGTTCATGCACGGGAAACTGGATTTTATTCGACATCGAACTCAGAAGCTCTTTCTCTTCGACATCTTCGAAGTAATGACCTCCCTGGAATAAACTGAAAATTAAAAAAAAAAAGAAAAATTAAAATTGCATTTTAATCTCCTTTCCATGCAAACTACTCCAAAGTATCGATCTGCATTAAAAAAGTAATGCTATTAACCCTTAAACTGTACAGGGGAGGTCTTTACAGTTTAAAAGTTCGCGTAATTTGCTTCCTACTATTACCAATAGAAAAAAATGTCAACAAACTATTCGCCAAAATCTTTATTTGATTTTTTAGAAAACTATTAAAAACAGACACGAAAGATCCAGCTGTACAGTTATAGAGTAGGTATCGCGAAAACGCTTCTATAGTCTAAGTGTCAGTAAACGGAGTGTTTGCTGACATTTTTTGGACGCGTTATTACATGTATTGATTGTGGTCCTCTTTGGCCTAAACAAGCATGTATTAATTACGAACACAACCGCACGCATTACGGGCTCTGAGTCAACAGATAATTTCGTAGTTGCGCAATGCAAATACACTCGTGTAACGCGTAAGTAAACAACGCGCACGATTGTAACCCAGAATATAATCGTTAGCAGCTAGCAAGCTGGCGTTAAACAAATAGAGGAATAATAAATTCACTGTAATTCCCTGTAATTGGTCGATTCGATTGAAAGTTACCGAGAAAATTGATCGGCGACTCGATCGAATCCGGTTAGATCACAGAGCGGAAGATGTCATCAGAGAATTTCCCAGCCAGTAACTATCGCTCGTACACGGTGTTGGCATTTAGTTTGTAATCTCGATACTGTTTTCATGACGTTTTGCATTCCAGCGTGTCGCATCGCGCCCGGTTTCCTCGCCTGTAAATAACCACATACATGGCGCAAATCGAACCGATGATTATTATCCCGACGTGCACCGGATATACCAGTTCAGTTTACTGAACTGTTAATAGAGAACTGTCGACTATAATACACGGCCTGCGATATGTTGATAACTAGGATGTCTTGGTTGCATCGATTGCTACGGCCGTCAATAGAGAAACAGAGACGGGGACAGAAACCGAGAGAGAGAAGGGGTGGGGGCTCAAAAGGTGAACACTATAACGACCGTCGTAATTCAACAGAAATAAACTCTATTTCACAGCAGCTGATCGATCACGCGATCTTTGTTCAATTGTCCTCTTACACCGGCACTTCGTTTAACCGCATCGTTTTTCTAACTTCGAAATAATGGCACGAGGATCGTTTTCAGAAAATTCTTCCGAATAAAAATGTCCATAAAAACTCGATGCATTTTCTGAAGCCACAATCATCGGATGTATTTACATTAGACCGCTGTTACCTTTTTCTCAGGTTTACTTTATCGTTTAACCACCTCATGGCACTAAATTACCTTGTTAAATTATTTTATTAGTTTCACTTGTTTTGGGTTACTATTTTTACGTCAGCTTTTACTTTTCCTCGTTGCTCGCCTTCAATCTACATCTCATAAAATGATTGAATGCAAAGTACGTGATTTTACACGAAGATTATTATTTGTTAACGCTGCAAGAATTTCAAAAAATTCTATGAACGTGATTTTACGAACCACCGCAGAATTAACAGTCGAACCTGCTAAAACACAGGGGGGTGTACACAGTCATCTCCGACGTGGAAATAAATAACTGGGTTATATCGCATCAACAAATTGAATCGATATAAGACAACGGCGAAGCAAGCAAGCATTATCCGCTCGATAGTTATATTTGTCCTGGGCGAGTCAATGATTTACAAAGTAAATATTGTCGGGTGTTTGCCGTCGGTAGGAGGATTTTTGTCCTTCTTTGCGAAACAATTTAATTCGACGAACAATCGGCCCGCTTAAGAACAACGCAATATTTTATTCCAACGGCATCGCCATTAACTCGATTAAAAGCGTCATGAATTCGCTCGCCACCGCTGAACGATCGATTTAAGGGACACGACTAAAATAACATTCGCGCAACGAGGTGCACAATAAAAAAACGACACTCGTTACTTCATTCTTCACCGACCAATTTCACTTTCGAACTGGGTAATACTTTAAATGTTTCATCTGATTTGACAGTTTTTCATGCAATTTAAATTTTAGCATAATTCTTATGTCATATGTGCTACTCACAGCGAATGATATCAAATTAAGCACGGTTAATATTAGTAGACATTGTTATGTGATGCAGATTCTTCCAATGGTAGGCAGAGATTCTGCGTGTATTTCTGTTTTCTTGAATAATTCGACACCTCGTAGTACGTAACAACTTAGTTTATTAAAAATAACTAGTATATACAAACTGTTGTAAAGACTGGTATACGACTCTGTGAGAAGATAGTTTCTTTCTTTCCGTTGCTTAGCAGTATGCTCATCAATAACTCTTCTCACTAATTTGTTATCGTAGAGAAGAGAATCATCTCCGAGTTCTAGCCTCGAAGTAGGTTTCATCTCCTCGAGAAAGTCAACTACAACTTTACAGCCTGGTATTGTTATAGATTGACCGACCACATCGGTGCAAAATATCCACGCATTTTGGGGTATAACAGTTAAGTCCACTGTTGTTCCTCCGTGCACCGCAAGCATCATTCCCGTATGCAGTTTATAATGTCTACTATACTTGACGTAAAAAATAGAACACGCCCACTGGTTAACCCCATCTTGTTGTGGACAATGTCTCTTTCCTGTTCGTCCTTGCAAATGTAACCATATTCCTTCCATTTCTTGTAAAATCCTACATCACCTGCCGGTGATCCAGTTCTGCTCAGCTCAGTTGACCTTGAGGTATAGCTAACGAGCTCTGCACTCAAACAGTTAGAGAGGTACAGGTACAGGAGGTCCCAACCTGATGGCCCAAAAGTCTACAATTGATTCTTAAGTACCACGCGGCCTCATGGTCAATGTCGAAAATAAGCAGGTCTCCTAGAGACCCTTGTAAATATGTCAATGAATGTCTTAACAGACATCGATAATAATAAATATATCAATCGAATGAAATCAATGGTAGTTAACACTGGAATTACCGCACGAGTTAAAATGACTTGCTCCTAATTTTTTCTTTTAGAAATATTGAAATTAGAAATATGTTTCCATGAGAAAATTTTTCAATAAACTTCTCTATCGAAGTAGACGTTTAAACAGACCTGGTACGAAATCTAAACAAATGCAATTTTGTTGTTATTAGAAGGCAATATATGCCAGTTGCATTTGTGCATGGGTGTTCTAGTGTTAAAGGAAGAACATAGTCGTTTGAAGGAGCATAGTGATGATAAAGTGATTCTGATTCCGCGTGATTTGACTTGGAATTCAGTTTTTTTCACGGGCATGTAGGTTTCGCTATCGCGTCGGTCACATTTTACGGTAAATTACGGGCACGTGTGATCGATACAAGATATATACTTTATCTTCCCTCGATTTCGACAGAACGTCAATTTTTATGTACTCGGCCGACCTCTGGAGGACCAACGCGCATTGGTGAAAATGTCGAGTCTCTGGCTGCAGACATATGGTTATCTGAGCGTGTTATCGATGATAAGAGCAATCGATACACACAGCTCTCGCTGCATTTATTTTGGCCGGGTTCATTTGTTCGAGATCGCTGCTCCTCTGTTGATATATTCCTAGCATCGGCGCGCATCGTTAGTTCGAATGCGTTTCGCGGAAAACTTCGATTCAAATCCCAAGAAGCGGAACCGTCGTTTACCTCCGGAACTGAAAATTGCTCCGTTCAGCTTCATTTCCTGGGATGATTATTTTAAATTCTGCGTAATTCCTGAGCTCCTGTGAGCTCCATTCTACGCAGCTGAGGAACGATTGGTACTATTTCTTAAGATTTTACAGTCATTTTTACTCGGATATTTATAACACAAAAATTTAAAACATCTTCTATTGAATTTATATCGTTTCATTCGACTTTCGGAATCTGCGTTTAAATTCGTTGATCGCAATTCTCGTCGCTGTGAACGAATAATGTTCTCAAGCGTTAGTTCACAATCTATATTTGTTACATGCGTGTATAATCGATAATACAGTTGTATTCGCAGAAATTATTGAAACTTGTAATTACCTGTTGATTTCAAACTTTCCGACCGATGCTTCATTGTGGTAATCAAGATAATAGTACTTAAAAAGAGAGAGAATAATTTGTTGTTACGGTACACGTGATCATTAAAACCATAAACGAGAAGAAACAGAATGAGAAGAACAATGCTTATGCCTATAATTTGACGTACGCGGTAATGAGCATAATGACGGTGTGAATAAGCGAGATCGAGGGCGTGTTAATAGTGTTGTTATTAAATCTAATCCTAATGAATATCCATTACAAACAAAATTTTAGTGCTGTTATTTCCCTCGTTACACCATGTTGCCAGCCCGCGGATGTGCACTTATTACTCGTGCAAATTTCTGTAATAGCAGGAATCGTTGAAAAGACTATACTTCCCAAATTGTTCGACGAAGTTTCGTCGGTTCTTATCCACTCTAACTCAAAGAATAACGTCATTCGCAATAAAAAATTATTTTTCCCCACCAACGCTCGCTGTATCAGTATTTCCTCAGCGTGTCCTTGAGATAACCGCACCGATTCTGATTTTGATGAAAATTAACACTAAACCTACCGACACTTCTTGTATAACTGTTCTTACCGTGCGTGGTCAAAATGACCGGTCCTTAAAAAAAAAAGTTATTGTTTGTTGAATTAAACCTAGATAATAGTCAATTTGTTGCTGAATGAATTAGTAGGCGAAAAACTTCCATAAAATGACGATACAAATTTATCTTCATATAATTTCAATTATACAAAAAAAGTCTGCGATGCTTTCTCCTCGATTTACAAAATTGCAGTGTTTCGTCCACCTTTGCGGATGCATTTGTCATGAAACAATATTATGAACCAAGGACGTACAGCACGTGCGTAACTTGATAGCGGCCCATTTATTTTCAGTTGGTCATGCCACATTGAGAATACCCTTTCTTTTATACTGATTATTTGGGTTTAGAAGAGGAAACACATACAAACTCATAATTAGGGCTGTTCGCTATTCGAAAATGAAATTTTAAAGGAAAATTTCCTGCGATCGCCGTCCGCGCACGTCGAGGACATGCTATGCGAATTCGGGTAGCGTTATCACCGGAAGTGGCCTCCGTCGTGTCGAAGTCCTTGCTTCGTTATTATCAATTAGGTCGCGCACGGAGCTAGAATGTGTATCGTTTACCACGACACGTTTTCCTTTCCCCGCGATAGTAGTTTGAAGTATAAGACAATATTTAGATAACAACACCACGATTATTTCGATTGTTACCGTCGAGTTCTGTTTGATACACTCGAACATAAACTCGTTTTAAATCAATTTTAGTGTACGGTTGCAGAGAAGGTTTCTGCAATTTTATGGACATTCGTTTTCTGTTCGTATTTTTTGGCAAATGAGAAACGTCGCGATTTCTTTGTAAATCTGTTTAACGCTAATACAGGTGCGGGTTTTCATAAAATGTTTGAAGGTTTTTCTAAATTTAACACTAGAACTACCGAACCAGTCAAAATGACTGGTTCCTAATTTTTTCTTCCACAATTACTGAAATTATAAAAATGTTTTCATCAGAATTTTTTGAACGAACCTTTTCATTGAAGCACATGTTCGAATAAAAATGGTATTACGTTTGAATAGATGTAGTCTTGTCATTATTACAAAGTCAAATATTCATCAGTTGTATTTATTACTCGGTAGTTCTAGTGTTAAACTCGTGGTTTGCAGATCATTACTATGGACTGAACGTGCTGCTCTTCGCGTTTCAGCAGTGCCGGCACGGAGAAAAAGTTTATTCAACCGGAGTTCTCTAACTCGTTTTTCGTCAAGGAAAGCAACTTCGAGATGTCGGACGCGGATCAGCTATCGTTAAAGCGCGAAATGAGACGAGATATCGTTGCTAGTGCCGTGTATGGACATCGCGAATCAGCAGTACGGTGGAATTCGACGATTCCGTCGCAGTGACGTCATTTACTTCTTTGAAATCATCGTTAGGTCCGTACCAGATGGAAGAGATGAGATGTGCACCGTGGACTCGTCGCTCCAAGTTATTTTCTAAACATTCGACGACGTTTCGCTCCCTTTTAGCTTTCTAATTGGTTTTTTAGCGCACTTCGCATAAACTATTCACTTTAAAATATCTCTCAAAAACTTGCAGCATCATTTTCTATTCAAATTTTTAATTTATTATTGCAATATATTAGTATTTGGGCTGATACATTTTCTTTATTTTAACACGTTGACCGCCATGTCACCCAGATGTGAGTGACGGAATTATTTGTCCAGGTTTTAAAATGAATTTTTACGTTAATATATTCATTGTACCAAATTTGATTGGGATCTGTAAAATACAAGAAAGTTGAAAGACTACTCAATATCACACATATAATTATTTTCAATTTTTATTTCATTAAATAACTTACTTTGGTTTCATGGAATTTTTTAGGGTTCTGGTTTGGCACTCAAAATGTTACAGTTTATATGCTCTGATCCCTTAATAAATAGCAAAATCTTAAGGAAAACTATTATCTGAAGAGGGTGGGTGATTTGTATATTGAAAAATTCTCAGTCACGGACCACAGTTACAAGAAGTAGAGGTAGAAAGTGGAAAATAATGTAAAAATATTCTTAGGTTCTTCTAATGTCTCGTCAGTTCTATATTCGACCATATTGTGCCAAAAACGGATAAAGTTCATCAGTCTAATAAATTACGCTCGCGGGACACGTGATACACGTTCGTTGATCCGTTTCATTCAGAATCGTCCGATTCGCCGATTTTATCGGCTCGAAAATAAATTTGTACGTTGGCTCGTTCCCGTGGTTGCCTGTGAAATTGCATCTAATATATCACGCGCTATCATCGACGTTCGCGTATACTACACGTGGCATCGGTCTGCCACCAGCAATCAGACTAGAGATAAAAAGTACAACGGTTGTCGCAAGTTATGTGGCTAAAGGACATCCACTCCCGATAGAGATAAAGCCCAAAGGCACTCGCGAATAATGAACGACCGTTTGTTCCATTGCTGCGCGAACAACCGGCGTTTTTGTTCGGGGCGCAATTAAGATCGACAATTAATCTTGCACTTATCTTCAACGTGGAACTTGCTTTCTTGCGTATCTGTTAGGTGGGGGCGGCACAATTCATCCGACGTTTCCTCATTCTGCATGAAAGCCCGGCGAAACTGCGAACTTGGCGGATAATTAATGCTCCACTGATTATTGTATGGAAATGCGAGGAGAATCATTTGTACGCGCGCAACGTCGCCTCGTTCCTTCGCTAACGAAAAAGACACATTCGTTTAACGCTCGACGAGCCTCTTCGAACGTTCACTAATTTTCCTCGCGGATTTTAAACTACTTTGACGTTCGTAATTTGCTGTAGAAGAAAAAGGAAACTTATTTAGTTCAAAGGAAATTAACCCCTTGCCCTACAATATCGAGTCAGACTCGTGATGAAGATTCTGAACAGCGTCTGATAAACATGTTTCTTATTAATTTCCCTTAAACCGAAATAAAATTCTATTTTGGCGTTGTTAATATACAGCTATCGGAGAACATATAGACATACAATATAGATACAAATTTTCTCCTTTTTTTTTAGGAAATTATAAATTACAAAAAAGTTCTAATCACTGAAACCGTGAAATAAATCGTGGTACAAGGGGTTAAGACTATACATATTTAGTAGATTCGGCTTAACTTTGCTTGAGGAAACCAAAAGTTTTGAACTTTTTTTCATGGAATCCTGTCGATTTTGACGGGAAAATCCCGAAAATCCAAGTATTAATCCTAGGAGATCGCTAATTGAAAAGTTCCGTGTAAAGACGTGCGATTTTCAGCGTTTTTTGCGCGTGTGTAGTATAAATACTTGGACGCAAATTTCCGGTGTATAGTTGCGCTCTAGTTGCGTAATATTCCGGTGAATTGAGTTGCTATAGAGAAACGGCATAAGTCAATATTTTCTTGCGCCACGACAGTACCTAACCATACAGTAGTGTGTATTGTTTGCCGGTGCAGCGTTCCTCTTAGGTGTTCGGTTTATCTTAGCGTGTTCGTCGGTTGATCTAACCTTTCGGTGAACGTCGGGTACAGGGTCAAAAACCGGCGCGGCGTTTACTTTCCCACGGGGTCCCGATATGCTACTCTTTGCGGGATAAACAACAGGTTCAACGTTGCCGGGGCCCCCTGGTTTATAGGTAGTTAACGATCTAGCGAATTGCTCTTAAAATCAGTCAAGTTAGGGTATAAACAAGGCAATTTTCAGAAATTGGTGAACTGGAACGCTGCCAATTTCGCAGTCTAACGTCGAAGCATCTGGTGCGGTCGGGACATTCCGAGCGTTTCCCCCTCCCCTTCAGTCTCTGTTGAAACTTGACGGAGTTGCTTTGATTTACAATTACCGTTTGCGGGGCTAATTCTTGCTTTTCGCGGTTTAGCCCGGTCCCGTCGAACCTCGGGCCTTTCCATTGAACTCCGACACCGAAACGGAATCCCCAATCCCGCGGATTACATCTGGAAACTTTGATGCATTCCCGGGTATCGATCCCTCGAATCCTGCTCCGAGATCCTGTGCGACGCGCGCGACATATTTATTATGCATTCTGCCTCCGTCACCTCCATTATTCTAGTATTTTTTAATCGCGTCTGCGAACGTTTTGATCGTGACAAATAAATTTCCCCACGCCGTGTTCTTTTCAAAAGAAACTTAATGCGATGGTAATGGAAAGAAAAATGTAATTTCAAGAAGCGCATCCGTATGCAAAATTCTCTGCTGCGGAAAAAATAGAACGGAAAGGGCCTAGCCGGATAAGATAGTCAAAAATGCCCTTGAACCGAATTTTATCGACGAAGTGCCATTCGATAGAGCACCAAAAAAAAACATTCTGTGCAAAATTTCAACCCTGTATCTCGATCGGGAGGGTAGTTATGGGGAAAAATCGAAAAATCAGTTTTTGGCCTATTTTCCCTAGTTAATGACGTTTAGAAATTCTGAGAAAAATCTGACACATGTCAAGAACCCTAATACATATTTTGCAATTGGTTTCAGATTTTTAAAGTGAAAATCCTGCTTGTAAAAAATCAAAAACCTCAAAAAAATCGAAAAAATGCAGATTTCACATGGAAGTTCTAGAGTGACAACATTTATATTTTTACAGTAGGGGTATATTGTCATAAGTATTGTTCATGAATTTTTTCAGATTTTTTGGTTTGGTGCGCCGTTGTTAAAAAAAATAAAAACTGATTTTTTCGACGTTTTTTCCGCGAAGAACTAAGCTAACCTTAAAATTATTACGTTCTATTTATTCTGTAAGTCTATCAGGCACTGATAAACATTGAACATTTAAAAAAATAATTAAACAATGAAATTGGCTTGATTAGTATTTTTACTATGTCAGCGTATTACATCTAAAAGTATTAAACACATTCCCAACAACTAGATTGGGTCAGCGCGTTAGGCGATCGACTCTTGATCTGCTTATACTAGGTTCGATCCCGGTATACGTATACATTTTTTTTTACTCGATTAATTCTTTTTTTTTGTCTAACTATATCAATGGTATGTTTGTAGATTTCTTTTAGAAGCAGTATCAAAATATTAAAAAAATAATTTTAAGGTAAAATTCGTAAAAAAATTTTTGGAGCAATTGTTAACACATTGCGTATGGGTCATGAGATATCTCGTTTTCATGTTTTTTTCAAACTTGCAACTTAAGCAAATATTTTTGTTACGTCACCAGGGTCTCCCACTCTTAAGACTAATGATGAGCGAAATCATTGAATTTTGACATTCCGAGCATGTAGAAATGATCAGTCATTGTAGCCAGTACATCAGTAGATCTGTGCCGATCGTCGTACGTACCGTATCTTATAAAGTGTTGTTTTTGTACATTTTGGAAGTTCAAACTTCGTGTTTTCATTTGTAAGGCAACAGTTTTTTAACCGTTTCGCTACGGCAGCTCCATCGGCCGAAGTACCGTCACTGAACGGAAACTCGCTCCGGAAATATGCACGGTACGCGTGGTTTCTGTATATATGTTGTTCTAAGTTTTAAATAATAACTGTGCTGAATAAAACAATCATTGCTCTAATGTAACAAGTATATTTACATTTTCAACAGAAAATGTTCTGCCAAATACAAATTAGAAATGTACGTATCCGTTTCCTATTGCTCGCCAAGCATGCTTCTGGAGCGTTCGAAAATGTGCGGTCTTTGGGCTCGAGTTGAGCGCGGAGTCACCCATACGCAATGTGTTAAGATCATCAATTTTTAGTTACACATGTTCTTAATTCTGGTAGTATTAAATATTTTCTGCAGTAAATCTATACGTGTCTTCGAGTTTTAAATACTCCGTTATAGAGAAAACGGTTTTGTAAAAGTTTTGTAAAAACTGACGGACAAAGTGTCCGTTTTATTATTTTGTGCCTTTAGCCCGTCCGTTTACCTTTACCTTTATGTTCGCCTTTTCTTTTCGCTACTCGCTTTATGACTCTGTCGATCATCAGTACCAGGTAACGGATTACTAGGGTTAGGGAATTTTACCTTAAAATTATTTTTTTAATATTTTGATACTGCTTCTAAAAGAAATCTACAAACATACCATTGATATAGTTAGACAAAAAAAAAGAATTAATCGAGTAAAAAAAAAATGTATACGTATACCGGGATCGAACCTAGTATAAGCAGATCAAGAGTCGATCGCCTAACGCGCTGACCCAATCTAGTTGTTGGGAATGTGTTTAATACTTTTAGATGTAATACGCTGACATAGTAAAAATACTAATCAAGCCAATTTCATTGTTTAATTATTTTTTTAAATGTTCAATGTTTATCAGTGCCTGATAGACTTACAGAATAAATAGAACGTAATAATTTTAAGGTTAGCTTAGTTCTTCGCGGAAAAAACGTCGAAAAAATCAGTTTTTATTTTTTTTAACAACGGCGCACCAAACCAAAAAATCTGAAAAAATTCATGAACAATACTTATGACAATATACCCCTACTGTAAAAATATAAATGTTGTCACTCTAGAACTTCCATGTGAAATCTGCATTTTTTCGATTTTTTTGAGGTTTTTGATTTTTTACAAGCAGGATTTTCACTTTAAAAATCTGAAACCAATTGCAAAATATGTATTAGGGTTCTTGACATGTGTCAGATTTTTCTCAGAATTTCTAAACGTCATTAACTAGGGAAAATAGGCCAAAAACTGATTTTTCGATTTTTCCCCATAACTACCCTCCCGATCGAGATACAGGGTTGAAATTTTGCACAGAATGTTTTTTTTTGGTGCTCTATCGAATGGCACTTCGTCGATAAAATTCGGTTCAAGGGCATTTTTGACTATCTTATCCGGCTAGGCCCTTTCATACGGTTAACAATGTGTGATACGCGAGAACCGAATAATGAGATCAGGGTTCAGTCATGGATCATAAATGGATATTTAATTTCCAGCATTTCCTTGCAATGCATTTCACAACGTGTTTCACTGTAATTATGAATTATTACGTACCGTTAATTCGACTTTGATTTCAACAAAATAATATCGGAAAAGGAAGTAGTAGCTATATCGAACGAATGAAACGTGATAATTAATCAAAACGGATAATGGTACTGCTCAATGGTACGAGAAACTTTCTCGAGTCGGTACGTGTACGAATTGTTTGTTTTACATTTTGCATACGGGTTTTGTCGAAGCTTCGCAAAGTAATGTTTTCCGTCTACGTTAACGAAGAAATCCGATCACCCGCTTTTCCCAGAAATGATTCTAATACGCGAATTAAACAGATTCTATGTAGTTACTCTTCCGTGTGGTATTTATTCGAAATATATAAAATATATGAACATGAAAACTGCACGATAATGTGTGTCTGCAAGTGTGTCCAACATGCACGATAATTAAAGTCATTTCGAAAATAATACAACAAAATTGCATTATTTTTTCGCATTCTTCCAAGAAATTCGTTTCTTTGCAAACGCGAGGTCAGATGTCCATGCTGTGAGCATGTTAACAATGTGTCGCAGTACATTAAACGCAAATTCACATATCGTTGACGTTTCCCGCGAAAACGTGATCTTATCGTTTGGTGACCGCGTTTCTCGCACAGTTGTTCATGGTGTAATCGTAACATACTTGTTAGGAAAAACTTCACGATATAACCTTAATTTTTCTTGCCGTGAAACGTGTTCAAAATATCGAGACACTAACAGAGTAAATACAGCACTTGTAGTAATTTGTTGATAGTGTAATTTCTCAATTTTGAACATTTACGGAGATACGAAACAGATGAAATTGTCACGATCAAAACATTGTCGAAATAAATATAAATACACAAACAAGTATTTAGCTATAGAGTACAGCTATAGTATACTTTCAGAGTCAAAACCACTCTCGCAAAGATATATAAGTGCGATTCGCATCAAAAGCATAAATTGTTCGGTTTTGAATTTAAGACAAAGGCGTCGTTTGAACCGCGCGAGAGCAAATATCAAAACCGAATATCTATTTTTAACTCGAAAAAACTAGTTCCACAAAGAGGGTTTCGTGGATTTCCGCGCGCGCGTTTGTGCGTCTCGAAAAGGGAAACTTAATTACGAAAAAAAAGGCCAGCGGGTCGCAGTTTCGCGGCGCGTCATTATGCTGCGGCGGATCGTACAATCGAAACAAGGTTGGCGGTTTCGACTCGTTGGGAACGCGGGCAAAGTCACACCAGGGGCATTGCGAGAATTAGCCGGTTGAAGTGTCCGCGTTCCTTTGTTCCGGATCTCTTGGTAATACGGTTGAACTGACGAGAAACAACGGAAAACCGGAAGGGCCTGGCACAACGGCTTGCCGACGCCTATGTCGGCGGCTGGGTTTCCTTTCAATAGGCAGCCAGCTCGCGACCGGCCCGCTCGATTGTAAAACACACGTGCTCCTCTCGGTTATATATCGAGGAAACGCGCGTGTTTAAAGGCGAGCACGCGTTTCCTCGCCGAGTCGCGCAGTCCCGTGTTGATCACGAAGTAAAAGAAAAAAAAATAAAATAAAATGAAAAAGGAAATTGGAACCGCGGAAAAAGGACTACGAGCCCCGCACCTGTCTTTCTGTTTTCCTTCTGGGAACGAGGAGTTTATTTTAAATCCTGTTCCTCCTCGGGACGCCGCTAACAAGTTTTTCACGAGCGATTTAATGCGTCATGATAGGATGTTTTCTCGTAAGGAAACGCTCGAGCGATACCTCTTATCGCGACATTATCCTCGTCGTCCGTTTCGAATCGACCTGGTCCAATTTAATCTTCTCAACCAGTCGTTTTCAATGCTATAATTCGCTTCGGAAGGTGTTCAAATATCGCCGCAAAAGAATGCGGTTCATCGAACATCGAATTAAACTTTTTGCGACACCCTCTTACTCGTCGATAAATCATATATGTAATTACAAATACGAGCTCGAGAGTGATTAAACAAGCACTAAATTCTCGCTGAAGAATCGTCGATTTTTAAACTATTACTGTGCTACCACGTCGGAATGATTACGCTGGGTCAGAGTCGTCAGATTATGACTTGTTCCCCCACTCTACCTTCCCCTCCTACGACGCCGTTCCCCCTCGCTTCCGCCGCGGCCCGGTCACGTGACGCGTTTCTCTGTCGTGCATGTCACGTGACTAACTCGGTACTGGCAGAAAGAGAAAGAGAGAGAGGGGGGGGGGGGCAACTGTTCCCCCTGAATTCTGCGCTGGGGTCGACTTTAAAAGAACGCTTTTTCTTCAACGCTCGATAAAATAACGCAAAAAGAAAAAGTTGCAAAGGGGAGACTTCAATATTTAAAACCACGGTGGTTTTTATTACTCAAAAAAAATTTTCCGATAGAACCATTTAAATGGTTTTCTTTTAAAAAGAGTTCCTGATTTTTTTTATCCCTGCTGGGGTATCGTTTTGTAAAGAACTACTACAGAATTCTAAAAGTACAGGTTTCATGCTTTGAAACGAGGCTAGTATTTTTAGAACAAAATTATCTTCGTTTCCCTAATGCATAAGTATCCTGGCAGAAATCAATACAGCGAAGGCAGATGTTTTATTCTTTGAGGCGTCAATTATTTCTATTTCGAATCCGAATATATCGAGTCTCTAGCGTGACAGAGTGATCGAGGACGAGAGGCAGGCAGAGAGATCGAGATCACTGCCATCAGGATTCAATATTTGCAAATATATTGCGCGCGTGACTGGTTTCTTTCGCTCCGCCTTGCAAATTTCTACATTTATGAGGAATCCCCGGGGTGTATGGGAACATACATGCATATTATAGTAAACGCGACGGTGACATACCTTTCGTTTGATGCTGGAGCGGATCGATGCGAATCGCAATTTCGTTGGACGAGGTATCGAAAATCGGTGTTAAATTAAATCGTGATCGACATTTCCAGAACGGGTCGAAGATTCAATATTATTATTCGGATATTATTCTTCGTGGATCGTTAAATTCGCGGCGACACAGTTCTAGATTTTCCAAAGTGGTTTCTGTTCCATTTTGTTGCTAATTAATTGTTCTTTGATGTCGCACACTGACTGAAGCGTAAAGGGCAGCTGTTGAAGAAGTTAATTGGCCAACGATACGGGAACACGCCAAAACTTAGGTTGTGCATCGGGGCAGGAAGCGGAAGGCGGTGACACGGTATACGTTTACGTGTACCCGTGACATTCTGTACGCGTTAGGTTTCCCTCAAGATCGATTCACGGTTTCAAGAAAACAACGGAACGGACACGGTTTTACAACGTAAATAGAATGTCCATGTCAGTGGACGCGTTTCTGCCATTGTTTTCACTACGTTCTCCGATTTTCATTTCTATTCTTCTGTTCGACTATTCACTGTGATCTCTATTAACTTACTTAATTCGAATATAGTGGTTATGATGTAAAAAGTATTTTATTTTATATCCATCTTATTTGATTATTATATTTATTCATTTTGTAGTAAGAAATTCCTGTAGGGATTGACGAAGGAAGGAATGTCTGACGTCAGGAAAAAATTATTGTACAGATCCTTTTAACCCCTTGCCCTACAATATCGAGCCAGACTCGTGATGAAGATTCTGAACAGTGTCTAATAAATATGCACGTTATTAATTTCCTTTAAACCGAAATAAAATTCTATTTCGCGTTGTAGTTGATATATATATATAATAATAATATAATAATATATTGCTTTATTCAGCCTTACGGCCAAGAATCGGACTCGGTTTACAATAACCTATACTTACAAATAACTATCTTAACCACTCACTCTCTCTTTCTCTCTCTCTCTCTCTCTCTCTCTCTCTCTCTCTCTCTCTCTCTCCCGCTCCCCCTCCCTCTCTGTCTCCCCCTCCCTACTCTGACTACACTATTTATATTCAGCCTTTTCCTATTCTCCTCCTGATTATTGCACCTTTTCTCTATTAAATATATATATATATATATATATCCTTTGGAGAAAAGATAGACATACAATAAATATAAAATATCTTTCTTTTTCTATGAAATTTTGAACGATGAAGAATTTCTAATCATTATAATCACAAAATAAATAGTAGTGCAAGGGGTTAATGGCCGAGAGAAAATTTCTTATTATTATTGCTAGAATTAGTTGACAGGATTACAATGCAGCACAATTTAGGACATTATTTCTTCCAGAAAATTTTCATTTGGAACTTCATTGATCATACAAGTTTTCGAATGTGACTGACACTCTGTTATTCTCTTCGCCTATTTGCGCTAAATATTGACGGTGGTGCGCCATTGTCTGCGATCCATCAATCTCGCAATCTTCCATCGATTTACGCGACAGGAACACGGAAAATAAATAATACTGTGGCACCGATAATGCTTCCGGACGTTAACACGAGTGGAAATAATCGCTAATGTGTCGGACAACACGTGAATACATCTTTTACCATAAATTTAATTGCAAACGAAGCTCAATTCTGACTTTATCGTATATTTCGAAACAATGATCCCGTTCCTCGAAGTTCCGTTGGAATTTGACCGAAGCCGAACATTTGTTAACGAACTTGAATACATTTATAACGAAAACGGAGAGGGAGCCTGTTGCGTAACAGTCCGAGAAAATAAATTTTTCATATTACTCTGCTTTTCGCCGGGATACGTAACGTCACGTGGACCCTCTTACTTTGTGACCCTTTCTGACCCAATAATTCTACATAATGCCAGTTCCCACAAACGGAATGCGTAGTCGCTAAAAATGTACGTTCCTTTTTTAGCTTTTGTTCGTTTTTTCCACTCGTAGTTCAGAAATAATTTATACATGGACAACTACGACCACCGCTTCTTCAGAGACACATTTATCTTGATTATCGGGTACAATCTGAAAAACACATGCAACCTCCTCAGCATATGGTCCACGCATGCTGACGCGACAATCAATTCCGAGCTCGAGTCGTCTGCTCCGTTGAAAATGGTATTAACAACGCTCGAACAACAAAGCTCGTACAATAATTCGTATTATTCACGAAACGAGCGGTACAATTTCACTTGACCGTGTTTCACTCGTAATTTCATATTTTTAACAACTACGTCAAATGGTTGCATAGAGAAATACAATATTGTACTGTATTTAAAGCACAGAACGGGAAGCGTACGAAAGTTAAAAATGAAAATTTTAAATAAAGTTAATTGCTTGGATCGAATCGAAATGTAAAAATACACGTGCAAAACAAGTAATCATATAATTTAAAATTGTATATATACTCGGCAATTAAAGAGACTGTGTTACCCTAATTTTATTTTTATATTTAAATAAAACAAAACGGATTACACTCATGAATACAAGTATGAGCTTCAATTTATTTATTGCAATTAATTGAAGCACCGAGACGTGCCAGCACCTGCACGAAGGAGCCGCATAATAGATAATTATAGAACTGCTTGTTGCTAATTTTTGCTTGCTTTATCAGGTTAGAGTTACGTCAGGTGCAAAGATGATTAGCGATTGTCAACAGAGATCTCAAGTATCTGCACATTGTGTGAACAAGCGATAATGTACAATTGAATCGGAAGAGGTTCAACAAGACGGTTCTCACAAGTTGACGAAACTTTCAATAACTTTGCAAGAATCGTTCGGAAAGTCTCGTTACGGCAGGGTTGTTCCCGATGAGGCTAATTTCATTCTTCTCTGAAATGTATTCATTACTTCTGGGTATTAGAGTTTTTTTCCACGAAAGCACAATGGCAGGGGCGGCGGGTAGATTGCATTCTGAGAGTGTGAACCGATCTTTACGGACTTATCGGAACGACTCGGTTCGTTCGGCACGTTCTATCGAACGGGGCGAAGGAGAGGGTGTGGGGTGATATGGGTGTTCCGACACCCCATTGCACGGAGAAAGGAGCAAAGGAAAATTGCTCGGGTTCTCGACACGGGTCAAAAGGTCACCATTTTCATGCGAAATTCCCCGGCTCGTGTCAATTAGACCAGCTTTCCCCTGAAACGCTCACGAATTTAGCTACCCTAACCCTTACATTTAATCCTTTGCAGCACTCATGAATCTTACGGTTCAACAAATTACCCATTTTTGGCTTCACGTTTTTTGTTTCCACAATTTCTGAAATTACAAAAAATCTCATTCGAGCACACGTTATCACAAAAATTGCCAAAAGTCTGCGTGGCACTATTAGGCAGATTTTCGAATGAAAACCAATCCCTTAAACACGCAGAAAAATGCTGACGTTCCGCTGCAATTAATTTAACGATGCCCCGATGATTTTTTTTTTAGAACATTGTGTTCCAACGGTTTTCGACGAGAAGAATTAACGCAAAACAATTACCCCGAAGCTCGGCCGAATGTTTTTTAAACGAATAAACTTTCGAATCATTGGGAACTGTTCAAAATAACTACATCGTGAAAATTCAATGTTTTTTCATTGTGAATCGTAGGGAGTTGTGTTTTATCGAATCGAGCAAACCGAATATTCGGTTTGTGTAAAAATAAACACAATGAATTGGATATTGTGGAAGAGAAACCGTTGTTTTTGATATCGCAGAATTTACAAAATCGTATGTTGCAGAAAAACCGTGTAGAATTTTTTGTTAAACGCGTTGTGTTTTGAAACTTCGCCTCGGACAGTCGTTGAGCGTTTTTTATTTTCATTCATTGATTATCAATGGAGATATAAACATCGAATTCGCAGCCGAGCAGCTCCATTCTTACATTTAAAAATGGCGTTATCGATGAATCTATTTTCATAAATTTACACAGTGAATCATTTTCACGGCACTCTCATTGTATCGGGAAAGTATGACGAAGTATTTAAAGTATAGCTGCACGTTATTAATAGACTGCGGATTTTATGTATTTATAGCTGACGTAGCCGAATAAAGCACGGAAGGGAGAAAATCGAAGTATAGTTTGACAAAAGAATTTGCGGTTTTGTTCGCGCAACAAAAGCTATCTGTCGAACTAATCAATCGTTGCGAAAATGTTCTTAATCTATGTACGTCGGGGAAATCTTTATCAAACGCTATTCTAAAATTGCGCTAAAATAATCGAAGTTTACATAAATACTCGCAATCTAATCAGTATCAGTCTACGCCGACGAGATAGTAATGCTCTGCAACATATGTACTTATAGCAGACAGCTTTGAACAGTTCGTCGAATCGTGTCTGCGGAGGTATGCAGTTGCAGTTGCAGTTGTGTAGAGAGTGAAGTTGAAGTGCAATAAGGAACAAATGTGTGTACCCGAACACTCGGCTCGTACGCTTTTGTTTGACGGCTTGAGCTGCAACATCTAGTAAAAGCTTTCGTTGCTTTCACCTTTCGTTAGTCTATGACAATTATGGCATACATTCAGTTCGCAAAACTGAATGTATCCTCCAGCAAGTTGAATTTATTCTCGCAACAACTCATTTCAATTTTAATACGATTCAAATCGAATTCAAATGTATTCGGAAAATTCGACCAGAACTATTCTCGCAAAATTTATTTATACATTTTCGAAACCCAGGGCAGATTAGCATTTTGCTTCGGTGCATATTCACCTGAATAAATAGTATTCCGTACAAATGTTTGTGCGCGATGGTATATTTGTTTCGATAATTTTTCCGCTGTCTTTGGAATTGCAACGAGCCCGAGAAAACTGTGCTATTGTTTCGTGCGGTGCGGTTTATCTCCAAGGATATGCACGTTCGGTGTGTAAAAGAGAAACGTGACCACGCGGGCATCAAACTTAGATTGTTTTCGATCATTTTCTACAAAGCAGTTTTCGAGTATCGACGCGGCTGAAACATGGTAACTCGTTTACCGAACAATTTGTAGTATCAGCGCATGGAATATTCATGAAACGGCACGCTCGCGTCGATTAAACGGCATTAACGCAAGAACTTAATTGACCCTAGATCACTCGGTGAACTTTTCGCTGCAACATAGTCACGGTGGAACCGTGATTGTAAATTATCGTCGAGGTTTCTTTCGTCGGCGTTTATGGATACAGATTAATGGCCGACGATCGATCTTACGCGAAGTTCAGACGCCTAATGAACCAGGTTTATCAGCTTCCGGTCTCGGAACCTCAACTGTGCTTTCCTCGATTATTATTTTTACTGCTTTGCATTAAGTGTCATAAATATTAAGTTTCTCTGGCAAGTTATACACGAGTCAACATCGGAGTCATGAATATTTTTCTCATTTTTACAATCCTTCCCTAATGCATTATTTTTGTCAACGTTCGTGATAAATTACGGGGGTTCGTCGTGTTAAAGATTTTACCTGACATTTACTTTGTATCGTGTACCCCTAATCAATATTGTATTTTTCATATTTTCCGCTCACCTGGCAATTTTTTTTTGTAAACAAGTCTTTTCGAAGCCACAAACGCAACGTAGTAATATTATGTGAATAACAAGCTTAGATTACAGTATTTTCTACACGTCTACACTGCTGTGAACTTGCTACATTTGTCTCACGCACGAAGGTCAATTTACAATGTACGACACGGACCGGCACCGGCACGACAGCTGGTCCGTGCAGGTCCGTGCGGTACAAGTGTGAACGGTTCTAGTTGAAACGCATGTTTCAATGTTTTGTATAGTGTTAACCCTTTGCACTCGGCGCTATTTTAATTCTAAAACTAAATTTTCCTTCCGTCTTAGAATATTTTCATTTAATTCATACGAAAATGATCCGATTTCCATATATAATATTTAAATGTTTAGTAATCTATTGAATACAAATTTTGTATTGAAACAAATACTTTGTAATATTTTTGTAATTTCTTTGAAATAATGCCACAACAATTTTTCTTGGCGCTTCAGAGTCGCCACTAAAAATTGCTAAATCATTATTCAAAATATTTTTTACATTATTCAATATGTTTGGATTTAATAAATTACTAAAAATGTCAGTATTGTACGAGTAAATTCCACCATTTTCGTAGGTACAACATGAAAAACAAATATATAGAAGGAAAATATTTTAGATCGGAAGAAATGTTTCGTTTTGGAGTTAAAATAACTTCGAGTGCAAAGGGTTAATTGATCTTAATTAGTGCAACCATTGCATTGATTCTCGCCGTTGCTGGCATTTAGGAACACATCAATTTTGGAAAACGGATTGCGGAATTAAGTGAAATGTGAAACGAAACGAAAGTCATTGTAACGTAAGTTATCATATAAATACATTTGATAATAGTTGAGTGCAGCACATAGAAACGAGCGTAACCCCAGATACGCCCAAGGGGTCGAACAATGCATAGGGAAGGAGACACGTATTATTTCAGTAGTTAAACTCTCCGGTTTACGGACCGCGGGTGTGTAAACCCGTATTTATTGTTACTTGCTACTTGGAAAGAAATTATAATTTGTAATCTCTTGTTTGGTCCTCGTTACGGTAACGTTAAAGGCGGCGCTGCGTCACGCTCGGTCCGCGGGAACGTTCGTTCGCATACTCTACTCTAGAAAATCGTTGCATCGGGACACGCGATCTTGACGGGTAATTGCAACACAGCAGGAAACAATGACAGAAGGCGTAACGCGAATAAAAAGGAAGCAGATGGACGGATGCAAGACAATGAACGCCGATAGCTCGGACCTTGGGAACCTTTCCGCGCCCGACGTCAACTTTCTATCGTCCGCCGCTCATAATTTCTATTCTCGGGCGTTATTTTTTCTGCCCACCTGTATTTTATGCCTTGTTTCCGTTCGCCTTCCGCTTTTCCCCGTATCGTTATCGTCATCGGCAGCTGCCGCCTCGGCCACGCTCTCCATAATGGATTTCTCGCTTCTTTTCTCCCGTTCTCGCGTTCGTTGCATTCCTACACAGTCGAACTTTAAACGACCATTTCTCTCGCCACTTTCCGCCGCTTGCGCTTGACTTTTGTACTCCTCGAGAAAACGATTGCAAATTTTCAACTATAAAAAGGTGTCTTTTACATTCGCAAACAACCATTGTACGGCTCTGCGTCGCGTAAAATTGTTCTGCTAGTCGACTAACCATTGGCAACCAAACGTGTGAATAATTTTGAGTACACAATGAATTTAGAGCGGTTGTGTGGAAACAAGGAATCGTAGAAAGTTTCCTGTTGACTTATCTCATTTGCATCAGAACGAAACATGTAAAGAAGGCCTTTATCACCAAACTTTTTTTTTATTATACTTACGTGCAAAAATGATTACAAGTAAAAGAACTTCACATTTCTGCGTTATAAGAAAAAATCAGAATTAAGGTAATGGCACCAGTAGTTGACCATTTTATAGAAAAACATAAAAAATAAGGTTTTTATAAGCTGTGCACTTTTGATGAAAGTGAACCTCGGATGCCATGCCGTCTGTTGTTTAAATTTCAAAACAATAAGAACATTTCAAACCTTATTTTTTATGTTTTTCTATAAAATGGTCAACTACTGGTGTTTTTACCTTGCTACTTTTATCTCCACATTTCCATTTTTTAGCTAACGAATAATGATAGTGACCAGGAAAATTGAGCGTATAAAAGGACGAGATTAATAAGAACATATTGCTATTTTACGAACTTTATTTATTGTGGTGGGGACGAATCGGCTCTATGGTTTTGTCTAAATTCAGATAAAATGCCTTATTTAGGAGATTTATTTACAAAAATATGAATTTGATTGGCAAAAGAATTGATTTGGAGTGAAAAACCTGTACAGTGATCGCACCATGCGAGGGTTAAGAAAGAAAGTGATATAAAATTATAATCGAACGAAAGTTGACGAGCCACCTCGTCGTTCTCGGTGCACGTAAAAAAAGTAATACCACACCGAGTCCACAAATTCTAGGTTTTTATTACGTTTGCGAGACATATTGGCCCGTTAAACGCCTCGGAAACGAACCTGCCATTAGATGGCTCGTTTTAAAGGTTAATCCCGATTCCGCCCGATACGTTTCCGCGTGTTTGGTTTCTTTCGCAGCAGCCGTCTCGGAAAGATTAATTCACAGCGGAGCTCTTCAATCCGTCTCTTTCCGCGTTTTCATTTTACCACTATCTTCGGGGCGGAGAGGAGTCCTCCGGATTGTTGAAATTTAACGCCGTTGAAATTTATCGAAGCGAATTTCCTTTCGCCGTGCTTCCCTTTCGTTAACGGCGCCGCTCAACCGGCCGCGAGCAACTAACTGTTTGATTCGTTTCTGAAAGGATTAAATTTCATATCTGCCCGAGAGCTTTCTCGGCACCACCTTCCCATCCTTTATTCCACTGAATTAAATGAATTTTTCAGCCCCGCACGAGAACAGCTACCTTGTCGCCTGTGTTCGCTCGTTCTGTCCGAGTGAATCATGGGAGACGTCCTTCTCGAAAAATAAAACCATTTTTAATTGTGCATCGCATTCCGCCGAGGCAATCTTCCGTTCCACGCGGAACAGCCTCGGTTTTATTGACATTTAAAGGTAGTAAATAACGCTGGAATCGTTCACTACGCTTCGGTCAACTTACTTGCAAAATATTATTGCTCCGAGATGAGCGGACGGCTGTCGAATGGAAACTTTCAGAAAGTCTAGCAAAACTTCGCAATATTTTTCGTTAGAGTTTTTACCGTTCGTTCAATTTTTTAAAATTTACGAGGTGAACTGAAAATGGAAATATTTTAACCGCCACTTGATTCTTCGGAGGAAATTTACTTGCAGTTTTCTCTGAAAACTTCATCGCAAATTCTCCGACTCCCACGAAAATACGTTTTCAATGAATGGTGCTGGAGAAATCGTTATTTATCCCTTTCACACCGCAGTTAACAAACCATCAAATTAGTTTTACAACCCACTCATTTTATCCAGGCCAGTAATTAACATGTTTTCGCAATATGTGATTCTTTTAATTTACGATACTAATATCAGGCGAGGTATAAACGATAACAGCCGTTGCATTATGCATCTCTAATCCCGGCTTTTCTTAACAACATTTACATTTTGTACATATTTCCGAGTAAGGGAGAAATTAAGTGAATTACGCTGCATTTTCTTTCTTATTTTCTGGGAAACATTGAAACTTTGATGAAAATGTTTATTACTTACCGATACCGCCTTCTCGCGAGCATTTGATTGCGACAGCCGGTTTAATTGGCAATTAAGACGCGACTTTGACATCTGCGGGCGTATTGGTTAAGACGGAGAAAATTATATGTAGCAATTCGCTGCAAGGCATTAGGTTCGCGTTTGCATGTTTTTCCGGAATTTTCCGCCTCGGTCTTTCCGCGTGCTCGTCAGTTCGACGATTTTATGGCTCGTTTATTACGCTCGCCTTCCTTGCCCAATTTTTTCCCCACCCTTTTGCGCTACGTCGGCTCTCGAGCACCTGCATATTTTACAATCCGCGTCCTTGGCTCAGTTTCCGATCCTGAGCTTTTCCCCTATTTATACGTCCAATTCCGCGAAACAGCACTCTCGTCGAACAGCTGATTGATTTGCATCCGAAATTCTGTTGGACGATGATGAAACCCCTTGCAACCATCGTTTTAAACAAATTATACATTTTCATTCAACAATTCGAAGAATCCTACTTCGTCTTTTCTATTAAATTTTATTTTATTTTATTTAAATCCTTCCGATGTATTGCAAGATTTTTGTCAGAAATTCATAAAATTCGCAATTATTACTAACAAGACAATGAATTAGGAAGGCTTATAAAGTGTTCTGGAGGTGTCCTGTATTCAATAAATATAAAAGTGGTATGCAATGATCATATGATTTTTAAGATACAAAACATTCTTTATCGTCTTCAGACAAATGATCCACCTTTCCGACGAATTGTTCGTCGAGGTTCGTTCTACCGGTTATGAATGAAAATGAAGTTTGCCTGACCTCGCGAGAACATCCTAACCGTATCAAATTCTCTCGCCGAATAGAAAACAAGCACTTTTCAGGCGAAGTTCAGTCTGCGCGAGAATCTTCCGGAAAGTTTACCTTCAGAAATTAAATGGCCGACATGAAAGTTCGTTTCCGTGCTCGTTTTATTCACTCTTCGGTATATTTTTACACGCGAAGCACTACAATACACTGTGCGGGCTTCGCTAAAACTCGCGAACGCAATTTCGCTTCTTGAATCGCTCTCCATCTTTAATCTTTTCATCGATATTTTCTTTGTAATCCTGGTATTAAAAAACAGATCCTTTACAAGAGGAAAGAGATGTTTATGCAAATTACAAATTGTCTGCGTCAACTCCAGCAATAGAAATAAAAAAAAAAAATAAAAATTTCTTTAATCATTTTAACGTATTAAAAATAATATACCGTTCTTTTAAAATTCTCTTCATCTCTTTTAGCTACTTTAAATTTTACTTACTTTTGCTATGCATTAAATGGACAGATCGATCGATGATTTATCGTAGCAAATGATTTTTCAAATCACTGCCACTTGTGGAAATCAGTGTTCACGGACCTCGTTTTTAATTTTGTCCATTAAATGTCTATCGGATTTTCTTCGAACTTCGGCCCGAGATGTCACAGGCCGTAGCCCTTTCTGGGAAATTATGTTCGTGGAAATACAAGCTGTACATGTTCCGACTTGTTCCAGGATAAATCATCTAAGACTGGACGTTACGTAACTTCGGTTTAATTGGTCGTTGATCCTCGTGGAAATTCTTCGTCGGCCATAGCAAACGGATGAAATTCTATTGTTTCTTCTCCTGCGGAACGTAAAGGCAGCAGGAGAATAATCTGTTGATCCGTTCGCATTCGTTATGTGGTCGCATTTGTAATTTTTAATTAAAACGTCTCGTTTCCATTTTCCCATAATCATTCGGCTCAACGATCGCGTTTGAAACGTTCGAATTTACGTTTCCCCCCGTTAAATTACTTGCACCGAACGGTACAGCGTTTTTCATAGAAATTACGATCCATTGTCTGCTATTATTAACAGTTTCTGCGATGATCGTTAACTTTGAAATTGTACGGCGCCATTAACGTAACTTGGGGATGTAGAATTTTTAAAATGCTTGAAATTTGATTATACAGGGTGTCCCAAAATGTTGTGCTGGAAAGTGCAGGTTCCCAAGGTCATTTGAAGTAACTTTCTCCTTTGCGAAAATATTCTCCGCGGCTTTTGTTAAGGAGTTATCAACGAAAACCACGGACCAATCAGAGTGCGGGTACAGAAGGCGGATTCTGACCCAGCCAATGGCAATGTTTCGCTCAACGGGACCCGCCGCCTGATTGGTCCGTGTTTTTCGTTAATAATTCCTTAATAAAGCCACGGAGAACATTTTCGCAAAGGAAAAAGTTGTTGGAAATGATCTTAGGAATTATCTCTTTCAAGGAAGTACATTTTTGCCACAGCTGTATACTACCGAATTTATGTTATCGCTGACTGTTCAAATAAGCTAACGTCCATTGTTTATTTTCTGATTTCAGGTGAGTCCCGTGCTATTCTCGAGAGGTGCCACTTCGAAACACGATTAGCCTACAACAGTCCATTGCAAGGTTTACAAGGGTCGCGCATCGAGGGTAAAGTATAGGTTTTCTTCGATATATATTCATAAATTGAATACATACCGAACTGAATTTATCGATCTACCCGCTCGACTTTACCGCCCCAAATTTTATAAAATATCGTGTTACTGTATCGGGGTCATATTACACGAAACAGAGCTGTGGTCGCAGAACAGACGAGAAAAGGGAAAATATGCACGGTATAAAAGTGCGATTACTGTTATTAAAATGCTATTGCATCTGAATTAATGTTCCTCAAGAAATCATGAAAAAGAAATGAAATTATTTGTAAGGTGAACGTTTATCGAGGATGCCATTTATTAATTTGTGTAAAGTTAACTGCCAGAAATGAATTAAATTTTTAAAGTGCTGGAGCGAAATAGATCCAGCCAATGTCCGAATAATCCTATTTTCTGCGGTTCAATGTAAGAGTCAAGGCAAATGCTAAATATAATATTGACTCTCATATTGTATTCTTATACAGACCCGCACGTATTGGTATATTGAATAAATAACACTAACACGCCAATGCATCCTTTATAGAGCGTAAGTCCCTGGACAAATAATAGTTTCAATCACTTCTGCAATTCCTATGCTTTGTACAGCCTATTTTTACATAATTCAAAACCAGCAAAAGACTAATTAATTCGAAATCTAAGGCCTTGCTATCGGTAGACTATCTTTTTTTTTTAACACCATGATATTCTGCAAATTCGTTCGTGCATAATCATATTACACGCAGGGATTTTTATACATTGGTATCGTCACAGTTACGGTAGTTAATTGTATCCAAAGGCAATCTAAAAGAAAAAGAAGTGCAATTCATCAGTTTGATAAATATAAGAGCGAAAATGGTAACTTATTATTAGAAAATTATATTATTGTGGAAAAGATAGTGAACGTAGTTCGAATGTATAAACGAGCTGTCGAAGTGTCGTCGCATCGTGCAGCTCGTTGTTTGGGAAAAAGAATATTTTCGAAATGCACCTTCGAAAATAGGCCGCGAAAGGGGAATAACCCCTTAAGTGCATCGCGGAAACACCCTCCGGTCCGTTGAACCGTTCGTTCTTATTTGCATCGACGCACAATGACGCATTGTTTTCCGCTTCATCAGGGACGCGAGGCAGTCTTTCGCCGCGGCCACATATTTTCCCATGTAAAAAGTAATAACGTACGCAAGGATGCTTTATTACGTCAGGGGTACGTGCGTTGCATATCGCGCGGCCGTTTCCATGCTCCCGACGCACCTCGCTCCGGCTCCGCAAAACGCAGCCATTAATTATTCGATGCACTCGCGGTGCGCTTCTTCGCCTGCATTTTTCGCCGCGAACGATTCTTAACACGTTCACCGCCGAACCTGCGCCGCGAACAAACACGTCAATTCAAAGAAATTTAATTAACCCTCGTACGCTCGTCGGAGAATGGTCACGTAACATAACACGGGAGATAATGCTTTTCCCATTTCTGCTTCACCGTGGCGAAAGCATGGGGAATAGCGAGGTAGAGGGGGAAATTAAAGTGGGGGAACAAGTCTTGATCTGGCGACACTGGCCCACAAAAAAGTTGTAAACTTTCAGTATTTTCCAATAATTGTTCTTCTCAAAAGAATCCAAGTCTGGGTTTTCGGGGCCGGTTGAAATGACGGTTTCTAATATTTTTAACACTTTGACTGGCAAACATGAAACCTCAAAAATTTCGTAAAATCAAAGTAAGTTATCTAATGAAATAAAATTGAAAAAAATTAAATGTATGATATTGAATAGTCCTCCAACTTTTTGGCATTTTACAGATCCTAATAAAATGTGGAACAATTAATACATTTTAACGTAAAAATTAATTTTAAAACTTGTACGAATAATTCTGTCACCCACATATAACATGGCAGTCAACGTGTTAATTTACGATTATTGTGATTATGAAGACCATTTATGAAGTCCGTTATTCAACAAATCTTTGTGTTTATACTGTTTAAAAAATGGCTAAAAATTCGGAGAGATGTATTCCTATTATTTTTATAAAGTAATGTAAAACGCATATACAGTGGTCCGTGTATCACTGTGATCCACTGTATATGCGTTTTACGAGACATGTATTGCAGTATCGAGTTGATTCGACGACACAGAGTGAAAAAGATGCAACACCTCGTTCGGCTTCCGTCTTCGGACTTGATGCTCCATTTTCTCGGCGGGCATATATTACCGGCTGCATACCGGTCTTGTCAACGGGCGACAAAACTCGGCCGATGCACCGGCCCTTATTCTCCTTAACGCTATTTCTACCACGATTTTGTGTATACCTATTTCGACCAAAAGATGTCTTTTGACACCTTTGCGTTTCAATGCAAATAATTGCCGAAACTGTTGGGATTTCAAATTATCAGTTAAATATAGATTATTTGAGCAATATAACGGGAACAATAATTAAAAAATATTACCTTCTTCATTTTTCTATTTTTATTAGAAAGATAATGAAACATTGTAATATCATTATCTTAACGAACTTTCAGTCTCGTGTATAACAATTTAATCCTTGTAACAAAAAAAAGCAGTAATCATAAAAACAGCATTGTAATAAAATTTTTTCCTTATTCAATACCACAGTTTTTACAAATCAATACTCTACTAAGCACTTTCCACACATATACTTTTTGCACTGCAAGCACGTTCCCCGTTGCTCTATTAACCTGAGCAATACTTTATTTGGCATATTTTTTGTCTACTTGGAAAGGATTTGGTTTTACTTGAGATTGATGAACGTTCTAGACGTTTTTTATATTCCGCTGCAAGTTCTTCTCCTAACTGGAATAAAAAATCTTTACGTGAAATATTTTCACTTGTCGTTTCTTTGTACAGAACCCATGCGTTTATGCCGGCTAAATCGAGGATGTTGTAAAATACATGCATAGGCCATCTACGGCATTGAACGGCTGAAAAGTCAAAAAATTAATTGTGGAAAAATGATTAAACTTAGAGAATAATGTTAAGTTAAAATTTGAAACGTGTCTTTTGACACCTCTTGGTAGAAATAATGTTAATTATTGTGGGGCAGGTCAGTGCACCTGGCGAAGATTTTACGGCCTTGCACGACACGCCATTTACTCGCCGCCGCCGTTTTACGCGCGCAGAGACCGACGCGGAGCGACGCGACGCTCCGTAAGCGACCGGATCGATTAATCTCGCAATTAACGCCGGCCGGCATCGTCGATGAGACGGCGTCGCTCCTCCGCGCTATCGCGGAAATTAATCGACCCGTGGAGCTTTCGTATTGTTTTGTATTGTTCGCCGCGAGCCGGTCCCGCCGCGCGATGTCGCTCGCATAATTGTTCGGATGGCAAATAGACTCGTTCTCCGGCCGTTGGATTATGCAGAACCGTGTTTATTAACGCGGATAATATTTCATGCTCTCGCTCCCCTGCAAACGAGGGCCCTGCATTTTCGAAATTATCACTCCCGGTTTTCATAGATGACCGCCGTTCAACGCGACCGATTTTTTTTTCTTTTCATTTTCTTGCCTTCGCTGAATCGCTGCTCTCTTCAGTCCTCCATTAACACATTGAGTGCCAAACTAGAAACCTAAAAAATACCATAAAATAAAATCGTTATTTAATAAAATAAAAATTGGAAAAATTAAATGTATGATATTGAGTAGTCCTCTAACTTACTTGCATTCTACAAGTCCTAATCAAATTTGGTACAATGAATATATTAACATGAAAATTTATTTTAAAATCTGGACAAATAATTCCGTCAGCCGCATATGAATGATATGGCAGTCAACGTGTTAAATAAATCGTTTCGAGAATGTCGCGGTACCTATGCAAAATACGCAAAAGGAAGTCTTCTTCTCGAAAAGAGTAAACTAACAGGCTTTTCTCTTCGCAAGTCCTTTTGTCAGAAGGTGCCGATCTTGCTTTATTTACACAATTAAATTATTGGTTTGGAGCTTTAGTCCTGATGTTCACGAAGGGTTAATAAATTAGGGATTATTACGTCTATGTTTATATAAAAACCACCTGTGTGTGTGTGTGTTTTTTAAAAATATTTATTCTATTTTTCCTTAAATCTCTGTTGAAATGTAGAAAGTTGATGTTTAAAAAGTTCGAAAGCATGACAGACGAGCTCTCTCTTCTATGGATCATACCCTAGGGGCTTGGTTTTTCATTATTGTTAATAATTCATTCGACGCGATACGGAAGAGGATTAAAATATCAATCGAGGTGGATTATGTTCTTTTTGTAACTGTGCCAGGTATGTCTTTCTAATTTCGATCGCAGACCTATTTTCTATAGCGATATTAAACTGGAGAGTTTATATCTGCGGTCGGTAATGTTTCTAGCGGAAATGAAGTCGCTACGAAAAGGGTATCAACGTTATTACCTGTAACTGATCGTAGAAAGTATTGACGCTATAAATCATAATCAGTCTGCTGGTTTTCACGAAACTTCATAGTACGAAGTAATATCGGATAGTAAGACCTTGCTGTCAACTGGAACTCTTTCATCACGGAGTCTGAAACTAACGATGACCTATTTCTCAAATTTACCAAAATTTTCTGTGTTGGTGCGTTTCAGAATTTTTATCTACTTTCGTCGACGAAAAATGGTACGATGTTTGGGAATTTTTTGGAACGAATCTAATCGACGTATCAGAGCCACAAACTTTGTGAATTTGTTTATTGGTAACTGAAGAACAGATGGAAATTTTCTATGCTTTTAAATGGTAGAATTATTTTAGCAAATTTTTAATTTTTTAGCCCTTAGAGAAAAAAGAAAAAATAAATTGTTCTGGTTTCCTGTGCACAAGCGTGACTTTGTTTTGCGGTATGAGCATACTAAAAAATTCTTTAGCTTCCAGAAAATTTGTAAAATCGTTTTTCGGAGCCGTCGAGCGTGCTTTCGGATAGTACTCGTGCTGTCGAAACAGATTTTTCCTCGAACGCGCCGCTCTATCGACGGAAGCACGGGAGGATATTTTCGGTAATGTTCTGTCCGTTCCGATGAGTATAGCTCGACACTTAATTGGAGGCTCCTCCGGAACTTATTTACGGTGGTGCACCCGTGGCGCGTGGGACGCGAACCATCGATGCTGAAACTTCTATGGAAGAATTAGGGTGGAAGAAATTCCCCCGTGAAAGTGACCGAACCTTTTACACGTTCTACCGAACAATATCCGACGAATGGCATTCCACTTCGCACATTTGAATATCGAATTTTGATGTCGCTCCGATTCCATCGATACGCTTTCAGTCACGAGCATGACTCGTCGATACGCAGATCGAGGGAACAACCCTAACGTATGCACCGTATATTTATGCGTTTTATTGAACTAGCTGTAACGCTATTTGCAGGCAAGATTTCAGGGTAAATTTATTATTTTGTTTGTAGGGAATATTATAAATTGGTATAATTGAGATGAGTTACAGCAAGAACTAGCGTAAAAAAAGAATCCCTGGCACTTTTTCAAACTCAACGAAACAGAAATTTCAATCTCGTGAATTGGCAAAGATATTTGCTACGAGGAAACAAGAAAATGATTTATTTATTTCAAATGTTACGGAGTGTCGAGTCACAAAGGGACGTTTGTAATAATTGACAGGAGAATGTTTAGCGGCGTACGTTCAAACACCTCCGTTTGAGAAAACACCTACGCGAATGTAGGCGACTGTATCCGAAGGTTCGCCGAGTCGCTCTCGACTCCCGTATATCGCTATAGAACGATCATGGTCTTCTTTTTCTTCCGCTCTCCCCTCTCCGTCTTTTTCTTCGCTTTCATCTCGGTCTTGTTCTTCTTAGCTTTCTTCCTCCTGTTCTTCTTCTTCTTCTTCTTCTTCTTCTTCTTCTTCTTCTTCTTCTCTGCCTCATGGAGCTTGGCTGTTGCCCTGCGAACCCTCGGTCATCTTCTTTTTCACCCTTTTGCATTCCCCGAGCCTTGAGAACGTCGAGCCGGGCGCACCTACACTTTTAAACCCGATCTGCTAGATCTCTTGTCCGTAGGAGGTTAAACCGTCTTCCGTAAGGAAGACCCGAGTTTCTCTAATGGTTTGCTCTTTCTACTTGGCCGTCTAACGAGCTTCGCGCGTCGTCGTTCGGATTTTCCTCCGCTTTCCTCGACATTCGACACTTTTTCGCGGACAGACCGGGACCAGCGATTTCGAATCGATGAAATTTTAGCGGACAAGAAAATTCTACGTTGATTGCATTTCTTCCTAACCCTATAATCTCGTAGTCCCCCGAGCAACGTCGATTTCAAGTTCCACTTCTGTACAGGGTGTCCCAAAAATGTTGCGTTTTCTTGAAAGGGGCGATTCCTGAGTTCATTCGAAGTAACTTTTTCCTTTGCGAGAATGCTCTCCGCGTGTTCTTTAAAGAGTTATTAATAAAAACCACGGACCAATCAGAGCGCGGCTACAGCGGACGAATTCCGGCTCGGCCAATGCCAACGCCACTGTCAGCGGGACCTGTCGTAGCGGGGGGATTCCTCTACTATAGCTGCTCTCTGATTGGTCCGTGTTTTTCGTTAATAACTCCTTAACACGTTGACTGCCATGTCACCCATATGTGGGTGACGGAATTATTTGTCCAAGTTTTAAAATAGTATTTTTACACTAATATATTAATCGTACCAAACTTTATTAGGATCTGTAAAATGCCAAAAAGTTGGAGGACTACTCAATATCATACATATAATTTTTTTCAATTTTTATTTCATTAAATATCTTACATTGATTTGATGGAATTTTTTAGGTTTCTAGTTTGGCAGTCAAAGTATTTACAAAGCTGCGGAGAGCATTTTCTTAAAGGAAAAATTTACTTCGAATTCAGGATAATTAGTTGAAAAATTCCACCTAATAAATGCCGAGCGAGCTGTGCAATAAATTCGAGACAAAATGACTTGAAAAATTCCTGCGAATCACGTTACTCGCTCAAATTATAACGTCTAAGAAAGTATCACTCTGATATTCTGATCCGGTATAGCTTCGTAAATAATCGAAATTGATCCTAATGAAATGTTGTCACGTAATAAAAGTACCATCAAATATTTAATTACGGCGATCATAGTGTATAAAAGTGACTGTTCGCAAAGAATCTCGTAGAGACGATAATAATTCCGTTCACGTTCCGGCAACGTCGGCGTTCATATTTGCACAAATTGGTCGGATCAAATTGTAAGTTATCGAGCCCATAAACTCTCTGTGTTTATTCAATGATTGTAAACGTGTGTTTGCGTTAATCGTCTGCAATGCGTTGCCGCGAGCTATCCAGACGATGGTTTATTGCCCGCCGAGGGAAATTTTTCGGAGGTATGGATGCATAAATCGCGGGCCCGCGGTGCAACGGCGTGCGCAACTCGCTCCGGTATAAATTGCACCCTCCCGGTGGTTAGCCATCGGAGCTCTCTAAGACTGCATCGCCGTCCACTCTGCAACCTGTTCTCGTAGAACTTGGCCATACTCTGCTCTTCTACAATCTGGTCACCGGTGACGGACATGCATATGCAATTTCCTGTTCCTTGCAACACTTTTGCATGAACCGTTCTTAACTGATAACTAGACTGCGGATTTTATCATTTATCACAAAAATGGGTAGCTGTATTTGAAAACAGTGAAAACATTAGAAAAGTTTAAAAATACTGTTACGTTATTTTCAACCTATTAACACTTTGATTGCCAAACAAGAAACCTAAAAAATTCCATGAAATCAGTTTTATTTAATGAAATAGAAATTTAATAAAATTAAATGTATGATATTGTGTAATTTTCAAATTTTCTTGCATTTTATAGATCCTAATCAAATTTGGTATAATGAATATATTAACGTAAAAATTTATTTTAAAACCTGAACAAATAATTCCGTCACCCATATATGGGTGACATGGCATTCAACGTGTTAAATATGTTAAGAAAGAAAATTAATTTTTATTTCACTCCAGTCTGATAAATTCTAGTAGACAATTTTTATTTTGCAGAAAGATCCGCAGTCTACTGATAACTAATAATTGATCACCTTTACGTTATTTATTCGCGATTTACTCTTGATCATGGAAGGTAATGAATATTCGTGATTTACCGAATTTTATTACATTTGGATGACGTGTGCTAGGCTTTAACCATAAATGTTTCCGTGTATGTAATCAAAGGCTTGTATGATAGCAATTAAAATATCAATGAAGGTTTACAGTGTTTACTCTTAATATGTCCCACCTGAAAGAATAGTATCTCTTAGACGATATATGTCCGTGGCTAGACCCTTGTTTTGGACATATATAGAGTAAACACTGCACTTTGCTTTTAGCTGCATATAGGATGTACAATTGTGTATATACTATCTGTAAAATATTATTCTGCATTACCAGCAAGTATTAGCAACAAAATGTTTGCGATCAATGGAGGAATCTGTTGTTTCGAGTTGATACGAATATGCATTGTTAAGCTTAGATATACAAATGAAAGTACATAAATGGCACCTTTGGTCGCATCGAATTTCAATTTAATACGCATGTGAAGAAGTTACTGTCAGTACAATACCCATAATGTTTTACAATGTTACAGATGTAAGAGTGCGAAAAATATAATGGTACCTATTCAATATTTGGCTACTTTTCTCTAACACAACCGAGCATTAAAAGTGAGTGATATATACCTATTGCCTTTTAAAAATTGAAGAAGATTGAGTTTATGCTTGATTCCGATATACGCTTGAATGAAGAAATTTATTCGATGATCTCCCACACAGCTGTCCTTACAATCGATGGTAGAATAAAAGATCTGAGGTCGGCGGTGAGCGTTAACACTGTTTCTACCTAAAGACGCCTTTTCAAATTTTAGATCAAATTTAACCCCTTGCACTATTATTTATTTTGTGATTATAATGATTAGAAATTCTTCATCGTTCACAATTTTATAGAACAAGAAAGATAGTTTATATTTATTGTATGTTTATCTTTTCTCCAAAGGATATATATCAACTATAACAAAGTAAATTTTTATTTCGGTTTAAAGAAACTTAATAACATACATATTCATTAGACTCTGTTCAGAATCTTCATCACGAGTCCGACTCGGTATTGTAGGGCAAGGGGTTAATTACACTGCAAATATTAATATACAGAAAAGGGAATGATTTGACACTAAAATAAAAAACAATCGAAGTAGGTTCACATAAAACCGCCGGGCAGAAGTAGTGTTAACGCGTCGGATCGAATTTGAATATTTTTCGAGCGGTTAGAAGGGCTCTGTCGGAGGGTTCGCATATTGTATAGAGGGAATGCATGATTCGCGGCACGAATCGGGTACGTGACCATCGAAGGGACGCGTGTAACCCCCTAATTCCTGATGGTGGTTGCGCGTAGCCCGTGTAACCGGCACGGTCTTAATCTTTTAACCGGGAAATATTTATGGAGACCCCCGTACGAAAGGATTTACATTTACGTGTCGCGGTACACACGGGCCACAACTGTTGCCTCCCTCGCGTAAATATTACCATTCCTCTTTGTCTTTCGCGACGGGCCTGGTTATCCGTTTTCACGCTGCCCGCTATCCGCTGCCATTTAATATTTACAATTCCTCGAATATGTAAATCACCGTTGGCCGACATCAAAGCGCGGGGACGGCCGTGTCTGCGTGCGTGCGGCTTGTCCACGTATAAATTTCTATATTTAGTGAGTCACAGATACGTGGGTTCTATCGTTCTGTTTCGGGAACCAGTTTCCTTTCCACGGAAACGCAACCGCGTCCAGAGAATGGGGGAGAGAAAACTTCTTATCACCGCCAGCCGAGACGTTTAAAAGGCCTTTTAGATTAGCTCGGGACTCGCCGATCTTTTTGTTCCGTAAACGCTCCTAGCTGCACTCCACTCTCGAAGATCCTTTCTCGAGACCTACGGCTCGTTCTGTCGATTCTCGGTTTCACCCTAATGCCGCGGACGTTGCTATGATATGCTGATTAATTCAACTTTTTCATATGTTTCGTATCTGTTTCGAGTTTTCGAAAGCAACACCATTATGTCGTACTTAATGGTAAGGTGTAATCACTTGGAATTGTGCACATTGCACAGACGTCGACAAGCTAGAAACCTAAAAAATTTCATCGAATCAATGTGTTATTTAATGAAATAAAAATTGAAAAAAATTATATGTATGGTATTGAGCAGTCCTCCAACTTTTTTGGCATTTTACAGATTCGAATAAAATTTGGTACGATTAATGTATTAGTGTAAAAATTCATTTTAAAACTTGGACAAATAATTCCGTCACCCACGTATGGGTGACATGGCAGTCAACGTGTTAAACAAAAATTATGTCTCATTAGAAAAAAAGTCAATATGTACATATTATTTTGTGGTATTTAAAGTAGAAGGACGTGGTAGCCATATTCCTGAGACTATGTCGCCAGAACAATGAAAGAAAAGAAGGGGAAGCTCGACAAGAGAAAAATTGCAGATCCTTTGAAAACCGAATTTTAAGATAATTGAGGATTCAAAAAAATTAGGTGAACTGAAAAACACATTTTTCTGAAAAAAAGCTTGAATAAAGAATCTCGTTCGATAAGTACTAGCAGAAAATGCGATTTCCGAAGAATCGATTTTTCAAGATTTGAGAAAAAAGGTATGAAAATCCTCCGATTACCTTTAAAGGTATCGATCAAAGGGCACAGGTGACGTTTAGTGGGTTTCAAAGTTGGTTCGCAACCTGTGGTAAACCTCGAGTTTAAATTCGTCACAGCTCTCTCGCCAGTTTTCATTTAATAAGGATACCTACCCCTCAGAGGGATTAAAATCACCATCCAATCCATTATAACAAGTGCTTTCAACGGATTTACATTCGGTATTAGAACTCGCCAGACCCTAAACCCCTTGAGTTTGGTAAACACGAGTGCTATTAGCTTCGATCGAGCCTTTCAACAGACCAAGGAACGTTTCGCCTAACAGCGATTTTTTCTCAAGTAAGGTAAATGCACCAGTAGTTTTATAGAAAATATATTATATATTATATTATAGTATTTTATAGAAAAACATAAGAAATAAGGTTTTTATAAGCGCACTTATAAGTACACTTTTGATGAAAGTGAACCTCGGATGCCATGCCGTCTGTTGTTTAAATTTCAAAACAATAAGAACATTTCAAACCTTATGTTTTATGTTTTTCTATCAAATGGTAAACTACTGGTGCCTTTACCGTACAGTCTAAACAGTTTTTGCGATATTCTCGAAACAATGTCGTATTTTCCGGCAATAATCAGAGGATCGTTAACTTAAATGAACTTCATATCAATTAAAAAGGCAATTACCTGAATCGTTTCCAAGTCGCTCGAATAATGAGAAAGTGTGTTTGTCTTTTCCGGGAGATCGAAAATGAACATTTGAACAACTATCCGAGCACACCCGCAGACCTTAAAGAGCCATTACAGTCTCTTTTCTGCGAATTCGTGTTTCGATGATTCGTGTTTCCGATAGTTCGAACAATTTTCTCTGCCGCATGCCGATTGGCTTGCAGAATGCGTGTAAATCGCCGCAAACGAATCGCATGTCGACCCGCAGTTATTCGTATGACGTAAATACAATCGTCAGAAAATTACTCCCTGACGAATCGTATCCCGAATGGTACTCGTTGAGCACACACAGAAACTAATTTGGCGCACGAGAACGCCGAGCGCGTACTGCCTATTCTAAAAATCGCGAATCAACGTCACGATATAAGTCGCCGCAATGGTCGTACAGTTGGCGTAGAAGCGGTCCACACGATTTCCTCATCTCGTGCTCTTTTTTCTGCCAACGGTGCCGTACCTCGAATCGCCTTGCATTTCCGCAACCATAACGCTGCGTCGTGATGCACCTCGTGGCAGCTCAGTTATCCCTAACCGTGTCAAATAGACACGGACCGGTTTAAATTTCTTCCTTCTCAGCCCCATTGCATTCTAAAAACTAAGACTTAAGAGTAAAAATATTTACCAAAATTGAACTGTCTTTAATTCCAGCTCGAATAGATTTTAAACGAATAAATTTATCCATCTTCATTCATCTTGATGACCGGTTCCAATATTATTAACGCTTTGACTGCCAAACTAGAATCCTCAAAAATTGAAAAAATTAAATGTACGATGTTGAGTAGTTCTCCAACTTTCTTGCATTTTACAGATCCTGATCAAATTTGGTACGATGAATATATTAACATGAAAATTCATTTTAAAACTTGGACAAATAATTCCGTCACCCACATATGGGTGATATGACAGTCAACGTGTTAATTTACTATTACACGTTGCAGTATTGTCTGCACAGTAATTTACGTAGAGTTCGTTTTTATCCCTACATTGTATGTTGCGTTTCACGCGTTTCGCGAAATTCGTAACAATTCATTTGAACGTGACCTTCGATGACAGCCGCTTGGACTGGCAGGGTTAATGCTGAACAAGGTGATAGAGTGTCGCCGCAAATTGCAAAAGTTAGACAGCAGTCGCATCACCGTGAAAAGATTTCATTGAACCGTAACCCGAGACGGTGACACAATAGCAGAGGCATCTAGATTTGCGGTCTGCACTTTGCGAAACGTAAGAAGGTGCACCAGCAGCTGGGTGGACTGAGGATAGAGCAGAGGTCATGGCTGAGGTGAATACACCTTCGAGTGCGTGCAAAAAGGACAGAGTGACGCGCGGAGAATGCGCACGAATGCACATTCGTTCCAAAATATGCATTTATTTCAATCGTGACGGCAACAAATGAATTTATTTCAATCGTAACGGCAACAAATGAAAATTTATAGACATAAGCGAAACATGACAACCTGATGAAAATGTAGTTCGTTGCAACCGTGACGCAATTCGCAATTTTCTGGAGGGTAAAATAAAATTATTTTGAGATAATCATTCAGTGCCACGAAGTTGTTCGAAATTCAACTCACGTCGTCGAGGAGAACCATTACGTTAACCATGCAAAAGTTCTTGTTTATCGCACACAAATTTTGGCCATGTTGGTTTCCGTCACATTTTCTTACACTTGCATAATATAACTCTGACAGAAAAAGCCGATAATTTAAATTGCAGGCAAGCGAAATTTCAGTTACTCTTCGTGTAGAATGTCGGACACTTTCTTACAGCATTAATTTTAATGCAGGGTAGTTAACTAGCTTTGCAAGTGGAGATGAACGAGTGAAGGGAACGTTAAAATTTCCTAACCAGATAAACCTTTTAATCTTCTCATATATTACAGAACAAGGTTAATCACTATTCAATGACGGTTTCTTTTTCGCGTTTCCCGTCGGATAATCTTTCCTCTTTTCTAACGAGCGACAGTGGTTAACTGATATTTCAACGGACGTTGAATTCACCGAATACGCGAAGATAAGTTCATTGAATTTCTTGCTCCGAATAATTACATTAAACTAGATAAACAGAACGCAGAACTATACTTGAAAACTATCCAATTACATTTACAGATACCACCAAATTTCGATGAAACCACGTTCACTCGAAGTCGCGGAGTTATTTACCAAAATATGAGAAACAGATGTTCACATTGCCCGCGTAAAACGAATTAACGCGCGTCGCGTCGATTCTCAAATTCAGTTATATTTTTATGAACGTTTTTAATCTGTTATCGTGTGTCGTAATGGTGGTTCGCATTAAAACCCGATACAAAATGTTGATATAAAAGGCAGAATTCAATGCAGCGCGAAATGCGTCAACAAAATAATCCGTCCCGATATTAATATCCAACTCGAGGCCAGCTTAGAAATTCGATGGTAAACAAACAAACTGTTTATAGATTTGGAAATATCTATGGAAACTGGAATTATGCAGAAGCTTGTCGAAATATCATTTCGATTAGACCACGGCGAATGTCAAATGTGGGTTTCAATTCGTTCAAATGTTTATTTTGCACAAAATATCGCGATCCTCTAATTTAAATGACACATTGTTAATCGACGTACTCACGTGGAGTATATCATTTACAATAAATAGTTAAAACTTGCCATTCTTACTAAATTGGTTAATATTATCGGAATAATTAATTTTAAAGATAGGCGAACAGCATTAACCGTAATTAATTTTTGCCCAGGGTTTCGAAATTCATTTTTATTATGAGATATCCAGATGAACCGACTTTTATTGGAGTCTTTCGAATTCAGAAGGGTCAAAACAGCATCCACTATAATACATATTAAATTTCTATATTTCTATTTTAATTTCAATTCTTTGAAACCAAAGGGTTTCGTTCATCAAATTACTCTGATTTTGTAAGAATCTCTGGGGCTGATTTGGCACTCAACGTGTTAGTCTTGGGTCTTTCGAATTCAGAAGGATCAGGACAGCATCCACTATAATACATTTTAAATTTCTATATTTCTATTTTAATTTCAATTCTTTGAAACCAAAGGGTTTCGTTGATTAAATTACTCTGATTTTGTAAGAATCTCTGGGGCTGATTTGGCACTCAACGTGTTAATAGGGAGTTGGATTTCGACCTGAGAATACATTTAGGAGATGTTTTAGAGGCGATTCGTGGTAAAGGAAATTTTTCAATGGATTTGCAGGGTCTCTAACCCTTAATCGCCACACGAACGCAGACATCGGTTGTCAGCCGAAGATTCGAGATAACGTGGTATTTTAGGGCCGAAGTAAAATTACGCCGTCGGCTGGCGTGCATATCCGCGACAGTGTTTTACATGGGAATGGTTCGAACGTGTCCGGACCAGTCCGGAAACGCGTGACGCGTCGCGCAGCCCGTTGGTTCACAATAGAATGGTACAGCGTCGGGCGCGGGTGGTAAACGCTCGAGGGTGGACAACTTCTACCGCACAAAAGTATACTGCTCGATCGCGAGCAAGGATTCATCGATCATAATGGGCCTCCTATTGTTCGCGGAAAGCTGCGTTCACATTGCCGCAGTATCCTGCGTCAGAACACAAGCCATCGCCGGTTTGTGTAATCAGCCGACTTGTTTATTCGTAATTAGACAGCGGACCTTTTTCGACACTCTCCGGAAACGGGACCAGTTCAAAGTTCGCGCCAGGTACCGTGAAACTTGTGCTAGAGGACTGGAAAGGAATATAATTATTAATTTTTATTACAACAGATGTTTAACACGTTGACCGCCATGTCACCCATACGTGGGCGACGGAATTATTTGGCCAGGTTTTAAAATGAATTTTTACGTTTATATATTCGTTGTACCAAATTCGATTAGGACTTGTAGAATGCAAGAAAGTTAGAGGAATACTCAATATCATATATTTCATTATTTTCAATTTTTATTTCATTAAATAACGCTTTGATTTTATGGGATTTTTGAGATTTCTAGTGTGGCAGTCAAAGTGTTAAATGAGGAAGGTCATTCAAAGAATTCTCATGAAATTAGTTTTTGGTGATTTCAATAATTGTGAAAGGGGAAATCAGGAACCTGCCATTTTGACTGCTGGATTGGTTCCTCCAGCTTTAATGTCAAGTTGACATAGGAAGAAATCAATACAGGTCAGCAATTGAATTTGCAAATTCTATTTCCTGACGTTCGAAAATAATAAATTGACACGTGAATGCCGGCAAATTGAAAAGATTAAAAATAAATTCTTCGAAAGATTATCCCGTTGAACGAACGAGTCTTCAACCCCGACGGCCCACGTAAACGAGATTAATTTTAAACGAAAATGATGCGATACAAATTTGCATAATAGTATTCTCTCTATCATAATGGCGTTCCATCGACCACATTATAATGGCGCGGTATATCGGAAGGCCAGTTGACAATTTTGCTTGTCACGGAATTTTGCAATAGGCGTACATCAGCGACTAAGTTCGGAACAGCAGAGTAATTTTTTATTGTTATTACTTCCTGGCCCTTTAGGGCGAAACAACCCCTTCAAAACGCCAATAGTATTCCTCTTTATTGTATAACTTGGAAACTTTACTAGACATAAAAGACTTGTGGAAGTACGATTTTATGGCTTGTTATACTTTGTGAAAGTGCCTAACTAGATTGTTACAAGATCCTCGTTTAAATAACAGAAATTGCCCCGTCATCTTTGTCTGAAAACATTTCTTTAGGGTTTACGGTACAACCAAAAAACTTCGATTTAATAACATTTTCTTCTTTAGTACCGATACACGAAAAATTATAGATACACAATTGTATAAATAATTCTGCACTGCTCAGCAATTTTTCTTCAATTCATGCAGTTGCAAACTGTTCTAGGAAAAATACCTTCGCGCTCAAGGGATCTTTAGAAATGAATTAGAAGAATAATGAAGGAAAATGTCATGCTACACGTATAGCTGTCGTCAAGCGATCACGAATGCTCGCAACATTCGATGACAAGAGAACAAAACGCTCACTAATTTCCTGTACACGTCAGGATATTTTTAGACGCGTTTCTCGTTTACAGATACGAATACAGTTTTCATATGTTTGCACAACTGTCGGGCGGCTGATCTGTAGCAGTTAATTACGATGACAGGCGGGAGGCAGTCGTTAATATTTTTCTTTCAAAAAAATGGCTCTTCGAACTGTTACAAATATATCACTCTCGGGCCCGCGGATCGTGAGACTCCAAGGGCCGTTCCTGTCAGTCCAAAACATATGGTTTCCTCGTAACATTTTTAGCCTTCTTTAACACCGGTTCCACGTATATTTCTTCATTCCTTGTAGCACTTCTTGACAATACTCGTAAATAATTCTGCATTTCGATGGCGACCTCATATTTGCACTTGTCACGACCAAATCGCTCATTTTTCGCAGAGTGAATCAGAAGACACGTGAAAGATAGACGGCGACTCTTTTTCTAAAATTAATTTTTGTCTGTAAACTGAACTTCGTTGATTTGACTGATTGTCTGGATCTCGACTGATTTTATTGGATTTTTTGGGACGGTTAAATCAAGTTTGTTTTAGTCCTATTTCAATAAAATAGTTCGTCTTTTAGTTGTTCGCTGATGGTATACTCGAGCATGTGCATTCATGCAAATGCGAGTTTACTATGGAGGTGTGTATACGTTTGATACAAAAATACGCTGCTAAATTTAGTTTAACATTAGTCTAAAAAAAGAAACAACGGTACATTAAGGGTGAATATAGTTCTCATGTGTTTCCAGTGCTGAACTTTACATTTCATTGCGTCATCGGTTTAAAATTATGTATGACAGTCGTGTGTATCACTGTTTGCTTGTATTTATTGAAATAAATCATTGTTACCATAAACCAGATCTCCACGATACGACTGTAACTTAGAGTTCGTTACAGTTTGCATGTCTCAAAATGGGCCCCGAAGCCCATTCGCCGAGGGTTGATTACCTTATCGGTCTATCACTTCGCCGTGCACGCTCGTAGGTACACGTTCTGTATTTCTGAAAGGGAGAACACGTTAACCATCGTGTCTGGCATGATTCATAATCAAGGAAGTATACACTCCCGTCCATAAGTACCGGGACACCTAGCAAATTCATACGAATTGTGTGTTTACGTTGCAACAGGACTGTCATCCAATCAAAGTAATAATTGTACAATTCTTTGCATATAAAATCCTTACCACAGAACGATGCAAAGAGGAAATATATTAATTATCTTTTCCGTATATCCTTTTCTGTTTTGGAAGTATTCGCTTGCACCAGCATGATCTCGTTTCCTATTTAGTTCATCTCACCATGCAAAAAAAAATTGTCTTGAACATTTGATACCCTCATGTCACTTCTACATATATGTTTTTGTTTATTTATATTTAAAAATGTATGAATATAGCGTAAAGTATTTATTATGTGGTAGTTGTCATCTGGGATCAATATAAAGATCGTAGGGTAATGTAATATTAAATTTATAAAGGCATTTCCGCAAAATCCGCAAATCCGTGAGTGCGCGGTCGAGATACTTCTGGACGAGGGTGTACGTAAGTGGAAAATTGGTTGTGACCGTAATACTCGTTACACCCGTAATATTGAACTTTTTCTAACGTTTACGTGTAATCAGGTTACTACATCTGTTCCTTACTATCTTGCCGTAATTTTACCTACCGCGTGCAACGCCAACATATTATTATATTCATATACTGTCTAAAGTAGAAGACTGAATTACTTATAGAAATTTATAGAAATTGGTTAACTCTTCTAAAATTGTATTTAATTATAACTTATGAAAGCTGAGTTATGACTGAGTTACTTATAGAAATTTATAGAAATTGGTTAACTCTTCTAAAATTGTTTTTAATTATAACTTATGAAAGCTATCCGAAAGCAACAATTTTACATGTTTTCATGTAAAATGTAATTTCTCTGCTACATGGCATAACTTGAATTTCAGTTTGAAAGTCGGGCTGCAAAACAACAGGCTCTGGCTGCACATTTCGTCCTTGTGCAATATTTTAATCCTTGCTGATCCCGAGTCGAGAGAAACTCGGCATTTAATTTTGATCTACTTACTGTTACGTATTTCGTCGACTTGCGTTGGTATTTATTTCGCGTCGTAATTTCTTGCAATTTTGATAAAACACAAAGCCACCTTTCGCCACTCGGTATACGCTTAGTGTCAAGATGTTGAAACTAGATGATGTAAAATTTGGAACATTTTCGACGGAGCGGCAACCTACAAATTGAGACCTGCACAACAATAATAATAATGATAAATTGTGAGTCACAACCAACTGTGAAGTAAGTTTCGCCCGGCCGTTGCAGAACTGCAGACATATCGAATCGAAACGAGTGACGGAAAGGGAACCCGTTCCGCCGTTCACGCGGGCACGGTTCACGCTCTAATATGACGCACGCATGCAAATATGCCAACCACTCGCGTGTCATTCCCTCCGTCAAGAGGTCTCTCATATATACTCCGGTTATAGGAATAAGACCTTTGTCGCGGATAAAATATCCGCAAATGTACACGAACGCTGAAAATTATTTAATAACGAGAATGTCAAACTCGGTAATGTTAGTCTAACCTTTCCCAATGTGGTGCCAATGAATTGTTGACGTTCCTCCAGTTAAAACGAGCCGAAACATGGCGTAAATCGGTCTACTTTTGCAGAGTTTATTTACGTTATATGTCAGGCCTGGGTAACCGGTGGCTCGCGAGCCACATGTCCTCTTCCCACTCCTGAGACCCCCCACCACGCTCTTGTTGGAGTGTGGGAGAAGTTGGCGGGGGTCTGGGAACCTATTTAGGAGGTTGTCTCCAGGAGAGATAAAAGCATAGTAGGGTACATAATTTGAAGTGGTGGTGGTGAGAAGGGACGGCGGGGAGGAAGTTGCCCAGGCCTGTGTCAAGTCTATAAGACTAGTCCGAAGTAGGTCGTGTTACGACTCATTTTAATCAGAAAAATGTCAACAATCCACTGATCCTATACTTGAAAAAATTTACTGACTTTGACATTCTTGTTTACTGAGATAAAGCTCCGCTCAGCTCGAAGAGGCTAGGGACAGAATAGGGGTTTGCGCGAAATTTAAGCGAACACTACTGTAATTTTTAGTTTAATTTTGCGGAGTTTCGTAGCCAATTAGAGCTTTATTTTCTAAATATCTGGAGTCTCGTTCGAGATTCCCTGGAAAACGTTCGGTTCCATTGCGCAGTAGACGATCGTATGGTCGCCAGTTGTGCGGCAGAAACACGTGGGCGGGTGTCGTCGCGGTTTCGCTTTTTTCCCCCCTTTGTACGGCATCGTCCGCATGCCTCGCGTGGAACGTCGGCGCGTGCGGCGCCAAGCGTCGAGACGCCCCTTTGCACAGGAAAAAAGAAATAATGGGACGGATACCATTCAATCGCCTCTGACTCACAAGGAGTGCTTCGGATGCGGCCCCCTCCGATTTCAATGAAATTTTAGCGCGGATGATAGTCCTACACCTGTAATAAACGTCGATAAAACTATAATTACTGTCTCGGGTAGCCGGACAATCTTGAGAAAATTGTGTGAAAAATTTGGAAAATACCTATTGGTCGACCATGTCCCTTTATTGGAAGCCTTTGTTCGATAATACGGTATCGACAATTGTATCAGGATTTCAATAATTTCTGCTTATTAGAAATGTTTAATTGTTGGAAATAAGTATATTGACTAATATAATAAACTTGCGAGCCGCCTTGGTCATTATTGGGTGACGCAATTTTCTATCTAGATTTAAAAATTAATTTTTGTTATGACATTCTCGTGTAAGCTAAATTCTGTTAGGGTCTGGGGTAACTTTGTGTTTCGTATTTTTTAAATTTTATCCAAGTATGTACAAATTGTATTTTTTAAATTGAGCCATCGAGTTGTTTGACTAATAATTAGAAAATGAGTACAAAATAATTTTTTTTAAGTAGACATGTGTATACAAAGCCTGATTTAAATAACATGAGTACGTTTTACAGTTGAAGTATGTGCATGTATTTATATTTGAATGTTTTATAAACTCCACATTTTTATGAATATTTGTTTTAGGCCATTACGCTTCAGGCGATTAAAACTTATATGTCGTCGCAATGTTTATTGAAATTGATAGGGCATTTCGGGAATCGTAGTGCAATGGGTAAAGGGTGATTCTATAGGAAAAAATGTTTCCGACAAAATTGAATTGCTAAATTGAACGGAACAGATGTGCTGGGTACGCTGCCCACCGAATGCAAGTGGAAAAAATAAATATAACATGTGCGATAACAGTTTTCCGTTCGAAACCTGCGCGTTCTAGAAAATCCAATTTGAAATTTTGTCGAGTTTACCCGTATTTGACTAAAGCCCGACAGAACGGATTCGAACTCGAATTTTTCGAAAATGGCGCCCCGAGAAGGAAAGTTTCGCTGTACAGTTTTTCCTCGTTTTTCGCATGCAGAATAGCCTCTTGTGTATTCAACAAATATTCAAATTTGAAATTCTTGCAACTAGGTCACAGACGAAAAAAATGTTACTCCGACTTTTGTATCATATCTGGCATTCAATGTTTTAAATATGAAATCAAATAAATGTCGTTCTTCTGAATTTTAATTACAATTTTTTCCTTGCGCGTGTGCGAAATAAATATTTATACAAAAGGCTGGATTTCTCGAAATATTGTTTGAAAATATAAGAAGGTGATGAAATTTAAAGAATACAAATTGTTCAGACGATACAAACCGAAACAAATAAGTAAAAATGAAATAAAGGCGAACATTACTTATCATAAAAATTATTTTGAGAATTTATTTACTTCACTTTTATACTTCAAAATATTCTGCTTTATTACCGGTGTAGATAAGCTTGAATCAACTTCAAGGAATCTGCGCTTCCTGTTCTGAAGAGACAGGAAGAGCATGTAAATCGATTTAAGGTAATTAGCGCCTAACCGTGAGCAACGTGTACGATAATCGTTAAAATTGTCTTATTTCCTAAGTTCCGTCGGGCGGGTGTGTGTCGAAGGTATTACTCCTATATTGTATGCATATGTTTCGTGCATGTATGCAAATTTTATGTGCATAAATAACATATGTTCTTCGCATATATTACGCGCGTAAACATCTGCGATTCAGTGATCATATGCTGTTCAGCTGTGAGCGGCGAGAACTGTGGCTTGACCATTCTGTAAGACCTTAGAGCGAATTTCATTGCTATCGGGTGATTGTTAATCACCAATGGAAAGGTAAATGCAACTTGTTCATTAGAACAGTTCTAAGAAGTGTTTTTGCGAAATGACGGAAGAGTGGAAAGTTGAAATTAGAAGCGAAAAGAGCAACTACAATTATAAGGTAATGACTCTATTATGTATACAAACAGGACATTTACAATTCAATATTATATCAGTACTATACCGGGAACAGTCAGCACGAAGTTTATAATTAATTTATCGATTGAAGAAAATCACAATTGGCTTGAAAACCAATAATTTGAAATGTACGTTTGGTATACACTTTTATAATTGGATATCCGCACTTTTGTTTATAAATTTGATTATAAAACGGACTGATTTTCGTTTAATTTTCAAAGAACCTTAAACGATTGAAATATACGCACATTTTATTGTTCAGTTTCGTTTGTCCGTTTAGCTGCGGGCTAACTTTTTTTTTGCTCAGTTATTTACTTAATTGTGATTTCCATTTTCGAATACATATTATATTGTAATGGTAACGAATATAAAGTTAATTACATTAGCATTCCCTTTTCGGTAAGAGCGTTGAATACGTAGTTCAGTATTTGGAATTACAAATTACGAATTCGCTGACTGTGGAACACTTCAAAGAAAAAAAAAAAAAAAAAAGAAAACATTTTCGTTTAGCGTTTGAACCGATGCACAAACGTTTTGAATGTTTAAACGTGTTCCGTAAGCGTTAATAAACGAATTTGCAGGTATCCATTTGCGGTAAACGGAATTGCTAATTACACGTGCGCAAGCCGATAATTCGAAACGCCAGTACTTTCGCATTTTAATTCGATTATCGATTCGATTTCCAGAAGTTAACATACTATTGATTCCGTTTGAACGAACAGTCGTTTAAATTCATTGGACGAATTGTCGTGGCTAGTAACTCATACACGTTTCTACAAAAAAATCCGTTGTTTTGACGGTCGGAATCGAATTTAGAGACGCCGTGAAACGGAGTCAACGCAAACAAAAATAAACATGCACTTTCGCGAAATATTTCAATCTGCGAAAACTCTACGCGCCCGCGCGTATTCGTACAATTTTCACATTTAGATGCACCCGCTCGTTGTTTACCAGTTCGGAGTAGCGAATCTTTTTAGCTCGAAAAACACGCGAGTCGGGTGAGAAATAACGCGTCCAATTTTATATCTGCAAAAATTATAGTGTGTCTTAACATTTTTACGTTTCTACGTGGCAGCGACACAGATCTCTCAACAGCAAACCAACATTTCAACTTGAAAAAATCTAAAAATAAATCCGGCAAATAGAACGTCGCATTATGTTTGCTCTTCCTACACCGAAAAATTATTCGCATCGAAATTACAAATCGAATGCATTCCCCTTTAGCTCTGTGGATCGCTCTGTCGCGTATCCTTTTTGCGAAAAGTTCTTTTGTTCGAGTTACGTTCCATCAAATTTCGTCGGATAAAGCAGGAAAATGAGAAAAAAAATCGAAGGGCTTTTTTGGAGTCGCCCTTTCTCTATGGAACAAATTACTCGCGCATCGTGCCGCGGGCTCGGAACGACCATTTAAGGATATAAATTTTACCGAAGGGCTGTCTCTCTTCCGCGGAGCGGGGCGTTGTTCTTCGGTGCATAGAAGCGCGGCTTAAAAATACATTGACGTTGCTCGGGGAAAAGAAGAAAAAAAAAGGGAAAAAAATTGCACGACACGGAAAAGGGTGATACGAGGGTCATCCGTAGAAGAGGCCTCCCGGTAAGAGGAGAACGCTCAGGCCTCCTTCACGTCGCAAAGAGGGTGGTCTTTAACATCGAGGAGAGCGCACATACGGCCGAAAAGATCCATGAAAATTTATGAGCAGTCTCGAATATTCCCGCCCGAACGAACAAACGCCCTCTGTTTCGTTAAACATATTCTCACAAGCCCGCTACTCTTTGCGCCAGCGGTTCCCAACTTGTTCCTACCGACCGACCCTGCCTCCATCTTGACAACCAATTTTTAACCCTCGGGTGACGGACATTTTTAACGTCAAACGTACCTTCACTGGTCACAGAACCGGAAAATCATTCCATGGAAAGTGGGTGAATTCTTCATTCAAGCATTTGTCATAATAAAGGTCTCAATCTTGCTATTTTTATTAGGCGATGCGTCCTAGTCACTTACAGTGATCGGTAGGTATAGTGTTAGAGATTTTATCGAGGTCTAGTTCTACTATTCGTCAATTTTTCTATGCTTTTCACCAGATTTTGGAAAATTGTCGATATTCAACTGCTTAACAATTTGATCGCCAAACCAGAACCCTAAAAAATTAAATGTATGACATAGAGTAGTCCGCCAACTTTCTTACATTTTATACATCCTAATGAAATTTGGTACAATTAATATATTAGCGTAAAAATTCATTTTAAAATCTAGACAAATAATTCCGTCACCCACATCTGGGTGACATGGCGGTCAACGTGTTAAATAAAACTGTTCGACAATAAGAACGAAAAATGCTAATTTTGTAGTAATACAAGGCGCACCATGAGGACTTAGTTCAGATTTCTGTTCTACGAACCACTAAAAGAATCGTGCATAAAATTTTAGAGGGTCGTTGGAAAAGCGAAGATGGTAAATTTTATCGATGGAATCTCGGGAGTTTGTGGAGCACGGGTTGAGAACCTTAGCTTCGCGCCCCCAAGTCGATGACTATGAAAAAGAACTCTGAAATCCCGTTCGTCTTGCCAGATTCTCCTAGAATCCAGAAGCTTTTTCACCTTGCACTCTTTTCTTCGCTTTCATTTTTCCACCTTTCTGACCCCTTATACGGCAGACGAGCCTCGAGGAAAATTGGTTTCTCTGTGTTTCATAATTACTATGATATCTGCTCGGTTTCATGAACCACTTTCGCGAAACTGTATTCGAGTAATCAAACGCTACTGTGTTTCACCAACGAGTATTCGTTGTATGATGTTTTTTCTACAACAAATTTAGACATTCTTATACCTAAATTACAGCTACAACTATGATAGCTAAAACTTGCTTTTAAAAGCAAAATCCTTCAAGCGGGCATGAAATATTTCTCCAGAAAGTGCATTCTTCGCGTTAAGTGACTCTTTAATGAGAGCCATAATTCTGCACGAAGTTGCATTTTCTTCTGCAGCATAAAAATGTATGTACTTGTACTTTAGATAAAAAATGAGACTGCGGTACCTCAAAAAATGTACAGTAAATTATTGATCTAAGCGGAACGGATCTACACGATCTTAGTAGGTTCGCCTAAACCCTCCACCTGGGGGTCATACCCCGCCAGGGGCCAAGGAGTTTGAGCTGCCTCGGTCGCCGAGCAGTGTAAACATGCCCGCGTAATTTAGTAGTTTAATTGACGGTGTGTGTCCGTGTTTACATGCGCTGACCTCTTCTATGTTCGACACAGAGTCGCCAGATCAAGACTTATTCCCCCACTCCAATTTCCCTTTCTACCGCGCTTCCGTCGCTGCCTGGTCACGTGACGCGTTCTGTCTCTGTCGCGCATACTCCGGTACATTGAGAGAGAGAGGGTAATCATTTTCCCCTCAATTCGTGCTCGCTCCCCTCATCTGGCAACACCGTGGGTCGACGCGGTCACAAGAAATAGAAATCCTACACGATCTATGTCATAGGACCCGAGGATTGGGCTTAGATTAATACTAAACATACCACTGGTTAAATGACCGGTTCTAGATTTTTTATTTCACAATTTTTGAAATTACAAGCAATGATTCCGAGAACCGCGCAAAGTCCAAATAAATTAAATCTTGTCATTTTTATATGGCAACACGCATCTGTTACATTTGTAGCTCGGTACGTTTACTGTTAATAAGAAATTTTCTTTATTATACAAATAACTACATCCGCTTTCGAGGATAAACGATGAGATTGCAGGTCATGGAAAGAAAAAACCGTCTATGTCATCACAATATTAGAACAGTAAATTTCGCAGCTGAAGAAAATTTTGGCATCTCTGTGAAATTAGGAGAATTGCGCAGACATCACGTTTCGCGTTCCCAGCGCAGAATTGCAAAGAGTCTGCTTTGTAATTGCGAGATCCGTTTTCGCGCGTCCTCGGGGAAAAAGATTTCAAAGCAATAGCTTGATTCTTTTAATTTCGTTGTCCGGATTTACGTGTTCGACGTTGCTGGTTTCTTCTTTTCAGCTCCGGTCGATCGCAACCGAATCGACGGATACGAATGTCTCGTTTCCGGTTCTTTCGGTTCCCCTCGTCAATCAGTGGAGCTAGACTAAATTTAGCTTTTATCGATTTGCCCGCAGAATTCAGCTCGCAGTTTCCCGTTCGAACACGTCCGAAGGGAAAGTGCGCGCGTACTCGAGGACAAATAATCGAATTTTATACGCAATTGATTCCGCCGTTCTTCCATTCGTGGAACGATAGTGAAGAGGGCGATCGAGCATGTCGATGGAAACGATCGAAGGGATCAAAGATACTCGTCGTTTCGTTCGTGACGTATCATAAACATGATGGTAATCTTTTGTGCGATTACTTATTCGCTATCGACGCGTCTGAACGACCAACTTCGTTATCGACTGGAAAATATGTTGCGTATGAATAAAATAAAATTGAAAATTGCACTCAATTATTTTTTAATACTAAAAAAGCTATAAATGTAACAGATACATGTTGTCCGATGAAAATGACAAGATTTAATTAATTTAAACTTGGCGCGCTTCTTATTGCAACGCGTGCTCTTATTGAATCATTGCTTATGAAAGCATCTTTATAATTTCAAAAATTGTCAAATAAAAAATCGGTAATTATTTACATTAGGGGCTTCCTCACCGATTTTTATGACCTTGAAATATGTTGTCAAGGTTGTCATTCTGAACTACTTTTTCCTATACATGTTACCGCCGCTCAGCTTTAGTTTCCGAGATATTCGCAAAAGGTGATCGGAGTAGGTGTGTGTAGGACTGTGTAAAATAGTATTCCAAATAGATGACAGTAACATATATTTTTATTATATTTTGTTGCCTGTAATGCTATTACGATATTGTAGTCTGTTTATCAACATGTTACATATTCGTAATTAAACTACAAATAATACTTTGCTAACTATTATAGCTTCTCATGTTAAAAATTATAATTTATAATATTAACTACTTGCTCAACTTATTTTCATTGTAAGGAAATATTTATTTATTTAAAATTTATTTAAAATAAAAATATTTGATTTAAAGTAGTATCTTATTTGAACCACATTAAATTATACTATATACCAAATCATTAATGATCGTTAATGTACGTTGCAAAATATGATAGAAAACCTTGTATCCAATGTTCCACATACGAATACTAATCCTACATTATAAAATACTAATGTAAAATGTACTTACTTCTGAATCTTCTGTACCTCCGCCGGATCCACAGCACACAATTATTAACTCACGAGAATAGGTCCGAATAATTGAACAACAATCACTAAACAACACACACACACACACAACACATTTTATAAAATCCTGACAATGAACAAGAAGATGTCACTCCGCCACGAACAAAATAATACTGCGATTTTAACAATGATCCCTTCCACGAAGGTGGTACGGTCAGGTTATCCTAGGCAGGTTAGACGCTGAGGGTCTATAAACACTAGATACAAAACCAAGGTAAACAAATTATGGCGGGGTGCCACCCTATTTCCCGGAATTCCCTGTTTTCGTATCACACGTCCGTGGATCCGAAGCAACTCCGTGGAAGGGATCATTGTTAAAATCGCAGTATTATTTTGTTCGTGGTCGGAGTGACATATTCTCGTTCGTTGTCACGATTTTATAAAATGTGTTGTGTGTGTTGTTTAGTGATTGTTGTTCAATTATTCGGACCTATTCTCGTGAGTTAATAATTGTGTGCTGTGGATCCGGCGGAGGTACAGAAGATTCAGAAGTAAGTACACTTTACATTAGTATTTTATAATGTAGTTTGTAGTACATTAGTATTATATTTTATTATTCGTATGTAAAATATTGGATGCAAGGTTTTCTTTCATATTTTGCAACTTCAATGTCCCTTTAACACTAGATTTACAAAGCACTAAAACTGACTACTTAACATTATTGTACAAAAATAACAAGACGTGTCTATCCACATTTGTATCAATTTTTTAAATAATATATACCCAAAAAATAATTTTGTTGAATAATTCCCCGTAGATACGTCTTCACAATGTCAGTAATTGTAAATTATAAATATTAGATCCCGTCATTTTGACAGGCCCCGTGAACCTAGTGTCAAATTTCGTTTGTCTCGAGGCACGCACACGATTATGTTCCATCTCACACACTGTACACTTTACATTACTATTTTGTAATGTAGGATTATTATTTGTATGTAGAATATTCGATGCAAGGTTTTCTTTCACATTTTGCAACTTCAATGTCCCTTTAACACTAAATTTACAAAGCACTAAAACTGACTACTTAACATTATTTTACAAAAATAACAAGAACGTGCCTATCCACATTTGTATCAAATTTTTAAATAATATATACCCAAAAAAATAATTTTGTTGAATAATTCCCCATGGATACGTCTTCTCTAATTTAAAAACCTCTAATGTAAATATTTACCGTCAAATCTAACCCACACCTACTCCGATCACTTTTTGAGATGTTAAAACTTTTTTGCGAATATCTCGGAAACTAAAGTTGAGCGGCGGTAACATGTATAGGAAAAAGTTGTTCAGAATGATGACATTGACAACATATTTCAAGGTCATCAAAATCGGTGAGGAAGCCCCTATGTAAATAATTACCAAAAAATCTAGAACCGGTCATTTGACCGGTGGTGGTACATTTGGTGTTAAATTTTATTTTGGTGCGTAGTAATTTGTTACTTTATTAATCTGTGTTCGAATAAAAGAGAACATGCTTTGGGAAGAAATAATAATCCTGGGAACGTTTTCAATTTTCTATATTTACTGATAGGGGTTTCATAATCCGAGAATGATAACTAGACTGCAAATATTTGTGCAGCCAAGATGTAATTTGAAGCATCGTGACAATTTAAGAACGTCCTTATGTTCTTCTGAATTTATTACGATTGTTAGAAATAGAAACAAATTTTGACATGATTTGGTTTGTGTTAAGGCGTTGCGCAAAAAATTGCAGTGTATGAAGCTTTGCAGAAAGTATGTCATTTAACTGGTCGGCAGAGAATTGTTCGGAACAATTATGTCAATTCGCAACCGATGTGGGAAAGGCGAATGAAGGGCCGTGAACGGTGCCATAAAAGCGAGCGAAATAATAGAACGACAAAGGGGAACGTCGAGTGAGCGCCATAAACTGTTGCGAATCGTTTTATATCGTCTATTCGAAATCGTTTGAAAGAAAACCGCCGGGCTCGAACAAGTGACGAGCAGCAGGTGCGCGGAGAGGTCTTACAGGTTTTGCGAATTCATCCGCGGAAAGATCGTTCTCGGGTGACTGGAAGTGCTTAAAAATGTTTACCGCCCTTATAAAATATACAACCGCGCGACGTTAAAGCGGAATCCGCGGTTCCTCGAGAGCATCTGGCAACGGAAAGTTGCGGATCGTTTCGATTTCTACGACGCTCCACTCTCAAACACCTCCTTGATTGCATGCAACAGCGAGCGTATTGTTGCACGGGGGATCCTTTCAGAGCTGCATACGTGACATGGTTCTTGCGCGTATTGCACTCTGGAGCACGGTTCAAGGTGAAATCAGAGTCGACTGATTTTCGGAAACTTCGACGGCGAATTGCGCAACCGTTTGTGTTTGGGGAAGAATAAAATTCGATCAGCTCGGTCGAAATTTCTCAAGATTTATTTAGAGATCATTTTATTAATTTTTGTGCAGCGCACGGTACAATTGAAAATTAATTCGGACATTTTTTAACATTTATTTTGATTTTCGAGATGTACAAAAATATATGGAAACTCGTATTGATTAGAAAACTTTAGCCTCTTTTCCACTTTTTAATGCTGTACAATATCAAATAAAATTCTCGTCCTTTATTACAAGTAACTTTTTCTCAAAAATAGGTCATTTTATTAATTTTTGTGCAGCGCTCGGTACAATTGCAAATTAATCCGGATATTTTTTAACATTTATTTTGATTTTCGAGATGTACAAGAATATATGGAAACTCATATTGATTAGAAAATTTTAGCCTCTTTTCCACTTTTTAATGCTGTACAATATCAAATAAAATTCTCGTCGTTCATTACAAGTAACTTTTTCTCAAAAATACTACGTTGATGTTAATCATAGTAGTGCTCATGTATATGGAGTTAATACTGAATTCGGCTCGACTGCGTTACGAATATCCGGAATATAGAAGCGATTCTAAAAACGATCAGAATGTATGCACATGAAATATGAATTGTCCTCGTCTTTTAGGGGATTATTAGCGACAAAGGAATTCCAATTACCGAATCAGTGGAAGAAATCGCGCCGGGATTAAAGTTTTTATTATGCCGCCCGCGCACGAGAGACGCCATAAATGCTTAAAAATCCGCAGTCAGGTAATGAGCGCGTGACGAATACGCGACCGCAGACATAAACGATAATAACGCCGTCTCGGCGTTTCTCGGACGTGTACGGAACACAGTATCGACGTTTTCGGACAGATTAAGAATGTATCCCGCGTTTACGTGGCCGGCGATAGTCGTTCGAATTTTTAGGATCGTTCTTGACGTGCGCGCGCCTGCACCGTTGCTATTCCGTTGCCGACCACTGGAAAATAAATTTTAGAGTAGCCGTCCCGTTGAAAGATTTACCGCGGTCGTAGTCTATAGATCCAACCTAGAATTCTCACCTACGGTCCATCGGGTGTTGTATTTCCTTCTACACTCTGCCGGAAACGTATAGCGTTACTTCACCGAGGCAAATAAAGTTAGCTTGTTCCGGAAACCTTGCATTGTTACGCGGTTGATTCTTCCCTCGTACAACGTTCCCCAAACAAATTCTTGCGCAAATCAAACTAACTGGATACCTAGTATTAGAGTATTAACGTTAGTAGCGGCAGACTGTGAAGTATCGGGCTTTTCTAAAATTCCATGAAATTTACTGATACTCAAGCATATACAGGGTGGGTCACCACATTTTGCCATCTAGATTTACGTCATTATTATTACGCATAGCAAACAATGTTTTAGACGAAGTTGAATGGTTTTGTGAGGGGCACATTCTGATTTTGTAGGTGAACGTGTAAAGGACATATGAAGGTCATTAATGTTTTTTTAAATGGAATCATATATTTTTTATTACATCAGTTGATGCTCCTTCATATTCTTTACAAAAAAGTATTAATCTATTTGTGTAAAAAAATCATTAGTTTAAGAGATATTTTAATTCTAATTTGTTAGGAAATCTCGACTTTCTGGTCAATATTATGAATTCAATGTGATAATGTAGTAGGAGAGCAAGAATTATCAATGTAAATATTTACATTTTCTGTGTTGATAATTCTTGCTCTCCTATTTATTGTGAAATTTAGTCTCTTTTACGTCTCTGATACGGTGAATACGGCGATACAGTGAATCACTTCATAATGAAGTATTCTAAAGAAGAAAAGATAGACATGTTATCAATTTAACTAATTTAATTTTATTTTGAAGCTGGGAAAAGTGCTACACATGCAGAATGATTAGTACGCCAATAGATTTCCTCAACGATCATCCATCACGCCGTACCTTTGATTATGTTTTTAAAAAATTTCACCAGATGGGGCAATTATTACGCAAAAAGGTAATTCGTAATAAAACAATAACAAATGAAGCAAACGAAATTGCAGTGTTAGCCGCAATTACGTTACATCCATCCGTTAGCTCTCGCGAAATCGTTTGACAAGCTGGAATTAGCCGCAAAAGCATTTTACGCATACTCAAAAGACACAAATATCTCCTATGTTTTAGCTGAATATCTCCTAAACTAATGATTTTTTTACACAAATAGATTAAGGTGGAGTGGGGTAAGTGCACCCCAGTTTTTCGTAAGTTTGACTTTCAACCCAAATATCTTGAATTTGTTTTACAATAATTTAACATTTATTGATATCAACGAATACTTGAGTTAATACTCTTTAATTAACATTGGCAATAATGCCAATTCCATTTGTATATTTTAATTTTTTAAGAAAATTGTAAAAAATTGCAACAACTGTGCACTTTCCCAGAAAATGGGGCAAGTGCACAATCGACAGTTAAAATCTATTTGATGCCTTATATTGTATGCTACGAGGCAAGAGCATAACTATTGATACATCTGTCTGCTACAAAATGCTTTTTACCGCATTCAAATATGTTGTTTCGTTTTGGAGTAAAGCAAATAAATAATATAAATAAATGAATACAAAGGGATTAGTGAAATAAGATCAATATAAAAAGAATAAGAGTCCGTATAAGAGTCTCTTATATTAATAAGAGTCCGTTTATGCACTTACTCCGTTTATGCACTTACCCCACTCTACCTTAATACTTTTTTGTAAAGAATATGAAGGAGCATCAACTAATGTAATAAAAAATATATGATTCCATTTTAAAAAACATGAATGACTTTCATGTCCTTTACACGTCCACCTACAAAAAAAATGTACCATCAGAATGTGCCCCTCTCAAAACCATTCAACTTCATCTAAAACATTGTTTGCTATGCGTAATAATAATGACGTAAATCTAGATGGCAAAATGTGGTGACCCACCCTGTATAGTTTAACACTGAAATCCCCGAACATTCCAAAGGAGTTACAGAAACGTTGCAGTCGTAGCGGAAATCCGTGTATTTCGTTGGTTTCACGAGAGAGAATTCAGGATACCATTGCAGGGTTAATATGACATTTGAATTTGATTCGAAACGAAATAGGCGAACGATCCTCGGAACCGTCCGTATACACTTCTTGGAAATCGTTCCAAGTTTTCGAGGCTCGCGAGCGATGAAAGGCAAACGAAGAGTGGTGAAATAATTGGACGCTGATTCGAGTAGGCGAGACCGAAGAAACCGGAGGAAAGAAGTCTTTTCGGAAATTTTGAAACCGAGTAAACCCCGGTCCTTCGGCCCGTTCCAATTTCGGTTAATCAATGCGTGAAATTACTGCGCGCGGCTCGGTTTTCCCGCGGCCTAGAGAGAAAAGATCCGGGAAATTTTATTTTCTCCGGAAAACGTCGAACCGATCCCGGGGACACGGATTCGGAACTTTGAAAAGAAACGCGGAAATTGTCCACGGTCGGATGAAAAAGTTGATCCGCTTTCCTCGCTCCAAGGCCATTTCTTTCTCCCCGAAAATTAAAGTAGTTGCACGCGTTTACTTCTTTTTCGTTAATCAAGAAAGGAACGGGGATTCTTCTACCTAAGAAGTTTTATTCCACTCGTAAAAAAAAAGCAGAAAACTCTCCGCGTATCTTTTCCCGCTCTTTCGATTATTCCGCAACCGGCCTTTCTGCCGATCAAGTTTTTTAATCGAGCTACGTCGCCTGCAGATTAAAAATTCGTAATTAAACTGCTCGTGTTATTTTTAATCCGCGGCAACTAATAACTTATCTGCGAGACAGAAATCCGCTAAATTGGAAACTATTTCTCAGTAGGAACGACCCACAAGAAATTGTTCTTTTCAAGCATTCGATGAGAAATGACATACTTTCGACATTTCACCGCGTTGCTCTAGGAACACACTTTTTAGTACGCCTAACAGTCTGTATTTTCAGAAATTCTGTTAATGCGTTAATTGTAGTAAGTTTGTCTATTTTCTGATTCTGGATATCGTGAAATCTTTAATCCCTCAAAAGTAAAGGATTCGAGATCACGAGTAAAATACAATTAACCCCTTGCCCTATAATATCGTGTCAGACTCGTGACGATGATTCTGAGCTGAGTTTAATAAATATGTGTATTATGAATTTTCTTTAAACCGAAATAAAATTCTATTTTGATTTTATTAATGTTTAGCTATTGGAGAACATATGGGCATACAACAGATAGAAATTTTTTCCTTTATTAGGAAGTTACAAACTATAAAAAAAAGTTCGAATCACTGAAATCGTAATATAAATCGTAGTGCAAAGGCTTAATCGAATCGAAGTGTAAATCAGAGTCGCCCAGATTAAGACTTGTCTCTCCACGCTGCCGCACGTCACGTGACTAATCCGGTACGAGCAGGGAGAGGGGGTTTCCCCTCGATTCGAGTAAATTCCCCTGATCTGGCGACACTGGTGTAAATCCCGACGATGAATGAACGGCAAAATGTCGCGCGACCCTCGACGCTTTTACAATTTAATATCGGTCGGCGTCCAGTGACCTTCGTTCATTATGGACACTTTTTCGAGAATTCTCTGTACGTTCCGGCCGTTAAAGCGTTTAAAAAAAAAAAAAAAAAAAAAAAACTTAATCACCGTCGACAAAGAGCCCCGGGTAAACCATTTTGCTTGTTGACGTGTGCATGCGCAAACAGAGGGAAACATGCGATGCGTTCGCTGTACATACTACCGTGTTCGCGATGCACCGTGAGAAACGATTCTTATGACGAATCGCGTCACAATCAGCAATTAGCATCGGTGGCAGGTGTATGCTAATTAACGATCGTAACGAGTCGGGGAACGCGAGCTCGACGGACCGACCGACCGACGGGAAAAGCACGGCTCATCAAAGGAGATCGTTAACCACGCAACGAACAAGAAAATGACACAGCTGTGGGAGGTGTTCGCCCGCTCATTAATATTAAATACTCCGCGAGGAAAGTATCGCCGTTAATGGACAATGAATCGCATCCCATTAAACAGTGCGTACTTCTGCCGCGAAAAGAATACTCTTCTTCCCACGCGACCGGGAAACGATTTTTCCGAATTTTTTCTCGAAGACTATTGCACCGTTCGATGATCAACCCTTTGCACTCGAAGCTATTTTAACACCAAAACGAAATATTTCTTTCGACCTAGAATATTTCCCTTCTATACAGGGTGTTTGGTAACTGGTGGTACAAGCGAAAATGAGGGTGATTCTACATGAAATAATAAGTCGAAAATATAGAATAAAATTTTTTCATCCGAAGTTTCGTTATCGAGAATATTGAGTTTGAAATGCAGCATGCTATTCGATAGGAATTGTCTGACGCGTCTGATCATGACCAACCAAATCTACTTCCTGCATATACAGGGTGACCCCACTTTTCTGCCAGAAAATTTGGGAGGTGGTAGAAAAAGTCATTCTAAACATGGTTTACTTTTTTGTGTTTTTCCAATTTCGGCCCCATTTTCGAGTTACAACGAAAAACCCGAGTTTTTTTTTAATCCGGTGTCAAAGGATTGTGAATCACGCAAGAAAAAGATGCGAAATGTGCATAGAAAAAGAAGGAGGCCATTTCGAGCAATATTTGTGAAATAGTTTTTAAAAAATAATAAAATTAAATACATTTAAAACTTTTAAATTAAAAGGTGTTTTGAATCTTGGCCAACTATCCTACGCTTGGATAAACAGTAAAAAAGTATGAGGAAAGCTTCAAACGCATATTGGTTTGTAGTCCACATTGAAACAAATAAATCAAAAAAAGAATCATCGACAGATGTTAATACATTGCCGAGATATTTTAAAAAATATTACACTAAAAAAAACTCAGTTTTTTCGTTGTAACTCGAAAATGGGGCCGAAATTGGAAAAACACAAAAAAGTAAACCATGTTTAGAATAACCTCTTCTAACACCTCCCAAATTTTCTGGCACAAAAGTGGGGTCACCCTGTATGTACTAAAGCACACAAACCTGACAGATCTTCAAAATCGATTTTCTCGAAAACAAAGCCTCAAACGAAAAATGTTTATTCTATATTTTCGACTTATTCTTTCATGTAGAATCACCCCCTTTTCGCTTGTACCACCAATTACCGTACAGCCTGTATATTTTTACTCCTACAATACTGAAATGTTTAGTGATTTATGAAATAGAAACAAATTTGATAATTTAAAAAATATTTTGAACGATACAGCAATTTTTATTGGATCCCTACAGTCACCTCTCGAGTGCTAAGGGTTTAAAACAGTCTCTTTTAGGAAGCGTCTCGTAATTTTTGTTTTATTCGAAAATGCTTAATACTCACAAAGCTTATGGCTGTTGCTCCGGAGGTTTTACGAGAGAAGGTGTATGAAATTAAATGAAATTCAATTAAATATTTAAGCTTTTTTACTCTGCACCAGTCAAAGGAGCATTCACTCTAAGGAGTCTCGGGAAGCGTGTTCGTTGCAAGCGTTCTCGCGCTGTTGGCAGCGACCGGTTTCAAGGATTTTTGGAGGGAAAATGGGACCGGTAAAACCGGCAAGAAAAGTGTAAAAAAGATTTTTCGGAAGGACAGAGGGGCAAGTGTCGTGGCGGATGACGGATTATTGATTCGGTGAGGACAGGAGAACGTCGCGTCGCGCGTCGTCGGTGTCGAGGGTTCATTTCCTAGTACATCCCTCGGAGCCGGCTGCAATAACTTGTATTATTCACCCTCCGTTCCTCGTTTGTCTTCCTTTATTTTCTCCCCTCTATCTTCTTTATCTTCCCGCGTGATTTCCTATCTTTAGATCACCATCGCCCCGTTATTATTCTCAGCACGTAAAATCGCCGTAGAATCGGGTAAAACCGCTGGTTGATGTATTCGTTCTCGTATAATAACACGAAGCACACAGAGACACACACACGACCATCAAACCCTCAACAAGATCCCGAAAATAATACCACTGCATCGAAACACGTGTATTATTTCCGCTTCAATTAACCTATTTACTTTGCCGTTGAACGCGTCCGATAGCTTCCATCCTCGACGCGTAGTTTGTTTAATTACGAAACGCCCGTCCGTACTCGCTGGTAACCGTTAATAACAAATGCTTTTTACGGAGGTTGCGTGCGGATTGAATCATACGGAGCAATTGACTTCGAACGCGCAACGGTTTATTAAAAAATTGACACCAAAGCTTTGAAATTCTTAAAATTCGCTGAACATGTTCGAGCGATGCGAAGCTTCAATTGAAAACGACAATAAATTTATTAGAAGCTTACTTTAACTATGCGGTTCTTGTGTATTCAAGAGCTTTTTTTATTATATCTGCACCGACCAACGTAATTGAAACTTTCGAGAATTACATGGATGACACTTCATTTTGTGCTACATGGGATTTTTAAAAATTATTAAAAAGCATTGGGTAAGGGATCCAATTACTGTGGAGTTACCAATAATGCCTTTATTAATTGTACTTATTTTAGAGCATAATGAATATTAAAAAGGAAATATTACATTTTTTCATTAAAATCAGTTGAACGTTATATATCTGCTTTAAAAATAAGTATAATTAATATAGGCACAGTAATGGGTACCCGTACAGTAATTCGAGTATTTAGTGACATCAGTACTGAGACAAAATTTAGTCCTAAATTAGTTTGATGATTCAAAATTAACGATTTGCATAAGAATTAAGTGTAAAGTACACTTGTACCACGCTGTGCACAATTTCTGTGTAAAAATCGTATCGAATTCTTGCAAAATTGATTTATTGCGCTATTGATTATTCGACGGCTCCTTTATTATCGTGCATGTCGATTCGTTCCGATGCATAACCAACTAGCTAGATGACCGAGGGATTTTTTTATGGAATATCTTTACGTACTAATTTCACATGCAATCGGTTTACCATACTGCCCGCGGCAACGAAATTTTTATATAACGAATTCGAGTTCGGTAATTTTAGAACGTCCCCGAATTTAACAATGCGGCACACCCGAGGCCATCATTAAAATTCATTTCGATGTGCGACCGATTAAAAAAACATCTGCTTTTTCGAATATAATTGCCAAAATCTTAAAGGGACAGTGTTAAATGTCCAACATTCAATCTCGGGAAATTGGATAAATTTGTAATAATCACGCACACATCACGTGCACGTTTCTTCATCGTATTAGTCTAGCTTAAAACTAAAATTAAATTCCGTTCATAAAATTAAAATTAAAATTTCGTTGATAGAATACCTTATTAACAAACTCGATCGTAAAATACTCGATAAATTAAAGACAGTATTAAAAAACGCGGGCAAACAGTACATCCTAGAATTTTTGTCACTGAAAAAAATACACTTCTTAATTGGTATTTCTTAAATGTAAAATGTATTGCGAAAAAAGAAAGTTTTCATGTTACAAAAATGCGTGCAATTTATCAGTAGAACAAGCAACAACAACTTTAAATAACTTTTTAACTTAAACACCCCTCAAATTAAATCGTTAAAAAATAATATCGAGACAAGACTTTTTTTCACCCAAGAAAAAAAAGTAAAAATTCATTTCCACCTTTGATAAACGATGTCACACGCATATCTTTCGCAGCGACAGGTGACAAAGAATTTTCCGGATATTCTGGCGAAACGCCAGATGGTTGTCGGCACGCGTGATGCTTAATATTTAATTTGTTTAAAATCTGCACGGTTTAATTCGTCGAAAATGCTTGATTTGCTGTATTGCTCTGTGACCGTCACGCGTGTCATTAAGGGATTTGCATTTACATTTTTGAGTAAGCTCTGGGCGTTGCGATGATAATAGTAATAAAAAAAAAAAACAGTATTTTGTTCATTTAATTCTCGTAAAATTATTCATACAAAAACTTTGTATTTACACTGATTAAGATTACAGAGAACGTGAAAGACTTTGCTAATACTTCTGCCTCGTTCACGATGTTTATATTCATTTCCATGTGTTTCATAAATAAACGAATGAATCTCAGGGTAACTTTTCCTGTGAAATTGTGGCCGCTAGACAGTTTAATTGATTTAATTCCCCAGCCCATTCTGCATGAAAAATCTGTTCGCAATAAATATCATACAGACGTATGCATGTATCATAGTATTCTGAAGATTGAAAAGAAAAATTTGTAAATGTTATTCGTGTACGTTCCCGTTAGTATCAACGTCTTCAGGGAAGGAGGTGTCACTTTCATTTTGCACAACCAACGTTGTACGATGTTGCGGACGTTCCCATAATTTCGAATAATTTCGAATTCTAGAAACTAAACGGTAATTCTCAAAAATGTATCACATATGCCAAATTTTGGAACACGTTTCGACACTAGAACTACCGAATGAGTCAAAATGACCTGCTCCTAATTTTTTCTTTTAGAAGTATTCAGATTATAAATATATGTCACGAGAAAATTTGTTAATAGACTTCTCTGTCGTAGCAGATATTTAACACGTTGACTGTCATGTCACCCATACGTGGGTGACGGAATTATTTGTACAGGTTTTAAAATAAACTTTTACGTTAATACATTCACTGTACCAAACTTGATTAGTATCTGCAAAATGAAGGAAAGTTGCAGGACTATTTAACCCTTTGCACTCCGAACCATTCTGGCAGAAATTTACAAATCCTCGTATTATTTAGTATAATTTTGGAACCAAGTAACGTATTATAATGATATTGGACTCATATGAATTGGTTGACATCGAGGAATATATATTTGCAAAAAAATCAATATTTTATTTAAAGTTGCGCTGGAATAAATTAATTCCTCGTAATCGCTAATAAACTTTAATGTCCCCTGAGAGGGGACAGCGGAGTGCAAAGGGTTAATATCATACATATAATATTTTTCAATTTTCATTTAATTGTAAAACTTACTTTGATTTTATGGAATTTTTGAGCTTTCTTGTTTGGCGATCAAAGTGTTAAACAAAACTGGTACGAAATCTAAACAAGTGCAATTTTGTTGTTACTATAAGGCAATGTATGTCATTTAATGCTTGGCAGTTTTAGTGTTAACGAGGTGCACGGAGGTGTCTGAAGATTTCAGATAGTTTTTGCAGCTTCGTTGTTCAGAGAAAAATTGTGAAAAGTAAGGGACATTTTCGATCCGTCAAGCCACAGTCTAACCCCTTAAAGCTAAATATAAGGGTGGAAAGGACGGAGCTCGGCGCAAAAGGAGCTCGACTATTCTTCCTCCTGTTCGAGCCTCCTCGCAGCCTCTTCCCCTTGAACAGCTCCTTTTTTCGCGTCCCTTTGTCGCGTTACCTTCACGCTCCGCGTGTGTAAATATCGACGTTAAAGACCGCGTACGCGTGAACAACCGTCACACACACACATACGCAAACGCGAACACTCTTCCACGTCGAACTACGAGACGCTCACACGCATGCGGGCGAGCTAACAATGTTCCCCCATATTTTCGTATTACGTTTCTATCGTCATTAAGGAGAGCCCCAGGCCGTAGGAGAGGCGGGATAAAAGCGACACGTATTCAACGAGACGCTGAAATTATCTGGAAGACGAAGGACCTTCCCACGACGAAGGTATCCTCGTGTCGTTGCAACCATGTTGCACTAGAACCCACTGTCGCCCCGAAGACTGTTCAATTTCTTCCTGCTTGGACGCTCAGCATTTATTCTACCCCCTCGATGCGATTATTCCACGAATAATGGGCACGACAAATGCATATTACGGCTTGTCTAATAATTTCTTGATTTTTGTTATACAATGTTATGAGTAGACTGCGGATGTTCATGCAATTTCCAATTTTTATAGAAAAATTTTAAGAAAGTGGAATGAAATAAAATCCTTTTTTTAATGGGAACAGCCTTTGTAGATCCAAAGCAAATAAAAATCATGTTAAATTCTCTCGAATTTTATATTACAGCATTTTTTGAACATTTCCATAAGCCATAAATGCATAAAGATCCGCTGTCTAGTTATGAGCTTTTCATTCATCTTCACTTCGTAATTACTAGACTGCGGATTGTACGCATTTATGACACAAATGATTAAGTGTAATTCAAAACAGTAAGAAGATTAAAGGAGTTTAACAATGTCGATATACCATTGTTAACAAATAGAAATTATTAACGAGCAAAATTAATATCTACTTAGCTCCTATAGATTGCAATTGATGTGTACAAATTTTATTTTGCATAAAGATCCGCTAATAATGACTGTTCGAATACTGTCGCATGAAAATATTTTTTTTAACAGTTTTTTATTTAGGCAGGTCTCCACTGTAGCTTATACTAATGCGGATACTGTGACACAATAATGCAGTGAAAGAATCATCGAATTTCGATGAAACTGAAATAGGAATTTATTTCTCTCTTCGGTGGTTTTACTAAGTTGTAGGAAATGTATCGACATTTTGAATTTCCTGTAGGGTAAGGGACCCAATCGTTGTTACTTCTTTTTAAAGCATAATGAATATTAAAAAAGAGATATTAAATTTCTACATTAAAATTAGTTAATATAGACGTTATATATCTCCTTTTCAATATTCATTATACTGTAAAAATAAGTGTAAATAATATAGACACGGTAATGGGGTCCCTTACCCTAATATCTTGCTTGAAACGACACCAGCCCATTTTTGGTATAACGATGAGTTGACCAGCCATACCCGGTTAGGCCAAAAAATGGAAAGCGAGGTTCAGCGTATAAAAATCCGCATTATTGCCTCGTATAGTCGAGCAAACTATGAATGACAAGCGAATGATTCTCCAGTTAGTTTGCCGTGTGAGCTAAGCATAATGTCTCTTTCATCGTGTGCTCCCCTGGGAATGGTTGCGCGCGCGCGCTCGCAAGGCCTCTTTTTCTTACCCTTCTTTCGATCCACGGAGCACGAAGATAGGGGCGCGGTAGACAGCCCCCGAGGTTCATAGGATGGGTTCTGTGGACGCCAGGACGATCCGTTGGTCGTCTGGTGCTCATCCAGCCTTCCAGGAAGCTCGAAGACCGGTTAATTAATGGATGTTGCCCCGAGCGGACCGACCGATGATCTATGCCACGTTCTCTGATACCTTCCAGCTGGTTGTCTCGTGATTACAGCGAAGGGATCGGGTTCACCGTGCAATCACGAAACACGGATTCATTCGATACCCGACGCGACGCGACGCGAGGCGACGCGCGATCCAATGAGTTACGAAAGAACGGGGCACGGTGAATATGGTAAATATGGTAAACAGCACCGTGGCGAGACGTCCAAAATGCGCCGGGAAAGTTCAACGCGATTGCATCGAGTTTCTTGGCTTCGCCGATTGCAGAGCTTCCGCGGAGAAAGTCATTTTCCGTTCTTTTTCACGCGAATTGTAGTCCGTTCGTTCGCGGGTTGTTTGTTTTTACTGCTTTCGAGTGAAACAGCTTTGCTCTTACCGGGAGAATCCGGTTTAACAACTTCAAAAATCGGTGTTCTTCTTATTTTACTTTGATCCGCAGCAGCACGCGTGTACCTACGGGCCAAGAATTCCCGCGGACAAGATGAAAAGGAAAAAAAATGATTATTGGTAAATTGTAACAATTGTCGAAAACAAGAGCACACAGAAACGTCATTCCTTTTTTAACACATTGAGTGCCATGTCACCCATTTGTGAGTGACGGAATTATTTGTCCAGGTTTTAAAATAAATTTTTATGTTAATACATTCATTGTACCAAATTTGATTGGGATCTGTAAAATGCAGGAAAGTTGGAAGACTACTCGATATCACACATATAATTATTTTCAATTTTTATTTCATTAAATAACTTACTTTGGTTTCATGGAATCTTTGGGGGTTCTGGTTTGGCACTGAAAGTGTTAATAATTTCAATAAGATGGGCATAACACGTCGACATTCTTTTATAAATCTTTGTACTGTCTTAACATACCTAATTTTTTTATATAAGCATAAATCCGCTAGTTGTCGGAAACGGTAAAATCATATACCGCCATTGAAAATTGAGATCGAAATAGACTCGATTATCGACATCCGGGGTTTAATGCGACGATTACATGAATAGTGAACAAATATTAATTGATTTATGCTGTCGCTCTAATCGTGCCGAGATGATATTTTTCGGGTGGATCTCGCGCGATCGATATTCAGAATTTCCGTGGAACGACACGTGGAATCGTCATCCGACGATCTATAGAAATTCGTACAGCGACCGTGCATCCGATTATGTAAAGTATTTCACGTGCAACGTGTTGCGCGAGCGCGCGGATTAAGCGAGCCTTCGTAACGTTAATTACAGACATTAGGTTATTAGAATTGATTCGCGCACAGTATCATCTAAATGCGATTCGTATTATATTCGAAACGGCCCGGTAATTAGAGCGACAGCTGGGTAAAATTCGCCGGGCGAGAATTAATTACGTCGACGTTCCGCACGCGTTTTCTAATTAAGCGTCTTCGGAGGAATTCCTTCTACGTTTTTACCGAGAACGAGCATGTTTGGGGGGGGGGGGATCGTTCGTAGAAGTTCATCCGTGAAATGTGTGCATTTATTTGCAAAGGTCACACCCACCTTTCGGTTATTATAGATTCTAAATTGGCCGCTGGATTATGGGATAGTGTGTCGCGGCTATTTTCATCCCTGCAGCGCAACTGCAATTTTTAGTTACACGATAAAAGTGTTTTCGTCTTTTATGCTACTTTCTTGCACGCTTCGTCATGGAAAACGTCGCACAATGTTTTTTACTCGATTAACGTTTTGTTTTACATTTTAATTCTCTCGTTTTAAACACACACGCATCAAACTATTATGCAAAACGAGAAACACAATGTTTCGCTGTGTCTGAAAGAGAAAATGGATGAATTATCGCTCGAGAAGCATTAACAACGCCGTGTGACGTGAACCGCCACGATACTTCACCGGACTATAGATGGTATATGATAGGGAAGAGCCGCATCATTTTTTAAAAAAGACGCGACAAGGATTTCTTTTCTCAGGACAGAAGTCATTTTTCATATTTAGGGGAAAGTCGATGCACGCGGAGATACGGAATTTAATTCGGAAACGTGCTCGCGAGGCACCAAACGTGTTATGGATAAAAAGGCGAATGAACCGCAATAAAACATTGTACGTCATTCATTAAGCTTGACACGTGTCATCCGCACTTCCCCAATAAGATTCAGCTGTCTAGTTACTACGGGAACGATGCACAGGATGTGTCCTCTGGGAGAGGATGCTGATATATGTGCAATAAAGGCAAAGGATACACACCAACGACCTGTCTAACAATATTGGTCAGGGCTGTGGTCTGAGCAACGTGTTGTAGGAGACAGAAACGAGTAGCACCAGAAAGTAGCTATAGTTTACGTCAGAATCCCTTTTCGAAAGGGAGATTGCTTCTGAATGTTCATTTTCGACTAATGCGCGCGCTGTGAATCGAGAATAATTTTTTAACGCGTTCACTGCCATGTCACCCATATGACGGAATTATTTGTTCAGGTTTTGAAATGAATTTTTATGTTAATACGTTCATCGTACTAAAATGCAAGAAAGTTGGAGAACAACTCAATATTATACATTTAATTTTTTTCAATTTTTATCTCATTCACACTTTGATCGGCAAACAAGAAAGCTCAAAAATTCCACGAAATCAAAGTGTTATTTAATAAAATAGAAATTGAAAAAAATTAAATGTATGTGTAAATGTATGCTACAATGAATATATTAACGTAAAAATTCATTTTAAAGCCTGATCAAATAATTCCGTCACCCATATACGGTTGACATGGCAGTCAACGTGTTAAATAACTTACTTTTATGCAATTTTTCCGGTTTCTAGTTCGGTTTCTAGTTTGCATTTTTCAAACGCCAATAACTGAGTCAATTTTACGAATTCTAAATTCTAATTATACTCGAAGAAAATGCAGAAAAGAAAAATCGAATTTTTCACGGTTCTGGACCAGATCCCGTGAGTGTTCGTTTGACGAACAGGTGACTCTACCTGTGGACGAGTAAAGCGTTGAGCGTGGTGGTTCGATTTTGAGTGACGCAAGGATAAATTTCTGGGAGGATGGATATCAAGCCGGCGTGGTATCTTGTCGTCATCGGGCCGCAAACAGAGAGCTTTCTTGCAAAAACCTTCTTTGTCGGTGTATAATCGTTAGGCGCTCCACAGGTGTGTGCTTTTCGCCGATGCCTCTTGTAAAGCTTTCCGGCTCTTCGTCTGCTCCGCTTCAGCTCCTCCTACTACCCCTTTGTGACTGCAGAGCCAGAGAGACACGGCACGGCACGGCACGTCTTCTGACAATCCTTTTCACGCTGCTCGAACCTGAAAGCCTAATGCCGTAACATCTGTTTTTCTGTTTCTTTTCGTGCCCGGTCGAAGAATACAAACGAATAAACACAGGCCCGTCCCCCACCCCTCCCTAACGACGTTTCACCACCGGAACGATGTTTCTTTTCATTACTTTCTCGATACGATTTTTCTTCCACCGCGCGGAAACCGAACAAGAAAAGTTCACTTCGAGCTCCCTTACCGAATCAGCAAAAACCTCTGTACGCATACGCGCGCATTAAACGGGGAAAAATGAGACGATTTCCGTTGGCTTCTCTCTCTCTCTCTCTTTCTCTCTCTCTCTCTCTTTCTCCTCTCCTCTCGCTCGCTGTCTCGGTCACGCGAAAGCAAAATGTCTAATTGCGAAATGAAACGGGAATTAAACTGAAACGAATGAAATTTCTCATAATTAGATCACAAGTGGAATTTCATTTACAAGAACTGTGGTCGAGGCTACGCGAAATCGAATTAATTGTTCGGCAATGCTCCGATATGAGAGTAATTAGTCGGTATACGACGCTACAAAAAGTTTCATCGTTTCCCTCGATGTCCACTAGCTTCATTATCGCACGCGAATCGATCATGATCATTCCGATCCGTTGCTACGGTCAGAAATTAATAAACATCCGTGTGGACTTTCATAGCTTGAATTTGATGCAATTACAGTGAAATCTCGATACATGTCAACAACACGGGCCTTGTCAGTGACATGTATTGTCCCGGATACATACTCGAATCGTGTTTACACTCCTCGACGTCCGAGGCCTCTCGAGCTTCGCTGCCCCTCACAGAGTGCAGGTAGTGAGGATAATTTCGCGACGTTTATTGTCCAGGCCGTGGCGACATATGTAGAGAAATCACTACATATCATTCCTGGCTTCGGTGTTTCCGCGATCGAATTGCTCAAGCTACAGTGACTCTCACTAATATTCGGACGCTCTTAAAAATCGCATAACTTTGTCAGTATTGACATTTGACAATATTACTTGAATTTTCTTGAATCGTCTACTACCAATACTACTTGACAATACTACTTGAATTGTCAATAGTACTTGAATTTTTTTTAGAAGTTAGAACAATTGGACCGCTACATAACGTGAGAAAAATGCGTGATTAAAATGGCAGTTATTCGAAATTACAGAGAAAGTACTAAAAGTTGTATTTCTTTTTTACTTTATGTAGCAAACCAATTGTGCTAGCTGCTTAAGAAAATCCAAGTTGAATGGTCCAATGTTAACAAGGTTATACCATTTTTAAAAGGAATTACTGTACTTCGCTTATACGCCGATAATCGAAGAACGAATGAAATATGAATGAAATTAAAAGTAGATTACCGGACCGTAATTGTTTATTGAGAGGCACGAATTCTGTGAGAATTGCTATACAGTGGATCCATAAAGTATTTAAACTTGAGGTTCTCGAGAAAATTGATGATATTTAACCCGTTGTGATTTCGTAAAAATGCGCGTTCGCGCTTTCAATATGTAAGCTCGTGGTATATTGTGTTTGAAAAGCGATTGCATAAAATTAAGTGATGCTGTTTTCGTGAGAAATATGTATGGTGGGAGTCGAGTGTTACGCTTTTGGTCGAGTGAGCTCGAAGAGTGCGCACGGGTTAATCCGTTTCACAGAAACTCGTACGTTCGTCGACAGTCTTAATTGAAATTCTACCGGGGTAGGCAATTGAAGGCTCGTTTCTAAGATTAGTCATTTCCGGTTCTTTTCCCCGTCGCGTCTATAGACGCCCCATTGACACGCGTCTTTGCCGACCGCAATCGATACGACAGAGAAGTTGCACAATGCTAGAATTCGTGCGCGTGCAAATACCGTACGCAATACGCTGCACGCAGCTCGTGTGCAGATATCAGAGCGATGATTTGCTTCGCTTTGTAGCACGATACGATACGTATCTGTCACACTATACTGCTACAAAGGAATATATTTACTGGTCCCTTCGCATTTGTATTATTGTTTCCTCGTAAAATTTCAAAGAATTTTAGAACTTCGAATATGCAATCGAATTTTTTCATTGCTAACGCATACATTCTACGGTTCTTATACTTTGCGAAACAGTTTAATCGTATTTATCTTTCAAATAAACAATTATCGTCGACAGTGTCGTTTCGCGAGTTATCATATTCACGACTGTCGCTGCAATTCAATATTGTAACGGGAAACAACAAAGCGCAAATACAATTTGCTGAATTTGTATTCGAAACCAAATTCATTGAAACGGAATATCGAAAGGGAAGAGTAACACGTTCAACATTTATTCTAGTTTAAATCGCCTGACAATGTTATCCCGATTACATTCATATTGTCTCTACTTCAATTTCCCTCCTTGCAATTATCGAAGACGAGTTTAATTCAAGGAAACACACGGTCTAAATATTACCAACAATAAATATACGAACGGCGATTTGTTTATATACTCTTTACTTGTTTTAGACATTAAGAAATGATGTAACTAATGGGACGTTTCTTCATTTAAAAAAAGGATAGAATTTTTATACAAAACACATTACCGATCCTGCGGATCTTTGCACAAAATAAATATGATCTTCCATTAATTGTAACGAACAAGGGTCAGGTTGAAATTCCATTGTTTCTTTAATGGTTGCAGTGACATTTCTTTTAATCTTTTTGCCAGTTTTCACTGCTCGTTTCTCTCCTAAACGCATAAAACCTGTTAACAAGTAGCGCCATCTCATCCGACGCGAACCGATGTTATAATTTTTGTCATATGAATAAACATGACATACGTGTCGCAAGCCTTAACGTTAATTCAAATCGATTTGTTATTTGCGTAGAAATAAACGCCTCGGACAGATAAAACGAGAGACTACTTTGCGACGTCCACCATATTCCGAACGGGCACGTCCGCCGTGGACCGAGCTACCCTTGAAGTGGTTAACGTTCAAAGCAATAAAAGGAGGAAGGGGGGAGGGAAGGGGAGCGAACAGTTAATTTTTTTTATTAGCAACCACATAAAACAGAAGCAGCACGGTGAGCGTATGTCTCTGCAGTGCTTGTAACGTCGGACTTCACGTCGTCCGTGAGATCGGCAGTTCCGAAGAGGGAGAGAAAGGGAGACGAAGAGAGGGAGAGGGTGTGAGAGAGACGGAGAAAGAGGTGTAGAGGGGAAAGGATCGAGGAAAGGATGAAAGCGAAGCGTAGTAGAAGAGAGGAGAGGAAAAGAAAAGGAGGGGAAAAGGTTCAAGCACCATTTAACCGATCTCTGAATCATCGTTAAGCGACCGTTACACGACGGCTCGTTAAATCGTATCGTAATGTGGGTGGGTCAGATGATTCGCACGGTCGAAACAGTAACGTTCATAGAACTGTTTCGCCGATGGTCAATCTCCTTATCAGAAATATGCATGCTGGGAATCATTCTGAACACAGCTCGACGGCACCGTCCCTCAACCCTTCGAATAACCGAATTATCAATTCAGCAAAAATGAATGTTAACGCTAGGTTTACGGACCACTAAAAAGTCTACATTATTTTATGAAAATAACAAGAGTTCATCTATCGAAACTTTTAGCTATTCCCAAAGAAATAAATCTGTTGAATAACTTCTCATGGATGCATCTTTACAATCTCGGTAATTGTAAATTAAAAATATTTCTTGCACTTCAAAAGCCTGTTCACCCTCGTACATCCCTCAGAGTGGAAACCCACCAATTTTTCTTTTTTTTAAATATTCGATAACGTTGATTTCCTTGTACTTGTATCGTAAAATGCGTTTATGCTGATTCAAAGCGTAAAACAGTATAAGAGATTAGAACAGGCTTGGAGTAGAAATGAAATAGAGACCAGTATCAAAAGAATTCAAGAATATTCATGATTTTCAATTTTTTAAAACTATTGGAGGAATATACAATTTTTATTTTGCACACAGATCCGAAACTTAGTTAGTTCCATGGCAAACGGTTTTTCCAACGTTAATATCGTTTCCAAAATATAAAGGAAAAATTTGTTGAAGTCGGAAATTGTGTCGCAATTTTAAGCAACAACGTGCGCACAGCCGAGTTGACGTTCTTTGCGCGAAAGAGAAAACAATGCCATAGCGAAGGGTCGTCGTAAATACATATGTGACCAGCTCGGCGTAAAATCTTGAAGAGGAGATAATAATTTGTTTTTCTTCTCGTAGCCTGTAGGCGAGTTTTAACGAATGTAATTTCGCATGAACGTCCGCAGTCCGCGGACAATTAATGTACGTCGATCCTCGCGTATTTCCTTTACGTTCCGGGCAGAGTAAATAATTCTTGACTCTTGACACAGTTGAAAAGCAAGAGGCAATTGTGTCTCGAGCATTTTTTGCTCGCACAACGGCCAGCGCTGCCTGGGATGCACTTTCGTTGCAACGTTTCCCGGACGTCGGGTCTCCGCGCGTGCACGTTGAACAACTACTATTCGGAAATTGAAGCGGGCTACGCGATGATATTGATTTTCAATTGGGTTCCAATTAAATTGCTAATTTCCGGAATTTGATAAAGGCGCGTATCCCCGCCGACTTCGGACATATTATTCGAAAATCATAAATTGCTGTGACTTCGGGATCCCGTGCATACGTCCTGTTCGGTTTAAATACATTCCACGCTCGAAACCAATTTAACTTGTGTTTTGCGTTTTTGAAAAACAACGGAAAATATATTCGGACACGAATATGCCTCTGCAATTGATAAAAATACCGAACGATCCGAAGCGTCACGATAAAACCGTTTATTTTCCGTTCTTTAACTCGGAACAAAAAAACACACAAGGTTACACATATGCGTTTCACTGAAATGATTCAAAACGATTAGTGAAATTATAAAGAAAAGATAGAAATCGGTAAAATATGTTTATTTTCCCGAAAGTCGACATGCGCAGAATCTCGACGGGTACAGATCGAAACGACGCGTGTCACATATTTGTCATTTGTTAAAGGCTGCGCGTCGCGTGGTTGTGGAAATATCGCTAATAAAAATAGACGAGACAGCGACGAGTTAAGCGTGACGTACGTCTGAAAAATTAGTACTCGGACGATCGGATGGAAGGGAGGGAGACAGCTGCACGCGAAAACAGAGTTGGAAAACGAGAGACAGAGAGAGAAAGAGAGAGAGAGAGAGGGGGGGGGAGTGATAGAGCGGGAGAGCCGGCTCGTGCTCAGAAAAGGTTGCGCGTGAGTTATCGAAAGAGGATCGGGATTGGAGCTGGAATCGATTTTCCGTATCGCGTGGCGTTACAGCGACCTTCCGGCATCGCAAAGTTCGCCGGGTACAGTGACCCCTGGCACATTCAGCGCACAGCCGGTGCTCGGCGTCGTAAACCATTCCACAGCGAAACGAGCGCCACTTCCGGAAAGCTGGGCTCTCGCTCTCGTGCGCTGTGCGCTCTGTTCTGCTCTGTTATATACTCCGTTCTACTCTGTTCTACTCTGTTCTGCTTTGCTCTGCTCTGCTCTGCTCGGCCCTGCTGTGTGCTGTGTTTTGCCGTGCCGTGCAGTGCCCTGCCGCGCTGCCTGAGACCGTGGCGAGCTGAGACGAGCCGAGCCGAGCCGAGGCGTCTCGCTCGCGCCGAGCTCGACGACGCGGAAACCGTGCACCGAACTCCCCGATCTTATCTCCGACGGTTCTCACGGTCGAGAAATGTTTTCAGGTTACCGGCGATTAATTTTCAAATGCCTAGAAGACTCCTCGCGGTACACCCTCCGTGCGCCTTCTGCGATTTTATCCCTTTTAGTGCTGAACGACGATATGTATATCGTCGTTTGGTACACTAGCGAAAAGCGTCAACGACGATATATCGTTGCGCATGCATTGACGTCTTCTTACACGCATCACGAGAGATCTGCATCTCAGAATAACTTTATAAAATGTTAAAATTGTTTCAAATTCGATAGAACACAATTGAAAAAAATGTTTATTAGATTCAACTTTTTGTTATATCTTATGCTGATTAGTGCCGAGGCCCTGTTTATGTTGCAGCAATGAGGTAGAAACGGGACACAGGATTCCCTCGGATATCCCTCGACACGGGATACATACACTACCGCTCAAAAGTATCCGGACACTTATAAACTCAAATATCTTTGTTGTTTATAAAGTACAATGGGGCTGACACGATGCTAATTCCTAATGAAAAGACTATCATTTTAGGTGTTTAAAAAAGGGTGGTTCCATTTAAAAAAAAGTTAAGGTGACCTTGATATCTCTAAAAAAAAATGACATAAAAACAACATTTTTTTATAGCATCGTGACAGCCCCATTGTACCATTCAACTTTGTCCTTACCATACTTTACGTATCTTTAGAAACAAGATATTTGAGGTGGAAATTTTAGGTGACTCACTCTGTATATACGTAATTTTTAATTTAGAACGTCGAATATTTCACAAGAAACTAATAAAAATCGATTTTGGTCACTATTTTAGGCACTGAAATAACTTTGATGCAATGCTAATAACGATATTTCGGAATTGTCCGGATACTTTTGAGCGGTAGTGTAGTTTCTTGGGAATGTAATCGCAATCTATACGATGCTTATGATAGTTATCGGACAGCACAAGTGACACGCCGTGCATCGACACGGAGAGACTAAAATCTTTCTTTCAGTCTTTACAGTGAATTCGTCGAGTGTCCCATTTAAAATACACAGGGCATGCTGGAAACCTAAGTGTCAGTCCGTTTGTATGCCATATGAAACGCATGGCATTCAACGCTGTTGGCATTCGAACAGTTGAAGTATCCGTCTCCGATACATATACAATGTTGCACGGAGAATCTGACAGCGAATCTCGAGAGCCGTCGCAGCCGAAGAGTGTAACATAACACTATCGGGTATATCGGTGTGAGACCAGAAGACCACTACTAATCCAATTACAAAACTTCTTTATTTTTCATTATTTTTTCGTATGAAACTTTTACCAAGATATTCGTGGCATTTTTCCGATTAACACGTTGACCGCCATGTCCAGGTTTTAAAATGAATTTTTACATTAATATATTCATTGTACCAAATTTTATTAGGATCTGTAAAATGCAAGAAAGTTGGAAGACTACTCAATATCACGCATATAATTATTTTCAATTTTTATTTCATTAAATAACTTACTTTGGTTTCATGGAATTTTTGGGGGTTCTGGTTTGGCATTCAAAGTGTTAAAATGAAACCAAAAATTATATAATTCCGATGATATTTATTTGTGTAACAACCGATAAAAGTTTCGAACACAGAGAAGGACAGCGTATGGGAAAAAAAGAGCCGCAGAGAGTCGCGACCACCGGCAGAGATCAAAGGTCGCGTGAGCGCTGGCTTTTAAATGAAAAATTTGAATTCTTTATTATTAATTATTTTTTTATGAGACTTTCAATGATATATTTGTGGCATTATTCTGATTAAAATGATATCGAACGCGATATAATTCGGATCACATTTACACTAATTATCGGAATTATATCATATTTGGTTTCATTTTAATCGGAAAAATGCCACGAATATGTTGGTAAAAGTTTCATAACAAAAATAACGAAAAATAAAAAAGTTTTCTGGTCTCACACCGATATAGTAGTATCTGACCCGGTCTCGTACATGGAAAACGAACGATGAAAATTCCGCGTCGGGTCAGCGAATTCGCATACGAATCTACATTTTAATTTCTACATTTCGAGGTATGAAAAACTTGACCTGAAAATGAGAAGAACTGGAACGATCTTTAGAAATAGCTTCGTAGAATTTATTCGACAGCTACTGTTTAAAATCTGCTCGGAAAACATATTTCAGAGGCAAATTAAAATATTCTAACGATTTCCGTAGTAAATGGTTCAAACGGCGTAGAAAGGAAAATGAGGACTCTCTTCGCGGTTTTATGCCGAAAGTTTCTGCACAAACACTTCCATACTACTTTGAAACGATCAAAATGCAAAGTCATTGTTTCAAGCTCATTCTCCGCATTCGTGACGTGGTTCATCAATGCTATTATTGTTCAATTAAAGTGCTCGATACGTAAGTTAATTTAATTTGCAATACCTGGCGTTTCCGGATCTCTGCTGACAGAAATACTGGACTGCATAAGGGCCAATAATTCAATCAGAATAACGACATAAGAATTCCCAAGATTCGAGTAATAATTTCCTTCGTTCGTAACAAAATCTTTTCTTCCAATAATATTTATGGAATAATACCTTTGTTTAACACTAGAACCACCGGATGAGTCAAAATGACTTGCTCTTAATTTTTTCTTTTAGAAATATTGAAATTATAAACGTGTTTCCGTGAGAAATTTTTTTAATAAACTTCTCTATTCAAGTAGATATTTAAACAAAACTGACACGAAATCTAAAGAAATGCAATTTTGTTGTTATTATAAGGCGATGTATGTCAGTTGCATTTAGTACTCGGTAGTTCTAGTGTTAAGGAGTTTCAGATGCCACCTTAAAGATCAAATTTTAGCATAAATAAAAATTCTATTTCATACTTAATATCTTCCCTCGTAATAATTGCGGAGCAACGTTTAATAGAGCCGTTCTGCAGGACTTCGGAGGCATCGATCCAAATCCAGATTATGCGAACGAAAGAGACGTCGATTACGTACGACCATGAACACCGAGCAAGTAATTTGCTTACGAGGTTTTTAAGCGAAAAATGGTTTGATCTCGTTATGCGGGCGGGAAATTAAGCGATTTCCGCGATTGTTTCCGCTTCCGCTCAGGCACGAGCAGAGCAGACGCGATCGATTCGGTTACCGAACGCGTGGACGTGGTCGCGCGTAGCGTAAATGCTCGCCTAACCACGACGCAGCTGCAAGACTTTATACTGCATTTGCAACATTGACGTCAGGATCGCTCGGTCTGCTTTTCTCCTAGCATTATTTCATCGGTGCCCGTTCGTCCCGAAATAAATGCACAGCTGCAAAAACTCGTTGCAACCGATCCCTACACCAGGTTTGCTAACCGAGTTCCCTGCCATTAAACCGGTCAATTTTCCTCCATTCTCAACGACAGTCGAACGTTGCTCAATTCGAAGCCCTTGAAAATTGCTGTTACTTTAACACCAGAACTACCGGATGAATCAAAATGACTTGCTCGTAACTTTTTCATTTGGAAATATAAATATGTTTCCATTTACTGCTTGGTTGTTCTAGTGTTCAAAATAGTCTTCGTTGTGATCAACTGTACAGAAACGTGTACCACTTTGTTGCAATTTCGTGGCATTTTTCAAAAAATTAATTTCTTGTTTATTTACTCTTGCACTCGGATACAAATGTTACATCAAGTGAAAATACCAGCTGGCTAAATCAATATTTCAATAAGCCCAAACAGTACAGTGACGTATTCTAACGAATGTCATCGGGTTACAGTGAATTCTCGCTATATGTCAACAACACGGGTCTTGCCAGCGTCGTGACCCCTCGCCAGGTATACCCCGCGATAGTGGGGATAATTCCGCGACATTTGCCATCCAGGGCTTGGCGACATATACGGAGAAATCACTGCAATTGTTGAAAAGGTTGGCACATTTCCTTGTCTCGGAGAGAATCAAGACGTCAGATGAAAAGATAGGTCGAACAATTAGACTAATATTCCCAATTCGATGTTCTAATGACGTCGACACTTTGATCTTAAATATCGAGGCGAGACTCTTAGCTGGAACAAACTCTTGTGTCGTTTTACCTGGCGAAGCTAACCCGGCAACGAGGATGCTAAACAACCCACAGCTGATTGGCATATATCGATTTACGAACGCTCGCTGATCAAGCGGAACGTTCGTTAATGAAATGGACGAGCGTGGATGAGGGAAAGAGTTACGGCGAGGATATGCGTTGCTCCTGGAAGGCAGACCGGTAGAATCCAGTAATGCCATTGAAATTGCTCATGAACATCGAAGCAAATTTTCAACTGCCTTCGCAGCGTATGACGAGGCAATTGATGTTGTCCACGATCAGGATCCAGGCAAAAGGAGCACGTTAAGCTTTAAAATTGGAGGGCTTATCGAGCCGAATCCTCGATAACGCGGCACGAACATGAAGCCCGCGGTAATCGTGCGTTGCTGCGCATCCTTTGAACACGTTGCCCGATCAAAAGCCACCCGTTTTTACGATAGAAACCGCGTTTTAATCCAAATCGAATGTTTATAAGTCCGATCAACTGTCCAGCTTCGAATTTTCTTCCATGACCGTGAGTCTTCGTTGGAAAAATATTTCGCGAGGATACCCAAAAGGTAATCGGTTTTCAAGTCCGATAAAGTTCTCCATATCGCGGTACCGGATGTCCGTGCAATTCCGAACTCGGCGAATCGACCCGTGCAAATGAAAATTTGCGTAAATATCCCCCGCGCAGCCCTAGATATTGCGCGTAGCAACCGGATTTAATTATGTCCATTGTAATTAAACCCGGCACCACACGAACCACACGGTCGTTCGCTCGAGTGTTAAGAACACACCACGGTTCCCCGACATCTCGATAAAAAGCTCGGGAGCGTGCCGAACGGCTCGGTTCTAATTACTTAAATTACTTGTCCGAAAGTTCGCCGGCCCAAGCCTTCGATTCGAAGATGCAAAATCATGTAAATGGAATCTGTCCTAAGAAATCCCTTCCGCTCAGATCGCCACCGAAATGAGTTACTTTCGTTCACGATTTGGACCGGATTACCCTGGAAAACTAGTTGAGAAAAGTTCGTAACGTCGTCCTAGTCGACGGCACCGTCTTTCCTCATGAAATTAACCGAAGCACGTACTCCCTGCTCAAGCATCGATATCGGCTTCGCTGCGAGCAGGTTAACGGCATCGAATAAGAAACGTGTGCTTAAGTTGGATCCAGTTTCGAGTTGGGTCTATTCCGACCCGGAATTATCGGTCTTACCTTTCGATTGTAATCTTTAGAAGCAAGTTTAAAATGGATGCTTATGTCGAGTCAAATAAACACAATAAAATCTGTATTCCAGATTTTGGTGGAACTCCAGAAGGAATTTTTTTCAGACTCATTACTAGACTGCCGAAGCTGTTTTAAAACCATTTCTTCTGACCTGGAATATTTCCATTGCGCATAATTTATTTTCTGCATATCGCGTCTATTACTGGTGCTTACTGAAATTTTTACGGATTTCTTGGACATCAATACAGCGTAAAGATTGTTTTAACCCTTTGCGGTCGTATATCGCGAACCATACTGATCTTATATTAAATATTTATACTAGTAATTCTGATAGAAAAATATAAAATATAATTTTTACATACAATTAACCCCTTGCCCTACAATATCCAGTCAGACTCGTGATGAAGATTTTGAACAGAGTCTAATAAATATGTATGTTATTAATTTTTTTTAAAGCGAAATAAAATTCTATTTCGTTGTAGTCGATATATATCCTTTGGAGAAAACATAGGCATACAGTAAATATAAACTATTTTTTCTTTTCTATGAAATCCTGAACGATGAAGAATTTCTAATCATTATAATCGCAAGATAAATAGTAGTGCAAGGGGTTAAAACATACTATTGTGTTACATATATCTAAAGCTAAAAAAAGTATTAATAAATTTTGTTTTTCCTTCATAGTCTTGCATATTATGTATTACTGTCTGTTCAACGAAAATTAATTCCGACCAGCATGACACCTACGTATAAACTTAGTACGACCGCAAAGGGTTAAATAATAGGATACAGGAGCCATATAGACATTTATTTCCTTTTTTGTTAACTTGATGCAATGAAAAATGATAGAACAGTATTTTTACATTTAAATATTTTTACCGTCTCGACTTTCGGCCCACCCCGTATAAAATAACGAGGTACAGCGTACCTGTAACATCGGTTCACCGTTTCCACTTCCATCAGCCGATATCTAATCAGTCCTAAATGGAGAACCACGCGTTCTGGTAGCGTTGCTCTATCGGCTGGGGCGCGGCGTAAAGCCCCCGCGGAAATTGGCGGGCAGTTTTATTTATTCGGCAATACTTTTTTGATCACCCTATAAACGAGAGAAATACGCATTGCCGCGTTGCGTCGAAGGGCGATGCACCGGCAGTTACCGTTCTCTTGGGGCGGTTACCCCTACCTCGTCAGTCCCACCACCATCGGTGACGGACTCGACCCTCGTCGACTCGGAACCCCGGTCGAAGGGTTGGGATGGTCGATGCAGTGTTTCCATAGAAACCAGACGCGCCGTCCGCCACCCCTTCCTACAATGCATTCAACCGAGGGTTGCAGTCTTCGCTTGAAAACGTACCGCTATTTCCCGGCAACAGTAGTCATCTTCCCGATGATCCGCTCTCTCTCTCTCTCTCTCTCTCTCTCTCTCTCTCTCTCTCTCTACCCTTCGCCATCGAGCCGCAGACGGCCCAACGTCCGATGCATTTTTCTGTCACCATGTGTTCCATCGACCGCGCGTTCGATACACCTTGCCATTTCACTGTCACGTCTAACCGTCGCCAGACCCGATTATTACCAATGTCGGCCGCCGTTCACGCTAACAGCTTCGCGCGTCTCGGCACGCTATTGCCAACCTTCCGCGAGTTCATTCGCAGTGCCTCCAAAAACTCGAGGACTTTGTTCACCATTTTTGTCTTAATACATTCGCGAATTTTTCAAATTTTTTCCGTTTCCAATACCGAGTACCGGCGAAAATAAGGAAATTCTGAAGCTGGTTGCCTCGAACTTGTATCGCTAGAGCAAGGATAAAAATGATGAAATTTGTTTTTAAATGTCAATGTTGCAATTATGGGTTGTTCAAAATAAAAAGATTTTTATAATTTGTGTACTTGCTTTATAGGTAGACAATAGAATTAGGAATAGAATTTAAAACGACGTGAATTCACGTCAGCGAATGTGTCATTGTCACACTCATTCCCTTCCTTGGATACCGTATGGAGGAAAGTTGCCCAGTATGGGGAAATTTCTTGAACAGAAATAAATTTTGTAAATTTACATTTTTTTGCTTTTGAATTGGATATTAGCCCCTTGCTCTCGAATGGTGGCTGTAAGGCACAAGTAAAAATTTGCTGTATCATTCAAAATATTTTTTACTTTATTAAATTTGTTTGTATTTAGTAAGTTACTAAACATTTCAGTATTGTACAAATAAATTGCACCATTCTTGTATGTATAACATGAAAAACAAAATGTAGAAGGGAAACATTTTCGGTCGCGGAAGTCTTAATGTATTTCCATCAATCTTTACATTAGTTTTTATTTATTGTGACGTAACCAAAACCCTGCGATATCCCCACATTGGGAACAGGCTGACTCTAAGCTTAATGTCGGTCATAATGCTGGATTCAATTTTTTATCAATTTGTACACACACACAACAAATATTGTTGCATGTGGATCGCTTTAGCTCAAGGACAGTGTAGTTTCAAAGGATAAAATATAAATAACAGCTGTCTAGTTCATTATTTGACACCGTGGTTTTTTAACGCAAAACGTACCAGCCACCGCACGTAATTGAAAATTGTAGCCTTATAAAAATGACAAATTTAATGAAATCTTCAACACTAGAACTACCGGATGAGTCAAAATGACTTAAATTTCTCTTTTAGAAATATTGAAATAAATTATAAATGTGTTTCCGAGAGAAAATTTTTTAATCAACTTCTCTATTCAAATAGATATTTAAACAAAACCGAGACGAAATCTAAAGAAATGCAATTTTGTTGTTATTATAAAGCAATGTATGCCAGTTGCAATTTAGTGCTCGGTAATTCTAGTGTTAAACAATTTAAGACGCGACGTTAAAGATCGATTATTTGAGATAAAACCGCGCGACGGGATCAGCTACCAAATTGAATATCCAAAATGCCCGAAGCGATACCGGCGAGTTTCCTGTGGCTGTTGCGATGCTAATGAACGTGTCTTCGAGCCGCGCACGCCTATTCCGTCGAAAAATAATTGCGCACGGCGGAACGGCGATCTATTCACGACGCTCGATCGGATTCACGGCGCGGAGCGGCATGACGTCGGAAGGGGATGCATGGAGCGTGCAAAGCATCTTGTCGTTTCTCGCGATTTCCTCGATGCACTTAGGCGCGATTGCTAAGTACCGGCTTACAAAGGTGACCCGGCAAGGGGCGACAAGATTTATGGTCCGCCCTTGAGTGTTCTTCCGAGGAGATCCGATCGCCTAGACAGCCGGCAGAATTAATGCCATTGCCGTGTACATAGACGCTGGACCGCGTTGTTATAAAAACCCGCGGGCCCAGGATACACGGCTATCTTCGTCCTCGGGAGCAAAAGAGGAACAAGAAGAAACCTAACTCGAGGATATGCCCCCGTGGCCGCCCCTCTCTCTTTCTCCGAGGACCTTACCCTCGACTGCCGCGTCTGCGTTACCAACAACTGGTTATTCTATTAACGAGAGAGGATAAGTAATTTCAGTCGTTTCACCTCTTCGTGAATCGCCTCACTAAATCACCGATCTATTGGTTTTAACTTCGCCGGAGGAACTTCTTCCACGATTCGATTGCATTCCCATTCGTTTCCTTCCTCGGAGCGAACCGAAGCGAACGAACGAACGAACGATCGGCAAACCTGTCCGTTTCGCGTTTGTTCGCGAAACTCACGCCTGCCTCTGTTCTACCGGAACCGAGAGAGTGTGAGAGAGAGAGAGATCCGAAGTTTCGTATTGCTGATATTTTTCGCCTGAACGAGATCAAACGACTCGCCTACTTGCGATAACGCCGCCCCCGGAACTTTATGCAAATCGACGTCGCACGCCAAGTCAAAGGAGCTGAAATTACAGAAAATTCTACTTACTTCGCGACCGGTTCCGGCGAGCTACAAATAAATGAGATATTTAAATTCTCTTAGAGTTTCGTGTCTAGCTGATTAGAGCAAATTTTTTAAAGACACGAGCACAAGTCTTACGGTCCAATGGCTCTCCGTGTTTTTCCTCCTTGGCCAGTCAGTTGATTCATGCAAATATAATAAATATTCGCTTCTTTCACCCGAAACGTAAAATATCACAATTTCATATTCTCTTACACGAAGAAAGAAGAATATTTATGTCTGTGTTTCCAATATCGACAACGACAAAGCAGAATTTCATTTCGTAGGAAATTAACACTAAACGTACCGAGACTATAAATGTAACAGATACTTGTTGCCTTATAAAAATGACAAGATTTCATTTATTTAGACTTTGCGCGGTCCTTATTGCGATGCGTGCTCTACTAAAGATATTTATGGAAGCATTTTTATGATTTCAAAAATTGTCAAATAAAAAATCTAGAAATATATATTTAGTAGTTTCTGTTCGAAATCGCTATTGGGCGATATAGCGCGAGGGGTGTAACGTCTCCGGCGTTAAAGTCGAGTCGTTAAAAAGCCTATTAGCAGGCCGAAACATTGAAAACGTTAACGACAAATTTCTTTGGCCAGGTATCGGAAAGGTATTCGCCATCGAAAGGTCGATTGATCTTTACGGCGTACCGTGAAGTGGTTCGATCAGATAATGTCTGTTCCACAGCTGGAAGAAGCAATCGTTCTATCGATCATTGGGCAGATATTACCATCGTCGGTAGTACACGGGAGTTTCACCCTTAGTTAGGAGGTTGATTTCAGACCTTTCTTGTCCAAGGTCGTAGATCGTAGCCGGCGAAGGCGAGCTATAGGCGTCGTTTCCGCGTGTGCGCGCGTGCGCCTCCATCTGGAGTAGACAGCCTGTGGATGAGAAACGTGACGGGGAAGTAGAGAGAGTTGATACAATTCAGGGTCCTGGATGTCGACGAGGGGTAGCAAGGGGAGAAAGCGGCGTGACCCCTGAACGACGTTCATCGATCGGGGTGTACGCACCCTGGCTGCTCCCAGCACCGCTCTCTTCTATCTTTGCTTCTCTTTCCTCGCACCCCTCCTCACCTGACGATCCTGCTCCCCTCCTTCCCGACGTTTCCACCATCTCCCCTTCCTGTGCACGACGTTTTCTCATCGTCCACTGTCTCGACGCTTCCACCTTTTAAATATTGCCTTCGAACGAAAGTTCGTCGCGTTTTTACATTAAAATTCAAAGACAAAATTAAGATTCATGGGTTTATTCAATAACACGACAAGTTACCTCGAAATCTGGCACAAACTGGTAGGACAGAATGCAAACTGTGTTATTGAATGAATCCATGCATAAATATCTTGAATTCTAATTTGAAAACGCCACGGATTTTCGCCAATTTCGAACCATAATTATCTAACATTAGCTAAAGAGCTAAAAAGCTGACCGAAAATAACGGACCCCCTCCCCTCATCGTGTTCTTTTACATTAAAATTTAAAGATAGAATTAAGATTCATGGATTTATTCAATAACACGAAAGGTTATCTCGAAATCTGGCAAAAACTGGTAGGACAGAATGCAAACTGTGTTATTGAATGAATCCATGCATAAATATCTTGAATTTTAATTTGGATACGCCATGGACTTTCGTCAATTTCGAACCATAATTATCTAACATTAGCTAAAGAGCTAAAAAGCCAACCGAAAATAACGGATCCCCTCCCCCCATCGTTTTCTTTTACATTAAAATTCAAAGATAAAATTAAGATTCATGGGTTTATTCAATAATACGACAAGTTACCTCGAAATCTGGCACAAACTGGTAGGACAGAATGCAAACAGTGTTATTGAATGAATCCATGCATAAATATCTTGAATTCTAATTTGAAAACGCCACGGATTTTCGCCAATTTCGAACCATAATTATCTAACATTAGCTAAAGAGCTAAAAAGCCAACCGAAAATAACGAACACCCTCGTTTCCTCATCGTCCCCTGTCTTTCTGTGCTTTCACAGTTTAAATATTTCACCGTATCTTCTCGAGTCACGAAGCCCCGCTGCAGCCACCAATAAAAATACCAGAGCCCCGACCATTAACCCTCGAACGACCGGCGGCCAACGCTGAGAACCAATATCGAGAGCAACCCTCCACGAAACTTCGGTTCTTCCGCCTGTAACACTGGTTCTCGAACCGTTGCACGATCTGGTATAATATTCACCGAATGCTCCACACCTACTGCACTTTTTACACCGCGTTGAAATGACGCGATTTGAAAAAGAAGCCAAAAAATAGACCCACGTAGGGGTTTCAGAAGCTTGATAAATAAAAAAAAGAAGAATTCAGTAATTAAGAGACGGTAGAATGACACATTATGGGTGCCATACTGTGCCATTAATAATTTACGCTGTTTATTAAAATTGTGTATAGACGAAGTTCAATCGTTGAAGCGTCGGTATAATACTCGCTGACGAGGGGAACACTGTGAATCGCTTATGTTGATAAAATTTAGTATTTTTTCTAACCGGCAAAAGGAGTGAAAGTTTGGTTGCGAACCGTTTCGAGGGTTACCATTATCGTGAAAATTATATCGAATAGTTTCCTCTTTAGCATTTGCTTAAGATAAACAATATACAAGGCAATGCTCATTGCTTTTCTCTGAAATTGTATCTCGTATTCTTTCAAAGAGTATACTTTCCGCTGAGTTCAACGGGAAGGTGGAACGGAAAGTAATCCGAATTTATAGCTTCTACAAAAATCGAGACGTTTTAGCGAATGGAAAACAGAAATAGTGGCCGAACATTATTCCTTTCTACTTTTCAACGTACCCGCTCCGCTGCGTTCTTGTTGAGGACGAGCAGGTCTTTGAAAACCGGCACAAAAGAATTGACTTCTCGTTCTGTGCCTTCAGCTACGTCCGTAGCACAATCTACTCCGAGTTGCTGTCGAGAACCGGTAGCCTCGAAAGTGTTCCTTTAATTTTGGGAGAGGTTGACATCGAACGGGAGCAGGGTCTGTGTTTCGAAATGGCGGCGAGCAAGCGGTCGAACGCGTAAAATCGTCGATAGTTTCGCGACGGGTTTCGGAGGCTCGCTCGACGCTCGAAGGCAGTTGCGACGGGAAATAAAAATGGCAAACGAAGGTACACTCGAGCTGTCTTTCTGCTGTTCGTTTACTAAAACACTCTAATCGATGCAAACGTTCCAAAGGTGTCTAGAAGCCATTACTCTTCGTTCGACTGTATCTCAAATCTAAACGAATTTCGCGAGAAGCATTTATCAGAGACCGTCTCCTAACATACAAATAATAAGGTACATACAACAAGGTATGCACATATGGTTAAGGTAAACGTCAATTGATTTTTATTCAATCGACAAAGGATTTTCTCCTCGAGTTGAAAAGTTCTCCGCTGTTTACATACTTGTTATCACGGTTCCATTTGATTACAATTTATTAGGTCGTCCCATAAGTTCGTGCCGTTTACTCTCGTACCATTTAAATTCTATAAATAAAATATGTAATCACCCTTTCATTCCACAACCTCTTCTGACCTTTTTGGCAAAGACATCGTACCGTCACTATAAAATTTCTGTGGTTTTACATTAAAATACTTTTCAATGGTGAATAATATAAACAAATATCCACGGCACGAACTTATGGGACGACCTAATATTTCAGTCACTTTGACATTATTTAACAGGGTCAGAAACTTGAATATTCTTTACGAAAAATTTATACGTATAGTGGCGACTCCGGGCCCTCCAAAGGTTAATGAATTTATTGGCAGATATGTGGTACGGTTGTATAGCGATAGTAATAATTAATAACCGAGAGATTTTGCGAAAAAAATTGGCTGTATCGAACGTCACGGTCCAGCTGTGCTGAAATATCACGTTGTCCGCGAATAATGCCAGTGTCGCGGGACTGCAGCTCGTCGTCGCGGCCGAAGTACGCGTTCTTCAGCATTCGCTATGCTAAATGTAGCTTTCCGGCGACCTCGAGTCCGCGAGTACTTCCCTCAGGAGCATTCACCTTTTATCTTGGGACTCGATCGAAATTCCTGCACGAAGGCATCGCGTACCAGAGAGAAGAGTAGCTAACCCGACATCAGAAGTATTTCCTGGAGCGGCGAGACTCTCTTTGTTCTACCCGTTCGATTATTCTCTTTTTCTCTTCTTCCTTCCTCCTTATTCTGCCCGGACTCCTCCTACACCCCCGCTTCCACCGCCGACGGCTCATCGCGTTGTCTACCTCGCTCTGCTACACCTGGTCTCTCTCTTCTCTCTTTCTTCTTCTCCTTTCTCTCTCTCTCTATCTATCTATCTTTCTCCCTCGAGGATCACGGTGTCTTCGTTTGTTCCCTGGAAAAGCGAATGCGTCGTCGCGTGGAACACCATGAATTCACTCGTGCCAAGTGGAAGAGGTACGATAACCTTCGCATTCATGACCTTGGACTTAGAGGGGTACCAGGGTCCCCTCTCTTTTCTCTCTCGCTCTCTGCCTCTCTCTCTCTCTCTCTCTCTCTCTGCCTTCCTCTCTTCGTTCGCCGTTTTTTCTCCCGTTTTGCTCCTCTTCTATCTGTGTCTATCTACCCACGAGCGCTCAGGTGAAACACGACCGTTCGGTCGGCCCGATCTAATTAGAGGGACGACATCCTTTCATCGTCAGCCGTTCGCGGGTCACAACCAACGAGTCAGACCGTCGAGGAGGGAAAGAGAGAAAGCCAACGTTGCGTGGGAGCAACCTCGTGGAGACGATCTAACGTCGAGACGAGAACAACTTCCGGCTTGTACTGTCGTGGGTGAAGTGTCGCCGAATGGCAGCCAGCCAGACCGATCGTCAGCCAGCTCTTCCGCTGATGGTCGACCCCAATCGACGTGTTGCCTGAACAACTATCCTCGTGGTCGGAACAATCCAGAAAATTCCATAGAAATCACCGCGGTCGCGTTACGAGTTCGCGGAATATCCTAGCGCATCTTTACAACAGCTTTTCTATTTTGTTTTAAGGGCCCGGGATAGTCAGGTGACTTTTTAATTAAAAATTTTCCATTCACAGCCTTCAGACTCAGACTTAAGATCCGTTTTGGTTTAAATATTCTTATATAAATAAGGACGAAAACTTGAGGCACGTAAAACCACTTTTTGCCGGTAATGTAGTCACTCTAGCTTATCCGACCGGGCCCTTAACCGCATTAGATTTTGTAATTTCGATCTTTGTAAAATTGTGAAATTCACGCAAAAACCTTCGGGGGTTATAATCGGTAGACTGCTAATTTCGATCAGCTGGGACTTCTGCAATGAGTTCTTAAACTCTTTTAACCCCTTGCCCTACAATATCGAGTCAGACTCGTGATGAAGATTTTGTACAGAGTCTAATAAATATGTATGTTATTAATTCCCTTTAAAGCGAAATAAAATTCCATTTCGTTGTAGCTGATATATATCCTTTGGTGGAAACATGGGCATACAACAAATATAAACTATCTTTTCTTTTCTATGAAATCCTGAACGATGAAGAATATCTAATCTAAGGTTAACGCTAAACCTACCGAGCGTTAAAAGTGACCGGTACATATTGCTTTCTAAAAATGACAAGATTGAATTTATTCCGATTCTGCGCGATTTTTATTGAAGTATGCACTTCAACAAAGATATCTCTTCGACAATATCAAGTGATCTCTATAATTTCAGTAATTGTAAAATAAGAAACTGGTCATTTTAGTGTTAATATCCTGCTTTGAGTTGCACCTACTCATTTTTCCCAAAAAATGCATAAAATTCATGGTTTTCGTTTATAGCAGTCGTATGCGTGAGATTCCATGAAATGCGCAATTGCAGCGACATTGCATACTTCGAAGCAATTTTCGCGTTACTAAATTTGTTTGTTTGCGATATATTGTTGGAAAAACTCCGAATCGGAGTTCTTGGGTCCCACACTGAGAAACAACTTGTAGCGCTGAGAAATCCATTAGGGAGGAAGTAAAATCCATTAAAACTTCTACTTATATAAGAATACGCGTTCTATTTGTAGTTTCTAATTAGAGTATCTGTTTGCGATTACTCCCCGAGACGTCAACTCTATCATTTCTCATAGCCACAATCACTTAGCGATTAAAGTGATGAATAAATTAGGTCGCGGCTTTTAGATCGGCGCAGTTTACTCGGCTTCGTCCGCGTTATTAAGAAAATGTTTATTGTGAAATTATCAGCAATAGGAAGCTAACGAAAGATTCTGTACATTGTCATATTGACAACACCTAGAATCAGCGAAAAAACTTTGGCAGTTCCTTTATCGTGGCCCTTTCTCGTAGTATTACTTCTATCTTACCGGCCCATAAGATTCCAAGGGGAAGGGATTTAGAGTACAATAAAAGTACTCTTAATTATTCAAACAACGCAGAAAATACGAGCGTCAGCGTATACAGGTTGTTCCATTTGAGGTTTTGCACACAATTATTTCCCAAACTATAGGTCGCTGTAAAAAGTATTTCAAACAAAACCTACTTCGTTATAGTGGCGACATGTTATGGCAGTCACAAAACGTATCTACGTGGATGTGTTTCTGATTAAGCAAAATTTTGAAAGGAACAAAACGACCTTGATTGACCTTGTAAGACGAACGTGTTATAGATCAGTGAATTCGCCACGGGATAGGCTACACGTTTACCTACGTAGAAACATAGAATTCCATATAAAAAAAATTAAAGAACGGCATAAAATGACCTTGATTGACCTTGTAAGACGAAAGTGTTATAGACCAGTGAATTTGTCTCGGGATAGGTTACATGCTTACCAACATAGAAGCATACAATTCCATATAAGAAACAAAACAAAGGTCATCTTGGAATCTCGGAAGCACGTTTATCTAAAGGGAAGATTTGTGATAAAAAGTGTCTGTCCCGAAACAGAGTAAGTTTTATTTGAAATATATTTTAGAAGGAGCTATAGTTTGGGAAAGAATTGCGTGCGAAGGTTGAAACGGAACAGCCTGTATAGGAAGTGACGGGAACAATGGTAAAAAGGAAACGGAACGGAGAAGAAAAGGAGAGGAACGAAATAGGCTATTCTGCGGCGACGAGTGTTTGAATACGTAATTCAGTCGACGAAAGACGCCGCGCCGGCGCGGCGTGGGTAATGGAGAACGGCCCTTAAAACGAGCCATTTGCTTTTTGTTCGCAGGGATGCCGGTTGACTGAAGATGGCCTCGCCGACACTCTCGCTGGAATCGCGTGCGAATTCCATCGGGTCCTTGGCCTCGCTGTCCCCGATTACAGTGAGCGGCAGTTCCCCGCCTGCGAGCGACTCGGCGATCTGCGACGTCGACAGCTGTGATCTTTGCCTCGACTCACAGAAACCTGGGGAGGCGCCCTGCCCGCGGTGCCGATTAGGAGGCGCCGGCGGCGTTCGCTGCACCGGTTGCAAATCGACCGAATCCGACGCGGTAGCCCGTTGCTTCGATTGCGCGAATTTCCTCTGCCCTAACTGCGTGATGGCGCACCAGTTCATGCACTGTTTCGAGGGACACCGGGTTCTGAACCTGGGCGACTCGAAGCTGGAGACGGTGAGCAGCAACCCGGCGAGCACCGAGCTCCCGAAGAACAATTTGGTGATCAACGGCGGGAACGGTAACGGCGAGAAGGTGCCCTACTGTCCGCGTCACAAACAGGAGCTGTTGAAGTACTTCTGCCGCAGCTGCACCGTGCCGGTCTGCAAAGAGTGCACCATCACCGACCACCCGGCCCCGTTGCACGACTGCGCGCACATCTCCGAGGTCGGCACGCAACAGCTCGAAGCGATGGCGAGGATGATCCAAGAGTGCAGGGCCAAAGCAGCGGACGTGAGAGGCGCGGTGAAGGCAGCCGATCACGGGGCGGCACGGTTGCAAGTGCAGTACCATAAGGCGCAGAACGAGATCAACGACACTTTCCAATTCTACAGATCGATGCTCGAGGAGCGCAAAGGCGAGCTGCTGAAGGAGCTCGAGTCGGTATTCTCCACGAAACAGATGTCCCTCGGCGTGCTCACGCAGAAAGCCAACGAAATGGCCGACAAGATACTCCAGACCTGCGACTTCGTCGAACGGGTGACCAAATGCACCACCGTGACCGAAGTGTTGATGGTGAAAAAGTACTTGGACTCGAAGTTTCAGCAGTTCCTCAACTACACGCCGGACATCGGTAGCCAAACCGTCGACCTCGAGTTCGTCAGCAACTACCAAGCGATTCAGGTGGGCGTGCGGAACACGTTCGGCTACGTGCGAAGCAACAACGAGAGCAACGCCGGACCGATCGGCAAACAACCTCCGATCGCTCGACCAACCGCGTTGTCCAGCAACGGGAACAACGGGAGCAACTCCAGCAACGGACCCAGCAGCGCTGGATCCTTGGGCGGTCTTCTATTGGACCGGCCTTACAGCAACGGCCTGATACCTGCTACCTCAACCTGCGCCTCGTCCACCTCGCCGTCGTCGTTCGACACCAACAGCAGCGTGATCACGAAACGCTTCAGCTCGGCCAACAGCCTCGGCCCGTTCTCCACGGCGATCAGCGACCTGAACTTGAACGGCATCAACGCGAACCCCTACGAGAAATGGAGCAACGGCGGCAGCGACGCCTACCCGGTGGTCACCACGAACGATCACTTTTCCATGCCGACGTCGGCAGCGGCAGCGGCGAACGCGGCGTCCGGCGATTCGGTCCTGGATCTGACCTCGAAGCTGATGTCCGCCGCGGCGATATTCCCGCCGAAGTCGCAGATCAAACGTCAGAAGATGATCTACCATTGCAAGTTCGGCGAGTTCGGCGTGATGGAGGGCCAGTTCACCGAGCCGTCCGGCGTCGCTGTGAACGCGCAGAACGACATCATCGTCGCGGACACGAACAATCATCGCATCCAGATCTTCGACAAGGAGGGCAGGTTCAAGTTCCAGTTCGGGGAGTGCGGGAAACGGGACGGTCAGCTGCTCTATCCGAACCGTGTCGCCGTGGTGAGGACCTCCGGCGACATAATCGTGACCGAACGATCGCCGACCCACCAGATACAGATCTACAATCAGTACGGTCAGTTCGTGCGCAAGTTCGGCGCGAACATTCTTCAGCATCCGCGCGGCGTCACGGTCGACTCGAAGGGACGGATCGTGGTGGTCGAGTGCAAAGTGATGCGCGTCATCATCTTCGACCAGGCCGGCAACGTTCTGCAGAAGTTCGGCTGCTCGAAACACCTCGAGTTCCCGAACGGCGTGGTGGTCAACGACAAACAGGAGATCTTCATCAGCGACAACCGCGCCCACTGCGTCAAGGTGTTCAATTACGACGGCGCGTACCTGAGGCAGATCGGCGGCGAGGGTATCACCAACTACCCGATCGGCGTAGGGATCAACGCCATCGGCGAGATACTGATCGCAGACAATCACAACAACTTCAACCTGACGATTTTCACCCAAGACGGCCAGCTGGTCTCCGCGCTGGAGAGCAAGGTGAAACACGCTCAATGCTTCGATGTCGCATTAATGGACGACGGATCGGTCGTGTTGGCCAGCAAGGATTACCGGCTCTACATTTATCGTTACGTACAAGTACCACCGATCGGCATGTAGACCAGCGACACACAGCGACGCCGACAATGATCGTCGACCGTCGTTCTCATCGTTGTCGTTGTTTCTTTAGCCGGGATTGTTTTCAACGTTGGCCGAACGGCCAGGATCTCATCGATCTTTTTTTACTTACACTTGCCTATCTTCTTCTTCGTCCACCTACTACCACTGCTCGTGCTCACTTCGCCTATCCACCTTCGCCCGCTCGACCCACCTCACTCCCGTTTACGAGACGCCGATTACGAGAAGCCAAAGGCAAGCGCACGCGAGCGAACCATATGCTAATCGAGTTGTCGAAAATTCAAGGTGACAGACCTTGCCTTTACACGAGTATACGCAAGCGGGCTTGCAGCAAGCGTCGAATGCACGCGACGTAGACCCGAGAGTCTGAGAATTAGTGTGACCGAGGGAAACAGATTGTATGTGTGTGAGAGAGAAAGTGAGAGAGTAAGAGAGAGAGAGAGAGAGGGAGAATGAGAGAATGATACAGACAGGAAGAGAGCTAGAGAAACGCCTCGATTCTCTGGAGACAGCGAGAAAAACGCTTCCTCGAGGCGTCTTCTCTGTCGAGAGAGTCTACTCGCGCGCGTTCCCGCGTGCTACGCGTCCGCCATCGAGAACGGACCTTGAGAAATCTCCTCTAAGACCAGCAGTCCTTGTTCCGATCACCGTTTCGAATCGACGGAACGGCAAACAGGAATGGCGACGGATCCGGATGATGTACCCGATGCTGAGAGGCGCTCGCGTGGCTTGCACGCATACGATGCTCTTCGAGGCGCATACGCGCACGCGTGCGAAACGCTCGTACAAAAAACACGAGACACAAGGAAACACGGAATAATAAAAGAAAAGAATAAACAAACGGAATAAGAAAGAAAGAAAAAAAAAGGAACGAAAAGAAACACAAAACCGCCTGGCGACTTCGGAGCGCCCACTTTGTTGCGTGCGCGTCACGTTTCACGCGCGCACGCGCCAACACGAAAAGACACACGAGACGTGTTAGCGCATATACTCGGAAAACTTACTTGTTAATGTTGTTATAACTGAAAATACTGTTGTTGTTGTTTAGTTGTAGAGCTCGCCGCCGCTAGTCACTGTAACCCTGTCTCCCCCGGCCTACCTTATCTTACCTTACCCGCCCCCCGCCACCCCCACCCCCAGCAAAACAACCCTTTTTCACCTACTCATTTTCCTTTCGTCAATCTCGAACCTTTCCCAGGCCTGTTTCTTCTCCTTTTTCGTCCAATCCTCTCGATCGAAAACCGCGAGGAACGTTTTTTTCTCCGAGACACGTTCTCGACGTATCACGTTTCCGCACACGCATCTCTCTTCTGGGTTGTGCGAAAAGACGATCACACGTTACCCGTCCGTGTCCGAACGCGATTCTTCCGATTTGGTTCATCATGGGGCTTCAAACTCGAAATCGACGATCATGCTCGGGACGAGACGAGCTCCAGGGAAAAATAGAACCGCGAGGGCTCGTCTTCGTCGCCCGTTCTACCCTATCCTTTCGCTCTCGCTCTCTTTCTCTTCCTCCGCGTCTGTTTTTTCCCGCGTGCGCGCTAAAACAGCGCCGAAAGCAAGACGAAAGCGAGCGCGCAGTTTTTCCTCGATCGACGTCCAACACCGTCGGGATCGGCCCGCGGATCGAACGGTAGCCATTGCGCAAGTCCCGGAGGTCCGACACGATCATGCGATCGAAAGGGACGAGAGTTGCATCGACGTCTCCCAGGTACCATTCCGTTTGCACGTCGTTTCCTCCTTCCTTCGTTAGGTGGTTAAACATTCTCTTTTCGGTGATCCCGTTCACAGTTGATCCTAGTTTTTGCTATTTACGTTTCTCCGCGAGAATCAACGACAACTCCGACCCGCGCCAACTCGCGTATTATAGCGACCGTAGATTACTTTCGATCCTACCGATTACTTTCCTTCTTCGTTCGTTTCTCCCCTTGTTTTTTTTTACTCACACACGTACTGTGTTCTCTGTTTTCTTTTTCTTTTTTTTTCTTTTTTTTGTTTGACTTTCACCGTGCACAATTGGTTTCGCGTTCCCTTGACGATCGGCAGCGCAGGAATGATCTGTCGTGAAGGAGGTACGAGAGCTTGGAGAGAGAATCTGCGCGAGAAGAATCAGTTTGAGGATGAAAACAGAGAAGTCGACCGATCCTCGCAGGACGACCGGTACAAGTGCTCGATCGACTGCCGATTTTCTAAAAGATCAAGGCCAATAATCACGCGAGTATCCTCGTCACGGGTAGAACTCGGTCGAAATGACGCGGGTCCCCCGAACATAGTCCGCCATTTTGTTCCTCAGTCCTGTCCTTCTCTCGATCCGAACTATACTTTTTTTAATCGTAGTGGTGTTAACGTAGTGAGTAGTCGTAGTGAGTTTTTTTTTCTTCTTTTTTCTCTTCTTCCTCCCTCTTTGTTCTTCCTTTTTTTTTTAGTAACGACGTAGGGAATTGATTATTATTATTAATCTCTGTCCGTTTGCTTCTTGCTCCATCTTTCCTTTTTCCACGCCGTTTTCGTTGCGCTCTACCGCTCGGGTCTTTCTCGATCCTGTTCAACAACAGACGCTCCCATATATATATGTGTGTGTGCAAACATCTCGATCGTCATCGATCGCCACACACATACACGCACACCAATCACCGCCACTACCATCAGCCGTTCTCCCGCTCCAAAACGAAACGAAAAAAAAAAAAAGAAAAACAATACACGCAAAACAATGACCTTCTCCCCTTTAGTATGACCAGTAAAGAAACTGATTTTTGCGCTAGTGTTCTTTTGACTTTGAATTATACATATAGTATTAATATATTTTGTTGGATGAGTCGACGATGACATGAGCCTGATCGGGGCTCTATGACGCGACCTCATGCATGTTTACTATTACAATATTATTTTTTATTATTATTATTATTATTATTATCATTATTATTATTATTAATATTATTGTATGTATGTATGTATGTATTATTATTGTATTATTATGGTTTTTTTATTTTTATCTATTCATTATTTAAATGCCTCAACATGCCAGGAGGCACCGGAACAGTGTTGACGAATTTTTCAAAGCATATCTCTCCGATGGAACGATGTCGAAACGATTTTTTTTTCACGCGACGCGTCGTTTGGTACGCGCGACAAGGCTAGCTGGCGCGTCAAGTTGCTCGAGGTCGGACAGGCGACAGCCACGAATACCGAGGATCCCCCCTGCCGGTCGATGTATATCACGAGAACGGAACGGAAAACAAAATATAAAGAATCACTATGAAACGCGAGAAAAATCTCTTTTGCCACCGGGCTCGAGAGTTCGCGAAATTCCAATCGCGCCGCCCGGAAGTTCTGGAAAGCCTTTTCGAGCCGGTCCAGAATTTTCGGATCGCGTTCGAAATAAGAAAAAAGATCACGCGAGACTACGCGGTGATCGTCGTCGAGTCGACAAGTTGCTCCGGCAATTTACGGATTCCCGTTGACGTAAGCCAATCGGCTCTTCATTTTGTTTCTCCTCGAACGGACCACGCGCGCGCGCGCACGCTTTGTTGATTTTAACGATTCTGAAACCGAGCCGGCAACTTTCCTTCTCGACGAGACCGCCGTCGTTCTACACGAGATTATAGTAATACGGATGGCGGGGGAAAAAGAGCGGCCAAATTTACCGATCGACGAGAGACGATCGACTTTGAAGTTCATTGTTACAAAAAGACTTGCAAACGCGTAGAATTGTAATTATTATGATAAATGAGAGGAGTAATGTTGTTTAGTCGTATATATTGTTTGCGCTGTGAAATAATGTTTAGTGTTGTAGAGGCTTTGAACTTCGGGAATCGTGAGACGTAAGCAAGCGTGGCCCCGATCGATCGATCGTCTCGCTAGAGAAAGATGGCAGAAAGAAAGAAAGACAGAAAGAAAGACGGGAAATCGAGGATCCTCGGCAATTCGTCGCCGCCATTCTGTCGCTGTCGTTCCGTGTCTCGAGGTTTCTTGCACACTACTACTTACCTTCTCCGTTTTACCAGCACTTTGACGCCCCGCATGCGCGCGATCGTTAGTCAATCAATTCCCCTCGGCTGAATCGTGCGTCGTGTCGATCTCTCCCCCCCCCCCCAATGCTCGTTATTCGCCCGGAACCACGAGACGATCGAACGAACGCGTCTCCTTCGTCGTTCCTCCCCGGAAACTTTCGGGCAGCGGAACTGACCAGTTTACGGCTCGTCCCCTTGAACGTTTTCGGAAAGACAGCCCGAAGGTCGCGCGTCGGCTCGATCATTTCCGCCGAGCGTTCGTCAACGCTCGACGCGATGATCTCGTGGCGGGAGAGTGATCGTCGGCATGTTTGCAGTATTCTAGCCAGTTTCCAAGCGGCGAATCTACTCGCCGGGCGAATAACAGCGACAAAATGATGGTGTATTTCTCTTCGGAGGAGTATACACAAGTGGAACAGAAAAAAGAAAGAAATAAAGGAAAAACGGAAGAGGAAAGAGACCGCAGGTTAATCGAACGCGTTCCGAAAGTTCGCGACGTTTCCCGATACTTTTTAGTTCCTCTAGAAAAAGTTTTTCTCGACCCGTCGGATATCCAATTAAGTTGTAGATCACCGACGCTGTTCGCCACCGTGTGCACGCCGTCGTGCAAGCTGCTGCCTCCTTTTTTTCTCTCCGCTATTCCGCGACAAATTCGAAGCATTTGTATTTTCCGGTTCTCGAGATCGCATCACGTGTCGTGTCTGTCCATTAGTATTTAAAATCGCGTACGCCTGTGTTGATTCTGTAGTTATTATTAACGATTACTCGGATATATTATTATCATTACTATTAATTATTAGTTATCGTATTAATATTATTACGTTTATTACGATTCTATCGCCCTCCCCTTTCCCCTCTACCGGCAAACGGGAACGAAAAACCGAAAGACGAAACAAAAGTCGAAAATCCTTGGGCGAAGCCAGAATCCCGCGATCGCCCCCACCTTGCCAGCTAGCCGCCACTACCACGTATACTTCATTTTTTTTTCTTTGCTCTTTTCTCTCTTTTTCTGTTTTTTTTTTTTTTACTTTTTCCAACGCCGCACGCGCGCGCGCGCCAGCGCGATGCACGAACAAACACGACAAGAACGACACAGTTAGAAGACAGCGCCTACATTCTTTTTTTTTCTTTTGATATGCATTAGTCCCAAAGTAAGAAACGATATGTGTACATGTGTGTGCGTGTGTCTGTGAGAGTATGTGCAAGTGCGTGTGTCGCTGTGCGTTCACTGTATGCGCGCAAAGCAAGCAAGCAAACACAAGAATGAAACGAATATTGCGACTCTCTCTCCTTTTTTTTGTACTGGTTTGTTATGTTATTATTTTTAGACGATACAACCCGATTGTTCTTAATTTAAATGTAAATCGTATTTTTGTTTGTTTTTTAGTTATTTTTTGTTGTAAAATGCTTTTTAATAATATTTTCAGTTCACATTACACGACATCGGTTGGTTTTGGTCTCACTTTATTTTTTTTTCTTCACGTACACTCTCGTACACTACGCCCACGCCAACTTCTCCTTCCATCACGTGTCCTCAAACGACCCGCCATTACCCCCCTCCCCAACACCTTTTGTTCGTTCTGGAGTTCGTTTCACACCGTTGGAAAATTCGAGGAGCTCTCGGAATACCGTTTTCCTGGCGCGAATTTTCCTCGAGCCGCAAAAGCACGAACGAGAGTATTTTCGTCACTCGAGAATCGCCATCTTTCAACGATTCCTGCGAGCGTATTTTCACACGGTTACCTACGCGCTGATCATTGACACCGCAAATTGTTTCTCAATTGTCCAGTTTTCGTAGTTGCGAAGAGTGCTCGACTCGACCGCGTCTAATTCTAGTCAAATACTTGTTCAAGCACCGTTGTTAACGCGTCGCGAAGCACACGAGCTGACGTGAGATTTATTTTTTTTTAACCGTCTCAAATCGATCGTTTCCCGATATGTTTGTTGTCTATGAAATTTTATTAAATTCCGTTCGAAAAATCGTGTCGTTCAAGTTACTCGATATTCGTATGCGTGTTCAGTATTCTTTTTTTTTTGTCTGCAATTTGGATGCATTTATCCACTTTCTCGTCCAGACTGGATCGATCACGATCGCCAAACATTCCTCGATCCCAAACCAAACATTCCAATTTAGATAGTGCTGTGTTCTTTTTTTTTTTATTATTTTTGTGGTGAGCAAAATTATCGACTCGTAGACATTTTCTGTAAATGATCGATACACTGCTAAGATCGATTTTATGCGTTCCTGAGACGCAAAGCAATCTGTGAAAGAATTTAAGAAGAAAAAAGAGCCGAATTTCTTTTCGAAGATTTTCCGAAAGCGTGTCGATCATTTTCGCGTGTGCACTCGTATTCAGAAATGTTGGAATGCTCGGTATTTGCTCGATATTTTTGCGCGCCACTTGAGCTTGGTAATCGATAATAGCTGGACTGCGGATGTTTAGGCAAGTTTACTCTTTCGCAGTATTATCTAGAACAACAAAACTGTGACAGACGTTTATTTTCTCTGGCAGCGATGTTGCTACGACAACAGTGCACCGGATCGCGAGCACGAACAAAGATCATTTTAATCGCGAAGCAGGTACATTCTATCACGATTTTTGTTCTCCCATCGTTGTTCCACGATTTTACCTCTCTGTTACGCACAAGACGAGCACCGAAAGAATCAAGGTACATTACGGAACAAGATAAAATAGAAAATATGTTTGTTTTATCGCATTGTGCACGCTACAGTCTGTCACAGAAGCCTAAGAATCCGTAGTCTAGTACATAAGCCTGCTGTTTGAAGTGCGTCTTTCGAAGTACAGTAAAACCTCGGTTGTCGAACACAATTCTGAAACCATTTTCCTAATCAGCTTGAAACGGGTTAATGCGTTTCTGGATCCCAGATGGTCGATCATTTAACACTTTGACTGCCAAACTGGACACCTAAAAAATTCCATAAAATCGAAGTAAGTTATTTAATGAAATAAAAATCGAAAAAAATTGAATGCATGATATTAAGTAGTTCTCCAACTTTCTTGCATTTTACAGATCGTAATCAAATTTGGTACAATGAACATATTAACATAAAAATTTATTTTAAAAACTGGACAAATACTTCCGTCACCCACATATGGGTGAAAGAAAGACGGAAGAAACTGATTCTCAATTGTAAGAGGGAATATTTGTGGTTCAATTGTAAGTGGGAATACTTGTGTTCAATTTTAAGTGGGAATTTTGAAACCATTTTCCTATGGTAATCAGATTGAAATGGGTTAATCCGTTTCTGGGTTCCAGGTGGTTGATCAATTTAAGCATTTGATAGCACTGGAGAAACACTGATTTTCAATTGTAAGTGGGAATACTTGTCAAAAAGTTTTATCAAAAAATCATGTCATTATCACAAATCATGTGAATGCGTGCAATTGGTTCAGCTTGATCGGCCGGCTGTAGGTTCGTTCCCGAAGGAAGTTCGGATTTTCGACAACCGAGGTTCTGCAAGTACCTGGTCCAGTTGTTAGTCTCCTACTTTCCCTGACTTTTCCCAGCGTGTCGCGACGAAATGCGAATCCGATCGAATCGGCATCGCCGTGGAAGCAGCGATCGCCGGGGGTGGTGAGTCGCGAGGAGGCGTTTCCGGACGAGATCGAAAGCGTCGAAGAGCACCGTGACCGTGAGAATAAACGAGGGGATCGATGATGCTCGCCGCAATAGTTGAAACCTTCCGGGACTTGAAACGGATGGAGCTCTCTGACAGTACGCCTCGCTTCACGCTTGGTTACCGTTGCTCGGACCCTCTCGAGGGAGGAAGGACCTGGCTCTCTCATTGCGATCGAGAGACCAGCGTGTCGTCGAGCCACTGAACTGGCAACACGATCCCGTGATGCAACCGGGGACCCCTAGAACCCGACTACCAAAATACCGCGGAACCGAGTTCCCTGCGTGTCCGCTCAACTGCCCTTGACATTCACTTTTCGTTACGTCGACAAACAGACAACAATCCGCGATCGCGCAACGTCCCTCAACACCCGACAAACGCTGTACAGTGAATTCTCGATGTATGTCAACAACAAGGGTCCAAGAGTAGTGGGGATAACTCCGCGACGTTTGTCATCCAGGCCTTGGCGACATATACGGAGAAATCACTGTATTCGCCGTGATCGAATTTGATGAGTACTAATCGACCCTTTTCTTAACCCTTTTGCTGCGTAGCTGAACGACGCGGTTTCGAAATCCACCGGCGATTATTCCATAATTTGTTAAAGCGGTCCATGGTTACATTAACCACATACGAGGTATAGGATAGACCTATCATCCAATGTATTCTTGTGGCCCACTTTTTTGGGGTCACGTAACCCCATTACCATTTTTGTGTCACATCTTTTATTATCAATCGGAACTAAAATTTGCTGACAGCATCCTCAATGGTAGGAATTAAAATTAAAAATAACTATATGTAGTCGCTGCAGTCTCGCGAATACGAGAAAATAAACGAATAATTCTAAAAACCTCTGATTTTTTGAACAGTCGATATTTCAGAACATGAGACATGAAGTCCCATAAGATGATAGGTCTATCCTTATACCTCGTCTGTGCTTTAACGTTAAAACCCTCCGGGAATCATCAGGATTGATAACTAATGACACCAATTTGGCTACCAGTTGCAACGTGTGGTTCAATCGAGTCTCATTTTCGAAAAAAGAAGAATTTGACAATTTTGTCGTTCGACAAAACCGTTGTTGGAATCAGTAAGTATACGAGTCGTCCGTGTCCCAGTTTGATGAATCGATTTCACCGAATTGTTATAGAATATTCTTCTTCCTTACGGGTACAGTGTTCCTGTTTAGGGAGTGTTTATTCAGCGAAAGGGTTATAGAAAACATTTTCAGCATTGACCCTCATCCGTCCCTCAGTGCCAACACGATTTCGACGAATTTGTACATTCCTTCGGAAAGTGCAGGAAGAGGATAGGATCGGATCGAAACAAAATTACTCCCGCTGTTCGCAAAATAAAACTGCAATAGAGACTGCTTTTCCAGAGACAGGAAAGTAAAAGAAATTGACACGAGGGAAGGATGATGGTTGATTAAAACCGGTCGATTTCGACTCGATCGTCGATGTTCTCTTTCGGATCGTCGCAACGAAAGACGAGCTCAAAGGGTTTCCAGTTCGAATCGAGTATAACCGCTAGGGAGAAACGGGAAACGAGGCCCTCGAAGGGTCGATCGAGGCGCATGTCACTCCGGGATAAAGGTCGAGGGTCATTTGCCAAGCGGAAAGCGCAAAAGGACAAAATGGCGAGGGGTAAAACGAACGATTCTTCGAGATGCTCGGCGGTGTCGATTGCCGGTAAATTAATCATAACGAGGGAGAAAGAGAAAGAGAGAGAGAGAGAGAGAGAGAGAGAGAGAAGGGGAGAAAAAAAAAAGAAACGTGTTTTTAGAAACCTATAACCGATTATAGATGTCGCATAATATATATTTTTGTACGTTCGCAGTGTGCGTATTTGTGGGGAATGCGTCGAGCACCGTCGAAGATCGGCACCGGGACGACAGAGAAGGAGAAAGAGAGAGAGAGAGAGAAAGAGAGAGGGAGAGAGAGAGGAAGAAGGTAATAGGGGTGGGTTGGTTAAGTGACAGATGGGAAGAAACGATGGTTTCCTCTTCCGGTTCGTTGAGAGAGGTGCGAACGTGATACGGTTCGGGGATCTTTGTTCCGGGGCGATTCCTCGCGATCATGTCCGACCACGGACAAGACAAAGGATCCGACCATACACACCGGCGCACGACAATTCACTCGAGACGATATTAGCGGCGCGCGACGACTCTGTGTGTAATCAAGAGAGAAAACAATTAAAACAAAAAGTTAAACTCTCCCCGGGCCCAACTAATGTTACTTTATGAGATGAAGAAAAGAAAAGGACAAAAAAAAAATAAGAAACGAAACGTGAAAAAAAAACAGAGAGAGACGACTACAGTGAGATGACGCGAAAGAGACGCGTGCGAGAGAATCGCGGGTGAAAAAGAGCAAGAGTAAGCGTGAGAAAGCGATTGCGTGTGTATATGTGCTTGATTTTGCGTGTGTCCTTGTATGTGTTTTTGCGAGACATCGTGCATGCGTTCAACGGGCGTGGGTGAGAGAGAATGCCAAAGAAAGCCAGGTAGTACGATTGAGAGCACTATTTTTAACTCGGAACAAAAGTAATTACTCCAGATATTGTTGCATGCCTAGTTATCGTATTATAGTCGTTGGAGGAAACCGAACGACGTTTTAAACACTGGTGAAATCATACACGATTGTAACGAACTTAACGATTTAATGGAAACAAAGAAACGACGATCGGCCGACGATAGTTTCGGTCCGGTCGTCTTCTTAGACCGTAAGCGGTATACACGTATTGATTATTATTGTACACGTATATCATTACGATTATTAATTATTATTATTATTATCCCCATGATTGAAATTACCACGGCGCTGTGTAAAAGCACCGCGAGTATCGGTCGGCGGGAAATGAAAATGACGAGGAAAGGGGACCGTATATGCCCGAGATATATACGAGGAGCAAAGGTCGAAGACATTTCGAGTATCGGAAATACCAGTCCAATCGTTTTGTTTTTCTACAGGACACTTTGAAACAAAATGTGTCCACGGTTATGACAGTCGTCGAGATCGGGGCCTCGAGAAACTATATCAGATTTGCCAATTTGTTCGAGAAGATCTTCGCAGACGCGACGCGGGGACAATATGGCCGACCGTGAGCCTGCGAGCTTCATCGGCCTACCGTTTCTGTCTATTCGTCTTTCCTATCGTCATCTTCCTTCGTCCGAAAGGAAAGCGTCGAGGATCGCGCCGGCGTCCTTGGGGGGGACGGGCATCGAGCTTAAAAACGGTTCGGCGAAACCGACAAATCCTTCGGGATCCTCGTCGACAGGATCCCCGAGGATCTTACTCGTGAACGTTCGCGATCGCTCGCGATTCGATTTTTAGAAACCGTGGTTGGTGCGAGGAAATTGATACCACGAGGACGAACCTGGACCAAAAGACAAACCTTGTTACCACACTTTTCAATAATCGCTTTCGATCGAGACCGTATGTAGGTACCCTAAGGATTTTCTTTATACTACTACGATTAACCGGACGTCTAGACGGCAAACGCTCGCCCAATCTATGGAATGGAATCCTCTTCTCCCTGATCCTAGCGAGCAGTTTCTTTCGACCGTTCTCCAACGCCGGTCATTGGTCGAACAGAAAGACACGAACACACAGACACTCATACACAGACACACACACACACGCAGATACGCTCGTCGAGGGACGCGCGTCCTCTGTTCGCTTTCTAGAATAGAAACACGCTTTCCGAGACCGTTCAACGAGAGCGTCCGTCGCTCGCTCCTTCTTATTTTCGACGACTGCTAACCGTCATTTTACGATTTTACTGCATCAGGAGTATGGTGCTCGATTTTCTGAGAATCGGCCCACGATTTTGAAACTTTGAAGGAAATATTTTTTAATATCTAGATTATCAAACGAACAAACAAACAAACAAACAAACAAACAAAAAAAAAATGAACTAAAGTATCGAGCTAGAAAATTATTCTTGTATTTTCGTGACTATGTAGAGTGTACTGAAAACTCCTCTCTGCATTCTTCGTGTCGTTCGTGTGTACAATTTATCCCTTGCAGAACACGATCGTCGTGAAAACGATACCGAGAGAGAGTGAGAGAGAGAGAGAGAGTGAAAGAGAGTGAGAGAGTGAGACACGTCAGTAGTCGTGTGTGTGGCAGCAGCTATCGAACAGCTGTTCCACCGGGTGAAAGGACACTAAGGACGTGGGATCCGCGGGAAACGGAGAGGAGCACACACGGGTGAGGATCTATAGAAAGGTTTGGCCGAGAGGAGGATCGAGAGAACGTCCGACCAAACGGGGTCCTCCAGTGGAAACTGACAAATCAAAGTAAAAAACCGTCGACGGGGACAGTCCTCGTCGGCGTCGTTGTTTCTTTTTGCAATCAAACGTTTTGTATCGGGAACGCTCGAGACTGGCAGATGGACGAAACGAAACAAACGGCTCGATCGTTGTCCCCCGTTTTCGCGAGTTAAACTCTCAAGGTCGGGATTTCGGTGAAGCCGAGGAGATCGGTTCCCGGCGGACATTGCCGGAAAACGTCTGGTCGTCCCGCGAAGGTCGGACAAGGTCCGCTTTGTTGCCAGTTCGCGGGAAGAGCAGCAGAAACGAGAAAAGAGGAAACGGCGGGACGCATCGATCGCCGTGTCCACGATTCATTTCTTCGCTCACAGTCCTTTCTCGTTGCGATCAACACCGGAAGACTGGAACGGGGATGTGTGCGGCTATGCGCATCGTACGTGTACGTGCAGCGGCTCGCGAAACCGATAGAACGCCGTTGAAGCTTTCAACAATCAAATTACACTCGTCGGGACTTGAGTTTCGAACGTAATGTTGCACCTGCTAAACGTTTCTGCGAGGTTAACACGTTTACTAGGGCAACTTGCAGCTTTAATTACGGTTTTAACTCGCGATTCAATACCCCCAGGTACCCCCTTTCAATCTCATTTAAAAAAAATTTTTTTTTTAATATAGAAAATCTCATATGAGATTTATTACAACATGATGGAGAATACAAAACAAAGATACAAACTAGAGAAGAAGAGGGTGAAAAGTTTTTAAAACTTCTTTGATATCTTACTGACAAACAGCGAGAGTATCGCAGATTTACAGTGGCGAGCAAAAGTGTAAACACATAAAACCCACTTCGCTAGTTTCACATAAAACGTGATAATACAACCTATTTTTCAATTGAATGATAAATATTCGGTACTGATAATTACAAAGTGAATAGGATAAAGAAAACACAGCAGTTTATTTTTGTTGATATTAATAATATACGGAATATTTATCGAAAATAGTGATTGAAAACAATTTTTGCACTTTAATTGTGCTCGTCGAAATAAAGCTTTAATATTCTGTCCATTTTCCTGTACTTTTTTGTACTGCTTCTAGCCTGCGTGGGATACTATCTATTAAATTTTTTATAATTTCTGGTTCAATGTTGTACCATTCTTGTTCTGTCCTTTTCCACAATTCATAAACACCTGGATTCTCATATTTTGTTAGCCTTCTTTTCACAATTGACCACAAATTTTCGATTGAGTTCGTATCTGAACTTTATGTTGGCCACTTCATCACAGAAAACTTTTGATTTCCTATCCAGGTTTTTACTATCTTTGCAGTATGAATAGGGTTCCCATCTTGTTGAAATACTACTTCATCATTCGATTGAAAAATAGGTTGTATCATCACGTTTTATGTAAAACTAGCGAAGCGTGTTTACGCTTTTGCCAGTCACTGTATATGTCAATAAGTAAAGTGCAACATCAACAAATTTTGCTCATCGATAGAAGGGTTGAACGGGTTGCTGGGAAAATTGTAATGTCAAGGCCAAACACCTCGTTTCGAGAGATTCAGCGTGTACACCTTTCCAACAAATGTCCACTCCAAATTTGGTGCACCATTGTTTCGAGAACTCGAGTCTAACATGCGTATTTCGATTGTTGAAAATTCTAGCGAATGTTAGGATATTTTCGTGAGCCGTTATATGTATTTGTATGCATATGGGTGTACATAGACGCACACGTGTATATATATATTTGTGTGTGTCGAGGAGGAAGGGTGAATTAAGGGCGAACTAGGTTATCCGTAGAATCCGTTGATTATACAGCCATGTAGTTACGGTGTGTGTCGTTAAAGTTAAGGTACATTTCATAGGATTAGATGTCGTTCGTTTTTAAGGTTTAGCTTTACGGGGTTTGGATGCGAGCGTCCGCGGGTTGCGTTACGATGAAAAAGGTTTGGTGAAAGGGCCCGTGGTCGAGGACGAGGTTTTTGGGAATCGCGAAACGGGACAGGCGTTATTTATGCTGTACGGTGTAGGGATAACGAAGAAGGAAGAACGAACCGCAAGTTTCCAGTATTCTACGATGTTTGTAAACGTAAACGTGATTGTATCCGTTTTTCCCCCCCTCCTCCCTGAATGACTTATTTTTTGATGCCCAGACAGAGACAGAGAAAGAGAGAGAAAGAGTGAAAGAGAGAGAGAGAAAGAGTTGTGAGATTTTTCTTGGTGATCGAGTCGTTGGTGTAGATTTATCTATTGATTAAGGACGTTCGAGGACTGAACGATTTTGAAAGTATGGTTGCCCGCGTTCTATGGTGCAGAGATATGCGGCGAAAGTCAACCGTAATTGTACTTAAAAACACGCATACATTTTATCCGCAGTCGGTTTTTATAGTTTTCCGTTTTGCTTTCTCGCGATACTTCATTATTCCTTTTTCTTTTCTTCTATTTAAGTTTCGTCATTTGCTTTGTTGGCGAATTTGCCCGGTGCCGGCCGCCATATTGTTGTTTAGGATACCGGAAAAAGAGGACGGTATTTGCACGCGTGTGCGCACACGATTGAATGTCTAGTCATGGCCTCTTCGTAATTCATTGGTCCGCGTTGGCGTGCATACGTTGGCCCCATCGAATCATCTAAGTCAAGTCATCGGGCGAGGACGTTCGCGCGAGCGTTTTACACGCGACCGTACAGGGGGATACAATAATGACTCGGGATGACGCGTCGCACGATGATCGAGCAGCTCGAGGATCACGTGTGTAGAACACACGTATTTACGTACATACGTCGTTTCGTGTGCCGCCGTGACGTCGTCGACCCAATTAATCATCGTGTAATCGGTATTTATTATCTACCATTAAATTATTTTATCACGCTCATCCTCGTCACCGTCATTATCGTCATTATCATCCCCCCATCGTCGTGATCGTCCCTAATATTATTAGTCGCGTTTTTAAATGACGGTTTTTCAGGATCGGTCAGCAATGATACTTGCCAAATATCATTTTATTATTGAAGAATTTTTGCTATTATTATTATTACTATTACTATTATTATTATTACTATTATTATTATTATTATTCGTGATGATATCGTCTTTATTGAGACTATTGCCATTGGCGAGCATTTAGTATTAGTATTCTATTGACGAGTATTTATGAATTTTGTCTATTTATGGATTCGCCGGTATCCACCGATACCTCCTTGTACTTAGAGTTGTAATTTTGTATTGAATATTGATTAACTATTGTCATTATTACGATATTTTCCATTACTATTATTATTATTATTATTATTAATATTATTATTATTATTGCTAATATTTGCCGCCGGTCACTATTGTGATCGGTGAACGTGTCGTCGTCATCGCACGATCGTCAGTCATTCTTATTAACGTCTCTATTTATATTCCACGTAAAATTCAACTCATATCTATTTGCTAATCGATGTAATTGCGAGAGAAGGTAACAAAAAAAGACCCATGTAATCCACGCGCGAGCGCGTAATGTGTATACGTATACATGAGGGAACGCATGTGTGTGTATATGCATATATATGCGTATATGAAAAGGAAAACGCATACTAAAATAATATATATATATACATATATATACACATATTAATATAAATACCGTATTATTACATATTATTACTATTATTACGATCATCAAACCTGATCATCATTATTGCTATTATTGTATTATTATTATCATCAACATTATCATTACCATTTATTATCATTATTACTGCATAGATTATTGAACTAGGGTTTTATCGAGGAAGTTAAATATGTGTGTGTGTATACGGTGGGGTGCACGGATGAGACACGTTGTTTGACAAGTTATACGAAAAAACGCTGAGAAAAAAAAACAAAATACCAAAAAAGATTGGAGGGGAGAGAATGCGAGAGAGAGAAAGAGAGAGAGAGAGAACGAGAGAAAGAGTGGGGGTGAAGAGAAAGGGGTTGAAAATAAAAAAAAATAGTTAGTTCGCGCGGCTGTCGCGGTCCGGTTGAGAATATATATGTATTTTTTTAAATTTTAAACGGTAACGAAGAGTAAAAAAAAGGGAGAGAGAGAGAGAGAGAAAGGAACGGAGAGGAGAGAAAAAAATACGAGACCTGTGCGCGCGTATCGAGTGTAAGATTGAAAGCACGGGGAGAAGGGGGGTGGGGGCGCGACGATTTGTAATAAAACCTGGGAACAGAAATCTATTTGTAGGTTGTACTTACTATTTATTATCGCGATCGATATATTATTTTTTCTATTATTGCTATTACCATTATTGCTATTATCATTATTATCATTATTAATATTATTATTATTACCTATTATTACGATTATAATATACGAGGTGCGAGAAAAGAGAAACCGGACTCCGCCAGTTTCTTTGCGACGCTACCACAGATGAAATTTCATGGCTTTGCCATGATCTCTGTGCCCTAACAGTCTGCCAATTGTCGTCGAGCTGCGGATATTTAGTAGAAGCTTGTTCGCGCGGCTCTTCAAAAATGAAAAAGAGCCAAACTTCGAGAAGGTTTTATTGATCGGCCAACAAAGGTTTCCACTCCCTTCGTAGTAATTCCCTTCTGCGTTGATACAGCGATTTCCAACAGTTCCGCAATCCCTTGAATAGTTGTTGGAAATCATTCTATTCGAGTGTTCGCGCCAGTTTCTGCGCGCGAAGCGTCTGTTGCGAACTTCTTCTACAGTGTCAAAGCTTTGTCCTCGGAATTCCAATTTCTCTGTTGGAAACGTTGAAGAAGTTACAAGAAACAGTCGCGTCGAAGTAGCTCGAATGTCTCTGTGGGCGGATCTTTGCGATTCGACACAAAAAAACTCCATCCCTTCTCTTTTGCAAAACCGAACGACAAATCGCAAAGCCACGCGAACACGGCTCGACTAAATTGTTTATAACTCGGAGCTCGGCGAGATTCGACAAAAGCTCGTACACAAAGGGTGCAGAGAAGCGATATCAGCGAGAAGCCATGATGCTTCGCGAGGTAACCGAGTCCGGCTTCTTGTTTGTCGTGTCATCAGGACCATCATCGGAAATTGCGCCGCGGAAGAATCGAACTTCCGGCTCCTCTGGAACGTCCACCGATGATCATGCGGTCACGAAATTTCTCGCGTTCGTCGACGAACCGAAATCGATATATGCTTCTCTGGCAGAAAAAAACCTGACGCAACGTGACCACGAAGTTTTGTATTTAGTATCTATATTTTCTGTTATGTGCCAAAAAAAAAAGAAAAACGAAAAGAAAAGAAACAAAGTACAGAACCCGGAGCGCGTCTTCACGCACACACGCACTTACCACGAAAGAAAAAGGAACAAAAAAAAAAAAAAACAAAGAGAGAAAATAGTTTCCGCAGCAGAGCATCAGTTCGTTTCTCCCACCCGGATGGACGTTTGTCGACGCCATAATCGAACGCCGGCGAACACAACCACGCAGACTTGCTTCGACTCTACCGCTTAGTTCGTACCGTTGGTGACTAGATAAGACAAATTTTGTATCGGTATTTTTGACCGCTTTTATGTAAAGTTACCAAATATATTTTTCTTAAATTAATCGCCGCTTAGCGTTCTTTTCTTTTTCCGCGTACGAAACGCGCACGAAAACGATGTTCGACGATATACTCTCCCGGTTGTTGGTTGGATCGTTTCACTTACGCGTAATCGATTTTGTTTCTCGTTCTTTTTATCAGTCGCGTCGTCGTCGTTGTTGTTTGTAAAACCGATGTTGGATCGCGGACATTCGTGCGGAAAAGGATTTCGAATCGATGAGTCTGTTTTCGAAAGAGAACTGCGACGATTCTGTCGGAAAACGTATAAATGTTTGTAGTCCGACAACAGCCGTTTCGACAGATTGTTGCTAACTTCAATGAACCTTTCGTCGATCTTCCGAACAATGGTCGGTTCTCGGAAATTACGAGTAAGTGAAACGAAACACGGAAAGTAGACGCCGATATTTGTCTTCTCTAAGGTGCAACGAGATAGACGAGTCCGATGCATCGTTGGTCACCGTTTGAAATTACGAGGACAATTCGTACACTCGTGTTAAGGGCCCGGGATAGTCACGTGACTTTTTAATTCATAATTTCCAATCACAGCCTTCAGACACAGACTGAAGATCCGTCTTGGTCTTGACCCCTTGCCCTATAATAACGAGCCAGACTCGTGATGAAGATTCTAAATAGAGTCTAATAAATGGGAACGTTACTAATTTTCCATAAACCGAAATAAAATTCTATTTTGTTGTAGTTGATATATATCCTTTGGAGAAAACATAGGCATAAATATAAGCTATCTTTTTTTTCTATGAAATTCTGAATCCTAATTCTGAAATTCTAATCATTATAATCACAAAATAAATAGTAGTGTAAGGGGTTAAGTCTGTGACTAAACGTGTCACATTTTTCGCTCTGTATTATCGATATTATGAATTCTGACTCCAGAAACGTGCTTCGTGTTTTTGGCTTTATTTCGCAGAGAATCAAGACAAAATATAGCTCAATTTGCAGCGGGAGATATTTTCTGGTACGCGCTGCTCTCGATTTCATCCAGAAACCTCATCCAATGGTACAAAAATGCTTGGATTCCACGACATGCGCATCGTCAATTTTTGGCCTACTTCTAACGCTTATATTACCAAATATCTGCATAATCTCGTCAGCTCATGACCAACGCGCACTAGATTGAACCTTCCTCTTTCGAATGAGCCCTTTACCAGCGACAAAATATTTTTATATAAGGACGAAAACTTGAGGCACGTAAAACCATTTTTTGACGGTAATGTAGTCGCTCTACCTTATCGCGAATCCACGAAGACCGGGCCTTTAACACGCTGGATTAGAAACTACGGAATACACGCGCACAAGTCTGTCCTCGAATTCCGTCGTTGATTCGTTAAAGAACGCGATTGCCCGACAAATTACGGAGAATTCTCGATATATGTCCACAACGCGGGTCTTGCGCCTTGTATCGTACAGGAGACACAGGCCTCGAGGTTCGCGACCCCTAGCGGGGTATACCCGAGTGGGGATAGTTCCGCGACGTTTACCATTCAGGTCTTGACGACATATACAGAGAAATCGCTGTAGATCCATTCCCCGTGGTTGGGGACCGGTTTTCGTTTTCAATGAGCAATAACGTTTTCACGGTTCGAGGATGAGACCGGAAGCGTTCCGAACAGCGGCGAGCAACCTGCGCGAAAGTTAACCAGCATGATCGCGTACCACGATAATATCAGAAAAGAAACGATTTTTCTAGATTTCTGCAAGGTTGATTGATAGGTTTGTTCCGCTTTTTGTGCGAGGTAAAAACCGCTACAATTGCGTTAATTCAACTCTCACACGTACTTTCTCGAAATCTGACATGATGAATTATTATTTATTCTGCTTACACCTTCCAACTGAATCGCAAAACGGAACACACTTTTGATCTATAGTAGTAGTAGTAGTAGTAGTGATCTATATAAATCAGATTCTTTGACACTGGAACTACCAAGGGAAAACGAGGTTCCTGAAATGATTTATAAAAATTACAAGATCATGGAAATTATTTATTTACCCAGCTTATACCTTCAAACTGAACCGCAAAACGGAACGAACTTTCGATCTATATAAATCAGATTCTTTGACACTGGAACTACCAAGGGAAAACGAGGTTCCTGAAATGGTTTATAAAAATTACAAGATCTTGGAAACTGTTATTTATCCTGCTGATACCTTCCAACTGAATCGCAAAAGGGAACGAACTTTCGATCTATATAAATCAGATTCTTTAACACTGGAACTACCCAGGAAAAACGAGGTTCCTACAATGATTTATAAAAATTACAAGATCTTGGAAATTATTATTCATCCTGCTTATACCTTCGAACTGCAAACGCGATCTATGAAAATCGGATTCTTTGGCACTGGAACTATCAAGGGAAAACGAGGTTTCTGAAGCGATTTATAAAAATGACAAAATCTTTGAAATTGGGACAACAGCTGGTTTTTATTAGGACGCGAGCGTGCAACATTTTTCTACGCAGGCATCTTTATAACTTTAATGATCGTAAAATAAAGAACTTGGGAGATATTCAGTCCTCGGGTAGTTCCAGCGTCACTGCTGTGGTTATTCACTCGGATCACCGGATTTTCAATTTGAACCGTAAATCTTGGGAAAAAAGGTCGATGCGGGACCACCGCAGGAAAAGTTGTTCGTTGCTGTACGGAAACGTTGCAAAAGGAAAGGACGTGATCGTATCTGGTGGTTGTACCGTGCAGCCGTTCGGCAAGTGGTTAGCAGGCTAAAACTTGCTGTCGCGTGTTTCCACCTAAGTTTAGTATTGCGTACGTAGGGTGCAAGGACGACGGGGCCCTATATCGTCGTCGTCCCTGGTCGGCTTCGGCGTTCAACTATTTTGCCACGGCCTTCCGCGATTCGCAAAGCGATTTGTCTCGATACTTCCCGAAAACCAAATAACAAAACCGTTTTTACGTTTGTTCCTCGGCTGCAACAATTGCACATCCCCCTCCCGTAAAATTCTAAAGTTTCACGCGTCGGTGTTCTATATCCGCGTTCCAGTGTTTCCACGTTTTTCGAAAGGAAATATTTCCGCGCTAGATTTTATTCTCTTTCGAAAACACAATTTCCACCTGTTGGATCCCGACCACAGTGCAAAACGAAATTTTTGTTCGAAACTCCGCCGTTTCGCTTCGCGACCACAGAAAACTGTCGATACCAGTAGCCAAGCGCTTCGAGAATGAATTTGTTCGGTTGAAACGAAACGAAATAAAAAAGAGTGGTCGTGTATCCGCGTACTTGTGATAAAAATTAACAGGTAAAAATTCAATTTATTCAATTTATTCGCATTCAACGAAGACAACAGTTTCTTTCTATCTCGTGCAATTGCCGCAAACAATTTTTATTTTGCACAAGGATCCGCAATCCAGTGATCGTCGTAATATTGAATGCACAATGTATTTGTTATTGTCCTCGAGACGGTTAATTTTTAATCGCTCTTTGTTTCGGTCCTGCTGTCACCTTGTACGAATATAGACTGCGGATTTTATGCATTTATGACAAGAATTAGTAGGTGCGAATCAGATTAAAATTACAAAATTATTTTCAATCTGATAAACATAATAAGAAAGTGTTTCGCTTCAGTTCGTTGCAATTCAGATAGAAAATTTTTATTTTGCGTGAAGACCCGCAGTCTGCTGATAACAGTAAAACGAAGAATTGCGTCATTGTTGCAACGAGAGAACAAACTAGCCTCGAACGTCGAGCAAAATTTGAGGAACTAATGGTCGCCTATAGTGCACTGGGTTCGCTTTGTGGCTGGCGAATATGGTAGGCCGTGGTATCGGGACGGTTAATGTAATAACTCCCTTGTTGCGCGTGACACACCAATGCTGTTAACGTGATTCGACAAAATTTATTTATAGCGGGAAAACGCAGAGAGAGAGAGAGAGAGCGAGAGAGAGAGAGAGAGAGAGAGATACAAACACAGTTTATGCGCGGTCCGAGACGGTGCGTTACAGCAAGTTACATTCATTTTTACGACTGTTGAACGAGAACTGTACGTTAAGATAAGATTGAACATTATATTTCCAAGCGTAGGCGTACGGTGATTAATTAATTAATATTATATAATACTATGTGTACGATGTGTATATTTGTTGCTCGCGAGGTTTCGGTAGGAGATGTTCGTTTCCAAAATTTGACACGCGTTAAACGAGTGGTAAAAAAAAAAAAATAAGAAAAAGAAAAAAGAAGAAAACACTGCACCACCAGGCAGCTATTTATAATTTCTTGCGAGCCTGTAAAAGTACTTTTTACAGTTAGTGCTATTTTTTTATATGAAATATTGGTATTTTTATATAAACCGCTATTTATTATAGCCGAACGAATGCGCAAATTGAATAAACATTGGTGAATCAGGATTCCGTTCGTTTTCATTGTATTTTCTATTTTTTTCTCCGTTTTTGCTGCGTTTGCTTCGCTGCGGTTACGCTGCGCACAATTCTCTCCTTCATTCTAATTGTACCGCATCGTACAATATTTTCTATCGTGGTACAGGCGGTTTAGTCCAACAGAACGTTCACAGAAACTACCCGACAATCTCTAATTAGTCTGATTCACGTCGTTAATAAGTAATAATATTACATAGAGGTACGTTAATATCTAGTCTACGTGGAGAATTCGAACGAGAACCTAAGCTCGAATTTCCAAGTGAAAACTGCGTCGCAGAAAACGACTCGACGAACGGCGAACGCGTGTGATCGATCCGATCGATTCTCTCGGACAGGTGAGATTCTCGAGGATCGGCGTCGAGGTTGAAACCCGCGAGAACAAAAGCGAGTCGAGCGGAACGAATAATATTTCGTTTCAATTTGCCCGGGGTTTCGAGAGAAATCTCATCGGTGGACGTTCCGAGCAAAAGAAAAAGATCAAAAAAAAAAAAAAGAAAGAAATACACGATCAAGAAAAACGAGGAAAATCGAATAGAAACGCAACGTATCGCGACCTTATCGAGCGGGTCGCGGGGACAGCTTATCGAACGCGATCGATCGTACTGCGGACATTTATGCAGTTTCGAATGTTTCGGTGGATTGATCGAACGATTAATCGACTCGAGGGGAAAAACGGACGTTATCGTCTCCGTGACAGTCGCATAAAATCCGCGGTCGATCCGCCATTTTGACGACATCGGGAAAATGGAGCATCGTTCTTAGGACCCGCTCTGTTCCGTTACTTTCGCCGTTTATTTTTCTACGAGGTCGATAAGGGCAGGCTTTCGGGGCTCGCTGCGGGAGGAGAGGTAATATCTAAAGCATAAGTATCTTCATGTCAATTACTCTAGGGAACATCAAAGACAAGGGTAACACTAACAAAAAAAAAAACTACCTTTGCGCCACTAACCTTTTATTCCGGGAGTGTTTTTTCTACCACTTGAAACGTACTTTCTAATGTGCATTCACTTACGAAATCATTCGTCCACCGCTTCTGCTTCTTCTTGGCAGAGAATGAGAGCGAGAGAAAGAGAGCGAGAAAGAGAGAGAATGAGAGAAAACAAGTGTGAAAATGTGTAAGCGTGATAACCGAGAGAAAGAGTGTGTTCGCGAGGCGAGAAACTTTTTTCATTGTTCCAGGAACTATTTGAATCGATGATAAACACGCTCGTAAGCATTTCCAAAATGAACTCCGGGATGTCGGGTTTAAGACTTTCGGTTTTGTGAATATTTTTCCAACTCGACGAGATCGTTGCTTCCTTCGCGAATCTGGCCGCGTGCGTAATCTAAGAGAAACGTTTTTCAAGGGTGTTCGTTCCGCTTTTCCAGTGTTAATGTTATTAACGGACGTCGTACGAGGAATTTCATTTTTAAGAGATCGTAACGCGTGTAGAGAGTATCGTTAGGTGTCGAGATCGCATAGTAACGCAGCTGCCGAATCTTGCCTAAACGATAAGGGGTATTGGGTCGATGGCAGACAGAGGGGGTGGTGGTGGTGGTAGTGCATATACACAGTTTCTGCGCGTGATTGTGTGCGTGTGTGTACGCGGAGCAAAGCAATCTCTGCCTTTCGGGGAAAAAGCACGGCGAGGGAGAGACAATGCTAGGTATCCGAGTGGATTGTTATTCGGCGCTCTTTTCCGTTCGACGTAACGAAGTAAACGCGAGTTCGTTCAACTATCTCACATCGTTCTAAAAAAGAAAAAGCTTGAAAGTCCAAACCAATTTTCTCTCTCTACTTAACATTTTATCGATCAACTGTGATTGCGTATCGGTCGATTATCGGGGTGACATGTTTGCAAAAAAAAAAAAAAAAGAAACAACAGAAAAAAGAAATGAAAAATTGAGAAGAAAAAGGTTCGCGTGTTTCACGCCGGTTTCTATCGATCGTTGGAAGGGGAACGTTTGATTCGCTCGTAAAACGTTTTACCTCGCTTTTACGATCTCGGAGACTGTTTCGCGCCCTGATTTGTCCCGCGGATCTGTTTTCTTTTTTCTTTTTTTTTCTTTTTTTTTTGCAAATGTGTGTGTCTCGAACGTGCTGTCGCGCGGAATAATTGAGATACGCGGATTATATTCTTGATACATTGTTAAAATTTGTACGAGTGTTAGTTGTTCGAGATGCCGAGACGATCGAGACGTCATATTTTCGCCGCTGTGTGTCCTCCTATTGTTCGTTTCGAGTAATTGTTTTTCGAACAAGACGACAGCCGCGTCTGAACGGTGTTCAATCACACTCGGTTTCGAGCCTCTGTGGCGTTGCTCCGGCGTTGTCGTCTACTAATTTTATTTTTGCATACCGTTAGAAATAAGGCGACTCGTATTTCAGCTAATAATAATATTTATCGTTCACGAATTCTCGACGTTTGTAGCACGTTCGTTCGTGCTGGCGACAACGGCGGGACAACGCCGTCGCGGCGTGTCGCTTGTATAAGGCTTCAGACGCTTGTAGAAAGAACAAAATTATTGTACCGTGATGATCTTTCTTCGGTGAAAAACAAGAGCGAGACAAGGGATAACGTGTAGGCGAGCGCGGTTCATCATTTCGTTTGCGATTCAACCTCGATTCTAGCGTAGAAGCACGGTGACGAAGAAATTATCTTTTTCTCTCGGCACCGCTCTCGTGCTCGAGGTTTTCCAAGTCAATTGACAAAGTTCGTAACTATTTTCTTAATTAGAGTATACAATCGTTCGACTTAACCCTCTCGACGCGCGGGTCCGCCCGGGCCCAGCTGTTCACAGAAACTCGGCCCGAAATGTTTGTCGATGGAGATCTCCAAAGGTTAATTATCATGTGTTATACTTACGGAAAAATGTGTAGTTTATTTAGGAGAAAGTTAACGGAAAGTCAACGACGCACGATATTGTTGTTTCGACCGCTCTGATATTTACTTTCTGCTCGCTTTTTATTTCGAGCCAGGAAAAGACCTAACCCCATGAAAAATCGTATCCGTTGTTGTTGCGATATTCTCGTTGTTTCAGACTTCCTCCATTCGCGAGAAAATCATTCGCGAAGCGCACGGAACTAATCGAAGGAAATTCTTAAAGAACTGCTCCGAGAAGTAAAGAACGAATTACCGGTTCCAACAAAGTTGCTTCAATATCACGGACAAAGGGATCCTCTCATTTTCTTCTTACTTAAAAAACAAAAGAAAAGGAATTAACTAACCGAAGACCGTACCATTGTGTTGGCTCGTTTTTTCAGTCTTATTTCGAGTCTCTTTCAGACTTTCGGATGCTGAAGACCATCTTTTCTCTACAGAATCAAATTGTCTCTGATGAAATTCGGAATTGCTCTGTCGATCAGCTTATTTTACCGTCGATAATGTTTATTTACCGTCCCTACGTTCCATATTTAATTCTAATCCATGTTATGTTAGGTAGGAGATTTAGTTAGTGGTTCTTTGTTTGTAAATCCGTTGTTTATAGAAACAACGGGAGCAAATTACTTCGATTACTTTATTGAAAGGATCTGTCTAATTTTTTGTTTTGACGGCTTTCATTCGCTTTTTCTTGGTTGTTAACTGAAATAGTACAATGACGATACATACCACAACAACGTACAAAAATGGTAACTATTTATCTTTGTTCAATTTATTAGGTGTACTGATTCGCGTTCTGTTTTTCTTCGTCAGTTTGTTGCTCGTATATTGAAAGAAGCTGTCTTCGTTTTACTCTGACTAAAAACAATTATTTGCGGGGAGCAGGAATTAATTTGTACATATTTATCATTTTCTTTGTTCTGTTATAAAAATCAATTTTCATTTGATCGAATCTTCGCGTCTTCTCAGCGAAACTTCCGAGTTGTATCGAGGCAAATGAATAATTCGATTTTGAGAAATCCTCGCGCGAACGATTTCTGCGGCGGACGCACAAAATGGCCGGCAGTTGTACGGAAAATGGCGAGGCCGTTCGTTCGTTGACGATGGCGCTGCGAAAACACAATGCCGCTGGACGAGAACAGAAATTGCACTAGAGCGCAATTTCGGATCCGTGGAAACGCGCTAGGAATGCCCTAACTGCAGCGCATTGGCGTGACAAACGGCTGAAAAAATACGCCCGTGTCCGTTGACAATTAAATCATGAGCGCGCGTGTGAGAATACGCGAGAATTTTTGTTCGCGGGACAACAAAAAAGAAAAAAAAAAAATGCTCGCACGCGACACTGTCGACGCGGCCGCCGGAAAATTGAAGCGATTCAGATATTCCAGCGTGTATTTGTTGCTTCGACAGAGAAACAAGAAATTCGCTGGTGGCATTTCGGCGCGATACCCTTCGTTTTTGACAGTTGCTTGACGTCCGGTCGGTGTTTAAACGATTTCGAACTTCGCGTTCGGTCGCGCGTGCTACCGGTAGAAATGAACTAAAACAAATTCAATGTAAAATACAACCGAACGATCCATCAGATTCTTCACAAAAGCTAACACAGTTTGGCTGACTTCGAGGATAGTTTTCTGAAATTAAATGCAAATAGCTTGTGCTCCACCAAAATAAAATTTAATCCTTTGCACTCGAAGTTATTTTAACTCCAAAACGAAACATCTTTTCCAATCTAGAACATTTCCCTTCTATGTATATTTTGTTTTTCATTTTATACATACGAAAATAGTGCAATGTTACAATACCGAAGCTTTTAGTAATTTATTAAATACAAACAAATTTAATAATCTCAAAACATTTAATTTAATAATGACACAGCAATTTTTAGTGGCGCCTTACAGTCGCCTTTCGAGTGCTAAGGGTTAATAAAACGCAACCTTGGGTTCTGTAAAATTTTTGATCTGTTATATGTTGTTTACAATATTATACAAAACTGATGCTGAATGAAGGAACGGTTCGAGTCAATTCTCCCTATTCGATCGAATAAACTCTCCTTTCGATTTTCGAATATACAAACTTGAAAATGTTTTGCCCGATTCGTGGGATTTTTATTGTTTCGTTTGACAGGTTCGTTTCGGTCGAACCGAAAACCGTCAGCTAACGCAGCAAGATGGATTTCCGATATTTCTTTCGGCTCTAATTAATCGTCTCGGTCGGTACACTTTTCTCGAATGTTTTCCCGGCGTTCGTTCTTTTGTTTCTCGCTCGGGGAGAGGTTCGATTCAATCCGGAGGTCTGAAAGCTGACATCTCGGACGGGGATTGGACGATAACAGCGAAAAGTTCATCGACACCGAACTCCTCTCCGCGAGCAGAACGAGCGATAATTCAATGGCCGGAAATGGCCCGTATTACGTCTTTAACGCAACGGATTGATGTTCGAAATCGTTATAAGCCGCCGATTAATCGCGTTTGTTTCGATCGTTCGTATCCGCCGGTGAATCGTAAATCCCACGATTACAACCGCCGTTTAATCGTCCGATGTGACAAACATGAAAATTGACATTTGGAAATTTGCATGTTAACAGACATGGGTTCAAGCGAACAATTCGATTGCTTTTTTCTTCGGTAAAAAAAAAAGGAAAAATAATTATGAAAATCTTCAAACAAGCGTTTTTGCTCGCGATGTTTCCCGATTTGTACGTTTACAATGGAACCGTTAAAGCGAAGCTGTTTGTTAAAGGGTTTCGGTTTTCCTCTCTTGCTTCTCGATATATGTCAACAACACGGGTCTTGCCAACGTCGTGTATCGTCCAGGAGACACACGAGGCCTCTCGAGCTTTGATAATTCCGCGACGTTTATCATCCAGGCCTTGGCGACATATACAGAGGAATCACTATGGTTACCGCGACTGTTGTGAGCGGAACTTTGTATTGTAAAACTGTAAATTGCGCGCTTCGAAGTGCTCGTAATAAAGTGATCAACTCTCCACCGGATTTATTTTCTCGAGGTCAAGCGGATTTGCGTTACATATATATTTTGTTGATACTGAAAGTCTTAGGGGTTAAAGAGGAGTGTCGAAGTATAATCGATTGTTATCGTTCTCGTTGTTACATTTAACCGACAAAGTTTCCTTAATCGTTTCCTCGATAGTCTCCCGACTGTACTCGGAACTCGAGAAGCATCTTCTGATCTCCGTTTTGCACGCGTTTCGCTACATTTCTTGTCGATCTTCATTATTCATAGTTCCACTTCAGGATTCTTTCGACTTCTCGCGTGTCATCACCGATAATTGATTCATTAATCTGGACGTAAATTGTACAGTCACGTGAGGTCAAGCGTTCGAGGTCAAGCGACGCCATAGAGGGTTAATGCGCGATTGTACCGGCTAATTACGATCGAAAACTAGAAGTTAGTCGTCGTTCATCGATATCGTATCTGTACTTCTACTCGGAGGTGAACGTTCTACAAATTAAGAGGTCTCTCTGGTTTGACAGTCCGTAAAAATTCTTTTCCTTTCGCATGTTGCTCCTTCGAGACATAATTAAACAAAGGAACGAAAATGTATTCAGAAAAGCGCCACAGCCGAATTTGAACGTTTGCGAATTCTGGCAGCTACGGAAATTCGAGTGCTCGGCGCTCGTGGTAAAGGTTGACCATCGCATCAAAATGGTACGCGGTGCCATTCTGTTGTAAACGCCTCTCCAGATGCGCTATAAATAGTATCCATTACCCTTCACGGCTCTGGAATAGCCGATTAACAGTAATTACTTGTTACACACTCTAAAACAGTACCTGAAGCTTGTACTATCTCGAAAACCAATCAACCAATTACCTTGAAGCTCGCCAGAAACATCAGACGTTCTGTTGTCGTACGAACGGGTAACGAAGTCAACAAAATGCGAATTTTGCGACAAGCCAACAAAAACCCTTGACCGAAAAATGAAAGCTTTCTGTGATGCCATTTATTTTTTGGGTCGTTCGAGGAAAAGTTTTGAAGAAACGTTCGTTTAAAAATTGTTTTTCAATGTCAAACTAGGGGAGGGGGCAGAATTCACTGAACCAGGACCACACCAAGATTAACGAGAACAACAATTGGATAGCCTAGGTGGCCGTGCTGGCGTGTACAGGATAAGCGATCAACCAATTAAGATGAAAATGTTTATGCTATTGGGGTTATATAATATATGTATATTCGCAAAACAAGTTACCGATGGATGTTTGCTATTATAGTATAACTGTGTGTGTCTATAGATGGTATAAATCGGGTTATCATTCGATTTTAATGACAGGTCGCGAAAGTGCAGTATTCCGTGGCCGCGTCGGACATTTATCCGGGAACCGTGAAATTGTTCAGGATAAACCGATTCAGACGCGACTTATATTATATCGAAGTACTTGTATACAATTATTACCTAATGTTACACACATACATGGTATTTATATACATATATATATATTTGTGCGGGCAGATTAATATTATAAGGGAGGAAAATTAATCGATAAGTAATATCGTGTGGAACCTTCTAACGGTAAATGTCGGTGTAGGAATGGCCGTCGCGTCGGTGTACTATAGACGCTCATTTTTACGATGTTTCCCGATTTTTTAACGACTCCGACGATCGAGAAAATCATCGAATTCTTCGACAAATTCCAAGCATCGACATTCCTTCGATCCTCGGGTCGTTAAGAACGTTCTCCTCTTGTCGCGAAACGTCCCCCCTCCCCCCATCCCATAAGAATTGTTGAATGTCGCGTTTAATCGGATAGATCGATACAATAATAACGTTTAGAGTCGTGCTTTAGCGGTAAGTGGCCAATTAGTCAACTTATTTAATCGACTTAGCTAGAGGAAGTTAAGGCAGCCGAGGAGGAAACGGAGATAACATAAACTGTAATCGAACACCAATACTTTAATACTACGACGTCTTGTTGATTGTCCCCGTAATAGCTTAAATGTCCTCGTCGGAGGGGATCGTTTTAATTCCCCCCCCCCCCCCCCCCCCCGCCCCTTTACCCACGAACTTTGCTCACACGAACAGTCTCATTTGAATAGTTACCCGGTTAACGGATTCATAGACTCTAAATACAGTTGTTTCTTGACAATTACGCATGTTCGTCTCGAGTTTTTCGTTGCGGCGTTAACGTCACGCACTTTTTCCCGCCTTTCTTTCGTCCGAAGAATCGAGATTGGACAGCTATTTTTATCAACGTTACGGGCGAAAAATTAATCGGAGCACAACACGCACGTTGCAATTGCACTCGTCGGCACCGGATGTATTCTCGAAATCTCTCAGGTATCGATACCGCGGTCATCGTTTGTCGAAACGAACGCGTCACGCCGGGTATCGATCGAGAGTTTCACGAAGATCGTCGCATATATCACGTATATCGATGCACGAAACTGCACCTGTGCACCCGTTGAAAGAGGCTCGTCTCAGTGCTGCGAGATTATTCCCACATTTTTCTGCTCGCGTACGAGAGCCGATTTTTTTTTTCGTAATTGTTAATGCACACCCCGATACTGTTTGGTAAATAATTGAAATTCGAGAACGAGCGATCGCGTAACAGGCTCGAGAAGTTGTACGAATTACCTACAGCTTTATCCTTTCGTTATTACGTCCGGCACTAAGGCGGATTAATTGAAATAGGACTTTCTTGTTAAGCTTCGTGCACACCGACGGGAATCGCGACGGCGACTGCATAATCTAGTATAATGCTTTCGAGCTAAATCTTAAAAGAACCAACACGATTACACGGAACACCGAGTCCTTTCTTCGAACGAGTTCGACGTTCTGAATCTTGGATCGCGCGTTTTCATGAAAATTTACTAATCACAATCACTCCTCGATCTGGAAATTTTTATAAATGTTCAGGCAAATTTCAATTGTCGAAAAAACAAAGTCAAAATCCGACGAAGCTTCTGCCAGCTTCACAGATTGGTAGAACTTGTCGGCTAATCGGCACCGAGACGAACTTCTTTCAAATAAATGTTTATCAACGCACCACAGAATTTTCTAAGCAAGACAAGAATTGTAACCGACTAGAGACATAAGGATTAATTTTTTTCTTGTCGATAAATATTAGACGTGTCCGTCCTTAGGACGATCACGGTCACGTGTGTAGATTAGCAATAGTGATTCATAGTGATAGGGATCTTCTAACTTGGGAAACCTCCTCGTCGAGTCTAACAAGTAATGGATTCATCGATTCTGCTCTTGTGTATTCGGGACACATTCGAGAACGCTTCAGATTGAGGATCTAATCGTGAAACGAACGGGACGAAGTGTCGTAACCACTGGTGATGTTATTGTCGATGATCGTGAAAATATTTAGCGAATGTTTGCACACCGTTTGCGTTTGTTGACCGTTGTGAGTCGCGTTTACACGTTAAGTCAGTGACAACTTGTTGCTATCGTTGGCAAAAATCGGATAAAATTTGGAGAGAGCTTCTCAAAAATCTGTACAATGGCCCACGATTGTCTATACCCCGTCGTAACAATCGGAAAACATTTTTTTTTTCATTTATTCGTTCGAATATTTTCTTCGCGCGCGCGGAAATGATAAACGGCGACAAACAATTTTTGTTTTTCTATTCAGGTGAAAATGAAAATTCCTTTTCGCGACTGACGCTGCGTGGAAAAACATCCTAGCCGAAGCATTCGACCTCGGTGTCCTGCCATGATTTCCCCTCGGCGCAATAAAATTTTTTCTGCCGACCGACCCCTTCCTTTTTTTTCGTGCCACTGAATTTTACACGTCGTCGCGATCAAATGCAATTCAATACTGCGCGGGAACCGGCTACAAAAATATTACAGCCCCTAGCTAGTCCACAAATCATCCCCCGGGAGCCTGCGAGCAATTACTTCTCCTGCGAACTAGCGGTTTAACAATTTATAGTATCGCGTGCCGTTCTAATGCAATACCCTTTTTTTTTTGCCCGTGCTTTGTCGAGCCCGGCGAAAATAGTTTTTCCATTCGACACGGTGACGGTACTCTCTCGCGTGGGTTTGACTGCGGATGTTCGTTCGAATTCACAATTCTGCGAAAAAAAAAACAAAGAAAAACGCAAACATAATGCTACAATGAATTGCAGAACTGAATAAACAAGTGGGACGTTAGTGAACAGTGAATGCAAATAACAGGATACACTTTTCGATTTACCTGCCTCGGACTCCTGGGAATTCTAGGCCTGTGCCCGAGTCATTTCTGACCCATACCGATATTCTACTACAATTTTCTTTCGGTATAAGGCGATTTTCTTATTTCGAAATAAAATTGTACATGTTGACGGTCGCTCGTGTCACGAATCACTCCGGCATAGTACTGAAAAAAATTAATAACAACATAAGAAGTCAGCGAAGAGTGCAAATAAATGCGAATAACGAATCAATGTGTCTCCTCTGGTCGAAGAGTTGCAAATTTGTTACGTCACTCGACAGTGAATTGCAGAAGTTAATAAAGACACAGAAAGTCAGACAAATGCAAATAACGAATCAACTTGTCACTCCTAGTCAAAGGATTGCAAATTAGACAGGTTATTGACAAAACTATAAGTGAGTGCGAACTGCGGTTAAATAACGGATCAACTTGTCTCTTCGATTATCGAATTATACAAATTAATAAAAATACAGAAAGTCGACAACAAGCACGGTTAAATGCGAAACAACTTCTCCTTTCAGTGATAGTGTTTTTTGTTTACAGTGAATTGTGAATAGCATAATTATGCAAACATCTGCAGTCTATCCACGGCAAACAATTTTATTTGCAGGCTGGTCGCGATAAAATGTTAGAACGCAAATCATTGTGTACGTATGCGCTGGCACGCACGAATGTTTGAACAAATGTTGAACTGTATTTGAAATTCTGCTTCTGATATTCTCGACAAATACATTTCGCTTTATCTTTCTCGTTATAAGACGGAGGGAGGGGGGAGTGCTTCCTTTGAGAAATATCTCGGGTTTCTTTTTTCTTGATAAAACTGAAACAAATGAGAAAAGGGTGTACGTAATTAATTCGCGGGGTTTATTTACATACGTCTGGCCGAGAATTATATTAATCGTAACAATTTGTTCTGTGTTTTTTTTCTGTTAGTCGAGCAGCGCGTACGCGCGCAGGAAATGCAAATTCTGAGAGCAACACCGGTCTCGTTATCCGCGCGATTTATGAAATAATGAAATCTAAGAGGTCTAAAGCGAGAAGTGGTCACTGAAACGTGATAACACGACTGTTGCAGGGATCGCTTGATATTAAACATGGAGGATGCTGTCGCGTTTGTAATATCAAGGGAATAGAAAAATAGTATAGTTGACTATATTTGAAGAAAATTTTAACGAAATGATGAATATTCTCGTTTACCTTCTACGGAGGAAATAATCTAACGTTCACGGAGAAAGTGACAATTATCGGAAACCCAGCGAGCAGTATTACGGATTGTTGATCAGAGGACTTTTCCGTTTTCCGAGCAGGGGAAAGACGATCGTCGGAGCTAACTGCGGGCTGCGAATTTTTGACGCATTTGTTGCACACACGAGTTGCAGCAAAATTTTATGTCTGTTCGTTTTGATCAATTTTTTCCGAAGGAGACGTTCTAAATAATATTTTATGACTGTTGGTTTACCGTTATTAATCAGTTGCGCGTGTTAAACTGACCGAGGATTCATGCATTCGTTAGTGTCTTTTCCACCAGAAGAAGAAAAAAAGAAATCGCAAATCACTTCGTTCATCCGACGAATGATCAAATATGTATTTTCGAACGGTTGTACGGGAAAGGGAGCATGGAAATGAAATTTTCTACTTTCTGCCGGGACTATTCTCACGAACAGTATACGAATACGTTGTTATCAGGGAACAGTTTCGTTGAAATTTACTAACTGGTTGAAATGTGATCACTAGACTGCGGATTTGCGTTTTCTCGCGTTACTGCGTAACAAAAAAATCTGAAAGGTATCTCTTCCATGAAACCTTTCGAAGGGCCGAAAAAAAAAACGGAAATTCCATTAAACGTTTAGTGTCTTTTTTGCGTTCCGCGCACTTGCACGAACTTCGATATAAATGCGCGAAGTCCGCAGTCTAGTAATAACGCTTGCAAGAGTATATTTTCCTATCCTGATTCGCGATCGAAGCACAGGGGAAGATCGGTCGACTTGCCTCTCACTGGGCAGCCATTTTGCAGAGGGAATCATAGCGTTACGAATCGCCAATTGAACTGAACGAAAAAATCATTTCGATAGTCTCGTAAAATCTAATCTTTGTTACAAGTTTTCTAACTAGCTACCTATATTACAAGTTATTCGTTCAGCTATTAGGTGTAGGAAATGAATTCAACGTCTCTTCGTTAAACTAATTTCGAAAACATTTTTAAGTGAAACGCGACATATTTAAAATATTGTTTAGCTGATACAATTGATTAAACGGAAGGTATCGAAACCGTTTTTCAGGAAGGAATTTATCAATTGCTTGAAAGAATAAACTATTACTCTTGAGAAAGAATAAATATTATTTGAAGGGGAATTAATTATCACACCTAATGGATTAGCGATTCGTAGCACTGTGGTCAAGAACGTTCTATCGACGGAACCACAAATTTTACGCACAATATTTTGTTCATTAACTGCTCTTGTCTTAAAACTGCTCCCATGACTTTCCTTTATTGTTAATAATTCTCTAAGAGAAACGATAATTCGTTCCATATTCGCTGAAAGTCTACGTATACTCCAAAGATTAAATTTGACTATCGGAAACATGTTTCGAGCCCAAAGAAATAAATAATCGTCGAATTTATTAAAGTTATTAAACTGTACGCCTACCGAGATCAGTTTAAAAACTTTCTTCGAGAGTCTAATTGAATATTGAAAGCCGAGGGGATAAAAATCGCGATGCTTCGCGATACGCTCGCGATTCATGTTACATACTTCCAGTTTATCGAAATCGTCAACGACACGGAAACACGATCGACGACGCAAAAGTATTGTGTTCTCTTTTATACCAAAAGTAAGTCACGCCGAGCGACATTGTTTGATTTCCATTCGCGGAAGGAAGGCTTGTAAATCAAATTAATCGAATTAACAATCCTTTCGTTCGCGTGTTTGAACGTTCAGCAGTTTAAACGTACACATTTTAAGCTTCGTTACGACTTTGCACAAAAAAAAAAAAAAAACAAAATAGAAAGTATAGAATGAAGGGAAAGAATCGAAAAGAAAGTATCGGGAGAATTCTATTGCCCGGTTGAGAGAAGAAATTCGCGAAATTAGTATGCACCGAACGAATTATAGTCTATATACATACGAATATTTATAAACGGGCGGCGGATCAGTTCCACTTGAAAGAAATTTTTTATCCGTGTATGTATATATACAAATACATATATCGTATAGTACAAATGTGTTTTTAATGGAACGGTATACTCGACGGGACGTTTAACGCAGTACAAAAACGAAAACGCAGTCGATCATCATTAACAGGAAACCAATTTGTCCGACGCCATTTTTTTGGGGGGAGGTACCACGCAGTTGGCAAACGGTTGTTTATTATAATTTTGTTACGTTCCAGTAGTTCTTCCTGTTCGCCCAGAGAAACGGGCTGGAGGCTGAAGAAAGCACTGAATATCCGCCATTTTGCAACGCGCGACAGTAGGCGGCTGTGGGTCTTTATGCGTTAGTATGATCCCATACGAGTGTGACGCGATGATCGAGTGAAAACCATAAGGAAGATTAAATAAAATCTCGGAGGGGAATCTTCGAGGGGAAAACTTTTCACTGAAAAATCTATTCTATGCTGCCACAGTACCGAGAAAACAGTAAATTAACGACAGGTTCACGGAACAAATATTTTCAATTTACGATCATTGAGATTACAAGGAATTATTCAAGAAATTTTGTGGCCAAAATTTTGGATAAACACGTTCTTATTATTTTTATAAAGTAATGTAAAATAATCGCTTTCGGTGCTTCGTGAGCCTAGTGCTGAAAGCCATGTGACAGAAAGATCGAGAGTCGACTTTTTTGTCGATAATCGAGATTCGCATAAAGATTCGCAGCCTGGAAGCGCGATCACGTTGATTTCTCCCCGTCTGTTGTTCTATTTAACGGAGTCGCCGCTTTCCCAGTGTAACGGTCGTATTATTAATCAATCGAATAAGTCGTGAACGAGCTTTCTGTCGAGCCGATAAGAGCATAGAGAAAATGGCCGACGGCGGCCAATAACCATAAGTTTTCTAGAGCCCGTTCGAGACCGATGAATTAAGGAGACGCTCGGTACGATAAAACTTAACCCGATGATCCTCCGGAGACCAATCTCGTTCACGGTACAGTGATTTTTCTATATATGTCGCCAAGGTCTTGATGATAAACGTCGCGGAATTATCCCCACTACCGCGGTGTATACTCCGTGAGGGAAAGCTCGAGAGTCCACCGAGGAGTGTAAACATAACACAGCTCGGGTATATCTCCTGCACGATACACGACGCCGACAAGTCCTGTGTTGTTGACATATGTCGAGAACTCACTGTACTCTCTATTCTTTTCATGTGTGCACTTGTGCACGGACGCAGCTGGTTGCTCAACGACAGATTCCGCAAAACGTACTTGCGACGCGGACAAGGTGACGAGGAGAAATCGATCTCTCTCTCTCTCTCTCTCTCTCTCTCTCTCTCTCTTTCTCTCTATTTCGCCCGCATCGTCGCGTCAATCATTTTTTTGATAAAGCACGGAGACAAATGTCCGCAAAGATCGATGAATGACGGTCCCGTTTCCCATCGATACTGACCGACCAACGTTTACAAAAAGCATGTTAAAACGTTTGTTTTGACTGTCGGGACTGGACCGAACCCTCCGTGACTGAACCTCAGTTTTTGCTGCAGAAATTCCGTGAATTTTCGTTCTAACTGAAATGTTCTACCATGTGATTTTGAGATTTTAACCTGCTGACTTTCACCATTTTTTTTTAATTATTTTTTCTGTCTTAACGAAACATTTATTTCATACAAACGATTCGACGGTTGCTTGAAAGACGGAACAAGAAGGTTAATTGTTACGACGAACGTTTTTTGAGAATTTGCGGTTTCCTCGGGAAATAAACATTTTAGAACAGGTATGTCATTTAACTAGCACGATTCGACGAGGTATGTAAATAAGTCCTCACGGATCCTTAATTTCTTACTACACAGTTCACGTGTATTTTCGTACGCGTTCGAAACCGCGATCTCTATAAAATTCTATTGTCAAATGCATTTTTATTGTCGGCCGTGTCTCTTGTAGGCTTATTCCACTGTATCGCATGATAATTTTCAGAGAGAGAGAGAGAGAGAGAGAGAGAGAGAGAGTGTTCATAACTTCAAGTCTTCGTTCTCGCCAAGCGGGTCTAAACGTGCGCGAAAATCTAGTTTTCCTAAATGTCAGTAAAATTTTGACAACGTGATTAAAAACTGCTCGAAATGATCGTGCGACGCAGTGGAATAGGCCTGCTGGAGATACCGCTGACAAAAAAAGGAACGCATTAACAATAGCGTTTACCTAACGAGTGATGTAAAAATTTAATATGCTTTAAAAATTAAATAAACGATTTACTATTTTCTATTTCAAATACTATTTTGCCCAGCACTGGTTAAATGGCATGCCTGTTTTAAAAGGCTACGGAAGTAATTTCTTCGTCGTCGGACAGTTATCGTTTGTTAAAAAATTATTTCGAATTATTTATAATGCCACTTGGGAAATTATCTTTTTCGTAATTTATGTTTTATTATATTATTGAATTTCCCGTGAGAGTATGTAAATGGTCAGCCTAATAATCATCGGTAAAATTTTCCGATTATTGCCTTATTTGCTAAAATGTGCTTGTCTCTTGTGCTTTTTATTCGGAATATTCACAATGGAGGAAGAATACGAAATTTCATTGCCAACACAGTTTACGCGCGACAGAAGATTTAGAGATTAAATTACCTAACGTTTACGAGTCATACCTACATATGACCAGTGATACACATTCCACAGCTCTTATCGAGCAATCCACTTTCTTATTTCAATAAGACTTCTAAATTATATAACGACAGAGAGCATAATTAACGCAGGTACTCTTCACTTCTAAATACATTCTAAATACATTCTAAATACACTTACTTCTAGAATACATTGCCAACCGTATACAAATTGTCTCATAATTGTTAGTGCGATCGAAAAGCAGATAATCTCCGCACGCAAAAACAAAAGAAACGAACAAGAAATTGTCTGTTCAACGAAGCTGTGAAAATTTTAATCCAAACTGCACGCATTCTTGCATATAGTAAATATCCTTTACATCTAATTACAGAAGTGCTTTTAAATGTAGAAATAAACTTACTAACTTTAGATAACACTTTTTAATTCGAGATTCTGTACAAGGAGATTTGATTTTGACAAAAATTGCAATTGCTATAACTTCAAAAATAATCCTGAATTTTAGTGATTCGAAGGTTCAGTTATTTCAAAAGGAATTTACTTGAGAATGGGAAAAAAAATATATTTACTGGATTGTTGGACCTTTCTGCAAAATTTAAACGTTCCACACGGGTTGCGGAAGCCACTTAATAATTTGGAAATAGTATAATTGTTCTCTGAAATTTTTATCCTTTTAAATCTCACTTCGGTTTTGACAGAAACGTGCGAAATTCGCGGTCCAATGAAAAAATCTCTTCAATAAAATTACGCGAACTCGAATCGAAATTTTGTGCACGCTCGAACTGCGATAGGGGAACGTGTGCCATATCTTCGATTGGTTTTTGCGCGCTGAGTTATCCGCTGTCCGATTGTGCCGGTTTCCACGAGACGTCGTATATTTTTCAAACGTCTGAGGGACAATCCGCGCGAACGTTGAACCACGCGTAAATAAAAACAGAACACGAACGTTGCCGAGCATCTTACTGACGGGAGACCGTGCAGAAAATCGCTATATTTCCTTCTACAACGAGGACGAGTATCGCAGAAGCTATAGCCTGTCCAACGGGACGCGGAAAACGTAAACATAGCAACTCGAGTAGCGACGTGGTTGACGTTACCTTCCTCGGAAGGTCAACCAAGGACGCGCTCGTTGGCAGGGTCGCCGGATCAGGGGAATTAACTCGAATCGAGGGGAGAAGGTTACTCCCTCTCCGTCAGTACCGGGTTAGTCGAAAATGCGTCACATGACCGGGAGAAGCGTGGGGGGAATGACATCGTGGAAGGGGAAGGTAGAGTGGGGAGACGAGTCTCGATCTGGCGACTATGCTCGTCGGACAGAGTATAGATGCATCGGCACGCTTCGCAATCGGACAGAGACAGAAAGCTAAGGACGAAGAATGAAGAAAGATCGCGAAACACTGTGTTTGAATGTGTGCGAACGAGAGAAAGAGTGTGAAAGGAAGGGAGAGATTGGACGAACTAGTCACGTACACTTAATCACCGGACAGTTATGAGATTTTTTAAACGCAAGACTTAGACATTCCAGGCGAAGAAACGGTGGGGGGGAGGGGGGAACGGAAGGTAGTGACGCTAAATCGATACAAAGACAAAAAAAAAAAAATAAAAAAAAAAGAAAGAAAGAAAAAGAACCATTAATTCTAACTCTATTCTATCTCTATATTCTTCTACCGACTATATTTTTCTAATTGTATTTGTACGTTGAATTGTAAGCTCTAAACTGACCAAGCGCTGTTCCATGCTTGCGAGAGACAAGACGAAAGAAAAAACGAAGAGAAAACAAAAAGATAAAACCGACAGCGAGAGAAAGAAGAAGAAATAAAAAAAAAAAAATGTCGACGAGCGAACGAATGCACGTAGCCCCTTAAACAATTCGATGAGGGACACCTGAAGAGAGGAGGAAGCAAAGCGGAAAACCTGACGGAAGAGAGGGGAGTAAACGGCTCGTGTTATTTTTTTGAAGTTGAGATTACGTTGCTCGTTTTTTCTATAAGATATCTAGTCTATTTTTTTTATCGATCCTGATTTACGGAACGTTGTGTAACCGAGCGGATACGTGCACGCACGCACGTATACAGGCCGCCGTGTACGCTCGCGCGTGAAAATCGCGAGACATAAAGGAGAGACAAAAGAACTACGCGAAAAGCGGGAGGAAAATCGGGAAAAACATAATCCGAGCGTAGATACACTTAAGAGAAACCGAAAGGAAAAAGGAAATGAGAACGAGATGATCAGTCTTTCGACGAGATTAACGAGTCGCGACGTTGCACTGTATAATACCGATCGCTTAATCAACTTAATCACACGTACACGTAACGTTATCGATGTAGTTTTAAATGTCTCGTAACAAGCGTATGCACAAACTCGAAATCGATCGATTAGGACCAGTTGTCCGATCCGTTTCTACGTTCCATCGCTCTGTACACGGTTTCCCTCTCTAGGAGAGCGTCGCTGGGTCTCGCAGCGAGCTCTTGAAGAACAGTGATCGCACAGTGTCGCCAGATGAGGGGAGGGAGCACGAATCGAGGGGAAAAGGTCACCCCCTTCTCTCTCTCTCCCTCTTTGCCAGTCAGACTAGTAGTGGGGGAAAACAAGTCTTGATCTGGCGCCACTTGTGATACACGATTTTCTCGTAGAGTTGGCGATCTTTCGTATTATTCTTTTTTTTTTTTGGTTTTCTGCGCACGCCGGTGGTGTCGAGAACACACGGGACGATAAAAATGTAAATAAGGCTTTGATTCTCATTGGACCGGATCCATGATAATCCTTGATAATCATCGGAGATTGCGGTCTTCCGTTGAGCAAACTGCGGGGTTTATGCATTTTATGGCACGCGGTAAATATTGCAAGGCACCGGTGGAGTAAAGTTCGCAACAGAACAGTGTTCGTTTAGTATTCGACTTATAATCTCTTAACAGACTGAACACAATTGTATCCGAATTTCTCTTTCGTAGAAGAACAGAGTCGGTCGAGAGTTTAAACGGCGATTACAAGATGGCATATCAAGAGCGATTTACATTTCTGAGAACCATGAGCCCGGCCGGACCTCTGTTACGTACCGAGGCGTCAGGTGTACAAATTCGTTCGTGTCTCCCCATAGTCGCTCAAGTGTTCCGTGTGAGCACGCTGTTCTATTCCTTTTTGCATTTAAACGAAGAATCTCTCCCGAGGTTCGGCAAAATGCAGCGCCTCTGTTCCGAAGAACGGTGTTACCGGTTTTATTTCGCCGATACGTGCGTCGAATAAAAAAGCAATTCCTTCGTAAATGGAGCAAACGCGTCGTTCACAATGTGGAGATCATTTTCAAAAGTCACGAAAATTAATCCCTTGCGTGAGACTCGTTTCACGGTTACGGCGGGGTAGAACTTGTTTATCGTTTCTTTCGAAGGAGAAGATCGCGTATTCGCACGCCTGTAAATAGAATTTTATTCCAGTTTCGTGGAAATTGACAAGGTACATAGTTGTCGGATTCTGTTCGAAATCCTCGTCGCGTGTCTGGCTCGATATTACAGTGCGAGGGGTTAATTTGCACGTCCAACACCTTGCGCAACGGTGGGAGATTTGCATGAACAACCGCGGTCTGGCGAAAGCAAACAACGATAGTGCGAGGCGTGATTATAAATGAAAATACGAGAAGATTATCAGAGCGCGCGATCGTACGGAGGGAAGTTCGTGATCTATTTTCAGTAGTGGTTCTCAGCGAATGCGTCAACCGTTTCTCGCTCGATCATGTTCCGCGCGACTCATTCTTTCCGCTATCGACATCTCGGCTGATCGTCCTTCCGAGCTTCTCGCGCGTGATGACAAATTTTCGGCGGGCCATTGACGAGAGCGAGTCAAGAGAGTTTTTTTTGTCTAATGGTAGTAGCGGTAGTCTGTTCAGATCGAAGAAGAGGAAGGGGGAGGCAGGCAGGCAATTTTCGTATTGTTGAACCGAGCAGAATTTGTTGAGCATCACGTAAGAGATATCTCGCCGCGATCTCTCATTTCGGCTGACCAATTTCTAAAATAATAGAAGATTGATAACAGTGACTTCATCGCTCCGTTGAGAGTTTTTATCAAGTTCGAGGTATATAGCGAACATTTTAAGAGACTTCTCCAAAGTTGTTACCATATCGTATTTTGAGTGTTTGTATATCTACTATAAATACATGGAATCCATAGTCTGTTGATGATAACAATCTACTTCGATAATCCTGCGACCGTGTTAGTAGGAACACCGAACATTACTTTTTCCAGATGTTTAAGAATTTCGTCGGGCGTGCCGACCAGCGATTCGCCGACGGCTTTTGAATCGGCAACGATCATCCTTCCGTTTTTTTTTCTGCCACAATGGAGCAAAACAAGTTTCGATTTCTCGAGAGAGAGAGAGAGAGAGAGTGGAAAGATTGCTTCGACGAATCGCTTTGTTATCGGCGCGCCTAACAGCGATGGCGGCTTGAACAACACGACCTTCGTTGACCTTCGTCAAGCCGAAATCTAGTCCATAAGAATGGCTTTTTTACTCGAAGCTTTGTCGATCATTCTCTAAAAAGCACGTTCTTGGTCTTTTTCAGACTTCGACTAACCAACAGATCTTCTAAAATAAAAAAAAAAACGGAAAGAAAAGAAAAGAAAGAAAAACGATTACTTGCACACCTAACAGCTCATACAATGAGTCCTTTATGATGCATAAGACGTTGTTGTATATAATATTATTACGATGAAATTTCTCCCGTTTGATTCGATGCAAAGCGTGTTTTTTCCTCGATTGACGATCCCGAAAGTTCGCATCTTTAGAATTTTCATCGAATGATATATAGCAATAATGAAAAAATGAACAATAAGATTAGAACTCGACGAAGGGAGAAGGAGATGAAGATGATGAGAATGAGGAGGGGAGGAGGGAGCGGAGAGATAGGAGGAGGAGGAGGAGGAGGAGGAAGAGAAGAGAAAGAAAAAAAAACAGAAAAGCGGAGAAAATGGGGGAAAAAAGAGAAAGAGAATCTCATAATGTATTTATCTTGGTCCGATTTGTTTGTAAAAAGATTTTCTATTTTTCTACGCGAAATTCAATGTTCGCACAAAATGTTACGCGTCATAGCCAGAAAGTTTCAACTGTTACTTGTTGCCGAATCAACTACTTTTCTAAATTCCTCGCCTATTCCTCGTTCGAGGAAAGATATTTTTCAGTTTCGTGAGAGTGTTGAAGAATAACTTAAGATGGTAGAACCTCGAGAGAAAGAACCGTCATCCAGATGATTGACACCTGTTCGAACGGTGCGACGAATAATCAAAAACAAAATGAAGATAAGAAAAAACAAAAAAAAAAAAATAAAACAGGAAAGAATGGGGGGGAGGGGGGAAGGAATAGAAGAAGAAGAAGAAGAAGAAACGGAAAAAAGCTTTCCATTGCCACTTTAAAAAAAGTAAATAAATAAAAGGGATTTTAATCTTAAAAAAAAAAAATAAATAAACGCGAGTTCACCGTTCCGGTAGCTGTAGGCAGTCTGGAGATCCGCGATGCACTCGTTACGATTAACATTGCACGAAGGAGAATCATTGCACGCGATACTTCGTCAATTAAAAGGGGGATGTGGAAAGCAAAGATGGTGCTCGCGTACAGCCGCACCGAGAAACACCAATCGGTTATAACCTAACAATTGCAAAAAATAAGAAAAAATCTGACGGTAATCGTTGAGAAGTTTACCCCCTCCTATCGGTCTCAATGACATTGAAATATTCCTCTCTCCTGCACATATTGCAAATTACAAAATGTTATGGTTAAAGACTTATTCTCGATGTCCTTTGATCTTCTATCGAATAGCTTACGGATCAAAAGTACAAAAAGTTTTGCACTGCTTCTGTCAAAAAAATTGTGGCTTGGTTGTTTTGGTTTCCCGACATTTTTTGCCTAATTAATCCAGCTTCGAATATACTTCAAAAAACGACGAAATTGTGAATAATCCAGCTGGAAGACAATAATTTCTGCAGTTGTTAATTAAAACATAGTAGTTGTTGGTACTCCGTTTTAAATCACGAGCAATCATCCATTGTAAAAGACGTGCATAACGATTATAAATTTTAATAGAAAATCAGTAGACTGCGGCTTCTACGGATTCATGGAAAAAACGAGTAGATAAAACATAAAACAGTAAGGATATTTATGGGTATTGAAATTATTAAGAGAAGAAATTTTCATTTAGCTTCTGTTCCTTACAATCAATTTACACAATTTTTATTTTGCATAGAGATTCGCAGTGCAGTGATATAGGATGAGAGGTTGCTTAAAACGAAGACCTCGCCAGGAAATTTCGAGGTCGTTGTAATCGATGAGGAGGATAAACCTCTAAATGATTACTCGAATAACATTAACCCTACTTAAACGTGAGCGCAGAGATAATATTCCCGGGGTTGTTAGTCCCGTGTGGTGTTTAGTCGAGACAGTACTGCAATTCTTTTATACCGTGTTTATCTGATGTTGTTAAGCTTTAACATTAAATATCGGCCAAAGGAAATGCACACACAGCACAAACAAACATACATACATACATACACGTAAAACTGACAGGAATCACACGATCGCCGCGCACTTGCGAGCGAACCTATTTTATATACACATGGACACATACTAATCATATACAAACATACCCACAGACACACACACACATACATTTAAACACACAGATCTAGAAGGAGAGATTCAGAGGTACACGGATACGCAGAATACAGGGCACACGACACACGCACAAACGTTTCCGTGACTCTATCGGTCTTTCCAAGCAGAAAAAATAAATAAATAAAAAACGAAACAAAAAATCCAAACAGTAACAGAAAAAAACCTGTTGTTTCTTCGTCGATTACACATTCCACGCGCGCCGAACCGAACCACGCTAATTATAATCAAGGAAATCATTCGAGTCAGCGCGGAGACGCAGAGAAACAAAATAAAAAGAAAAAAAAAGTGAAAAAGAGAAACAATGAAAGGTTACACGTACATGATGAACATACATCGATATCTACACGAAAAAAAAAAAATGTAAATTATTTACATATTATTTACGTACCTATATACATATTCTAAGTGTAAGAAACACGTACACATGTATGCATACCATTCGTACAGACATACATACATACGTACGTAAATCGCGTGCGTATAAATATATATACGTACATATTACATACATATAATACATGCATACATAAATATATATGTATATCATTATATATAATTAAGCGATTATATATAATACTATATACATATATATATTATTATTATTATTATCAAAAAAAAGGAAAAAAACAAATGCAGAAGTAGTGTGTAAGTTGATTATAAACTATTTCAAGGAATCAAATTTGCATGTTACGACGATAAACGGGAATGGGATATTAAGACGGACACGGGGTGAGAGATTAAGGGATGAGAATGATAGTGACTGAGAGAGATAGAGGAAGAGGAAGAAAGATGTGGAACGGTTAGAAGAGAGAAAGAGAGTATGTGTGTGTGTGTGAGAGAGAGAGAGAAAGAGAGCAACAAGGATGTTAGGAGTAATAATAGCAAGTTAACAACACTGTAAACGATTAAGGGGTGCGTCAAGGGGGCGCGAGTCGACGCGCTTGCGGAACAATTTTTGCAAAACGCGAAACTGACTCCGATTCTCACGGTCCGCGGAGAAGTATCGGATCGAGATCAGACATTTCGAATGCGAGAGGCAATCGAGAAGTGTCGGCACACATGTACGTCGTTCGCATGATCGGTGTACACCGTCGCGGTCGCGAAACGCAGCCCTCTTGCTCGCGGATTCACGTTTGTTTGGTTTTTATTGTCAGAAGTTTCTATTTTTCCATAATACGATAAGGGACGATAATATTTACTATTAAATATGTGCGTATGTATATGTGTGCAAGTTCACGTACGTAAACGACGGGGCGAGAGATGGCGAGTGAGAGAGAATCAGAGAGAGAGAGAGAAAGAGAGAAAGTGTGTGAATGCGAGAGTTTGGAGAAAGAACAGGGGTTGTAGAACAGCGAAGATCGGGAAACGGTTATGTGAACGGTGAAAGAATGGTTGAACCGTGAACGAACCGTTTATTGGCGACGTTAAGTATGTTAGACGGTGCAAGTGATATCAATACTTATTAATATTATTAATTAGTAACTTTCGATAAGAGGGAAACCAAAGAAAACGAGGGAAAATCAAGAAGCGAGTTGATATTAAAACTGCAAGTCCATGGATTAAATTGTGTGCGAAATTCGTAACGACGTATTGTAAAAAGAAAAATTTTTCGACTCAAGATGCACTGACAATGACATAGGGGAAAATGGCTGCGCTGTCCACGTTACTTTGCAAGTTCTGCGACACTCTTCATGCGACATCCTGTTCGCATGAAACACGCACATGTAGTACAGTATTCCCCCGAAAGTTGTCAGCTTATCTGGAGTAGATCCGGACACGATTTTACGATTGCTCCGTTGGCTGACAAACGGCAAGATGGCAACTGGAATACGGTTTTTTACACGGTTCGTATTTTTACAGGCTAATTTATGTAAACGAGGACTTCTTTGTTAAAGATTCCGTTGAACGGGACAGACATTTTGTTTCGATTACAGAATGAATAATATCGCTAGAGTTTAATAACGTTTCGTGAAAGAAATATCTGCAAAGGAAGAGACATTACGTTTCATAAATACACGGGGGGCACTGTTTCTCTACAGATTTTATCGAATTCGAAACATGCCGGACATTTTATTTTAATTACAAAATGACAAAGAGCTTTGACGAAGCTTTTCAGCCACGTAGTAACAATATTCAATTGGAGCAACTACGTTTTTCGTAAAATAGTCTGTAAAAATCAGTAACCATTGTGGCGATAAAATTTCATGAAATTCTAACAAATAAAACAATATAAAAGCAACTTCGCTGAAACGTTTTAAACAACAGCTAACTATTACTTCCGCACGAACATCGTTTCTTCAACACCTTGATGACAGATCGTTTTGCTAAAAACTTACATTTAGTATCGAGTACGATAAAATTTTTCAAAATAATTGTTTCAAAAATTTGTAAAACTTGTTTTTTGTCCCGAATCGATGTTCATTGGACGCCACGTTGAATCATCAGTGGTCAAGGTGTCTATGAAAAACGGGTGCGGAACGTTGGAATACTAAATTGTTAAATGGTATAATAAAAAAGGACGATAAGAAGGGAATACTGCGACTACAGAGAGAATGTAGAAGTCAGAACGGTGGAATCCACGATGACAGCACAGTGGAAAATCCCTAGGATAGCGTCGTTGAAAGGAATGTGGCGAGAACGAGCGGAAAGAGAGCGAGAGAATGAGAGATAAAGGGAAACAATTTTTTTCTTGTTATGAACTAAGTGTGCCTAGTCAATAGAATATATCTGGTCAATTTTAATATTATATATATATATATTATATATTATATATTATTATACGATTATATTATTTAAACTTGATACCGTAATATAATGTGAAACCTATCGGACATGAAAAAAAAAAAAATGAAAAAAAATAATGATACGACAATGATTGTGCTGTGTTGTACTACGAAATGTTGGCCTGTGACTATATTTGTAGCTATTATACATACGTACACGCATACAACCAAAACAAAGAAAAGAACAAAAAAAAAAAATGGAGGAACACCGCATACGTACATATATATACGTGTCTATATATGTAGGTTGTGCAAACTTTTCGGAAACAAGCCGAGGAATCGAATCGCAAAGTCGCGACGACGCGCGTGATTGTTTATAATTTCGTGCAGACTATCGAAACGAAGCCGAATGAACCATTCGTTCCGTTTCTTTTTTTTCTCAGTCGAGTTGATTTCAGTTTACAGTGAATTCTCGATATATGTCAACAACGCGGGTCTTTCCAGCGTCGTGTATGTTTACACTCCTCGGCGTTCGAGGCCTCTCGAGATAATTCCGCGACGTTTATCGTCCAGGCCTCGGCGACGTATACAGAGAAATCACTGTGTTGCTCGGGCGTGGTCGCTTCGATTGCTCCGATCAAATTGACAAACAATTACGCGTTGCGTCGTCGAAACAAAATGGACGCGTGCGGTCACGATCGCGCGGACTCGCGTGTCGAAAACCGACCAATCTCCTTCTATCGCGTTGGACGACGCGATCGAGCCCCGCGTGCATGAACGTTTAGGCTACTTCGACAGCGATTTCGCGACTCGAATCCGTCAGTTTCGTTCGCCGCGAATTTGTTTGCGAGCGAACGACTTGCGGGGGTGACGGAGCAAGACAGAAGACTAGGGGGGATCGCTTTTCGTGGCAGTGTTCCCTCGTTTTTTTCCAAAAGAACAAAAAAAAAAAAAAAGAAAGAAAGAAAGAACAGACGGGAGCAAGGAGCACAAAGTTTCGGAACGCCCGGACTACGAGGGCGAAACGACGAGCGAAATTAGGATGCTCGGAATACGTGAGGTTTTCCGGCGACGAAATTCTTCTATTTTCGCTGGTTCGTTCCCGCCTCGGGGATCTTCTCGATCTTACGGCGATCCGAGACTGATTTGTAATTTTTTCGAGCGGAAAGCGATCCCGTGGACGTGATGTTCGCCGTAAAATTTTGAGAATGACGGTGTGACGAGATGGACGTTGGAAACGGGAAGGGACAGGTGAGAAAGGGAAAGAATACGAGACAGCTGGGAAGAATGTGAGAGAAAGTGAATGAGAGAAAGTGAATGAGAGAAAGAGGGAGAGAGAGAGAGAGAGAGAGAGAGAGAGAGAGAAAATGTGAAACTTTGGGAAAAAAGAGAGAGAGAAAGACGCGCCGAGCGAAATTTATTTTTTCTAACGAAAACTCGTCTCACTTAAGCAGTACTAACCTTCTCCCCCTACCTTGTTACGCGCGAAATTGATACTGTTAACAATTGGCTTATGAACAATGTTGAAAAGAACGTGGGAGAAAGCGTGAGTGGATCTGATGTTAAACAAAAAGGATGCGTTTCGGTGTGCGTGTCAGCGTAATTGTGTGCGTGGAAGTCGGAGAGAATGAGGGTGAAATGGCGCAAAAAAGGGAATGAAAGGTAAGAAAGAATCACGGGTCATATCAAGGTTGGTTATGGAGTAAGAGGGCTATTTATTTAGGACGTAACTAAATGGTCTGTTTTAATGTGTCACGGGCTACACGTACTGTACTATAATATCTGATAATAAAGTATTTTGTTTGCTTCAAAATAAACACGGTCATTTGTCTACCTCCGATCGAAACTTTCTTTCCGTTGACAAAAGCCAGTTTTCAGTTTTGCAAAAGGTAAGTGGTACATTTCCTTGAACACGTGTATCGATCTTTTCGCGATTGTGTGTGGTACCTTGTAAAAAAGATTGCGAACGTTCGAATTGATGGTAATTGTTTACATTAGGGGCTTCCTCACCGATTTTGATGACCTTGATATATGTTGTCAAGGTCATCATTCTGAACAACTTTTTCCTATACATGTTACCGCCGCTCAACTTTAGTTTCCGAGATATTCGCAAAATCTAGTGTTAAAGGGACATTGAAGTTGCAAAATATGAAAGAAAACCTTGCATCCAATATTCTACATACAAATAATAATCTTACATTACAAAATACTAATGTAAAGTGTACAGTGTGTGAGATGGAACATAATCGTGTGCGTGCCTCGAGACAAACGAAATTTGACACTAGGTTCACGGGGCCTGTCAAAATGACGGGATCCAATATTTATAATTTACAATTATTGACGTGAACACGTATCCATGGGGAATTATTCAAGAAAATTATTTTTTTTTGGGTATATATTATTTAAAAAATTGATACAAATGTGGATAGACATGTTCTTGTTATTTTTGTAAAATAATGTTAAGTAGTCAGTTTTAGTGCTTTGTAAATCTAGTGTTAAAGGGACATTGAAGTTGCAAAATATGAAAGAAAACCTTGCATCCAATATTCTACATACGAATAATAAAATATAATACTAATGTACTACAAACTACATTATAAAATACTAATGTAAAGTGTACTTACTTCTGAATCTTCTGTACCTCCGTCGGATCCACAGCACACAATTATTCACTCACGAGAATAGGTCCGAATAATTGAACAACAATCACTGAACAAAACACACAACACATTTTATAAAATCGTGACAACGAACGAGAAGATGTCACTCCGACCACGAACAAAATAATACTGCGATTTTAACAATGATCCCTTCCACGGAGGTGCTTCGGATCCACGGACGTGTGATACGAAAACAGGGAATTCCGGGAAATAGGGTCGGCGCCCCGCCATAATTTGTTCACCTTGGTTTTGTATCTAGTTTTTATAGACCCTCAGCGTCTAACCTGCCTAGGATAACCTGACCGTACCACCTCCGTGGAGGGGATCATTGTTAAAATCGCAGTATTATTTTGTTCGTGGTCGGAGTGACATCTTCTCGTTCGTTGTCACGATTTTATAAAATGTGTTGTGTGTGCTGTGTGTCGTGTGTGTTGTTTAGTGATTGTTGTTCAATTATTCGGACCTATTATTGTGAGTCAATAATTGTGTGCTGTGGATCCGACGGAGGTACAGAAGATTCAAAAGTAAGTACACTTTACATTAGTATTTTATAATGTAGGATTAGTATTCGTATGTAGAACATTGGATACAAGGTTTTCTATCATATTTTGCAACGTATATTAACGATCGTTAATGATTTGGTATATAGTATAATTTAATGTGGTTGAAATAAGATACTACTGTAAATGAAATATTTTTATTTTGATAACCAGATAGATAAAATGAAATATGTTTATTTTGTATTTCAAATATTTTCTTACAATGAAAATAAGTTCCTCAAATAGTTAATATTATAAATTATAATTTTTAACATGAGAAGCTATAGTAGTTAACAAAGTATTATTTGTAGTTTAATTACGAATATGTAATATGTTGATAAACAGACTACAATATCGTAATAACATTACTGGCAACAAAATATCATAAAAATATAAGTTACTGTCAACTATTTGAAATACTATTTTACACAGTCCTACACACACCTACTCCGATCACTTTTTGAGATGTTGAAACTTTTTTGCGAATATCTCGGAAACTAAAGCTGAGCGGCGGTAACATGTATATGAAAAAGTTGTTCAGAATGATGACCTTGACAACATATTTCAAGGTCATCAAAATCGGTGAGGAAGCCCCTAATGTAAATAATTACCAAGGAAGCGAACGCTTGAATTTATGTACAAATATATTTATTAATCGGTTCTAGCTCGATGATAAATAATTTTTTTTTAATTTCATGGACGAACAGACTTCTTAACATTTTGTTAGACAGGAAAATGAAAGATTATCCCTATCAATTTCATTAATTTTCAACAATATTAGATTTCCAGTAATTGCGTCTACGACGAACGAACTATGAATTCTCGTTGAACTACGAAGTAGTAGAATCAACGTATATCGCTCCTAGGATGTACGTATCACTATCTAACAGCCATGAGCAACGTGAACCTTTGAAGTCTCGACACGTAAAGTTCGTATTTTATTACAAATTAGTACCGCAATGATGACTATTAAATAATATCATCGCAATTGTTTACAGTGTTTAAGATTGATTATCAGTTTATTTACACGCTGTCAACAAACAAAGTAGATAAGAAATTTGTATGCTGTTGAAATAACGATTAAATGTAACGTCGATTCCGTTTCAACTTTCGCGCTATTACATCTTTATCCGAATCGTAAAAAAAGCTCGTAAATATGAAAGTTGACTTCGCATCGAAAGTATTCCTTTTAGAACCTATCAATCACTATCGGTGAGTACTATAAGCTCTTAAAACTCTTACACCCCATTTTTATCACCCGGCGAAATAGATTCTCAGATTTCCATCGACCCGTTTAGGTGCTCGGATCGAAACGGTTTTTGTTTCGTCGCATTAGATAATACTTGCGAAAAAACTGAATTGAAAATATAATTAGATATCGAAGCACTGTTTTCTTAATGTGTTCTTGAATATTTTCATGCTCCTTTCTCTCGGCTAATTTCTATTTATTTGAACAGTATAAAGTACAACTGATCTGAAAATATTCATTCTCAAAACAATTAAAAGAAAAATATCTTCCACTTTGCTAATAATGTATGTTCCATTGTTTAGACGTTTATCAATTTGTAATACAAATTATACATAACTTATAAATTATGCATAAGCTTCCGTCGAGGCGTGAAACATTTCGAATAAAAATAAATTATAAAGTTATAAATAAACTGAAGGAATTCGCTGTGAACCGCTTTCATCCGAAGTCAATAATTTTGTGTGAAAAAAGCCAGATATGAGAATGCTCGCAGGAAATGAACGAAATTGATGTTCTGCGGATAACATGGGAGAGGTTATCAAGTGGCGTGGGCGTAAACAAACAGAATTATGATTTCCATAAATAGAATAAATTACATGAAATTATATAAATAATTCAGTGTAATATACCGCGTATGCAAAGTTAAATTGTTCTGCGTCGATTGCAAGTAACAGGAGCCAAATAAAATTCAGTCAACTCCGTAGACCGTCGTTCAAAAATTGATTGTTTTAATATTAAATTGTCAACTTATGCAAGCAATGCCAATAATTTAATCATCCACTGTAATACGTCGATAACGTCTAAAAAGTAATTGAGATTATATTCAAGACTCGAATGTGTTTCGATAATAGTGAATGAACAACTATAATAGAAAATGGGACCGTCGATTAACTTGTACACCTAGTGAGTGATATTGCATCACCCAACAGCAGCAGATTCGAGGATAAAGATCATATTTCTAGCACGTTGAAGCGAAAATCGATGATGGTTGAGGCTTTGTAATCGTGTCTCTCTTTCAACCACCCTCAATCCTATATTGAATGTCTGCGCCAATGATTCCACATGTTTTGACAATTCTAAGTGGACATAGACAGAGTGTTCGACTTCAAAACAATATAAGACGAAAATGAAGAATAAAAAAATTGCGATTACGGCTTGATTTTGTAGTTATCATCAATTAAAAATCGGCCTAAAATGCGGCAACCCGACCAACAGAGGTGTACATTGCCTACGTCATAAAGGCTTGCAACAGTCACGTATCGAAGGGGCTCCTCGCTCGCGTCCAATGGTTAGGCTTTGACGTCACACACTTTAGCCAATAATTCGACTAGAACCGATAATGCGTGTGGAATGACCCAATCGGACGGTTTACACGCCGAATTCTTGCCAGGTGACTTCTTGCGAGGCACGCGCCTCTATGATGTACGCAACGTACAATTCTGCTGACCTGGTTGCCGCATTTAGGCGCATTTTTCATGGTTAATAACTAGACTGCGGATTTGATGTATTTATAACAAAAGTGGGTAAGCACAATTTAAAGCAGTGGACATATTAAAAAGAATTAAAGGCACCAACGTATTGGTTTTAGCTTAATAAAATAATTAAAAGAAGAAAGAAACTTTGATTTCGCTCCTGTTTCGTACAGTCAATGAAAAAATTTTTCATTTTAAAAGCTAAAGAATGGAACCGAAATCGCAATTTTTTTAACTTTATTGCGTTAAATCCCGCATGAAAATGAAAAATTATGGAATGACGTATATGATCCTCGGAAGGTACGGACGCTGCCATTTTATTACAGGTTTGTAAAAAGAAATTATACTTTTTAGAATATTTTGAACACAGGAAAACTGTAAAAGAATACGTGTTTCGACGATCGGTACAGAACTAAAGGCAAAACAAATTCATTGCAAATAATTGATTACTTATTATTACTTGGTAATTGAGATTGCTTCGCCAAGTAGCGACAGATTCGAGGATAAAGATCATATATCTCGCACGTTGATGCGTTAAGTACCTTTGACATCGGCAGTTTCGCGAGGGAGACGATAGCTCGGTCGAAGCTTCGTAATCGTGCTTCCCTCTCCTAAGCCACCCCCCTGTCTTCCAGTGACTGTCTGTGCCTATGATTCCACCCCCTTGCAAGAGACTCGATCGATGGAGCGTCGTCCGCGGTGACTAACCCGTCGACGGGCTCCCTTGCTCGTCAGGTAATCCACTGACGTGCTCTCGTGCACGCGAACCAGAGACACAAACACGAGCAAACGTGGCTTTGAGCAACGGGGATTACACGAGAGGAGAAAACTAAGGGATATGTGCGCACGAGAATAAAATTACTCGCGGTCCTCAGGATATATTCACGCAGAAGCGACGACGGGCAACTTTTTGCCGTTTGTTCTCGTCGCTGCGTGCTCCTAAACGTTCCCAACAAACAGCAACTTACTGAAACGTTTTGTTGCGCACGGTCCAAAGAGCCCCGTACACTTTGGAACGTGTCGCAAGGCACGCAATTCGCGATTTTCTGATTCAAAGCTGAAGGTAAATGCATCTCATTTTAGATATGAAATCTTTGTTGTTAGCTAGAAATTTTTCATTAACATTTTCGGTAACTAAAAATTAAAACGTCAATTCGATTGGCTTCGCCTTGATTTTGTCAACGACAGTATCAAATGTCATAACTAGACTGCGGATGTGTATGCAATTTTCAATTTTTGTACGTAAATTTTAGGAAAGTGAAAACAAATGAAATGTAATTTTCAGTGGTAGTGACCTCCGTAGATCTGAAATAAATAAAATTCGAAACAAGATGAGCCAGCGAACGCAATATCCGTATCTGGTCCCGATGGATTCGGCTATATTATTTACGTCAAATACACATATATTTTTTGCCGACTGTTACTTCCATATTTTCGCGGAACCACTGGAACAGATTTGCGCAACGAATTCTCCATACGACCTCAAATATTTTCCGTTCTCGGAGGACTGGAAGAGCAGAGATTACCGTAGGTTAACACAGATACAGGGCCGGATCATGGAAACGGAAAAGAAAAGAATTCTTTTACCGTCTTGAAAATTCTATAACGCATTCCCTGGGGAAATTGGGTATACCACTGCCAGGCGCAGAAGGTTGTTGGATCGTTTTCTGTCTACGCAAAGTTATTCCCCGAATGTGGAATTACGGAAATGTTTATTGTACTATGCGGATCATCTTGTCCAATGAATGATCGTTCTTCGGGGAAACAATTTTGCAAATTCACAATGCAAATTCCAGCAACAATCATTTGCTCTGTTCTTTTCTTTTTTGTTTTTATTAAAGCTTTAGGCCTAATTGGCCCATTAGCTAGCTTGAAAGTACATATTTCATAGTAACAATAAATAACAATGTAATTTGTGATATAACTTATATGCCTATAAACTATAAACTTATATATATATGTAACACGTATATAACTATATCTTTTATTTTCTATACAGTATTTGGTTTTTGTTTTTTCAGTATTTTCAGCGAGGTCGTTTGTGTCTAATGCATTCAACGAGTAAGAGAAAGAACGAAAGTGGACATATAAGGGCATTGCGCATATATTTTAGGTGAGAAATAATTTCGAACGTTTATTTTAATTACTCTGTGCGTATCGTATCGTGCTATATATATTTTATTATTAAATTTGTTAAACATTTATTCCTGCACAAATGATTCTTGCCGCTCTCGCCATAAGGTACCGTGAGAATTCCGGCAAGAATCATTTGTTCCGCAAAATCTGAAAATAGCGCCATTCCATGCAGCGGTAAAACGCTGAAACTACTAGCCATTTGGAAACAATTGTGTTTCGTCAATCTGTCGCTAGATGGCGCTGCCTATAAGTCGATTAGTTCCTGTATCCACCGTTAGATGGAGCCACCCGCGCAGCCTACGAACAGCGCCACTGCCCGTAGTGGCAAAATGCCCAAGCTTGTTGCCGATTTAGTTCCTGCTTGATCCGTTAGATGGTGCAACTAGCTCTGGCTACGAACAGCGCCACTGCCCGTAGTGGCGAAACACCCAAGCTTGTTGCCGATTTAGTTCATACTTAAACGTTAGATGACGCAATTAACGCTGCCTACAAACAGCGCCACTAATCGTAGTGGCGATACGCCCAAGCTTGTTGCCGATTTAGTTCCTACTTGAACCCTTAGATGGCGCCACTAGTTCCAGGCTAAAAATTAGACTAGGGGGCGGCACTAAAATCTTGACCGTGTGTGAGCACTCTCATTTCCTCTCTGATCAGAATTTGCGTGGAAAGGATTTGTCCATTTGGTACCAAATATTGCTTGGAGCAGAATCAGGTCCCTGTTTTCTATGAATTTGCCACCGAAACTTGTCAATAAATTACGAACCTAATGCAGAAACGGGTGGATCAGAATTTGTAGAAAAATTTTGGTGGCAAATTCATAGCAAATTGCTTATTGGGGCTTGAAGGCGATTATGCAGCAGATTCTATGTACGAGAATGGTATATGGTTTACAGGTACAATGAATGAACACCGCCACATTTTCTTTCAATTTTATTTCTCACAAGGTACACGACCTTTATTGTTACATTCCGCAATTATATTAATTAATTTCTTAATAGTTCCGGAATTTTAATGTTTCCGCCCTTACACTCTCGGTAGTTATTCATTAATATATTATCATACTTTCAATGGAGTCAACAACATATATATTTTTTTTTATTTATTTTCATATGTATATATGTATATATATATCATTTATATATACGTATCGGGTGTATGTTCAATCCTTACGAGTGAATGCACTGTACCATAGGATAGCTTTATTACACAATTCACAGAGTCGTTTCGAGATAGGGGGATTGCCGAAGTACACCATATATTATATGTATGTATATATGTATAGAATGATTTCGTTTGGCCTTGGAATCATTCGTTTTGTCTCGAATCATTAGATTTTTGATGTTAGTTACATTTCGTCAGAGAGAAAGACGTTCGTTCGTCGATATTACTAGATTCAGAATCGGTTCTTCTGTATGTACATCCCGTCACCGTTTCTAGAACGATGAAGGGGGTGTCGAAGAATGTACTTTCTCGCGTCTCAGTCGGGGTAAGAGGACAGAAAAATCTATCTCGTCGTTTCACGAGCTTTTCCAGCGAACAGAATCGTAGAACAGATAATAGGTCGCCAACGAAAGACTCAACGGTCGCGACAGAACTCACAGACTCGGTGTGGCATCGAGAAATACACGATTATCGTCTCGGGAATATTATTTTTAATCACATGTCTGTTCGCTCTTCAGGGATGGGCAAAAATTTCAACCTGTATCGTACACTTCGAGTCACAAATTTTTATTCGGAATTATTCGATATTTTATTTTATTTTTGTCCGTCTAGAATAAATTCAATATTTTACTCTGTTCTTCACATTTGTGAAAATTTATATCCATTCTAAGTTCATCTATTCAATCTGTTGCTCATTTGAATCAGTAATGGAATTAGATAAAAAATAGAAATACCGAATTTGTGACAAATGTACGTAATTTGTGAGTTACAAGAATGAATTTCTAATAACTAGACTGCCAATTTTTATACAGAATAATCATTTTTTAAGTTGATCGTAAGAGAAGGAAATTAGACGAACATGCATTTCCTCTTTCAACAATTTGAATAAGTCGAAAAGAATGTAACATTCTTAAATTCTTTCAATAAAATTCGCAGTCTACTAGCAACAATATTTCATTCGTGGAAAATAATCAGAATGTTTACTCGAACGAACAAGGGGTCTCTATTGGTTTTGTATTAGTTATTCGTTTTGGTAAAATTTTGCCCATCCTTCACCGATTGTAGGCATACGCGCGTGTCTCGGTCTTCCATCGACTCCGATGAACTTAGGCCCGAATCATTTGCGACACCTTAACATTAATATAATATATATTCATATATATATATTTATATTTAATATAACATGTATACATCCACCTAACGACTAGTGCGAATGAAAACACTTTCACAGCGAGCTTGGGTGAAAAGACGCGCACGCGGTGAACCAGCGCGTTGAGTTCAGAGTTAAGTGTCTCTCGAAAAATGATCTCCTCCTTCCGGTTTAGTTTTCCTTGTCGTTTGAAGCGTTCTCCGTTGGACGAGAATTATGGCATCTCTAAATAAGTACTGCTCACAGTTCGGCACTCGGGAAGAATCGACGAAAGATCTGGACTCAACATAGTGGCGCACGCAAAACGAACGTCTCGACGGGATGTGCAACGATTTCTCTTGCATATGGTGTTTCATTTTGGCTTATATTTTCTAACTTTTTGGGTGGCCGAGGCTGATCCACAGCTTTAAATCATTACTCTGAAAATCAACATACCCACGTTAATAAGGATACACCTATAATTGTGTATCCATTCTGTGTTTGAATGAACTTTAAAAATACTTAAGAAATAAGTCCATTCAGCTCGGTTACGTTTCGAATTTAAATATTCCAATATAAGCTAAATTTAACTTAAAATTATCAGAATAATGGTTCAACGTTTTAACACGTTCACGACGAGGCGGTATTTTGGCCGTTGTATTTGTACCACCGATGGTACATCCCGTCATGAATGTGTTAATTCATATCATTCTCTCATTTTCTCTTGCAAACATTTATTTAACACGTTCGCTATCACCGTCATGGATACGTAACGTTCATAATTTCGCTGTTTATTTAAAGACAGCAGAATTAATCTTATGTACACTGTTGTGTAGAGTATACACCATAATGTTTGAAGATTCCATGACTTCTACTAAATTGCTTCAATATTTCACGACGAAGGTACATTGCTTTCGATAAAACAGTTTAATAAGGAAGTAAATGCGAAACGAAATAAATGCTGGTAGCGAACGATTAAATCTTATTTAAAAATAGAAATGTTGAATCAAACATTTCTTATCGATGAATCAGTACCTTGTGTTTTCAGAGACCCGTCCTTAGCCACCCTCAAGTTAAGGGTCGCTACCCCATTAACTGCATCTCTCGACTTTCGTTTGCGCAACAATTTCTCACCCCTTTTCTCTGTACATCAACAATCAAGGATTTCGTTTCCGTTCTTCGACTGCCAGCGTGTCCACGCGAAAAACACCGACAGCCTTCTAAAACAGGTGAAGCAGGGGGTTGCGTCACCCTTCCGCAAACTTGTCGAAACTTGAATTCAAGTAATTTTGAACAACGATCATTTATACGTAGGCGGCGACGTTTCGTCATGGCCGCGGTTTTCTCTCGATCCACAAATTGTTGTTTTGACCCAGTTCGGTTGCTCGCAACGGAACTCGTTGGACGGCATATCGCGTAGAGAAAATCATGTCGAGGAAGTGTCGTTACTGTCCTGGAACGATTGTAACGCGGCTCTAACGCTATCGATTCGCCGACTTTTTCTTTCATGCTCTGTATCGTCGCCATTCAATCCTCGCTGTTTTTTTCGCGTGGACCTGGGCAATCTTCAATCGTATACTCAACGTGAGCGCGGCACAACAAATTGGCGAGTTTAACAAAAGAACGACGCCGAAGCTGCGCATCCACCAAAAGAAAAAACCGTCGTAGCTCACTACTGTGAAAACTCAAGTACCTTTTTCAACATGGAAAATACTTGTACGAATGTTTCCCCGAAGAAAGAAATTTCCCTGAATGAAGAAATTAGCTAGGAATATTTCTGTTGAATCGGATTTTTTGCTATCTCGACATTGATGCAAATACTTCCTTGCAGAAAATGAATGTTTGCGTTCAAACGTTCTAAACTGTTTCTTTCAGCACGACGTCGACTTAAGAAAATTAAGTAAACTTCTGATTCTCTAGTGTCTAATCTTTGGTGGACGCAGAGCTCTATCGTCGACGCAACATTAACAATATAATTATATAAATATCTCTCCATCGATCTTTACAAACTTCTCTTTCCGCGTGCACCGAGGATGCACACGGGACGTTGCGGGGCAGATCGCGATCGCTCGAGTCGAGTTAATCTTTGGCAAAGTCCGCGATAACGAAGACAAAACACACCCCCGACCGTTCGGGGGAGGGGGTGGCGGTTTAAGCGTCCGACCATCGAGTGCGTTTGTAAAAATAAAGCCGACGATACACGTCGATCCGTTCGAAACGGTGTCCTTCGGCACACGGCAGTGTAACAATGTCGGAAAAGTCCTCGATCCTTCATAAAACCCGATGAAGACCCGCTGAAATTTTTCTCAATTCATTTCCCATTCTACTACGTCGTCGAAGTGTTCACAATATTCCGTAGCACAGTGCATTTCGAGTGTGTTTTTGTTCATATTCGTGTCGTCGTTTTCAAGAGTATCTTCAACGATCGATATTATTAAAAACGAGAAACGCGTTGAAATTTGTCACACTCTTTTTTTCTCATTTTTTATTTATTTATTTATTATTATTTTTCTTGTAATTCTTAGATCGTCTTCGCGGCCGAAGACGAGTCGTTCTAACAATTGACATAAGTGTGGCGTTAAAGTTCGGTTTCCCCCCTTTCTTTTTTGTCGCTTTTTTCGTTTTCAAATTTCGTGTGCACACCCGTCCACCGTTCGCTAGATCCACAGATCATCGATGGATGGAATCGACGGAGGTTCGAGAAGCGAGATCGATCGGCGACGAAATTTATGGTTCGCCATACCCGACCGGCTCTCGCGAAGACCCTTTCATTCCCTGTCAGTCTTTCTCTCCCATTAGTTTCTCTCTTCCTCGGCATCTTCAACGTGCTCGAGCGTCTGGAGAACGCGTGATGTTGAGACACCGAAGAAGACGAAGTTAGGAGGAGACTATTTTTTTTTTGTTTCGCCCCCCGTCATCTCGTCTCCTCCTCCCTTTCATCTTCTTCCTATTCAACGACCGTCTGAGACAATCTCGTCTTCAACCACTTTTCGGATTTTTCACTTTGCCTTTTGTCACTCCTCGTTCCCCATGCCGCGGCGCTCAACAATCACGCGTTCTTGACTGAAATGGTCGTATCTGTGCTTGATTATCCGATTAATCGACTAATAGGCTGTTGACCGAGTTTCTGGGGTCTTTGTGGATGTTGCAGAAGCGTTTTGCTGTTCAAGGTTACCTCCCTCTCAGCAGGAATCGAATTACTATTTGTCTTCGATGTTGTCGCGTACATATTGTAGATCATTAAGCGTGTGGACTGGAATCTCACTCCTGTACAAGACAACGGTTATCGTATTCCTTGGGATATTTCGATAAACGATGCAATGTACACTGGAGATCTATAGTTTCGGAGCTGAGTCTCAGTGAAAGTGTATTTAAAATTTCATACAAACGTAGCCTTGATTATTCCGTAAGTAGATTAAAATTTCAAATAGATTCTGCTAATTAGAACAAAGGGTAAGACGGGGTAAGGGTAAGTTGGATGGTAAAAAATGACCTAAGACCGAATTAAAAGGATGATGGATTCGATAGCGCATCAAGTGAAACTACTATGTGAACAGTTTTAACATTATATTTCGACCGGGAGGGTAGTTATGGGATGTGATGAAAGAGATTAATTTTTCACCTATTTTCCCTGTTCAGTCATATGCAAAATTCTGGAAAAAATCTCAGAAATGCCAAATACCCAGATGCATACACTGTAATTAATTGAGATTTTTAAATAGTATCAGTGGACAGGTGTAAGTGTTGTTCACGAATATTCTTCAGCTTTCTCCTAAAGTGTGTCGTGGTCCAAAAAAGATAAAAACTGCCTTTGCCGATAAGTTTCCCACAAAAAATTAATGTTTAATTGTCCTAATATATACATATAGAATACATAAAATGTAAAAACTTCAATTTTACATTAGACTTTTGCGGAAAAATACGTGGAAAAAGCGGTTTTTGATTCTTTTTGCCACGGCACCTGAACAAAAAAATCTGTAAAAATTCATGAACAGTACACATCTATACACTGATATTTGAAAAACATAAATGATATCGCTCTGAAACTTTAATACGAAATCTGAAATTTTTCATTTTACCCCATAACTACCCTTCAGGACGAGTAGGGTTACAATGTTATACAACATAGTCTATTTTGATGCTCTACAGTCCACCAGTCTTTTCATTTGGTCCAAGAGCATTTTTGCCGACCTTATCCGTCTATACCTTTTCACACAAATATAGGATTAATATTTTTAGAAATAGTAGTTTGATTATTCGCTAATAACTAGTAACATTCAAATTACGAGACATAGGGAAATTATCAACAAATTCGATAATCTGAAACAATTGTCTTCAGAACTTCTCCGAGGGAGTCCAGAGATAAGATGAAAGTTTGGAGTGTTCCACTGATGTCTGACATAAGCTCCGAAACTTTTAAAGCTTTCCCTACCGTGTCCTACATTGAGCTAGGACCGGGTTTCACGAAAGTGCTATGCGGGAGCACAGATAGGAACAAACTTGCGAGAACGTTTCTACGAATGAAAAATATCGAGATATAATCGTATGCCGAAGAAAGACTCGATGGCCTTGAACAATGACATCGTCTTACTGCGACTGGAGGTTCCAAACTTTTTCACCTACTTTCCTAGTTCCCTAAAATTCTGAAAGTAAAGTTCAAACGATATATAGCGTTCGAGATAGCGTTGATCGTTCGTTCAACGATGATAAAGACTCTCGCCGAGATATTTAAATATAATAATAATAATAATAACAATAATATAATAAGCGCTATCTGTTCAGCTACCTTGAACTTCAGAACGCCTCAGATTACAGTCCGAAACTCTTAGGATAAGATATGTAAACAATACAAGAAGAAACTCGTATAGAAACTCGTGCAACAACCTTAAACAAAAGTCTCTCGCTCGGGCGTATCAAGTCTTGCGGCGACCTCGAGCATGATCGATCATACGAAGCACCGGGGCTTCTGTTCCGGGTAGCCTTAGCCTAACAGTCTCGAGGAAGATGCGAGGAAGAGAGGAGGGAAAGAGGATCGGGAAACGATCCAGTCGGTCTCGCGTTCGCAATAAAGACGATGAAAATAATGAAAAATACAAAGCCGGCCGGCGATCTCGCGCTGTCCCCTCCCTCGGATCTCAATTGAGACGCGACGAGATCGTCTCTAACCGGTCACAAAGAGGATCTCCCCGGCTCACTTGAGCTCCTCGTCGTCCTCGTTGGCTAGGAGGAGCTCGTCGATCTGCTTCTGCCAATCGCCCTTATCCATCGTATCCTTGGCGGCCGCCGCGACGATGTTTCTATCCTCGTTGCTAGTTACTACCTCGTAATCCTTCAGCTCGGCTTCCAATTCGCGTTCCCAATCTTCTTCTGCGGAGATTCACAAGCAGCGTTGTAGCTATTTTCAAGCGGGCCACGCGCGGGGTCGGTTTTCTCGTATTCGCGGGGGCGCGCGTCGATGTGTGTCCCTATTGTGTGTCTGTCTGTCTTTCTGCTCTGTTCTGTGTGTGTGTGTGTGTGTGTGTGTATGCGTGCGCGTACGTCTACCGTGTGTGTGTGTTTTCGTGTTAGCGAGTGTGCGGGAACGAGAATCATGGATCCGTACACACACGTTCGCACCAGCCGAGGTTTCAGCCTCGTGTCCCTGTTTCTTCGCATCGATCTCGCGACGCACGCGTCTTCTCCGTGTTCCCCGTGGTGTGTGAGAATTTAATCGTGTCTCGGTGTTAGTGTCAGCTTGGACGAAGCAGGAAGGGCAGGCAGGGGACAAAAACTCAAACCACACAAGGACGGAGAACCGAGAAAAGTGGGTTGAAATGGAATCGGGAGGGGTGGGGGTGGGGGGGGGGGGGTGAAGGAAGAGACTCGACCGGGGTTAAACTCGCGACGCTTTTCTCTCCGGGCTCTCTAATCTAGTTGCTCTAGCGGTTCTTCCCGTGCCGCGCGTCTGCTCTCGAAAGTTTGGAATCGACTGTACCGCGCGACAAGCTTCATTTGTTTTTTGTTTTAATGGTAAGAAATTGATTCTCGAGCGATTTTTTTTTTTTTTGTTTAACGTACACTTAACCCTTCGCAGACGGGATCGAAAGATCGTCCGAAGCAAGAAGAGAAAATTATGTTTCACAGGAAAAACAAGATATTTTTTGCTGATTCAGGCATAGCGATTTCGTTCGAAACTATCTTTCTGTTGTCTTTCGTTTTTCTGTTTGCTTTTAGCACGATTGCAATCATGAACATTCGACCAGGGAGTATGTACATTTTATACTGCCTTTTTTACATCCCCATCATATATTTTTGTTTTTTTGTTTTTTTATTTTTTTGTTGCCTCCCATTTGCACGTCTATTTCTTTTGTTTTGTTTTTTTTTGTATTTTTTTATTACGATTTGGTTGGTTCTTTTATTTCCGGGGTGTAAGCAAAGGCTTGATAAACGACGATACCAATTTGGGAAACTATCTATGCCTAAAAATGTTCGACAAATTCCTGTCGGTCAAGGGTTAAACGCACAATGACGTGTACATATTTTTCTTATGATCGGGTGTCACAATCGTTTCGAAACTTTCGAATTCAACTCCGTAGATTCTCAGTTATCTGGACCATCGCTTCAGCGTCGGAGGCAACCCTGGCCGAGGGATTCTCATCCGAAGTCTCGGCCCGCTATCTCCAACTTCCAGTGTAACAATCGGCGCCGAGATAAGTCGGATCGATCGATCGAAGTCGTTGGAGGGAGTGAAACCGTGCAGCCCGGTAACGCGATTTAAGTAATTGCGTCTTGGTGGAGGAATTACGCGAAAGGCGAGCGTGTCCGAACATCGACCGGTCGGAGAAAAAAAATCTAACCTCGCGAATCCTGAGCTGTCCTGAACGTCTCTCCCGTCGTCGACAGCGCGAGCGAATTATTTTCGCGTGTCGACCCGCAACCCCGCTCCCACCCCCGCACGACGAAACGCGATCCCTTTTTTTCTTCCCTACCACTAGCTGGAAGCGTGACACTCGTTCTTTCTCTTTCGCTCTCGCTCAATGCCACCCCCGCGTATCGATTCGTCTTTACATGCGCTCTCCATGTCGAGTCGACGTTCGATAGCCTCGCGAACGCATATCGAGGCTCCAGTGTTGCACCCTCTCTCTCTCTCTCTCTGTCTCTCTTGCTCTCTCGTTCTCGCCCCATTATTAGTTTGTTGTATTCCAGCGAATGCCAGACTTTGATTACGAGCCGATGAATGAAACTTGGCAACACGGGGGTTACTGCTCGCGTGTTAAATAACAACGGGCCGGGCGCGGCGCGGCGGTCTGTAGCCCGCGGGCATCGTTTATTGCAACACAACAGGGTTGCTCGAAAATTATTCACAGGTCGAAGAACCAGGTTATTTTTGAACTGCTTGGCAAACTCTCGCGCCGAAGGTAGTTTCAGAATTTAATTATCGTTTTTCGCAGAATCTGTTCCCGCAGTCCAATTACGCTCTCCTAACGTCGGTTTTGAAATGCAGTTGCTCGTTCTCGCCCGTAACGTTCGCGCGTCGAGCGAAAAATCACGACGTAAAATTTGCTCGTAATTATCGACGTGGCTACACGCAAATGCACGCGTATTCTTGATTCGCAAAGGAATTTTCCAACAATCGGGGACAGGTTGAAGCAGACGAAGCCCGAGATCATTTTCTTCGACTCGTGTTCTCGGAAGGGAAATACTATTTACAAAATAACGAGACGCCGGGTAGAAATTCTCGACGATTCCTTGAGAAACAATGCAGCTTTTTACGGTAATAAAATTTCGATTACGCAATCTCCCGTACCTTATTTATCCCAGGAATATTCAAGCGGAAGGCAGCTCCCTAAACGGTCTTTCGACTCCCCCGCGAACACGTATTCCCTCTGCTGTTTTATTACGTTTCTCATTGTTTGCCCGGTTATCTTTTAGCCGTTTTTATTTTTCTCGGAATTCGCATCGAATGCACCCCGGTGCATGTGCAATGTGCACGTCCGTAAGCACGCCGCTTGAGCGTCCGTCCAAACGGAAAACGCGGCTCCGCGTCAACTAATTCCAGATGTCGAGCTCATTTACGCCATTAAAACGTTTCTGTGTTCTACAACCCCCCTCCTCCTCCCCAATTCCGATATTTTCCTCATTTCTCTCTCTCTCTCTCTCTCTCTCTCTCTCTCTCCTCTGATCTTCGATCGTTTTCGTCGTTCGTTCGGGTGGACGAGCATGTAAACGGCAAACACACCTCGTTTTTAATCCATGGAGTAACTTGTTTATTTTGTATATTTGAAATCGGAAGGAAATCACTACGAGGACTACACCCACGAGAGACGAGACGAAATTACACCTCGATCCCACTTATTGTTTAAATCTTGTTCATGTTATTTTTGTTATTGTTGTTCTCTCTTTTTTTCTTGTTAAAACACGTATTGTCATTCAACGAATTTTGTTAATTTATTTACTCGAAATTATTTTTTTTTGTCGTTTTTATCTCTTTTTGTCTTAATTTGTTTACGTAACGCCTAGTAGATCTCCCTCTTTCTCTCTCTCTCTCTCTCTCTCTCTCTGTCTATATCAATTGTTATCTCTCTGCATCGGAAAATGTACCCGGGGAGCCTTTGTCAAAGGTACCGCCAAATGATTTGTCTGGCTTTTCTTGCATTTTCGAAAATTTATTTGGCTTTCCGCTTTCTCTCTCACGCTGTCCTTCTGATTCTTCTTCTTTCTTTATCACGATATTAGTTCAAAGTAATATTTTACTTATTCGTTTGTTTGTTCTTTTTTTTTTTCGTTCTCTTTGAATTTCTTAGTGTTCCTTAACAGTTTACAACACGGAGAGAATCGACAAGAGACAATAGGTAATGAAGACAGACAGACGACAGACAAACGGACAGACATCCAGACATATAGCCGAGTTTTATCTCGTCTTTTGTTACTTGAGTTTTACTAAAAAGAAAATTGCCATCTTCCTCATGCACACGCAGCCACGCGCTCTTGTCTCGCACTCGCTCGAAATTATTTTTGTCTCATTCTCTCTGTATCTCTCTCGCTCTCTCCCACTCACGCACACACTTTCACGCTCTCCGCTTTTCTCATCTATTTCTCTCTTCCCTACTAAACACCGCCACCGTTACCCCCACTACTCGCGTTTTGCGCCTAGCGCTATTGGTTTACGCGTTTTTTTTTTTATCGCTTTTATCACGTTTCAAATCCGACGTAAAGTATACCTAAACACGGTCGCGTTTCCTATCGCGGAAACCCTTCCTCTCTCTCTCCCTCCTTCTGTTTTTTTTTCTTTTATTTGGTTTGCTTGTTTGCTTGTTTTGTTGTATTCGGAACCCATTCAACAACCACCGAAAAAGTTTATGACAGTTATTTCTTCTTTTCTCGTTACTTGCTTCTTTATATTATTATATATGCATTAATTTTTTTTTTTTTGGTTGACTTTTATCACGGAAAATCGATCGCGTAACCGGATCGATGTACACACTGACAACGACAACAAACACGTCGATAACATCGATATTTAGCGAACAAAGTGTGGAGACGATCGCCACTACCCCTGGATAGATGGATCGATGTCGTCGGCTACCGCGAGATCGCGTCGACGTCAGGGACGAGTAATTTTCGAAAAAGAATACGGACTGTGAAACCGAAAGAAAAAACCAAAAAAGCAAAAACAATAAAACCAACGAGATCGAAACGGTACGGCGCGTTACCCGTTCGTTCGCGTCGATTCGAGCATAGGAATTTGTTAGTCGATCGCGCGCGCGCAAGCGAGAAAAACCATCGCGGAAAAGAAGAAACAAGAGAAGAAAACTGTAAGAAATAAAAAAGATAAGAGAATCGAGGGGGGAGAGGGTTCGAGGGGATCGTGGACGAGAACCGAGAAATCAACGTCGGTTTTCGAGATTGGGAAAAAAGCATGTCGTATTATTTTTTTTTTCTCTGAGGGCTGTGCTTTGGATTATGCTTTTTTATCTGGGAGACTCTCCTCTTCTTTAGGCTGTTGACAAAAATAGAACGAAAAAGCGGTCGTTTAGTCACACATTTAAGGCAATTATGATTGTTAGACAACGGAGGAATAAAGGGTTCGAAACATTTAGCTAGGTGGCACAACGGTTCAGCGACGTTGTCAAGTATTAAAACAGAGTAGGTGTCGGGGGTGGTTGCGAGGGTGAGGGAACGGGTTGGTACCATAAGAGCGGCGGCCTCCTACAGAGAAGCACACTGAGACGGGAAATTGGACAAGCTGCTCGAGATACAGGGGTGGTGACACAGACACTACGGTGACACAGACACTAAAACGTTGCGTGAAAAAATAGATGGAACATCGAGATCGAGTGTCACGTTAATTTACGTGTATACTCACGGGGGGATGTTTGCTTGGACACCGTGTCTTGCGCATGGATCACTCGATCCTGTGAACTGCCATTTTCTTTCTCTATTCGCTTGCGCTGTCAAGTGGAAAAACGTTTCCTCCACGCAAGAAACTTTTCAATCGATGTAGTTTAGGTTGCTGCGTAATCCCACAAAGTTTATCTGCCTCAACTTGCAAATTCTCGTTTGGTCAAATTTGTACCATGTTACTGACATTCCCAATGTGTTTAGCGTACACGGTAATATGTGCATATCGAAGAATGTAAGTAATATACAGGGTGTTCGACTACAGAAAATTTAAGAAGCCGAAAACTTAGGAAACCGAAATCGCAATTTTGTTATTCTTCATTTTCGTTTTATATTGCCGTAGAGAATCACCCCTTAAATTTTCTCCCATAGGAGACATAATTTTTTTTAGACTTTCATGTAGATTCATCTCCTTGCGACTTGTACCACAAAATCGGTGGCACCCTGTATAAAATTTACGAGAAGAAGTAAATAATTGGTTTCAGTGAGTAACATTTCAGACAAAACTTGAATGGTTTCGAAATGGACAAAATTTAATATGATCAACTGTTTTGTAAGTGGATGTGGCTGTTTATGAGTTTATTACAAAAATAGGTAGCTCAAATTTAAAACTCCTAGTATCATCATACTCTATATATACAACCATTTTTACATACTTACAAGCTAAAACCCGTTACAAAGTATTACTCCATTTAAACAACAAACTTATCTTTCAGTATCCATCTGTGCATCCACTTACAAAAGACCTAATCAGGTAAAATTATGGCTACCTTGCAACCATTCAATTCTTTTCTGAAACAGTTTTCAGTTACGTGCTTCGCTCAATGTACCATGTAGAGAACGGAATTTTCGACTGACGATGGAAAAAGATTGTCAGACTGCAATCTCATTAAAATAGAAATGTTTTTTCTTCGTCAATGTGAAATTCACGTTGGATGCACGTTGACAAAAAAATTTCAGTTCTGGCGGCAACCTACACACGCTATTCACATCTTTTCAATTTCAATAGAAATTTCATAGTCCGGTTACCGAAATTGAATATTCATTTACTTCTGGCAGCGAATAGAGACAGAAATGACGCGTTCCCCTCCGAACGTATTTCTTGCTCAACAAAATTTCGTTGGTGGTCGTAACGGAGCAACGCGCGAACATCTCTCCGAGTTTTTCGTGGTTTATCAAGGTGTGTAATATATATAAAAAAAAAGAAAATTTCGAAAAACGTGCACACGTATTCTTCGGGGTAATCGATCGGGAATACTGCACAGTCCGTAACCGTGGATTACCGGAACTTCGTGGCACAAATTCTTTTGTTATTTGCGCTTGTATTAAATATCGATCAGTCTCGATTATTATTCATGAAAAGTTGCAGAGACTGTATCGTTTCTTTCTTATATTTTTCATCATCTAAGAAAGAGGGTAACTTGCACTGATGAACTCTATTATTTGTTAAAATTTTTGTAGAAAAGTCATTGTTTCACAGGAATAAGAAACAGCCTGGTTTCAAAACTAAACCAAGGCTGTAAGTGATACGAATTCTGTTTGTATGCGCTTCCTTTCAAACAATTTTGTAATTATATACAATCTCTGCTTTATAATCAATGTTGCAAGATTCCTGCACTTCGCTCATCGTGTTTAATTATAGATTCAAGAGAGAAGCTCTCCACCTATTACGTTGACTTATTAGTGAGCCTTTGACGGATGGGATTAAGGGTATTAACAATTCAGCTCGCGTTATATCCTCAAAATTCCTGAACACGATTCCACTTTTACCTTATTATTTCCACTAATTTTTCCATGACATATAACAGAAACAAAACAATGACGACACAATGTGTCTACAGTAGTGTCAAAGTGTGGGACAATTTTCGACATTACCATGAGAAAATTAGTGTAGATGACGCAGATATAATGCACCAAATGCTCCAATCAATAAATTCGTTTTACATTTCACTGATTCTGTTTCTTTAGAAGGCAAGGTATTTTTGTGTTAAATAAAAACCGTTCAAATATATTCGTGCTTCTAATTGACCTTATTTATTATTTCCACGTTTAGTTACGTACAATTAATAAATAACGAAACCGAAAGAAGGGAGTTCAAATGTATCGTAGTGTTCAAATCTGAATAAAATTCGGTTCATTCGAATAGGATAAGAAACCCAGTTACTGTGGGAGTACCTGTGCCTATATTAATTATACTTATTTTCAAAGCATAGTGAATATTACAAAAGAGTTTTAATGTAAGAGATTGTAACGGAAAAAATTTAATATCTCTTTTATGATATTCATTACGCTTTAAAAATAAGTATAACTAATATAGGCAGAGTAATTGGTACGCCCACAGTAATTGGGTCTCTCACCCCGTATCGCAATAAAAATGTATCTGGGTGCCAAACGTGTTAAGGCAAGTGTAATTATGATTTGGTAGAACTTAGGGGTCAGTGGGTGTCAAATCCACGCTGGCCATAGTGTGTCTGGCACCACATCGTGCTTGCCATCTTCGAAACTGTTGGACACAGTATTGACGTGCACGACCGGGTACCAGAATCTGTCAAAAGCTCATTAAGAAGTCGACGCGGCGCATGGCCAGGCTGTCCAATATTGGTCCAACTTCATCAGGATCCGCGCGTTGAATTTAGATTCTTTCTAGGTTCGCTGAAACACTGGAATCCCGCAGATAAAACCGGGGAGGAACGGTGCCACGAGCGTCCCAGCGTTTCCCTGTTCTGCGCAGTCGTCCATCGCAAGCAAGGTTAACGACGACCAACGATCACTAACCTTTGGGCGGCTGCATCCCCAACTTTTTCATGCCTTCTCGGACCTCTTCGAGGTCCGTGTCCGAGACCCTCATGCTATCAGACACGAATTCGTGGCCTGGCGAATCTGCCAGCGCGTTGTTACTGCTGTCCGTCACGGTTCCGCTGGTTTCCTGGCCAGTGGTCACTTGAACTGTGCGCAAGACAACACTCACGGCTAAACTAGAAGGGTCTGGGAACTTCCTAACGCTATACACGAAGCCGGCTAACGGCTTTCTAGCGTCGCTCTTTTGTTAGTTTCGTTCTTTCTATTTCTTTCTTTGTTTTCTTTTTCTTTTTTAGTTTTCGTTCGTTTTGCACCGCGGTTAGCCGTTCTTTGTGTGCGCGCGCGCGGTCGACTGCGTGTTGACGTATGTATGTATTCGCGTATGTACAAGAACCCGCCGCACTTCCGTTCGCGAAAGATAAAAATAAACAGAGCGAATTGCATTTTACCTGCATAGCTATTGTTCAATATTTGCCCTTGTAATATTTAGGGACTGTAGCCCGTTTGACCATAGCCGAAGGCTAGACATTTGAAAAAAGTGGATCATTCTATAGTTGAAATATTTTTTCTCTTCCATAAAATAATTCCAAGAGACCTACAGAGCGATGACAGTTCATTTTTATTGGTGTCTTCTTCCGAACTATTTTACAATCTTTTTATTAGATGTTAGACAATTTAAGGGGTGGTTCTCCATGGCAATATAAGACGAAAATGAAGAGTAAAAAGATTGCGATTTTGGCTTCATATTTTAGTTATTCACAATTTTAAATTCGCCTGAAAGACGGCAACTCTCCCATCAGAAGTGTACGTTGTGTACGTCACAGAGCAAGTCACCTGGCAAGAATTCGACGTGTAAATTGTCCGATTGGGTCATTCCACACGCATTTTCGGTCCTGGCCGAATTAGTGGCTGAACTGTGTGACGTCAGAGCCTAACGTTCGAGCGAGGACTCTCTTTGATAAATACCTGACTGTCGCGCGTCTTTATGACGTGACCAAACAAACACCTCTGTTGGTCTGGTTGCAGCATTTTAGGCGGATTTTTAACTGATAATAACTACAAAATAAAGCCGAAATCGCAATTTTTTTATCTTTCGTTTTCGACTTATATTGTCTTGGAAAACCACCCCTTAAATTTTCTCCCACCTGTGGTCGAACACCCTGAAGAATCGCTTGATTCAGAAAATATTTATTTTCTGTAAAGATCCGCAGTTCGATTGTTGGACTGCGTATCCTCAAGCTTTCTCTGATTTCTATAATAATTTCGCACTTGTTCGATAATTTCCAAATTCAATAACAGAATGATCCTTTCAAATGCTGCGCCCCAGTCGACAACTTCTCCGGAAAGAGTAGTTCCCGGGTTCATTTGATTACTGCTCGCGGCGGTGAACTTATTTAATTTGAAACACGAAACATTATCGAATCGTCAAAGTCCGCGGACTCATTCAACTTGGAGCCAGCCAAGTATTCGTAGAAGTGCAGCGGGTTGTCGAGTTCGAGTTGCCGATGAACGGAAATGCAATGGGTTAGTTTGCTGGTCGGAGACCGTTGACGGAACGATAGAAAACCACTCGGGGAGGGCAGTTTGCGCGAGATTATTTTCAGAATTCATCGATCACAAGTGTTCCCGGTCTTCTACTACCCCTGGCAAACGTTATTCGATCAAACAGATCAAGTATCATCTGTAATTATTTGTATTTTCATTGTGGAAAATATTTCGATAATAATGTATGATGTTCTTAAAGTTCTCTTAAGAAATCCAAATGAGGCAAAATATGTAACGTAGTAAAAAATGTAAAAGACAATTAAAAGCTCAATATAAAAACCAGGAAAGCAAAGTAATAGCGAACGAAACTACTTTTATCGTTATCCAAACAATGATTATCCAGTAAAATGATTGATATCTTTCTGTTGGTACTGTGAGACGTTCTTTAAAATGTGACGCTATGAATACATCATTTGTTGATTTAAAGTTCCAATGATTTAAAGTTAACAATGATTATCCAGTAAAATGATTGATCTCTTTCTGTTGGTACTGTGAGACGTTCTTTAAAATGTGACGCTATGAATACAACATCATTTGTTGATTTAAAGTTTCAATGATTTAAAGTTAACAATGATTATCCAGTAAAACGATTGATCTCTTTCTGTTGGTACTGTGAGACGTTCTTTAAAATGTGACGCTATGAATGAAACATAATTTGTTGATTTAAAGTGTAGAGAAAAAATGAGCGAACCATTATTAGACTGCGGATTTTTATGCAAAAATAGTTTGCCTCAATTCATTCAGCAATCATATTCGCAATTTCGATGGAATATTGCCTGCCAGGGGTTAGTAGAAACGAGCGTTTCGTTTCGTTGGCTTCCCCGGGAGATTGCATTGTTTATTCGGTATTCCTTTCCATTCCTTCTCTTAGAGCGTTCCATCCCCTTCCAGTTCCACGGTCTCCGAACGTGACTATTGTTTCGTGTAGAAAGCCAGATCGACCCATCCTTTTCCCAACGTACTGGCGCTAATTTTCTGACCGACCGGTTATCAATATTTCATCGGGAATTATCGTTTTACCCCGAATTGACGTTGCATCTATAATTTTGACACATGCGAGGGAATACCGATAGGACTTTAATCAGCCGTGGACCGATAATTCTGACCACGACACATTGTTCATTTTCATCCGAATAGTATATAGCCCATTAACCTTTCTAGAATACAGTGTTGCGGCGCCGTGACCACTTTCACGAGAGGAAATTCGATGGAACGGTGTACTTGGCAACGTGATTAGACCGTGGATGTTTATGGACAATCGGCTGAACGAATTTCAACGTTCCAATCGCGCCGGAATTGTTTAATCGGTTAGCTAATCTGTGAACGGCTTTCACCTTCAAGCGGATCAAGTGAATTTTGGGAAAATTAAACATCTTTCTGTCGTATTAGATTGTTGCGAGAGAAATGCTCGATTTTACAATGCTAATATTATGAAAAGCTTTGATCTAGAAACGCTATTACAGTCTACGGCACAGCTGTTCAGGGTTTGCCCATTCGGGCAGCGATTTTCTTGCCCGCGGGATACGGCGGGCACGAAGCCACGCCCCTGCGGGCAAGGCTCTATGTAGTTGTCACACGCATTGTCACAGCTACCTGGCAAGCTGTGCTTCGGCCTACCCCCACTCCGCTAAGTCACTTGCCCGTAGCTTTGCCCGAAGCAGTAATCAAATATATTGATTACAATAGGGCTGATTTGTGGTCAATAAGTTTATTAAAAAAAAGTTACGTTCGTTTAACGTTACCATTAAAAATCAAACGTTTCATATACAACGACCTAATACGATCTATTTTTATGATTCAACCGTGTAAATGTTGTATCACTTTCTTTTGGAAATATAGCTGCGGTGTGAACGGTGCTTTTCGGAAGAAAATTGTTTTGTACGTTTTAGCGAAAAAGTTTTACTTTGATTGAGAATTGTAGTTGCGGCATAAAAGGGGCTTTCTCGATGAAAATCGTTTTTCTCGGTTTCATCAAAATGGTCTGGTTTTTATTTGAAAATGTCACGGAGGGGTAATATTTTCCTCTTTTTATTAATTTTCTCGTTAAGAAAAATGTAATGAAAGCCACGTGAATGGAACGTTGCAAGTGAAACCGGCAACGGAGGGCTCGAACATTTGTTACAAGGTTCTGTTTCGAGCTGAAAGCGGCTGTAAGAACCTCGGAAACAAATGGCCTATAAAGCTGCACTTTATCAAAACTTTTTTACTCGATCTGCGGCGTAGATACAATTCGGAACAGTTTTTATTACATTCTGCAATCATTGTGAGTGTTCTATTTGTATCTTCCATTGCAATATATTATTCTTTCCATGAGCATATAAAAGTTGAATTAAACAATATTTCAGCCAAGGTCACCTTTCAGTTTCGATTGCCCAGTCTAGAGTTTTCATGGAATATAAAATTTAATTTATTTCGATAAATGAGTAAGGTGACTTTGGCTCAAATATTGTCACCTTTTAGTTTTGATTGCCGAGTGTATTCTAGAATTTTGATGGAATATAAAATTTAATTTATTTCGATAAATGAATAAGGTGACTTTGGCTCAAATATTGTCACCTTTTAGTTTTGATTGCCGAGTGTATTCTAGAATTTTGATGGAATATAAAATTTAATTTATTTCGATAAATGAGTAAGGTGACTTTGGCTCAAATATTGTCACCTTTTAGTTTTGATTTCTGCGTGTATTCTAGTTTTCAAGGAATATAAAATTTAATTTATTTCGATAAATGAGTAAGGTGACTGGCTCAAATATTGTCACCTTTTAGTTTTGATTGCCGAGTGTATTCTAGAATTTTGATGGAATATAAAATTTAATTTATTTCGATAAATGAGTAAGGTGACTTTGGCTCAAATATTGTCACCTTTTAGTTTTGATTTCTGCGTGTATTCTAGTTTTCAAGGAATATAAAATTTAATTTATTTCGATAAATGAGTAAGGTGACTGGCTCAAATATTGTCACCTTTTAGTTTTGATTGCCGAGTGTATTCTAGAATTTTTATGGAATATAAAATTTAATTTATTTCGATAAATGAGTAAGGTGACTTTGGCTCAAATATTGTCACCTTTTAGTTTTGATTTCTGCGTGTATTTTAGTTTTCAAGGAATATAAAATTTAATTTATTGAAATAAATGAAGAAGGTGACTTTGGCTCAAATATTGTCGCCTTTTAGTTTTGTGATTGCCGATTGTATTCTAGAATTTGTATGGAATATAAAATTTAATTTGAAGAATCTAAATCCACTGGTAAAATAAACACTGTGGAGTTTCGCGGAACGTTGTGAGACAAGATAACGCAACGGGGGGTGTTTTGCAAGACGAATGCGCCAGTACGTTGTTCGCGGCTCGTCCGGCGACAGATGAATCTACTGGTCGCATAAAATTCTCAACTGTGCCATGCAAGGAGGTCTCATCTCGAGGAACGTCGCCGGGACAGATGGCGGATCAAGCTTAAACGGATGACAGCGCTCGTAAATGTCGCGTTGTTTCAATTCCGCCTCTCTTTCGTTTTCAACGTGCTCCGTCCTTGTATTCGCGTACCAGCGACGTTCTCGATAGCAACAACGGGTTTTAAGTCAAGCAGCATCGAACTGCAATGCAAACTAGAAGGCAGCGGTTACTGGAGAACAAACGAAAAGGGCGTGTTTACATTGCAACCCTCTGATCGACTCTTTTGAATGCAGCTTCGGCGTCGCCGTGTCGCGACGATAGAGGATACACAAACATTCTCGATTACTGTCACTCACCCATTGAAACTAAACAATGTTCAGGTCTGTTGACGTAGCATTTTTTTATTGAATTTTCGACGACGATGAAGAGTAAATAAACGGGCCGGTGATTATGAGAGCGAAGTAGCGACTTCTTTCTTCGAGACATTTAGACTTCTGCGTCTGATTTGGTAGAATATTTTACCATGATAATTTTCTATTTCATCATATAATTATTAGTAAAATCAATCGACCTAATACGTATTAAACAAAAAGATCAGTTTGCTTGAAATTTTGATTTGCACCACTTTCATAATCACCGGCACAAGTAAGGAGCAAATAAATAACCGAGAGTTATAAAAAGTTCTGCAAAAAATTCTGCCCGAGATATATTTAATAATCCCCAGAAGAATTGGTTTTGTCGAAGATCTAGGTTATGCTGGAAGCTGTTCTTGTGTCTCGGGAATGGACCTTTTTCGTTCATTATATAAAGAAATGAAAATCAATGGTTGTGCTTGCTGGGTAAAACGAAATTTTACGATAGAATATGTACACGGCTTTTACCTTTTATACCTGTTACGTCAACACCCTTCCTTTTTACATTAGACAAAGTATGGTGTTTTACTTTTTATTTTTTTATATTTTTTTTTCTGTGACCAGCAAACTGCTACATCTTTATGCTTTTACTGATAAATTTGGAGTCCAATGTTATTGTCTGTATCACATAAAAAGTTAAAAATTTCTGGGTTGCCAAGGCGAAGTTTAACCATTAATGCTGTAGGCCCTAAGCAACATTAATCTCAAGTCCCATTATTTTTACTCTAATAAAAAGCAACTAGTACCTGGTAAAAAAACAACCTATAAAATTTTCCCCACGATTCTAACTACAATTTTCTCAAAAATTTCTTTTCAAGTCAGCTAAGAAACTAAACCTTCTAACATCTCGAAAAAATGAAAGTCGTTTGGTACAATCTTAGGAAATTTGTCGTCTTTTTAAAAGTGTCCGAATGTTACTGCAACAGACTGTATATTCCTCTATAACGATAGAATGAAATTGAAGTTTGTTATTTTTTGTAACATCAGCAAACGAGAAAGGAAGAATCCAACTTGTCCAAGACATTGACCGCTTTAGAAGTGTAAAAAAAAAAAAGAATATACCGCGCGATTTGCGAAAGAGTCGATCAGGGGGCTGGATTATGCATCGGTATAATGCATCGTGCGGATAATACCGTCTAAGCGTGGAAAATTGCGGTTTGTACGAGTAGGAAAGTTTACCTTCAGGTTGGTTCACGGATCCAGCCAGGTTCCCGCTGTTTTCTGCTTGGGCCATCGTGTTCAGCTCGTGGCTCTGGCGCAGAACGGATACTCGGTAGAAGTAATTCCGCCAGAAGTTCTCTTCTGATATTCTGCGCGACAGGTAAATTAATTGAGGCGTGAAACACGACGGCGAGAGGCCGATACGCCGGTTGCGATTTACCGTAATTAGACACCGGTTTGGAAATTGCCAATTAACGCCAGCCACCAAAGCAGACTGATTTAATTTAGGCCGGTAATTAATTGATTCGCAGACGCACGTGGAGGCCAAGTTTTCTCGCTCCGATCCAGAACTGGATACGTATCGACTACTGGATGGTTCCAGATCATTGGGGGTATCAGTATAATCGACGTCCTCCCCCCTCCCACTCCCTTTATTGCTGTCGCAGCCAAAGTAAGTTTGCGACTGGCGTTCAATTGTCACCGCTTCTAATTAATCCGCGTAGAGTTATGTTCAATGCAGGTCGAATTGCATTCCGATGAAACGCGTTTTGTTTCCCGCCAATTAAATAGAGAGGTTATCGGAAAAGTATATAGACTGGGTCACCTAACGTGAATACCTTAATTATTCTCGTTATTAGCGGACCGATTTAATTATTTTTTATTGGAGACAATGCGATTTCAAAGAATCTTCTAAGTGATGACGTTTGATTTTTGCTATGTTCTTTTTCAAGTAAATTTTCAAAATTCTTTTGTCCATGGTGAACATCGAGACGAAGACAACGAGCTCAACAATAATCATTTTTTTTTTTTTAATTTAATAGAAGGATGTGGCAATGAAAACGTTTAGGTGAAAAGCAACTTAGTAAAAACACGTTTAAAGGGAATCAAAATCCATTGTCTCCGGTGAAATGGATACAGCCGCTTCGAAAAGTGATCTTACAAACTTCGACCACTTGGTTTATGCGATTCTATGAAAACTGTAATCATTTTCTCAGGTTAATTTTTTAAAACAGTCCCACAGAAGAACAAGCTAGCTTTACGAAGCGATTGTACGTTCTGAGTGTAACAATGCAATGTTTGTTACTAATTTTTGTTGTGGTACAAACGTTTTGATAAGAATTCTATTCCGTAAAGATAAAAATCGTCCCGAACGGATACAATATGAAATGTTCATTTTATCAAGATGTTTGTACGTGTTTAGGGGTAGTTAACGTGGCTGAAAAGAAATACTTACTCCTTGGGCACCAGCTGGTACCTCATATTTTCCAAATTCGGATCGAGAGCGAGGGTGGCCTGTGCCATCGCAAGTACGCCTTCAAAGTCCCAGGCGAAATCGACACCTTCGGGCGGGGGCCTCAAGAAGTTACTTTTGTCCTGGAAACAATGTCCCGTTGTATTATGTATTCATCTCCGTCAGCTTCCGTCGCGCGGAATTCTGAACGTCGACAGATGGTTCACCGACAGTCATTGGCCGGTCACGTAACTGACCGGTGTCAGGAAATTACCACCGCTGATAAAAGTCCACGTCCAATCTATCAGACCTGTCCGAACTCTACCTTCCTTCTTCAAGATTATTTCTAGCAAACGACCATTGCCCAAAATTTTGTTCCAATAATAATTGTACCGGCACGTACCGTAAACTCATGAAAAATTTGGTCACACTAACACAAGCAAAAAAAAAAATAGAAAAACCCAGTTCTGTTGGTTTCCAAAAAAAAAAAAATGGTTGAAAACATTAATTTTATTTTTCTCCAAGATCTAATTTAAATCGTTATAAAACATTTTCGGTATTAGTAGTATATCACAATTTCCGAATAGTAACGAAAATAAATTTCACTATTTTTATTTAACACTAGAACTACCGGATGGGTCAAAATGACTTCCTCCTAATTTTTTCTTTTAGAGATATTGAAATTAGAAATATGTTTCCATGAGAAAATTTTTTAATAAACTTCTCTATCGAAGTAGATATTTAAACAAAACTAATACGAAATCTAAACAAATCTTATTTTGTTGTTATTATAAGGCAATGTATGCCAGTTGCATTTAGTGCTTGGTCGTTCTAGTATTAATTCTAACGGTACTATATTTCCTTATATCTTTCCTTATACCTGATTATCAGGTATATACCTGAGCGAACCTCGAGAAACGCGTCCGTATTAGTGAAGTATCGGTGTGAGTCAGAGTGACTCCGGCACAGGATTCCGCGCTTCAATAATCGGAGGGTTAAAAAAATGAATGACCCACAATTTGTACACCAACTTATAAAAAGCTGATCTTTCTATTGAAATTCTCCGTGAATGAAACAATTGAATTTATTGAACAAATTCCAGCCCGACGGGTTCCAAGGCAACAATACGGGACGAATGGTCGTTGTGCGAGAGAAGAACGATTATCGGCACAATAAAGTCAGTTTGTGCGTGTATAGTAAACATAGTGCATGAAAGATAAACACAGACGACCGTGTTGAAATAAAAGCGACGAAGTTCTATCTCCGTCCGCGAGACGAGAGAACGTCTTCAGACGGTTCATCGTTCTCGCGCGTTAATGACGAGAGTAAACGTCGCGTAAATTGTATCGCGCGGCTACCAATCCTTTGAGATACGTCGAGCACGTTGTCGCGTTCTCTGCACGCCGTTCTATTGTGCCAGCAAATCCAATTGCGATACAACGTTCGTTCTTTTCTCGTCGAGGATTCGCGGAGCAGGTCGCCGAGCCGCGCATTAACGCTTCCCGTTCGAAATATGCAACTCAGTCTTGTAATTAACGAAAGTGGAAAGTATTATTTTGCGAAGAGCCGACGGGGATACAGCGCGACGCGGTTCGACTGTTAACTGTTTAACACTTTGAACGCCAAACAAGAAAGCTAAAAAATTCCACGAAATCGAAGTAAGTTATTTGATAAAATAGAAATTGAAAAAATTAAATGTATGATATTGTGTGGTTCTCCAACTTTCTTAAATTTTACAGATCCTAATCAAATTTGGTGCAATGAATATATTAACGTAAAAATTTATTTTAAAGACTGAACAAATAATTCCAACGTGTTAACAAGATCATTTAGAACTCGCTGCAGAAAAAAGCAGTTGATTACGTTTCAGGGGAATTTCTAACTCATTTGGATCTTGCTTGGAGACTCAACGGAATTTAGCCATTTTTACAGTAAAGTCTTAATCTGTTCGTCTATCCCCTCCACTGGGGGGTATACTCCGCGAGGGGCTAGAAAGGTAAAATATAAACATGCCGTATGAAGTACGCCTTTTCTACGTTCGGTGCGGTCACAATTCAATAGAAGCGAGAATTAGGCTTAGGTCAAGACCTTATTGTAGGAGGATATTTTTTGTTTCCTACAATTACAGTTTTACTTGAATTTTAATGTTAGATATTCAAACGAACCGTGCAATCGATGATGAACGACAAATTTTCGAAAAATACTTGAAGGGAATGTCTATTTTCTTATCATTCGTTGGAAAAATATTTTCTTTATTATTCGTGAAGATCCGCAGTCTACAATCAAGACTATCAAGCGAAAATTCTGGAAAACTCTTCTTTTGCATAAAGTTCCACAATTGAAACCATTAAAAGAAGGACTAAATATTTATACAGTTCCGGTTGCTCGCAGTTAACTTCAAAAATTCTTGTACTGCGTTCAAAACGTGTTCGCAAGTGTTCACAATTGGGAGATTACCCGATTAAAAGGTTAAAAGGAGTTCGAGCAGGAACACGAGTCGCGTTGGGCGACGTTCAAAGCGCTCGAATCGAAACTGCGAAAAACTTGATCCGAATTTAAGTACAATAGGTCCGCCGCGAAAGGAGACAGTAATTCGAAGAGTGTCAAAGTTTCGCGTTGCGGTGAGATAGGAAGAGCGAAAGCGAGATAAAGAGAGATAGTCGAGACGGGCGGGGGGAGGAAGGTCGGGGAATAGAATTACTCACCGTCGAGAGAGATAAGCATTCCTCTCGCAGCACGTCCTCGTTCGGAGCGCCGACCCACGGTGCAACGGCCTCGCCCTTCATAGTGAGCTTGTTGGCCATCATGGCCTCCTGCTCTTTGTTGAGTTCGGCGACCAATCTCTGAAATATCATTAACTCCGTATTAAATAGGGGTGTACGACGAACGGGACAGGTATTTCCTACGATGTAGGACAGAGCGCAATTATCGGTGTCATCGTCGGCTCCGCGGCCACGGAAATAGAGCTGCGTGGAATCTGGGAAGTGTTCGGGGGCGACGCGCCCGAGTACGTTCACCCCCCACGTTAATTAGTTCGTCATCGTATTTTTGCCGATATTCGCCGGCACCGCGTCCGACACCGTTAAGATTGTATCGATCCGGCCAACTGAATTTCACCGATGCTTTCTCCCGTTTCCGTGAAAACCCCTTGCAATTATATTATATTTCAAGCATTTTCATTCACTTTCTTTCTTTCTGTCACTCCGTTCGCTGGGAAATGCCATGCGAACAACACAGAAGCACACAATTACAAGCAAACATTCATACGTAGTGAGTAACAATAAACTTTGAGGCTGCTGTTGTATATTCGCTGTATAACTACAAAAAATTTTCATATCCACCAGATTTCAGCACTTTCCACCACAATTTTCGTTTCTCCGATATGTCTAAGGTGTAATACACCTTATACAATACCACTGTACCAAGAAAAGTGGTATTTTCTGTTGATTTCACTTTGCTCGAAATTTACCGCAGATTTAGTATAGTTCAGAGCAGGATTATATTTAGCAAGTCTGACTACTATATCATAAAGTTTATTCATTCGTGTCTCGCAAACTCCGTGGTCTATGGTTTGCTAATTGGTATTTCATCATTTTGGAAACTATCTGCACGGAATTTCTGTACCATCAACTATCTAGCAGTATGTCTCTAACCTGGTATCTCTTTAGCGTGCTTTACTTTACTCTGTCCATACAATTATCAGTATTATGTGTCTCTTACCAGACAAATATCGAGGTTCCATGAAATTTAACGCGTTTACAACGTACGTATATTGCGAGTTGATTAATTAATTCCGGGTGTACCATAGCATGCAGAGGCTACTTCAGGATCGAACGTGTGTCCTGTTCAACTTTATTTCAAAGAAAAAACTATTTATGCGCTACAATAATCCATAACCGTATATCTTCATAGAAAATTAACTGGAAAATGGTTGTTACACCCGATCTGCGTGCAATCTTGAAGTCGCCGTGTCAGAGTTTTGCAAAATTTTTCTGAAAAGAATTTCGTTGTCGTTTTCACGTGACACCAGAAATGAAAATTTAAGAGATTTCAATCCAAGGAACAATCCCGACAGACAATTTGATTTCTCCATTTATAGAGAAATCGTTTTAGGAACTGTCCGACCACTTGATCACACTAAATAATGTAATATACGAGTAATATAATTATAACTCTAATAATATTATTATTGATATAAATAAATAATTATATCACGATTTCTGAAGCACAAAAATAGCTGTGGCTTTAAAAAAAGGTGAAATAGAAGCTCGCCTGAGCTTTTTTTCTGTTTTTGCGTTTCTTGTCCATTTCTGAAGCGAGTCCCGCTCGTTGTGGTACACCCTGTAACATTGCACACTGTTGCTAACGTCTCCGCAAGGATTCTGCAATGTCTCTTCGCAAGTTAAAAATAAGAAAACCGATATATACCAATCTAACAAGCCTATCGACCATCAGGTTTAATTTCGCGATACAGCTTCGCGAGAAGACAAAGGCAACGTCTTCGTTAACGCTTAATACAGATGCGCGAAATAAATTCCTTGCGGTAGGTAAACGTTAGTTTCTAGTGGCTTCTAATTACCGCGCCGTTACAGTTTATTGTTCGAGTAGACGAAACTGGAGCTGCTAACGAGAATAACCCAAGGATAAGGCATGGAACGCGGAACGTGGCGATCCACACACGAGACAAATGGTAAGGATTGGCCAAGGAACGAAGAAAAATGGCGAGGATCACGGGGATACTGAGCATCTAAAAGGATTAAAGACAGGGAGTCCTGCGGCGGTGGAGCTCAGGCTCGGATAGGCGAGCTTCCCTATTATCGCTCTTGTATTTGGGTCAACCATGCTCCCGACTATGCCCAGGGACTGTAAAAGATTCAATATAGATCATCTTGGGCTTATTTAATTAGAGCCGAGCCGAATATTTCGGGCAAACACAGTCTGGTTGGGAAACGTTTCAACTGTCGAATTTCTGTGTCATTAATAAGCACTCTTAGTTGTACAAGCACTCCTAAAAATAATTTCAACCGCGTCCGTGATTATAATGTTCAATATAGCGCGTTCGAAAATGGCAGTCGAACCTTTCATTAATTGGATGTGGAGGTGAAGAAACTAAAACGAATATATTCTGGTTTATTGGAATGTTATGCTGTAATTTTGGTGCATTACAAGGAACGCGATCTTCGAAAATTCACAAGGGGACAGAAATTAATGGCCCAAGGCACGTTCTAGAAAGCTAGAACAAATATTGGATTTACGCGGTGACAGATTCGGCAATTTAGAACCTCTAATAAGGGATTGTAAAGAAACCGACGAAGGTGTTAGCATAGAAGAAGTAGAAAGCAAGACGAAAAGATTATACAGGGTGTTGGACTACGGATGGAGGAAAATTTAAGGTGCGGTTCGGCTTACTCCTCATTTTCGTCTTACAGTCTCATGGAGACCCAGCCCGTAAATATTTTCCCACCTGTAGTCGAACACCCTGAAGATTTGCTGGGAAGGCAGCAAAAGGAAAGGATAGCCAGGTGGTAAAGACCAAGGAGTTTTAAAGTGTGCAATATATAGGGTAGCTTAGATAGCGTAATTAGGATTGGAGAAGATAGAGAGAAAGAAGGAACGAATGGAAATGGGTGAATACGCAAAATATTAATGTTCAGTTCTATTGCAAGTCCGACTCCTCGTCGCGGTGCTGAATAAAAATTCTGATTATTAATAGCGCGCAGTAAACAGCTCCATGTTTCTCGCCGAGCAATTAGCTCGGAGCAAATATAATGCAGCTAGTTCATTCACTTTGCACGACCCGAATCGCAAACCGTAAATTATAATACTCCCGTAACGTTAAGTCCCACTGACTGCTACATTACCGAACTTTCAAACTCGTTTGCGTCTATCTAAAAGTCGTTACCACAACGGCCCTTGTTTCCGCGAAGTAAAAGCATGATCATCCGATAGGTCGCGCCTTAATGGAATCCAGCCGGATAGCGGGACCGGTGGTAGCCAGTGTCAGATAAATAGCCGGGGACGTAAAACGTTGAGCCGCGGGAATAATCGACGAATCTCGTATGTATGTACATCTGGCTAATATTAGAAGCGTCACGCGGCAGCCAAGGCTCAAGTTCGTCTAGGTGAGCACCCTTATTATCGCGCTGTTATTTGGGTCAACGAAGTTCTCGACTTTGCACGGCCAGCGCATCGCCGTCGCGACAACATTCTCTCTCCCCCTCCCCCCTCCCCCACCGTTAATCGCGCAATTTTCGTCGTGAAATCGATATTTCTGTTACGACGCGCGGCGCCGTTCGAACAGCGGATGGAAGAGTCGAACTGTTCCGAACTTATTATTTTCCGACGATTGCTTCGAGCTCGTCTTTCCAAGTTCGTGTTAACCCTCGTCCGTTCTTCCTTTTTCCTCATTTGTATGATAAAAAAGCAAACAGCTAACTTTGCTAATTCCGTTTTTCAAAATTAAACATTGACACCATGTATCTTTTTATGTTTCTCGGCTTTAATCTTTCGGCAAAATTGAGAGAATAAAAGTTCTACAATTCACACGAATGCAATGCGGTTTGTATCGATACGGATACCATATTGCAACGACGTAGAAGAGATGAATGAATTTGAATGGTTTTCACAAAATGATAGTGGATTCGATTTATGAATTAACTCGGAGACTTCGAAGGTTAAAGGGCTGCTGTGTGCGGAGTACAGGGTGGCTCAAAAAGTATGTAACCTTAACAACCGATGACTCACTTAAGTTGCATTCTTTTCGGGTTTAACCGAGCGGTTAACTTTCAGGTTTAAAATTTTTCTTAAGACTCCAGACTATGAAAGGTAGACTATGTAGGAATTATTAACGTGTGCAGGTGAATTATTGCGATGTAAAATTGTTTTAATCATTCGGCTGAGTCTTATTTTAAAGCGATCGCAGGTTCACTATTTATTAAAAAGGTAGTTAAAGACTCGATGTGTGGGTAGATTTCCTTCAGCCAAGAACACTCTCTTCTCGTGACGTATATCGATCTCGCATTCAACGTGTTGAGTACACGTATATGTAACTAGCGAGGTCGCAAAATCAGTTAATGGAATTCACGTGTTGTTGAGCATTGATTCTTTGGCTTCCGAGAATTGTCGGACTAATACTAGAAAGGAGTAATACATGGAAAAATGGCTGTCCCCATAGGAAACATCTTTTTAGATAAGGGGGTAGGTGTTGTATTAGCATACAAATCTGACTTAACTTATGGTAAATTAGCTTTAATATTCAGTTTAGCATATTAAGTATAGGTGGAGCTTGCATGATACGATTTTAGAATGATGCTAAATTAACCCTAGCATTATTGGGGCTCCTCTAATTGCTAGGTAATTACATAATCCCCACTTTTCTGCGCTGTTTCGGTATCAGAAGATGTGGCTTTAGGTACTGTATTCAAATAGTTTAATTAAAGTATTATTAATACAAAAAACGAAGCCGTATTTTAAAAAATTAAAGGTTGCTGAATTATATTATACATACAAATTGATTATTTAATTTAAAAGTTACAATTTGCGTTTCTGTGGTAAAGTACTATTGTTCGAAATGATTAAAAGCTGTATGTCAAGTTTCATTCGTTTCCGCAAATATCTACACTTGAAAAGAAACCTTTCAAGTAGAACGTATCAACATTCGTCGGGCATCGAACTAGGAAAATCCCTATTCAAAACGCGACATTGAAATTTTTACCATTTCATCCATATAACGGCATACGGACATGAATGTACAGTGAAATACATGTACAGTAGAAATATCCGGACATCAATGAACAAAAATACATGAATATTCGTGTGTTAAAAAGCGGAAAAGTCAAAGTTCGGTATCGTTTTTTTTATACACGTGCACGCGCTCTTAAAATACATGTGAAACAGAGGCCCTTCAGGGCTTGAACAATTTTTTTCAACAGTTTTACAGTATTTTTAACAGACCGAATATTCTGTATTTTTCAAACAAACTTCTAGTTTTAACCAACGGATGGCTCGCTTTTAAAATCTGCGACTTAGAAAATTTTGATTTTTCATAAAGATCCGCAGTCTTCATATTTGTCATACTATATGCACTTTGAAAAAACTGAATCTGTAAAAATAAGTTGAAAACATAATAAAATTCTGTTATAAAGTTTTCGGGAGAATCGAATTTTAAGATTCACGAAGCACGCATGCGTCTGATCAAGACGTGCCTTTCCTACTTCCTATAAATCTTAACGCATGATGAGCCTCTGGCAAACTTCTAAAGCTGATTTTCCCAAAAAATTAAGTCTTGTTTGAACAAATTGAAACTGGAATCGTGGAAAAACTTCTTCTTTTAATATTATCATCGATCAAAGTCAAACTTGCGGTGAGAATCTCAAGCACGAGAATTCACTAAATATGGACGCTGTTTCTTTCTTTTAACTCGAAACAAAGGCTATTCTTTTGTAATCAATATTTAGAGCTTAAAGTTCCTGTTCATTTCGGAGGTTATTAGAAATGAGAATTTCCGGTTAGCCACGAAGAAAACTGTACGGCAACGGGTTGAACCAAAAACGATCATTTTTTTACAATTTAAAGTTGGAAACAATAAATTCGCGTGGAAACTTGAAACAGTTTCATTGCGCCAAACTGTTCGGTTCGCACAAAGTGTATTTGGCTGGAACTTTACTTAGCGACTCAGTTTGAACCGTGTCCGCAACTTCTCTTGTTTACCATCGGCAACGTGTACGCGGGCGAGAGCGTTGACGACCTTCGTTCCGGCCCGAGATTGCTTCCCGTATCGGGATATCGTTTCTCTCTCCCCCTATTTTTTCGCTCATTCACCCCCCGTTCTGCAATATATACAATGCCCCGTGGCATGGTTATTGTCCGGCTGATCGCGTAATTCATCGGTCGTTAAAGCAATTTTCCCAGCGCGATCTAATGAAATCGCGACGAGATCTGTTGCGTATAACCCGGCAGCCGGGCGCGGAACAAAACAAGAAATAAATTTCCATGAATTTCATCGGCGACCGGGGATGAAACGTCGGGATCGATTTACGAACGTGGGCGGGATGTGTTCGCTTCGACTGGTCGGATTAATCGAACCGAACTGTCGTGTTTCGAAGCATCCTTTAATTCTTGTATTGTGTTCAACCGATTACAATGGGTATAAACGTTGCTGAAATCGTATCCGATGGAATCAGATAATTTGAGAATTTATCAATCTGCAATTGCGTCACTGCACATCAAAGAAAATTCTATGGAATCACATAAAGAGCAGCAGGTGAGGTATTTACGGAGATACATTGAATTAAACTTATTATGAGAATTGAATTTTATTCATTTCTATTAAGAGCTCTACTTTTTATTGAATTGTATACTGACGAGGAATAAAATTGATTCAATTTATCAAATTATTTTCACACATTCAATTACAGATGATCGATCGAGTTCACTTATCAGCAGCCTACAGAGAACAAAGACTTTATTTATGAAAATTCGATGCACCTAAAATTACGTTGAACGAACTTTCGTTTCGAATCATTTCGAATAAAACGCGGGATATCTCGCGAAGCAAAATTGCTATCCGAACGCAGCGTATCCGTTTAAAGAATCCAATTTGCGGCAACAAGTTCGCCGACTTCTTCCGATGAAATAAAATCCACCAAAATCGGAATGAGTCGCGGTTCGCTGGTGCGTTTTTTTTAATTTCTTTAGTTAATTTTGTGCGCCAGTGGCCCAGAAACGCGCGGTTTATTTTTATTCCGGCGCCACGTCGATGAGGGGCACGTCACTCATTTACAATTGTGTTCACGTCGTCCCCGACGGATTTTTACAACCGTTGGTCACGCGAACTTACGACTCCGTCGTCATTATACCGGGTCGCAGCCTGAGCTATTTCCACGAACGAGCATTTTTTTTTTTTCTTCAACCGGGCAAGAAAACCCGAGTCGACGTGACAATACGATCTCGCATATTACTACTGCGTTCCTGATCGATGAGCAAAATTGCACGTTGGGCGCTGCATCCGACGGCGATTTTTCTCCGGAGGATGCAATTCGAACTTTCCCCGGGGCGAAATTGCGTCTGGAGCCGATTGTGCATCCTGTTACGTCCTGAAGGTTCTCCCTCATTTGTCTAAAGGAACAGATTATTATACCGTGCAACAACGCGATGATAGTAATAATTATTATCGGCATAAGCGTTGTCGCGAACTTTAATATTCCCTTTTCGAGACGCTATTATAATTTTTCACGCGCGTTGCGACGCGATCTGGAAGTCGGATAAATTTCTGTGCCGTGCGGTTTTTAAAAAGTGTGGCAGCGATTCATGTGTTTTTAAAAACTCCGATTCATCACGGCCGTTGTAAAGTTCAAAGTTGTAAAACTCGCACATGCCGCGTTTCGAATGTTTCTTGCGCGTATACTTCTAGCGTAACCATTAACCTGCGGAGATTTATGCGAACTTACCCTATACAGACAAATTTAATGGGATTGAAGAAGCTGGTGGAAATTTTCCTGTCATTTCGGGACATTAAAAACCAAATTAAATTGCGTGACAGTCAGGTTTAAAAAGATTGAAGTTAGTGGAAATTTTGCAATCATTTCAGGAAATTGAAAACGAAATTAAACTGTATTAGGTTATACTATATATTATATTTGATTAATTTTTATAAAAATTTTACATCTGCATAAGGTCCTGCAGTCTAACACGCATAAGCTGACCCCCATGCCTTGTAGATTATTTGACAGATATTATTTGTTTGGAATTGTGCATTACTATTATCCCCCTTCATAATCCAGTTAAGAGAACATCAGTTAACAAAAGAATAATAAAACACAAAGAAATTGTTACATTCCATGGCATAATATATTTGTTGAGCACACGGTTAACCCTTATGTGGGCAACCGGGTACGCGGGTACCCATTTCTATTTTTTTCTCCAATAATTTGTTATGTTTTTATGAAGATATCGCAAAACCGCCCTGGATCCCCATTATTTAGAAAGTTCTCTGTCGATTTATGGTTACGGAATTAAAATTGATGCAAAACATATTAAATAATAAGGCTTCAACAACCATGAACAGTTTGGTTGTCCACATAAGGGTTAAGGTGATTAACCGTTTCAATTGAATTCAGGAAGGAGATTAACGCTGATCTCAACAAAGTGGATAAATTTCGTTCGTCGCCTAAGGGTTAATAAAGTGGATCAAAATAGGAGAAGACAAATGCGTACGAGCACACATTCTTTTTCCTAACGATCAAACTCCTTCAGGCTGAAGTCACCGGTGTCATCAAAACCGCTTCAGCGTGAAATAAAAATAGCCTCTGCCTATCAAAGAACGGAGTGAAAATCCTCGGAACGATAAGCAGAGCGGAACAGCCTTTAACAGGAATTTATAATGAATTTTAAACCAACGCAGGAATCCGAAGGCTCAAAGCGACACGGGAGACTGTTCCGGCGTCGAGCACTTCGTTCCAATTATCCGATATCGGCGATGTAGAATCGAGAGAGGGGTTGATTTTCGTCCGGGAAGACAAATTCCCGGCCGGATTTCCCGGGCATTTACAAAAATCCGGGAGAAAGTCGCGAGCCCGTATCGAGCCGGAGATAAGCAGGGGACATGAAAGGACACTTGGCGGACCCCAGGACTTTCGATCCGTAGAGGAGAGGAGAATCCGTAGACTAATCTCTCGGTCGACGATTTCATTTCGTCTTCGAGCGTCCAACGGTCGCAAACCTGCCGTCCGTTCCCGAAGGGCCACGAATTTGATTTGCCGGTCTCCACGTGGTTCTGTCGAGGATTCTGACCCCATGGAAACCACGTCGGTGGCCACGCGAAGACTGGACAAATATCTTCCGGGATGACGGATCCTATCCGATAAATCGATGCCAGGTTGCAGCACGATGAAACGAAATACGGAAGGGATTGAATACCCCTGGTCGTCCGGGGAAAGGCCGATTGATTTTTCACAGGGATTCGATATGTATAACTTCCTTTCCGTGTCCGCCGCGATCGCACGAGATGACAAAAGATGATACGTACCGTGTGCCAGCACGCGTTCACCGCTTATTTATTGCGGCGCGCGGCGATGGAACACCGAAATAACGCGTGCGAACGGCGCTATTGTGCTGGCATAATCTGAGGACCGTGGGCTGCGACAGAAATTCTACTTTCTATTGCGGTGGAAGCTCTGTTCTTCTCTTGACAAAACCCCGGTGTACCGGCCGTGGCAGGTAATATTCGATCAAAATCGTGGGTGTGATTGTTGAATGGGCTACTTCGTTCGTACATCAGAAATGATGAATTGCGTTGGTGTGTATAGTAGACAAATATGATAGAATAGCTAGAAAGAGCTTGTCTTTCAATAAAAAGACAGTGTGATAAATTATGATGAATAATGTTCTATAGCGGAACTTTGCTGCGTACAGTTACGATCAAAAGTATTGGCACAACTATTAAACATATATGTACATGCAAGGAATAAACTAAACCCGAATAATTTCTTTCAAAATTGTAATTATCTATAACCGATTCTGCATAAAATTTTAAAAACATTCGAACCATGATTCATATTTTTATAGATGCACTAAGTCCCTTAACACTAGAACTACCGGATGAGTCAAAATGAGTTCCTCCTAATTTTTTCTTTTAGAGATATTGAAATTATAAATATGTTTCCATGAGAAAACTTTTTAATAAACTCCTCTATCGAAGTAGATGGTTAAACAAAACTGATACTAAATCTAAACAAATCTTATTTTGTTGTTATTATAAGACAATGTATGCCAGTTGCATTTAGTGCTTGGTCGTTCTAGTGTTAAATAGGTATTTTTAAGATTATAACATATGAATTTTGATATTACTAAAGTGTTAGGTAATGAATTTTCCACAGTTTTTCCATTAATAGATATTTTAATGTGGAGACAAGGAACTTTCAATTTTAATTAGCAGGTCTATCGAGAACCAAATTAAACTCTGTCAGATACCGATTGTAAGAATTCTCGAATGGCGGAAAATATTGGGTCGTATCATGAATGATAATGAGAACCAGTTAAATGGAGTAGGAATTATTAAGTCTAGTAATAATTGAGACTGAGAATTTGATGGATGTTAATTATTAAACATCCCGAATAAATCTGGCAAATAGAAATGGAAGTTATTCTTGGCCTCGACATTTCGACGCGAACCTAGTGTTAATACCAGCAAATGATAAAACTTTTCAATTATTATTTCAAACTATTTCAATTTTCTCTGTTTTTTATTTCGCGGAGTCAATAAGCTGAAATACTTTGGATTCAATAGATCGAGCGTTAATTATTCAGGAGCAACGTGCGACGTGCTATACCTATTATCAGATTCATCAACGACGAAATGAATTAACTAGACAGCGTAATGCTCGAGATAAAATTACTGCGAACACGCGGTCGATGTGTCAATACGACTAACGGTCGGAGAGAAACGCGAAGCGACGTTTTTACTGTTTCGGAAATTAGACTGTTTTTTCGCGGCGACGCGGAGCGCCGGGTTGCCTCAATCAACGGCGCACGCTCTCAATTGTCTAACTACCCTCTTCTTTCAATTCATTACTCCTCCATTTGAAACCCCGTTTGCATTATCATGCCGCTGGTATTTCGCGATAAAAGAAGTTTGCGCGTCCGGACAATCTTCACGTAAATAAAATTTGCGATATCGTAAACCCGGCCTTTCAGCTTCTGTCTACACCTTAAAAATAGTGTTTACGGAACTTTAACAAATTCCAATATTGCTACCTGCAACCTGACAGTCGTTTCAGCTTTATCTGACTCGCTTCCTATAACATTTTGCTTTTAACGTTCTTCCCTCCACTTCGGTTCAGTTCCCATTTTATGGGCGGCAGAAAGTTGTAAAAAATCGCATTCCAGTTTCGGAAACAGAGGTAACCTTTCAATGTCCGAAGCGATTGTGAAAGATTGCTATCGCCGACTTTTGTTGGATTCGTAGCGTAAACGAAATTACCATTCTGCAAGCTATTTCAATTTAAAGAGATAACAAATGAATATGTTTCATTCGTTTTATTTTCAAACAGCATTTCTCGTTCGTCCAGCTAATTTTTATCTCTTCCAACGGGGTTACGCCAGGAGTTTTGCACGAAGGATCGCGATGGCCGCCCTCATTTTCGCAATCCTCCGCGCGCGCCAGAGAGGATGTTTTCTCGTGGGTAGGCGGGTGGAGGGGGGTGGGAATTTGCCCCGGAAATTTCATTTTACATCTTAACAGATTTTCCGCGTGAGCCGACGTTCTTAACGAAAAATGATTTTAATCGCGAGAACGGCAGCCCGGTGAGAAAGGGCGCGCAGTGTCGCACCCCTAACAGAATCAGTATTACGGTCACGTGGGGGGTGGGAACGTGGTCCGAATGGGATCCGTGCTCGCGCCAAGTCGTTTCGAATTACCGTCCGGGGATTCAAGCTGTGCGACGGAAAAGGGTGGTGAGAAATAGAACATCGTTGTCCAACGATCTGGGGACTTCCCAGGTTCTTGGATCAACGAGGATCGCCCTCAGATCGTGGAATCTTTTACCCTGTTTTCCCGATCGGAGCCGAACCTTGGGTCACTGGACCCAACCGGAAGCTTTGCGGCTGATTTCCAAGTTTTCCGCGACAGGAATACTCAAATAAGAATCTATTACTTAGCATCCGTTCCATAATTCGAGACTCGTTTCCGGGGGTGTATAAATTTTCCAATTAGCGTTTTTGGAAAGTCTCCTTCTAAGTAATCCGATCAAAATTTACGTATATAGCCATATGCCCCTGATAGAAGTTGAACTTTAAATATATTTGAAAGGCTTAGAAGCTTATTTCTTTATTTTTAAGTTATTGAAATAAGTTATTAAAATATTGTCGGTTTTTTTTTTAAAGCGTTTTCCATTTTTGGACGATGACAATTCTCATATATGTTCTATACAATACAAGTAGATATTAGAAACATGAATAATATGAATTATGCCGGCGAGTGGTGGCTCGTCCGGTGGTGTTGTGGGATGGTGATCGTGGAGGTTAAGCGACGTTGGTTTGGGGCCCGTCGAAAGATGGGTGAACGCATAGGTTAGGTTGTGAACCTATAGCGAGGATTGTAACCCTGAGGGGAACAATAATAAAAAAGAAGAATAATATGAATTATTTCAATTTGATCTTTTTCTACTGTACGTGTGTTTCCAAGTAACGATAACATAATTCAGATCTTAAAGGGTCAAAAAAATTCTCAAGAAGACTTGATCGTACGGTTTTGATACGGTACATTGTATGGAAAATTCTTTTCTTAAATGCATCATTAACTGCAGAACGCTCTATACATACAGCTCTATTGAACGGCTACGGAATTTCAATTGCATTCAATTATGGTACTTTCAATGGTATAGAAAATTGATTCAAGAGCCTTCAAATACATGTAACTGCAACAGCAGAATAATCAAGGCCAAACCCTGCAAGTAGCTGCCCGAGCTATTTCATAAATTTCCCTCGCATTGCCCCATAAATCTGAAATCTGCTCGGTGGAACTACGGCTATACAGGATGTCCCAGTATTAAAAGCAGAGGGGGTGATTCTACGTGAGAAAATAAGTCGAAAATACGGATTAAATTTTTTTCGTCTTTTTGTTTTGTCGTTGGATTCGCATATGTAATTCCGAGCTTCTCGAGATCGGGGCTTCTGAGGACAAATTTTTCACTAATAACGCGCACATCTCTTCCGTTGTATGTCGAGACATTACTGCACATTCGAACAAGCAATTTTGCATTTCACGATCCAGCAGGAAAGTCGCAAAACCATCCGTCGGCTAAAGTGAATAGTTCGTCCGGCCAATTTCGTTCGCCATCTCCTTGGCTTCTCTCGTAAAACTTAAATAGATCCGGCGAAACTGTAACTATACCGGATTGGATGCTTCCGATGAAGTAATTTTCCATCGCGATCCTCTTTAAATATTGCAAAACCATAAGCGCGGAGCTCCATCGATAAATCCTCCACTTAGAACGTGAATCTTGCGGTGGAATAATTTTGCACAATTTCTGATCGAAGAAGAAATCGACTGTCGATCGTAGCGGATTTGCTCAGGGTTGCGTCGCAGCCGGTTATCGGATGCTGATTGTTGGGACGCAACGAAATGCGAGACCCATGAAAGAGCTCTCGAATTTGAGACAGAAATACAGCCATCCGCAATAAATTACGTCAAAGAGCGAAAACTCTTAAGCCCGATGTGACGGGACTCTTCCTAAACTCTCACGCCAGAACAGAAACAATTAAATACTGCGCCTGGTCAATGTCCAATCCTAAAACCAACTTCCTCCCAATAACATTTAGCACAAGCAACGCCAACCACTTCGAACCCCGACCAAAGCCATAAATTAGTCTAAGGGTCGAAGAGTCGTGAACCCGAAGCGACGGGACTCGTCCGAGTTTTCCACGCATCTTAAGACAGCGCGTCTGGAAAATCTCACCATCCTCACCCCAATTCTCTCCTCTCATTTTACCACCTCCACCATAGAATTACAGCCCTTAAATACCCATCTTTGCGTGCGCGTCACCAGTCTTCAGCAAATCTTCTTAACATATACTCCTCGTTTCCGCTACATTTTTTGTACAGTCATTATTATTAAAGTTATCGTTATTGACAAGTTGTTGATACTCAAAACACCTCACCCTTTACAATTAACCGAGCACGGCTTTAAGTAATCGCGACGGAGTGATCGACGTGAGGAAAGCCGAAACCACTGGTCTTTCCCGTCCATGCACGAGCAACTACACTGATTAAGTCGCGTCGGCGTCGTCGGAAAAATTTCGCAGTTATTCATCCGATTTCCGTCGACCGGAAATTCTTATTTTCGACAAGACTTCCGTTGACGGGGGACGTGCCGGAACATCGGCAGCCTTCCGAACGGATTTGCTGCTGCTCTCGGAGTACGCCGTGTTCCGCTATCAGCAGGACAGCTGTCAGCAGGTAGCACGTGCCGTTAGCGAGCGAATCGCGTGTGGGAGTCGTTAAAAACGAGGGCCGCGGATTGAGGAGAGAGGACAGAGCAACGACAACGCTTTTCCTGGCCGACGTCTGTCGCCGGTGCATCGACCCAATTTCCACGGGAAAATGAAGCGGGAAGAAGCGTCGCGTCGTCCAAACGCTCGGCAGTCGTAAAACAAAGACGGCCACCCCCCTTCCCTCATCTCTCGCCTTTTATAGCGCCACGTTGCCCCAAGTTCGAAGTCGAGAAGATACGATTCTACTCGCTCGGATGCGTTGAAATCGGCAGACACGGGTCCGAACAATCGATCGATCTCTCGCGAATAGGTTCCCGTATCAAGGTAACGCGAATTCGGGCACGCTCGAATTCGGCCGTGCTCCTATTGAAAACGAACTCCTTTGTACGCCTAGATCGCTCAATCACTTACTGCCAGTTCAGACGATGCGATTTTTTGACCGATCCGGTAATCGGTAAGAGCCCTTTCACGCGTATTCAATACGTTGCTACGAGTCTGATTTGTGCTTTTACCTATCGCTTATGTGTATGATCATAGCGTGAGTCTCGTAACATGACTTCAAATAACTAGTAGGTTATTTGTTGTACGAAAATATTTTTCTAAACAAATGTTGCATGGTTTTCAGGTGGACATACAGTGCTGTAATCTTTGTTTTGTTACGTTGCTTATTCATATTTGAGGGTCACTTTCAGTTTTTCAAATAGAGTGTCCAATATCTTTTCTTGGATAAAGCACGGTTAATTCTGCGTAAAATAGTATTGCACCAAGTGGGGTTTAAAATTCCGAAAATATTTATAAAATAAATTTTATTTCAATTCGTTGTCCGTTACAATCATTGCGTAATCGGATTACGAGTGAACGAAGAACTTTTTCTAGTGTTTCTAGAGTCGTTGCGGCACAGGCGCTAATAACACGTTCTCGCATATCTATTTATAATGTTTAAAAAATGAAATAAATATCGGAGTATCTCGGTGATTAGTAATTTTGAAGCTCTGCGTGTCAATGGAACGCGAAGTGTCCCCGGGCAAAATGCAAAGACAACGTGTAGACATTATCCGGCCGAGGGGGAGGCAAATTGAAAAGATGCGAGAGAAAGAAGCTCAGATTGCATAAACGACTTTTGACAAGCGCCCCTAGACGGTCATTTTATTAAGTAATTGAGACATAACAGAAGCATTTAAACCGGCGGAAAGCACGAGGAGAAAGTAACAAGTGCAAAGATCCCAATGAAACTAACGAGTCTCACAAAGTAATGAAAATTAGCAGAATAAAACGATAATCGGCTTTAAAAACAATAAAACTAAACCAACAATTAAAAGTACTTTATCAGATGTTGTAGCTGAAAAAATTGTGTGTATAATTTGCTTTCCTGGATTGCACAAAATATTAAACTTTTAATAGTCTCTTACTTTTCGTTTTTTTTTTTAACAGGTATTATAAATTAGATCAAACGACCTGACATTTTTTGAGCAATTAGAAGAATTGGTTTTCCAAATGATGTGCAAAAAAGATTTTGAAAAAATTGCAATTACTAGGAATTATAAGAGCTTGGTCTTTTATTAAAGTATGAAGGTCTTTTGCAAAACAGTGATGAAGCTAAGTTCGTGACAAGGAAGCAAAAAAGGATGAAATAAAAATCCATTTCCAACGCAACCAAATCGTCTGAAATTGTTGGTATCCAATGTGTTAATAATGTTGATGGTTATTGAAGAAATGTGAACATTAACTGTTGCATTAAACCACACAATGTCGTCCATAATTGAAATGGCCATTTAATTAGGCCACGGTATACATGATGTCTCAAATATCAGTATGTGCTGCCGCGTAACGCGATGTACACTGAATTGCGTAATATCTAGAAACAAATGAAATACGTAATACCCTAGGACTGTAGGACTTAGAGCGAAGAGCAACCTCTTTATAAGGCTCGTATGCCGAGTGTGTAGGGGATTCTGTGCGTGCAGTCAAAAGATATCTGGGTAATTCGCTTCTCTCTGAGGTATTAAAGCGGACACTAATCTGCCATGCCTGCGTTGCAGTTGACATCGGTCGGCTGACCCAGGAGTTACGAACGTAAACATAAACATAAACATAGGCGTGCGAAAGGGCTCTAACAGCCGAAAGCTGAGTTCTCACGATTCTATAGGTTCGTCGATAATCAAACGTATTTGCTAGCTCCTTTTCTCTATCTTTTTATACTGCTATTTACAGTACGCCCAATTCGACATAAACATGTTCTTCTATCTTCATTAATTGTCAACATACTTTATCAAGTGTAATATGTAATAAGTAGACTGCGGATGTTTATGCAATTTCCAATTTTTATAGAAAAATTTTAAGAAAGTGTAATGAAACAAAATCGTATTTTTAATGGTAACAGCCTTTGCAGATCTAAAGCAAATAAAAATCGTGTTAAATTCTCTCGAATTTTATATTATAGCATTTTTTGAACACTTCCATAAGCCATAAATGCATAAAGATCCGCTGTCTAGTAATAAGCTACGAATAGTTGGGTAATGCCTTTTGGAAGTTCAGATTATTTAGCTCCCGCTAGGCCATGTTAGGTCCATGTCAGTTAGTTTGTTCTAGTTATATCTGGACTAGTTAGTGCGTTAACTATGTCCAGTTATGTTGAGGCTAATTATACCCAGGTTAAGTCGGGTTTAGCTAGGTTGTGGTAGTTAAGTCCAGGTTAGGATATAGCTTTATTTAACGCCGACCCCAACAACATTGTCTTATCGCGTGAATTCCCAAATCTGACATTTTATATTTTACAGTCGTCATATCTGCTTATGGTATTCATCAGAAATTGTTTTGTCATTAGAAATAATTAACTCTTACACTAGATACTCATTTGAAATGTAACTTCTCTCCCTGCTGAAAAAGTGAGCAACGTAGTAACTTTTATACTGTGGCCAGTGTAGCCAACGCTGTAGAGAGTAGGCCATTTTAATAAGGCCTTTTGATGTCTCGTAGCTGACAGAAGTGTCCACACTGTCGGCGAACATGTCCGTACACAAGCTGATAGCGAACAGCAGTAAACGTGACATTATGATCCTAAGTAGAAGACAAATCACAAGGCAAGGGGCAATTACGTTCCGGAGTTAATCGTTATATTTTTTAGTCTTGTCGAAACGAATCGGCGAAACAAATCAGCAAGTCAAAAATCACTGAAAAAGAATTTAAGGATATCGATGCGATAGGTATAGTTTATCAAAATTTATAAAGCAAACAAAGAAATTTCCAAGAAATTTCCTGTTAATCATTGTTATTTTATTCGGAAGTCTAGTAACGGATAATCTAAAAAAAGAAAACAATTTTGTTCGATAACAGACGCAGTCTGGCTGTAGCATTCTCTATGCTTCATAGGTAACGTCACTTGGTCAACTGGATGGCCAAAGGATCGTAATGGTCGAGGCATATTAAACGAGGAAGACGATTGATGCGAGCCGATTATCGGTATTTCTAATAGAAGCACACGGAATTATATTACGATATATAGAGGGGGAGTAGGGGATTACGATTTGTCGAACAATCTCGTTAACCTTAACCTCAAAAGCTTTTGCCTATTGAACATTGTTATAGACGCGTAACGACCTATTTTCGAATCTCGCATGGCTAATCTATTGGGCCAGTGTTTTACGTAATATTCTCTCTTGTCTACATCCCGGTACATTAATACTTATGTCCCCTGCGCGCGATTTACGAGAAACGAACGAAAAATATTCTTATAGCACGATTTACGGCGGCATAAACGGAACAGGCTTAATCCATTATGTTTCAATGATTTGAAGCTGACTTATCAATATTGTCGGGCTAATTGTTTCGTTTGTGGTGTGTGCGTGTGATATAATAACCGAGGGTGCTATTACCGGACGTTTGTGCATGCATGATAAGTCCGAATGTGGCCTAACGCATAAAACATGAAAAACCACTCACATTAAAGTTTCATTTCACCGCTTTTATCAATCGCAGCTAGGAAATTTTATATCGTTCAGATGGCGATGAAAATGATTTTAACACACGATTTTCGAACGGTCACTATAAAAATGTTGCAGGGAGCCTTCTCGATCAATTGGGAAAATCTTATTTATTTATTTTTGTAATTTGGCCACTGGAGAATAATTATATCGCTCTTCTTTGATTTAAGTTGTTATGAACTACATTATGCTTTCCAAAGAAGTATAATTAATATAGGCACAATAATTGGGTCCCTTATCCTAATATCTTTCAAAACAAAAACCACTTAAGTGAAACCGATGAAGCGAGAACGAGTGTCTTGCGAAAACAAGGTTATGATACGGATGTTTTTTCGAAATTTCTGGATTTGAAATAACTGCGTTCTCGTTTGGTGAGAATAATGGGTTCCTGACGTTAATATTGATTCTTCCCCCTTTCCGATCTGGTCTCGAGGCGACTATTATCGAAGCATTACCGAATCACAATACTCGTAGCCATGCGAATCCGCATTTATCCATTTCGATCGCTATAACAGACCATACTTATTCTTATACCTCCGTATTTGTATCGCGAGCCATTCTTCTCGTGGAAACCTACAACTTTTTTTCACCGAAGAAACGTTTCCAATAGACCGGTTGCCGTTCGCTGCAAATCAGCTCAAGGTAGAGTCGTTCCGGGGACAAGAGCGTTAGAAGTCGAAGTTGAGATGAGAACACAAAGAGATGACATCAGGAAAGATAACAAGAGCAAGAAAGGCTCTCGTAGTCAAAGGACAATGCGTCGGCGCGACTTCAATGCGCACGTTCGAGCACACAGCGACACGCACGGACCATCGGGAACGAGCCGGTGGAAGCGCGTGGAGTCAGAAAATGGTTTCTAGGATTTTATTGTAATTTGATGTGTGGGCTTAAACTTCACCTCAGGAAACCAAAACTATTTTACTTTTTTTTTTAATGTAATCCTGTAGATTTTGGCAAGAAAAGGCCGAAAATCCAAGTTTCAATCCCAGGAGATCACTAGTTCAAAAGTTATACGTTTTGTTAACAACATCTAACAGTAATCATGTACATCAATTTCTCATAAGCAGTAATAATCGTACCAATAATTTAGCATAAGTTAGGCATTCGTAATTGAAAGAGAAATGTTTTTATTCTATGGCGTGCAGAGCCCTCTCATGCAGATTATAAGATACAACTTTTTAAAATTAAAGGATAATTGTGTGATCACTCGAGGATGTGTTGGTTCGTAAAAGGATTAAAAGTTTGATGTGTCAATAAATCTGAATTAATGCGAGTAATCCAAAAAGTAAACGTGCAAAAGGGTGTAGCTTTTCAATTTATTATTGCAACTCGATCCTGTGAGAAATTCTAAAAGCAATTTAAATGTAAGCTTCCCGTTATCGACAGAAGAACGAAATTAGTTGCCAAAAATCGAGTCGGACCGGAGCTCTTTCGAAAACCTGGATCGAAATAACTGCAGGCAGTCTGTGGAAAGGTTACTAACTAAATATGGCTGCAAAACGGCTCGGATGATCCTGGTTAGCTCCCGCAAGGTGTAAATTATTACATTTCAGCCGGGATAATTGCACATCTTATGAAACATTAAGACATCCTTCGATTCGGAATGGAAACAGACGTTCCACTATGATGTCGCTTACTTCGTGCCGAGACGGTGTTAGTACAGAATGTTGGGTGATTTATCAATGCACGATATCGGCTGTCTCGAGTAACATTTACCTCCATCTTTCGTTCGATTGTTCAGATATAAAGTCGGTTCATGGAACGAAGATTCACCGAATCGATCATGTATGCTCTGTTCTAAAATAAGAAGTGCTCTTCCATTCGGAACAGCCGTCTGCAATGTTAATGTATCGTTGATATCGGAAAATCAACATTTAAATACCAAATCTAATTGCAGGTACTTTTGGTCGAGCGAATCTAATGGCAAAATGTTTTCTTGGAAACTTTCCGCTTATGGAACTCGTTACACGAGCGAATAAACTGAATCGCATTCTTGTCACATTCACCATTTTAAGTTGCACTTGAACAAAATTTAGCCGAGTAAAAATATTACGTCTGTTGGAAAATTCTATCCTGTTTTAACCTAGCAAGATTTTTGTACTTAAGACTGTCAAAATTAAATAGAAAATTGCCATTGAAGATTTAAATAGTGTACAAATTCATTCGTAACCGTTCCTTCAATTTATTGATTATTTATAAATTATCGAAATATATTCTGTCGAAATAATCTCCATCACTTTCTGTGCATTTACTCCATTTTATAAATAACTATTGAATTTTCAATTTGGATTAAGGATTTAGATGTAAAATGAAATTACTACCGATGGATTAAGAGGGTTATAAATTAATTTGTGCACCTAATATTATTATATTGGAATTCGAAAAGTCAAATTGAAAATGATTTATCAGGATTGATGTGGAAAATACATTTATGGAAATTTTATTTCATAAATTCCGATAAGGAAATAGCATTTTATAAAAGAAAGACAAAGATTCCTCCAGTTGTCAGACTCTAACTCACAGAGTAGCATAACAGAATTCATAACGAAGTGTTGGCAATTCTAAAAAGACAACATTAAAAAGCTACCAGAAAGGTGGCAATGGATCATGTTGCATGCATGATAGCCATTAAACAAGCTTCTTGCCTTGCGATTTATTTCGAGATCATGCTCACAAGCGTTAACTCTGTCGCTCATAATTTCCTAGCAGGAAAAGTTATATGTTCATCAAACTCACTATTATTGTAAAAATTGAATATTCGCATGTGCAGAGTTTATTCGTCAGCACCTATCGTTAGCTCTCTTTTATCTGACAGGGCCTCATAAAAAAAGAAATTAGATTCTATTACAAAATAATAAAGAGTAATCGGGTTCTCTAATAAATATAGTCCCGGCACCAAGAGAATTTATACTAAAATCATTGCCCCTGTTCTATAAAGAACAATAAAAGAAAAGCAACGAGACTTACAGTAGAAGCTATAAATTATTAAGAACACGCCCGGCGACTATTTTATTGTTCCCTTTGTAAAGGTTTACGGGCAATACAATTCGACGCAAAGAAAAACATAAGTTCTTCCAGGGTCGTAGAAGTGATCGCTAAAAATTAAAGATCAACACGAACAGCGTTGCCCAGCGAAGCTCTCGCCTCGAGAGCTTCTAGAAACAATTCCTTGGAACCGCTGAAGGATACTAGTGTATATCGAACGTTTTTCGATCGGGACGCGAGGAGTTCTGGTTAGCGTATGCTGAGCCAGCATACGTGCGACCGAAACGGTGCAAAAAAAGAAAAAAAAAACAACAACAGAATTCTCGGGAAAAACGATTAACAGCGAAAGACTTTCAGGAGGAGAGCCCCGGTATCGAGAGTGCGAGCTTTCGCGGTAATGGACTCCTCGCATTACCAGTCTACCTTCAATCATTTTACGGCCGACGTCTTTACATCGGTGTAACGAGCGCTACAGACTTATGCTATCGACGCTAAGCGCACGAGGCTTTCAAAAAGTTTGTGATTTTCGAAAATACAGTTAACCTTCCTACGACGACCTATTGGGTTCAGCAATTAATCCGTTCGCGTCGAACGAGTCACGTAAAATATATTTTCAACACATTGTTGACGGTAGTGCAATGGACCTCAGTTTTCGCACATTTTTGCATTTGGCGAAAAATAAACGTTGATTCGCGTCTACCGTCAACAATGTGCTAATGAAAACACGAATATTTTATGAACGTGTGGTATATTACATTTTTCGTACGTTGGAAAGTTCATAGAACAAAATGGCACGAATATCGTTCAATCATAAGAAAAGCGACATAAGTAAAAAAAAAGGAAATTTTACAGGAGAGCCATTTGTAAATTATATATATACCTGAAATTGCCAATTTTTTTGATTGTATATAACCAACCTAGAAATGTAAAATAATCTCTCGTTATTTAGATACTGGGTTAATTGTCATGTACAGTCGACGATATAAAATGTACAAGCACGTCTTACAAACACTTTTCCAATAGTGACGTGGTAAATCTTAAGACATGATAGGATGCATAATCTTATGCCGTAACTCTTTTCAAACTCTCTTCCTATCAATTTGTCTTGAATGGCCCATTGCACATTCCTTAGGGGGGAGGTTAAGAACCCGGAAATTCTGAAAATTATGGAGCTTCGTGTGCAAATAAAGTAATTCATCCGTAGCACAAACTTACTTTGTTCGTGCAACAGTAGGATTCGAGAGGGTGAAATGATCGTTTGGAAAGAATGCAAGAGTTTTCTTTTCACGGAACGTATCGGGAACAATGAGAATCAGTGGAAGATTGTTCAAATATAAATTGCGGATTTCTGTTTTTAAAAACTTTTTTAACTCATCGAGTTCCTCTAAACGCAGAAATTTTATCGTTTAAATCGTACGTATAGCCAGACATAAAAGTGTACATATTTGCATAATAAAAGTTTCGTACGAACAAGTTACTTTAGAACGGTTGTTATAATGTTAACCCTTTGCACTCTGAACCATTATGGCAGAAATTTACAAATCCTCGTATTATTTAGTATAATTTTGGAACCAAGTAACGTATTATAATGATATTGGACTTATATGAATTGGTTGACATCGAGGAATATATATTTGCAAAAAAATCAATATTTTATTTAAAGTTGCGCTGGAATAAATTAATTCCCCGTAATCGCTAATAAACTTTAATGTCCTCTGAGAGGGGACAGCGGAGTGCAAAGGGTTAAATAAAGTACTCTCAAAGTTTCGAAGGGATTGGTTCTTTTTACAATAAATTCCTAAATATTGGTCAATAGTCGTCAATAGGGATTTCTCTCTTAAGGAATTCATTGATTTAGTGTGAAGTCATACATTCGTTTCGAGCGCCCTAATAATTTGAGCATTGTACGTTGCAGAGGTAAAGAGGATAAGCGAGTCGAGCACAAAAGCGTCCAGGGCCCATCGTGACGTCGTGATGCGAGCCCAACTCGACAGCCATGCTCTCATCCGGCCACGTGATAAAACCGGCTGGCAAATCGGCTCGCAAATCGGCCCGCAAATGTTTCGCCGAGGGGAAACGAAGGGTTCTCGTGGGCCGGTGGAGCTTATTGATCCGTGACGGGGTGTCCGACTTCTGCTTTCTCGGCCGAACTTTCGGAATCGTTCCGTTCGTGAGCTGTCCGGGCTGAATTACAATATGCAGATTCGCGCTACAAAAGTTCAGCGACGTCGGGGGAACCTTTATGGTGGAGGGGAAAAAAAAGTCCCGGTAGGTCGTTTCCGTAGGGCGTATAAATTTTTCACCGGGCTGCCCCGCCGGAAAAAAGTTTTCATCCGAAACATTCGTACAGCTCAGAAAGCCCCGTACCGGAAACAGGTTCGCGAAAGCTCTGGCTCCGTTTAGGTCGATTTAACACGAGAAAAAACCTTTCTAATTAATCGCACTCCCTGTTGCGGAAATATGCGAGTTAATGTAACACCGCCGCTAATTTATACACTCTGTAATCGAATACAATTTCTCGGCCTATGACATCGCGGCGACTATTTAAAATAGAAACGAGCGAAACGCTCGACTGTTACGATCTCTTCTTATTGTGCCGGAATAAAAATTTCAGTTTGTTCGTGTTTCATGCCTGCGTATCTTTTTTATACAGTAGCATGTATAGGCGAATGGATTAAAATTTTATTGGAAAGGCGAATAAAATGAGCCGTTTTGAACGGATTATTTCAATGGATGGAGTTTCATATTCTCAGTAAAAGCGTAAAAGCTGTTTTATTCTTTCGATTTGTGCACGATGACCGATAAAAAGCATGAGTCAAATGTTTCGTATAGGAGCTATTTTTTACCAAAGTTCTGTAAAAATCACTACGCTCCTTTAGAAGTTGAAATAATAATCTCCGGGATGAAAATTCTGTTCAATTATCAGAATGAATGCATGGGTGTTTTAATGGTAAACTATGAACAATAATTTAATAATGTCTAATGAGCGTAAATGTAAAAAATAAATTGGAAGGCAGGGGGTTAATTGAGTATCGGTTTCCATTCAATTTAACGTGTAAAGCATTAATGACGCACAAATCAATTATCTGAACATAACATACAACGAGCATAGTGATAATAGACTTCAATTATATCCATATTTTTAATAGAACAATTTCATGAAAAATGTGTGTTTTACGGTGCTAACGATCGACGATCCTTAGCAATTACAAAAGCACAAAGAGCCTCGATCTAATTATCAGTTTATTCTGCAGCGATATTGTCTGCGGAGAATTGGTCGAAGAAAGGCAGCGCAGTTATCCGGAGAGAATGTAAGGCCGGTTAATAATTTAGGCGGCGAGGATTACCACAATGGTTGTGTCTCAAATTATTTTTTCATCCTTGAACAGGAGCCAATAAGAAGCAACACAGAGAACAGAGCATACACCCTTGTTCGAACTATGTGGGCACTTATCATTTTTATGAAATTTACTGATTAATATATATATAGCTTAACGCGATACCGTTCGTGAGATGCCATAGACAAGGGAATATTCCACTTTCTTTGATTTATTAAATTCTTCCACCTTTCGGACAATGGAACGTTATCGCCGCTTGAATTACTTCTGTTACTGTCCGTACCACTATCGCTGTCACTTATAATACACTACATGGAAGCAAGCTAAATGACCCCAGACGGAGCAAAAACAGGAGCAATTTCTGTTACTAAAAAGAAATTATTTTCTTTCACTCGAGATTAATTCATGGCTCTCGCAGTTAACAAAATGCAACTTTGTTTAACCAGTTAACTGTGGAGCTCAATTTCAGAAATCCCCCACGGTGCGGAATTAAAATCATGCAATGCGGAATATACACGAAAACAAAAAAAAAAATAAAAACAAAAGGTTCAAAGGGGGGGCAGGCAAGGGTTCAAAAATTACATTTTTATTCGATAAGAAATTAACAATTCATTAACGTTAATGGCACCGCAATAGAGTTTTGGATTGACGTGTATACACGTCAAACACGCTTAACTGGTTAATCTAAGATACAACGATCGCTTGCGAGGTGGAGTAAATGCATAGAAACTAAGGAAGATTATTTTGAAGACATTTTAGTTTTTCGTAAATACACTAAAGAGGGCATCGAGAATAAATTTATACAGCTAACACGTTCTAAAGAATTCTAAGCAACCAGAACACCCCTTTAATGGGTTGAGTATATTGAAGATTTTTTATGTTTTTCAGTCCGATGTAAGAATTGACCGAGCAGCACGAGACACGATCGTGAAGAACGTCTTCACTCGAGGACAGTTAAACGACAGTGGGTGGCATCGGAAGGAGTGTTCTCGCGGAGTGAGCGATCACTCACTAGAGACGTACCGCCGAAGAAGAGGCCTATTGATCCGCAGTGAATCAAGTGCCAAAGAGATGGCGGTGTGCCTCGTCCCTGACGCAATATCTGTCGCTGATAGAGAAAGCTGCATTTATGACTTTCTGCTCGTCCCTCGGGAGACAAACGCGCCGGTAGATCTTTTCTTATCACTTCTACAAACCCCTCCACGGGGGCCTCATTTCCCATCCACGGCGTCTCGCTCGATCGATGTTCTCGTTTCGAGTGTCGCCGCAGTCCGGTTTTTTTTTTCATTCGCATAATCGCTTCGCCCCCACATGTCCATCTGCTCCCACCGAGAGACATTTGCTAATTGACGCGAAATTTTCAAGAAAAGCTATTACAACGTTAACCTTAAATAATTAAACTATGATCAGTGGAAATAACTATACCAAACAGAAACACGAGTATAATTGAACGCCTTCGATTTAGCAAAAAAATACTTTGGTTATTTTAAAAATTGGAAAAAACTCCGTAATATGTGATTCGATATTGAAAATTTTTCGCAGAATTTTTTTTTAAGTGTGATTTAATGGTGAAAACATGTTGAAAATGGATTTTTCAATTTTTCCCCTGTAACTACCCTTCCAAATAGGGTACAGAGCTGAAACTTTGCTGAAAGTGTTTTATTTTGAACGGGTCAGTTTAGGTAAAACTCGATTCGCACTCGTTTCAGTTATTAGGAATATATTATAACTTCTAACCGTTCGTTTTTTAATACAAATTACTCATTTAGGAAGTTTCCCTTTCGTGTATATTAGTTAGTAAATATCAAGCGTGGAATTAAACTGTTAAAATTTTCAATTTGTTTTGAAAAACGTAAAAGTTGTAACGAACAGATTTCCTGGACATGTGGAGTAAATGGACGCGAGGTTGAAACAGTGAACCGTTTCGTTTAAACAAATGTAACATAAAAATTAAATATTGCGAATTGAAAATATATTCCTACCGTCTGTATTTATTGTTAAATATCTGCTTAAAACACAAACACGGAACTCCTTTTAACAGAATATAAAAATAACAGCAGCTGAAAAGCTTTTAGAGTTAAAAAATTTTAACGAATAGCTTTACGAGTATAAACAATTTCGTTCGATCACTGTAAAATATATCAAAACCGGCAGATTCGAATTTTATCCAGCTAGATTTTCGATTCGCGGCTCACCGCGGAAATTACGACACCATGTTTCACTGTCGTCGTTTTATAACTACACCGCTGCCGAGGCAGCCAGCTTCTGAACAACTGAAAAAGACGCTTTGTCGTAGCCCGGCGGCAACTCCTCGGGGGATCGAATTAATTAAAATGAATTATAAATTACCCCGGACCGACCCGAAGCCAACGCGAAACGTTTCACACCTGCTCGCAAGACGATCCTAGCCGGGCAAGAGGAGAGAGGGAGAGAGAGTTCGTGGCGATTCAATTTTCCGTTTCTGCCGGGCGACGAGTGCCTAGTCATTAACCGGGACTAACGAGATACGTAATGAAACAAGGCGAATCACTCGTCATTAATGGAATCCGGACCGGGGTCATGACGCGAAGTTGCGCGGCGCAACGTGCGAAGTAACCGGAATTGAACACGCACCGACCAGCCCGAGTTCCAGAAGCGTCGGAATTGGGGCGGACTACAACTTCTGTAAGCCAAGTGGATCGGGAACCTGAAAATGGACCCCAACAATGCTCAGCAATTATGCGAAATTAGATTAATCGTGCGCGGAAGGCGGTGCAGTGGAAGACTGCGGCGCCATTGGCAGTAGTACGGTACGGCCTTTGGTCAAACCGACCGTCTCGGCGGAAAAATCAATGACTCGACGCCCGAAGGATGAACAGTCATCGAAGCACCGCAGAGAGTTGTGTACGAGGGCCAATCGAAAATATCCGTTGCACTATAACATCCAGTGAGACTCGTTGCGAAAAATACTAGAGATCCTTATTTCACGTGTATACAACTACGCGTGTACACGTTTTAAGTGTACGGGTACACGTGTATTATTTCACGTGTAACACTTCACCTGTACTTAAATTTCTTATTTTAATTCCTGCCATGTTTAAAAGATTGATATCAAAGAGGATGTATTATAGAAATTAATCAGCACAAATTAAAGTATACAGAATGAAAATACATTTTAGCGATTTCTATGCTATTTTAGGCTCTAGATTACACCTTAGGCGCGAAACGCTTGGTTATAACAAGCCAGTCGGAGAGAAAGTTTCCCTAGCAACTTTCCTTGTTAAAGAACGGAGGTTTATGACAAGGTGTTAGCAGTGTCTTCTGTAATCTTCGAACAAAGCGTTAATCTCTCAGTGCGCTATAACTTTCTATAAGAGGATCTTATACTTCCTCGAACAGACATAACAAATTACTACACACGTTTGAACTCGGTCTTGTTATTAAAAACAACTGTTCTTTATTCGAAGGTATCAAGATCGTTTAACTTTAAAGTACGAGTAATTAGAGGAATTAATTATCCGTGTCTTTGTAAGCACAGATACATGAGACGTACATAGTACTAGTGGGGAGGTATAGCTATGTTTCCAGTAATTTAATGCTTCAACATAACTGTCCCAGTAGTACAGCTCAATAATTCCGCTGCAAGGGGACAGTTAAGCACAAGTTACGTTTATTGAACTTTTAAGTATAGAGTGCTGCTTGTCCACCCCGGCGGGTATAAGACAGCGGTTACGAGCGGTGCGGAGTCATGTAGCAAGGCCCACTCTAGTTGTGAACTATGACAGACGTGATCAGGTTCTAGAGGGGGAGGCAGACGGCAGCGTCCACAATAGCGGTGAAACGTCTGTGGTCCGGCATAGTTTCCATCTGATATAGGTCGTTTAACCAAGACGCGATGTTCGTCTGTCTCGTAAAGCGCGTGCACAATACAAAGAGGTTTTGGCAGACGCTATTGGTCGATTTAGAGCACCGCGAGTCGGGTACAAAGCAGACACTGTAAATTGACCTATCCCCGAATGTTTGAATTATCCTTAAGGAGATAGACCACCTTGACGGGTTGAAAATGTGCCACGTTTCCGAAATCATTCTTGACAGTGACAGAAATATAATAATACAAATTTTTATGGTAATTATTTACTTTAGGGGCTTCCTCACCGATTTTGATGACCTTGAAATATGTTGTCAAGGTCATGATTCTGAACAACTTTTTCCGATACATGTTACCGCCGCTCGCCATTAGTTTACGAGATATTTGCAAAAATGTTTCAACATCTCGAAAAGTAATCGGAGTAGGTGTGGGTTAGGGTTAGAGGGTTAGAATTAACAGATTTCTTAACAGATTTCTATTTGAAGTGGTGTATATTTTATAACACCATTTTTTTTTTACTAATTTTGAAATTACATTGTGTTTTTATACGTCTTTTGTTTCGATTTCTAATGTAACTAATATTATGGCATCGAAAAATTAAGTTTTCGCGATCAAGTAGTATATTTTCGTTGCACTTGATACAATTCATCGTGCCATGGATCACTTTACTGTTAACTAAAAAATCTATCAACTTTTCTTGATTGTTGCAGATATCCAAGAATTCGTATAGTTTCATGCTTAATACTCAGAACAGACAAGACAGTGGGTCTCAACTAATTGAAGTCGTTTTTAGTTGTGGCCATAATTTAAAATCTAACCCACACCTACTCCGATCACTTTTCGAGATGTTGACACTTTTTTGTGATTATCTCGGAAACTAAAGGCGAGCGGCGGTAACATGTATAGGAAAAAGTTGTTCAGAAACATGACCTTGACAACATATTTCAAGGTCATCAAAATCGGTGAGGAAGCCCCTAAAGTAAATAATTACCATTTTTATTTTCAATTTCTACACCCAGATAGCCTCTACAAATCCAGAGGGAATATAATTTGGAAAATGATCTTTGCATCGTTAATGTTGTTATGAATATGTGTGCAGATGTCTCCGTTCCTCTTTGCATTGTATTGACTTGTAGCGGTATGGGAATGTAACATTAAGGTGAGAAATTAAGTTAGGAGCAAGGGATGAAGGGTAAATATGCGCCGAGGGTTGATAGCTGGAAGAAACTCTGTATTCATCGAGTTCGGCACGTCGCTGACAGAAGTTTGTTGAATGTTTATTCCGGTGTTCATAATGGTGCCATTGTGTGTGAGGTACGGTTATAATGTGACATTTGAAGACAGAGTTGGTAAAGGTCTCTAAACTTGCGAGCACGTGATGAACAATAGCGCCTCAGATCACGTGCACTCGCGGCTGGCACGGTATAATGATCGTAGGCCCGATTCTGGAATAATCTAGTGGTACAATTTCATTATTTGAGTACCTAAGTCTCGTGCTTAGTTTATGTAGCTATTTTATCCATACGGAACTTTCGTGTATTTTACAGAAAATGTTTCCATGAAAATTACAGGTATAGAAAAAGGTTATTCTGTGGAGAGGTAAAAATAGAATTCTTTGTAATGCTGTGACCCTTTAATATGTTACTGTTTCATGACCAATCGTACGTGACCCATGCTTTATTTTTCTGTAAAGTATCTCTTTCGAGAAAATTGTTCAATGCATCCCAATCTTGATTTGAAATTAACTGTAATCATTTAAATGACAAATAATAATGCATACTTCTACTATATGGATCTCTTCTATCAGTGCCTATAATTTTATCAAAATTTTTAACAACTTTGTCAAAAAAAGGTGAATATATAAATTAAATGAGTTAAAGATTTTATGAAACGAAAAAGTTGATATAGAAGCTCATACCTTCAGATTTTATTTTATTTTGGATTTCGTATATTTATTAGTAGTTATCCAATTATAAATTCCCATAGAACTCTGCCAAATGCATTCGTTGTGATTGATTATGATATGCATATGAGTAAATCAATTTATCCGCAATTTCCCGCACGAGCTGTTGCATAATCTCGATGATCGAAGAACGAAATTTTCAAATAATCCCATCCCACTTTTACCGTCCAACACGCAATAGACATTTCGAGATAATCAACGCACATGCAGTATCAACAATCGGAACACTTCAACGGTTAAAGACTAGGATCCCTAACGAGCGTTCTAACGAAGCACGAAACGTTAATCGAATCAATTTGGCTGGGGAATTCCAGCCCCAACGGCGATCGACAGACACTGCATTGGGCGTTTGAAAGTCTCGAATAGTCGGCACGCGGATTCACTGTTTAACACTACAACTACCGGATGGGTCAAAATAACTTCCTCCTAATTTTTTCTTTTAGAGATATTGAAATTATAGATATGTTTCTATGAGAATATTTTTTAATAAACTTCTCTATCGAAGTACATATTTTAACAAAACTGGTACGAAATCTAAACAAATCTAATTTTGTTGTTATTATAAGGCAATGTATACCAGTTGCATTTAGTGCTTGGTAGTTCTAGTGTTAAAGCGGATGCAGAGAACCATAGTGGCGTTTATGATTGCAGAACACTGTCATTAGTAGACTTCGAATTTTTATGCAAAACAAAAATGTTTGAAAAAATCGTACAGCAATTTTTAGCTACTTTAATATAATTGAAATTACGATGACGTGATTAATGTTGCTTTTTAAATCGTCTAGCTTATTGGAATAAGCCAACGACTTAACATAACCCCGAACATGATGCGCTATAAACTGCGGATTTTATGCATTTATGATAAAAATGGGTACGCCTAATTTAAGACAGTAAAGGCGTTTGAAGAATTTACATGTACTATTATATTATTTTCGACTTATTAAACATATTAAGCAGGAAATTAAATATTTATTTGACTAGTTTGTTCAAGTAGAAAGTTTTTATTTTGCATAAAGATCCGCAGTCTAGCTACAACGCACGAAATGGCGTCCGAAATTTCAGATATACAGTGAATTCTCGAAATATATCAACAACACGGGTCTTGCCAGAGTCGTGTGTCGTCCAGGAGACATACTCGAGTCGTGTTATGTTTACACTCGTCAGCGTCCGAGGCCTCTCGAGCATCATGGCCCCTCACGGGGTATATCCAGCGACAGTGGGGATAACTCCGCGTCATTTATCATTCGGGCCTCGACGAAATACAAAGAGAAATTAGCGTATACAGTAAATATTCGATTTAAGGCATTCTCGCGGTTCTTTTTACTGCCTTAACTAGTCTACGTCGGAGGTTCTCGCCGAGCGTCCCATTTGAAATACAATGTTGTACGGAGGTGCTGACAGCGAATCTCGAGAGCCGTTGCGGCCACACATTGTCGGCTATATCGGTGTGAGACCAGAAGACCACTACTAATCCAATTACAAAACTTTTTTATTTTTCGTTATATTTTTATGAAACTTTTACCAATATATTTGTGACATTATTCTGATTATAATGATACCAAATACGATACAATTCCGATGATATTTACCTGTGTATTGAATGATGAAACTTGCTTCCCATAACAATTACATTAACGGAAAATTAATGTAAATGTGATCCGAATTATATCGCGTTTGGTATCATTTTAATCAGAATAATGTCACAAATATATTGGTGAAAGTCTCATAAAAAAATAATTAATAATAAAGAAGTTAAATTTTTCATTTAAAGGCCTGCGCTCACGCGAGCTGTCCTTCTCTGTGTTCGAAAAACTTTTTTTTTTTTATTTAAGCTCTTTAGGCCCTTAAATGGCCCATTTCGCTTTACAATTTATTTTGCAGTTTGGTATTACAATGATACATAATAATTAAATAAATAGTTTACAATCTGTGAAGTATTGATGAATACAAATACACGCCTTAATATTAGGTTCAACTATAAACATTTCAATACTTAAGGGTAATTGATAATCCATTTTATGCAGAGAATCTAAAAGTTTGTGTCTTTGAATGTCATACTTTTCACACTGCCAGATCACATGGTTTAGAGTTTCATCACTTTGATCACAGCTACACTTGCCGTCAGAAATTATACCTACTCGTGCCAATGAAGCGGCTAAATGATAGTGATCCGCCCGCATCCTATTGATCATAGTGTTCGAAACTTTTATCGCTTGTTACACAAGTAAATATCATCGGAATTATATCATATTTGGTATCATTTTAATCAGAAAAATGCCACGAATATGTTGGTAAAAGTTTCACAAAAATATAACGAAAAATAAAAAAAGTTTTGTAATTGGATTAGTAGTGGTCTTCTGGTCTCACACCGATATAGCCGACAATGTTGTGGTCGCGACACGACGGTTCTCGAGTGGTGTGAGGTTTTCCACAGGCTTAAGCAGGGAAGGTTGGCACTGCCTTAAATCGAATATTTACTGTAATGAATTTTGCGACTTCGGTTAAATGATAATGAGAAATGGAGCCAATGCCATCTGTACGCAAAAAACGGAATTACTTTCCGAACGACCGAGTGAAACAAACCTCTATCGGTAAATTTTTCAAATGTACTGACTAATTGCCCTTATTAGTCCAAGTTCCCTGCAATCCGCGTTCATCGATCGGTCGAAGATCCGGTTCATCCCCTCGCCCCGCACCCCCGTCCGAGGTTAACCCGATTCGATCGACGGCGATGTGCCGACAGGGAACGGTGTCGCCGAGGAAAAACAAAAAAAGAGGGGTCGGCCAAGGGTGGAGCAAAAAGGCGTAGTCCTCGCGGACAATGAACGGGAAACGCCGAGAGCATGCGACGCACCTCCCGTGACCCTGGATCGAAAGTCGAACGGCTACGTTGTTCCTTCGTGGGAATTCCCTGGTCGTTGACGGCCCTCCGGCGCGCATAGACCGTCGCGTCGATTCGAACGGGCGAATAACGAAGAAAAAAAAAAAAAGAAAGGAAAAAAGGAGAAAAGCTGTAGCGAGCGACGCATGAAATACGAGGGCCCGTTTCTGTCGACCTCTGCGACGCTTTTTGTCCCGTACACGGTTTATAGATAACCCTCGTCGCGTAACGCGAGAAGACGATGCAGGTAATGTCTCGTTGATGGGTTCCTGTAATCCATTTAGCCAGGCAACCCAACGGAGAAAATACCCTTGTCATCGGCGGAGTCAAGAAAATCTTCTAATCACTCGGCCGGATGAAATTCATCACGAGCGGATGAATTTTTTCTCCGGCTTATCTGCCTTTTAATAATGGTTTCGTGCCTGTCACCGGGGTGTAAGATGATTATTAGACGACCAGCGTTCCTATAAATCATCGTCAACGTTCCGGGAAATGTATACGAGATTTTGACATAAACGGAGCTACATAATGTTTTCTGGAAGGAGGAATTGACATTTATTGATTTTAGACCTCGCTGTCAACGAGAAAATTGAACAGCGTATGCTGCTGCGTTTAGATAGTTGGTCATCAAGTGTTTTAAACACATTTTTAATGGTACTTTATCTAGGTCCATTAATCTTTTCATTGCAACCAGTCACACGAGGTTTAACTAAAATTAATCATCAGGCGTCCAGTAGCTAGATGGTCGTAATTTATTATTTAAAAAGAAATTAGTAAAGTTTCTTTAATGTGCTAATAGGCTTCCAGTATATTTTTATGTAACTTTAGTTTCTTACAATGTACGCAATTGTTATTTTGCATAAAAATCGACAGGCTATCAACTGAATAAATTTATAAGTGAAAATAAACTGTTTTAAATCTTAACTTTGGTAAACCTCGAAAAATTAATCTCTGCATATTTTCAGTTCAGAACTGGCGACAACCAGTGCCCAAAAAATGTACCATAATATAAATATTAATAATTATTTAGCGTCAGAGGGTGCATAGAATATTTTGAATATTCATCTGCCTATATGTCGAACAATAGCTAGGCCAAAGGATATCGCCTTTCACTGGCTCAGAGCTAAATCCCAAGGATTCGAGGCACGCGATTAAATATGATATTTGGCAACAACGCAAGTAAAAGCACGAAAGTAGAATGACAAAAGGGGCAAACGATGCCGTTCCAGAGGAATTGCGTCGCTCGTTGTTATTTCCTGACCGTGTATCAACGAACCATTATCATCGAAACTCGATTACTCTTCTAATGCAACGGAACTTTCGGCAGTGTACCGTGGCGGTGCGTTAACTTTGGCCATACACACGACCTATGTTTTGGGAGACATAGTCTCGACAATTTATCGTCAGAACTAAACCTTCGCATAAAATATTCAGCAGACATTTATGCGCGGGGAACACATCCGCGGAATAAATATTTTACACATGATCGTGTAACACGCGATAAAATATTCCTTTGTAATATCTGTCTCCGTGGTTACAATTTATTAACACAGCATCCAGACATCCAGCATCGGTTTTGTTATGGAAATTATAAGACTGAATTTATGCACGTGTGAATTAGTTTGTTTATTACATTCTTGTAAAAATAGCTTCATGGTTTTGATTAATTTGAACGGGAAGAAGCAAATTATTTTTACGCGTTAACTCTCGGGGTGTTAAGTGGAAAATATTTTAAAAAATACACGCGTTGGAACTATAAATTTATACACAACATTAATTCGACTTATCTGCAAAATGCAGGATTGCGATTGTTAAACGAATACGACACAGATCCGTAAACGTGCTAATCAAAGACTTATAGTGGCATGTCTTTTATTTACGTCGTGTAAAAACAAGCAAATTTATGTTTCACGGAAGCTTGGTATTTGTGGAATATTTATAAAAGGATCTTCGTTCCGAAGGACGCTAAAAAGATGTGTGCTTAGTAAATAATATTTTTATTTTTTAAAAATTAAACCTTTTTCTGTTTCCCTGACTGTATTATTTTTAGTGTAAAAATTTGAATACCGATTGATTTAAGTTTCTGGAAATATTATAAATCGAGAGTAGATTTCTCAAATATCGGTTTCCGGATAAATCGTAGCAAATAACTCGCTGCTCCTAATTTCGAGGAAATAGTACTAAGCAACATTTTCGCTGGTAACTTATTTCACGGTCTTCCCGTCGTTGATTTCCTATCTCGCGACAGTTTCCGGCGTGCCGCGAATCAGTTTTTCTGTATTTCCGCGAACTGGAACCCGAGCGTGGAGAAAAAGTTGTTCCGCTTTTAATGGGCCCATGGAAAATACGTTCGCGTGGCGATCGACGATTACGGGAAACGCGGAAGAACTTCCTCTGAATGGATATCGTGCGACACGAACGTCGCGTATTTCACTATTTATTAGTATTATTTGTTCCGTACACGGCCGAAGCTGACGTGTGACGGATAAAGCTACTTAAGCGAGCGCATCGTTCTCGTAAGCAATACACATGATTTATGCGTACAATTAATTTCGAATTATTCACGTGGAAATGTATCGGAACCGAACATATTCTCCGCTTCATGTAACGCCATCCTTTGTAGACATTACGATTTATCATCTGCTTCCTTTATTCACTTCTCGACATTTCAATTGTGATCTGCAATTCCTTTATTCACTGATCGACATTATGATTCTGATTTGTTTATCGAATACTGTAAAGTCGTGAATTACAGGAGCAATTGTATATTGACAAACATTAATTGTATTCTCAATTAAAGCTGTAAAGAATTTTGCAGTTGTTGAAAGAAGAGTTGTTGTTCCTTCATAAAACAAGCCAAGGTAATTAGCCTTCAACTTAATTATAAAGAATAAATAATATAAAATAGTAGATAAATTTCTCTTCTAATGTGCATCGATCATGCACACGAAACAGCCTTATATCTTTAGGAAGACCTTATTTGTAAACATGTTTGTGACCTCGATGTTGAATTAAGATAAATTTTAAATGTAGAAGTTTAAAAATTAAGTCTGTTCGACTTTTAAAATCTTACATGATTTGAGTTCAGGTCGGTGTAAGCCAGATCGGTTTCTATCTTTAAATAAAAATAACATTTTTGTACGAAAAGACTAAATATTTTTAATTATTTAATTTAAAATATGAATAAATTAATAAATTATTTTGACAGATTAGTGTGATAAATTTCATCGATTATGTTCACCGTTTGAGTGTCTTATCTCTTTGGCAGCGCTATACTAAGCTCGCAGTGTACTAATAACGAAGCGTGAAAAGAAAATGTGTAAAACACAAAGGCATTCGTGTGACGATCAAAATTAATTGTTGTTCCTTTGTTTTACATTTTACAAAATACCGTCAGGGACAAAAATAAGTGGACAGTTAGTGGACATTGGTAACAGTGAAGTTCAGTCGAATTAACATGACTGATATAAATTTAAGTTTTATTTGTTATATTCGGAGATAGACTTAGCGCTGTCTTCCACGCGGAATGCGTCAAAGAACGATTCTCGATAGGTCATAACGTTTCACGGTAGCTGATCGGAACGCAGTCAAGCTTCCAGAGGCTCTATCAGACACGCTCGGTTCACGCGCGAAACTTTTTAACCTTCGTGTCTAAAGTTATGCCATCAATTTATAGGCGATGTGTCAGTCAAAGTGTTCAAGGAGATTCGAGCGAAACTCTTTTCAGCCTGGCCGGCTACTTGTCTCCATTCGTACGGCGAAAAGTCCACACAGATCGCGCAGGTAAACCGACTTAGAATTCGCGGGTATAGCGAAACTAATCAGTGTCTGAAGGTTGCGTATCATTTGCGCGACAGAAGAAGGAATCAGCGATCGTTACGATCTCTTTGAGCCATGTTGCGCGTGGGAGTCCGTTTAAACGAGTTTCCCCGGCGAAATTCTCCTTACCTATTTCAGAAACTTCGTGACTGATCATAATAAGACGACCTACTTTCTTCGGATTGGACCTCTTTCCTCTCCCCCCGTTCTTCGCCATCCCCCATGGCCTCTCCACGTCGCACGCACCGTAAGCGCTTGAAAGCACGTTCGTTTGCACCCGCACAATGTCGCTCGTTTCCCATCCGGCGCTGCATAAACCGTCGGTTGAAATCGAACGTTTATTTGCAAGTCCATGAACCGTCTATTCAGCACTCGTAAGCGAATCATCCTCTCGATTCCTCTCGCGCACCACCTTTCCCCGTGTCAAGGTCGGACCCCGTAACTGCACGCTCGAGACGGTGGCGTTTTTCGCGTTAACCCTCCTTTCTACGGCGCGCTCTTTGCCAAACGTGCACCTTTGGCAAACCTCCTTTGGCAAAGCCTCGCCAATTTCCTTTCCCACCAATCGTCTCGCAATACGGTTTGCATTCAACCTGAAGAGGTTGCATACAATCGGGGGATGAAGAAATAGAACACTCTACGTTTCTTTGCGTCTCCATATATCGCAAGAAAATTTACATTTCAGTAAATATTGTAAGCATACAGCGACTCTCAGTTTGGGCACTTTTTACAAGAATGGAGTAAAGTTCCTAGCTGAGGTGAAAAAAAATTTTGGAGAAATTTCAATTGGTCAGAATCGTGGAGAAAATGTTAAAAGGTTATCTTCTGCAATTTTTTTTTTATCTGAGCCTGTATAGAAAATTTAAAAACCGCATTTGATAAATATGTGTCAGTTGTTACGGTTTCTACTTGATATATTTCGTTGATACACGGCCTGCATGTTGGTGAAAGTCACATAGAAATATAATGAAAGAAGAGTTTTGTTATTGGATTAGCCGTCGTATTATGTTTACATTCCTTGGCGACCAAGGCCACTCGAACTTTGACGTGTAACGACAGGCATCGAAAGTTTTTCACTCATCCCCCATAAACGCATAAAATTCTCAATCTCTGATAACGACCGGGTGGAAAATCAGAGAGAAAACATTTATAGGTAAACGATGCTCTGACGTCCTGCGTCAAATTGAACGCGGCATTAAAGCTTTTCACGAACCAGCCGGCACATTGCTTCTGGTCGACGGTTGCCACAAGGACACGGAGTTTCGGTCCTGTAATTATAAGCGCGGTCGGAAGTGACAGTTAAGGAGAAACCGAGCTTTCCCGACTTGGCGCGTACAACGAAACTTTCGTTCGCAAGTAAGAGTTACGGTGGTTGCTCGGTCTTTCTTGGAACAACCGCGTCGTCGGGCATGATATGAAGATTCTAACCCCTTCCTCTCCCCCCTATCTTGTCTCGCCAGGCAATCTTTGTCCTCCAAAGCTGGAAATATTACAGGAACATGCGTTCCCGGAGCTACCGTTTCTTACTCGCAGAGCAATTAGCCTCGAAGCACTTTTCGCTCCAGTTCTGTCCAATAATGAAAAAGTTGATTCGAGTTCAAGTGGTTTTGCACTAAAATTAGCAAGAGTGAGATGTTAGAAAGCAAAATCCAATTATTCGAACGCTCTACGATTGGAGCTGCTACGAATCGCTGTACTGGCTTCAGATCTTTCAGAAATGCAGTCTTATTATTTTTACAAAGCAGTGTAGTAGACTGTTCAAGTTTAATTTTCGATTGTTGGTTAACCAATAGATGAGTCAATTATTTTGTCCATGAAGAACCGCCTGTATCGATTATTTCTTTTCTACTGCATGCAACGTAATTGCATAACACGTAGATAAGGTGTAAGTTAGGAATCTAGTTACCCTACAGTAATTTCAGCCGTTCCACGTAATCAGAATTTAACACACATTATCAACCTTAATTATGATTTTAATGGCTCCTTGCTACCCTCCTGGTTCCCGAGGTCAACAGTGCGATATAAAAATTGCGTCCCGCCGCGTTCCTTTTAATATCCAGTCCTAATATAAGCGATGTCTTTTTAATTGCCAGGGTCTAATCGCGTTCCGCCGAATATGCAGGAGCCAGGCAGCAGTGGTCCGAGGAACTTGGTCCAAACAAGAGACCGGCCAGAGGCCAGGCGTCGCGCTTCCTTTCTAAATGGGACGTTTAATGAGCGAGCGAAAAGAACGCCGGAAAAGCAGCCGCATAATTAAGAGAATTTCATCCCGGAGGGCTAATTGGCGAGGCGCGCTACATTTTAATGAACGCGCGGGCCCCACCGCGATCCGACCAACTTCCGGCCAATAGGTAGCTCACAGCCACTTTCGACCAGGATTCGGAGTTATCTGTTTCGCTTCGGGGTCGAGTCCGAGGTACAGCAGTGCACGGTTAAATTTATATCGGTTCCAGGAACAGTTATATTCTTGCGAGCAGGACATCTGTTTCTACCAAGAAATGGTATCAAGAAATTTTCAATGTGAAACACATTTCTCCTAACGATAAAAGAAAATTTAAAGGGTGGTTCTTCATGACGATATAAGACGAAAATGAAGAGTAAAACAATTGTGATTTCGGCTTTGTTCTTTAGTAATTAACGATTAAAAATCCGCGTAAAATGCTGCAACCCGTTCAACAGTGGTGTACGTTGCGTACATCTCTAGGCGGCGCGCGACAGTCACAAAGCCATAGGGTGCGAGCGAGGACCCCATTTGATGCGTGTCTGTCGCGCGCCTTTATGGCGTGAGCAACGTACACCTCTGTTGGACGGGTTGCCGCATTCTAGGCGAATTTTTACACTAGGTATCTAAATATAAAGATTCGTGATCTTTTGAATTTTCGGTTTCGGGATCCCTGCGAGTCTGAGAGGTTCCAATGTTCCTGGATCCTCGGGCGCAACCGAGTTCCCATCGACGGACCATGAATAAGAATGCCCCGAGGGAGGTCGACTTGGAAAAGTTTCGAATTTGAGCGCGGATAACCCTTGCTCCCGTTTCGCGAGGGAAACGACTCCAGTCGAAGCTCGTCGAATCGTCCGAGCCGGGAAAAAAAGCGGGCCACTGGGGAACCCTGGGAGAGAAAGGGAGACCGGCTTCGAAAGAGGGGACCGAGGGAAAAAGAGAAGAGCGTCCAATCAATGAGAAGACGGGAGAAAGGGTGTTCGAAGGCAGCCTCGACCCTCCTCGACCCCCGGGGACCCCCTCGCGGATCAATCGATGACCGCACCATTGTAAAACACGGATCGCCGTCGGGCGAACGCGTCAAGACCAGATTATTACGCCCATCGGATCGACGAAATCGATGTGCAGACGCCTGCCAACCTTTTTCCATCGCCGCCCAGCTTGCCTTGTTAACTTGGAAATGTCACGAGTCCGGGACTGATTATCTACAATTTTTAATGCCGCGCTCCGCGCCGTGAGTGACTGATGATCATTGCTGGAAAGAGGATCAGTTTTCAAGTGGATCGACTTCCTTAAGGGCTCGTATCTTCCCGTTTCGTTATCCTCTTTTTTAATATTCTGAAAGGTGCATATCGTCGAAGTACGCTCAAACCATTTTATATCATGGCACTATGAAAACACGATCTCGATATAACAAAATTTTATCATCAATCGAATGGTGTTCCTCGTAGAGTGGAGTCTATATGGCGTTCTCAAACCTTTATGAAGATTTTCAACCTTCCTTTCAAAAATCGTTCTAAACAATTTTTTAACTGTATTTTTATTTAGTAGATAATGAGGCACGCCCAACAATGTCAAGCAGTGTGTTATTAATAGTTACTGAATGGTACACCAAGATATGTATTGGGGTCCCTGAGTGACCTCATTTTGTGTGCTAGGTGTTAATGGAGGGTTGAAATGTTTTCTAGGCAACATTAAAAATAAAAGGGAAAACTAGATCACATTAGTTTTCTAAAGTCTAAAGTAGACACATTTTTCATTGAAAGCGAATCAATCATCGTGCTCAGTGCCTTATCTCTTTGGCACCGTTGTACTAAGCGCTAACTGCAAATTGTGCTAGCAATGCATCTTGAAAAAAATTTATCGTATCTTAGGAGCATACAACGCTGTTTTCTTTTATATCCTTCTGAATATTGCTTTTGAAATACAAAATGAAAAATCTATTTGACCGGAAACTTTGCCAGGCCTCTGTATACATATTTATAGTTTACGTATGGATATTTTTTCACACAGCAAGTAATGGCGATATCTGAATATCGAACACAAAGGTGTAGACGACAATAAGTAACTTTGCACAAACTTTTCACCGGAAGAGAATAATTTTACATGCCAAGTTTGTCACTTTTGTATTGAAAGAGACAAAGTATTCATTATACAAATATATAATTGTTAGAGTTATTTAAAATAATTGTAAAATGTGTTTGGACACGACCGAGTACAATATGTCCAATTAATTGGTACTTTCTCTAATCATTTCAATAAAAAGTTGAAATTCATCAGAAGTAAAGATAATACGGTTAAAAGTACCATTTTCAAAGAGGACGTAAATGGCAAGAGAGGAGTATGAAGGGTACATTAAAAAAACGATTCGAAGGCAAATAAAAATGGTATTAAAAGTAGTACATAATAAGATGCAACGAAGGATGGATGGATAAGTGGGAGTATACGATAATAGGGCAATTATTGTGAACCGAGTATCATTTTTATGGACAGGGTGCTGAAGAATAAACAGTCTATCCACCTAAAAGTACCAGTTTCAGCTACGTAAAAAGTTAAAGCAATACCTTCGTCATAAACTCTATGAAAAAAAGAGGAGTGGACTACCGCAGTTGACTGGGTGCAGGTTAATGGAATTCCTATGATAGTTTGCCATTGAGGGGAGCGCAAAGGGGCCAGCAGCAATTATCTCGTTACCGGACGCGAGCTGTTAAACGTTTAGGTTATAAGTCACGCGGTCGGCACGCAAGAGAGTTGCGAATTGATCGCCGCGCGGTTCCCAAAGCGACCGGTTCAAAGGTGCATCCGCGGAATTCAATTTCCCGTCTGAATGACAACGAAATTCGGACCATCCGCGGACGGGCCGGGTCGGGCCGTGCCGTGCCTGGCCGTTACATCGGCTGCAAGTCAGCTGCAAAAGCTGCGTACGCTTTCGAGTACGGTCGTCGGTTCACTCTCTGCCCCAAAACTAGGTCACAGTCTGCCCTGACCCAGATGACTGTCGTGTGACGTCACCGGCCCAACTCTCCAAATCTTCACCTCTCTTGGTAGTCGGTCGGTTCGTCAAGGCGCCGACCGAATATCTTGTGGTCCGACCCAGCCGACCGTCTGCTCTCCTCGAACCTTCGCAATCGACCGATTGCTCGACTTTGCAGCGGAACCAAGCTAGCTACCCGCTGCTCGTGCTCGGGACCAAGTTAGGGGATGATGGTACACGCGCGAGCGCGGTTACATGTGTGCACGCTTTGTGGTGCGCGAGCAGGAAATAGCATTGTTTGCATCCCTGGGCGAGCTCGTCCTCTTAACCCTCATCTCTGGCCCTCATTTTTCCAACTTAATTTGTCTCTTGGTGTCGAATTCACTCGTGCAAAATGAATAAGCAACTTTATCCACTCCTCGGGTGAAGCATGGTATGTTTGAATTGAGACTATTCCTTTTAACTGTTTATAAGATATTCATGTTAAAACATACGACAAAAAAATATATTCTACACATATTTTCTTTTTATCGGCCATCGTCTACAGATATAGTATGATCAACAACGAACAAAAGATATTGAAAAATAAAAATATGCCATCAACTCGAGAGGAACTCTTCATTTTGTCAATAAAACCTTTGACAGATTTCTGTGTGGAAAAATTGGAATTTTTTGCGAATAAAGACTTAATTCTGGTTCGAACGATGACGAGACGTATATCGAATATATCTGTCAAGTTTCAAGCTATTTGGTTGATTGCTTTTCGAGATATAACGTTCATCAGGTCGCAAAAAGCTATTTTGCAGGGACCAAAGATAATAATTATCGCAACAATTTTTATAAGGAGAAAATCAATACGAGTACTCGTTGATTATTTAAATTACAAATGGTAATTAGAAATTGTAAAAACATTTTATTTCCAAAAAAATCTGAATTCTGTTTCGGTTGTTCGTAACAGTCATCGGTGAGAGAAAATGTATTTCAATTGCTCATAATATTGTAAAGTAATATTTTCCATTCGACCAAGACAATACTCGAGTACTAAAATCGACAATGGCTACATAGAAATGATTTTTTGGTCATTTATAATTATTTGTAATTGGAAAAAATAATTTTTACCCACTGACTCTTTTTAATTTAGTTCCAACAGTGTCTGCTATATTCAGAAAAAACGTATTTAAAGAGTTTCATGTAAGGTTTTAGAGCGTACAGCACGTAATGATGATTAATCTGCAATTTCAGGACCATGAAAGGTAATATATTATAGTGCATCTGAAGATGCCTCTATAATAGAGGGGCACGCTTTTACCATGAGTACCAAACACTGATCTATGTTGGGTCATGAGTAACACAACTTTTCAGGTTTTTGGAAGGTAAAATACTAAAACATAATCACCAACTATTAATGTTCTATTTCCCTTCATTTTCTATAATTCATAGAATTATGTGCAGAAAGTTATAGATTGTGGTTCTTTCACAATAAATTGATTTCACCTTACAAAAATATGCAACAAAATTCGCATTACATTTGTGATGACATAATACTTGCGCGAAAAAATGATTTAATACGTCAGGGACGATCGCCGATGTCTTTCAGTTGCACGATGTTACAAATGTTACCATAACGTTACCAGATGTGACCATACATTTTTCATCACCCCTAACAATCTGACTTTGTACGATAAATTTTGAAGTACACGTCAGAGTGGGTATACTGCGCAGACGTCATCCCAGCAGGGTTGACATGTTTACTCCGACGGGTACACTTTTATTGCTCTCGCTACCAAATCCCGCTCTCGGCGAGGATCACTGTTTGATGCAAGGGACTCTGTTACCGACTAATATTTATTCAGCTGAGCAGAAAGTTTCGCGGTAAGCTGCTTTGAGGAGCTACGATTCGTGGTACAGGAAACTTTGGATGGACGGTATTTTGCGACGCATAATTATCGAGTATGGAGAGATCAGGTTGTCAGCTTCAGTATGAAAATGGTTTCACGGTTGGTGGTCTATAGTTTTCGTACAAGTACAAGGGAAGCTGTATCAAATAATTAACTCGTATGTTTGACACCTTCAAGTTTCTATAATCGAACTCATGGAAGGAACTTTGATAATTTCGTATGGCAAGGTACTGGAGAAAGTTTGAGCACCGTTTGATAATAATTTGGAACGTTCGAAAAGAAGTTTATATTTTCGCGGGTTGGACTTTTGTGGAATTTGATACAAAGACATCGAAAGCTGCATTCAACTCTTAACTCGTGTACTTTTGAGTATTATAAGGAACGACGATAACATCGACACAAAGAACAACAAAACTGTTGTAAGCATTTTATTTTGAACGTTTAAGGAGCAGATGAAGTTTCATTCGAAGAGAATTTTGGGAGATCGTAGAGAAAGTTAGAGATTCGACGATTGTTCGTCCGAGTACCAAATTCGATACTACTCGGACGTCAGAGTGCGTTTCTTAACCCTTTCACAGTGTGGTAAAATTATGAATTCTGGTACAAAAAATGTCTAGTTTTTTCATGTTCGGAAATACTTCGGCATGTAATAAAAAATGTAAAAAAAGTGTTTAATTATTGTCAATTGTGTTGGTTCTGTCTCACATTCTCTGATGAAGTTGAACTGTCATCGGTTGAGACCGGATTATCACTATCACTGGCATTTATAATTGTCGAGTCACTACTATTACTACTATCCATGTTGGATGACAAAAATACAATTTTATATAATTCACAAAAACGATTTTTAGGACTGATGAAGCACTAAACTCTGGTGCGAAGGATTGTGTGATCGGTTTCAAAGTCGACGGCATACTGAATTGAAAACTAAACCACGTCTCCTTCTTCAATTAAAATAATCTTAGAAAACAGAGGAAGCAAAGAATCTAGCCATAGTGTTAGATATCTTTGATAGACTAAACAGTTTGAACGCCTTACCCTGCCCGTGACTGTCACGGGATACACTGTGGAAGGGTTAAATTATAGGCAGTACAAAATCGGGAAAGTACACAGAGCATGGGAAAGTGTAGAGAAGAAGAGCAGCGAGTAAAAAGATTACTGATCTCGAGCGTGAAGATTATCGTCAAAGGAACAACCGGCAAAGAGTACTCGGTTTCGAAGGTGTTCGAGAATTCCTTGTTCGTGAAAGATATTTTCACTTCCGAGCTTGTTCCGCGCGTCGTAGGTCTTCAGCCTTTTCAAATAGATCCCGAGACGAGGAAAACAAATTTTTCCAAGTGCCCTATTATACGCTCGGTGCTAAACTCGCTATCACCTAGAAACGCACACACGTGTAAAAAGTCAAGAAAACCTGCTCTCAAACCCTATGGAGACTAAGAACACTTCAGCTTAATGGAAGCAGAAAATTAATTTCCATAGTGACCGCATTTAACATCTTCATCCCTAAGAACACCTATGGCGAAGTCTCGGAAGAACATATCCTTTCAGGAATCTCGGAAAAAACGAGGCTTTCGAGACCGCTTCGTAATTTATTTAGACGAAAAGTGGGGCCACTTAAGGCTTTCTTCCAACCAGAAATATGTAACTAATAATAATTTTAAATTTGCTAATGTGGTGTTTTAATAATAATCAAGTTAGGCAGCCACAGTGAATTACAGTAACATTCGGACACTTTTGAGAGGACGATAACCTTTTTTTAATATTGGACCATACGACTTGGATTTTTTTTTCTCGAGAAGTTAGGAAAATTGCAGTTGGTCGGAATTACAGAGGAAATGCTAAAAGTTGTTGTTTACCTCTTTTTTTATGTGGTCCTATACTAAAAATATTAAAAATCCAAGTCGTACGGTCCGATATTAAAAAAGTTATCGTTTTTTTTTTTAAGTGCCTGGATACTACTGTGATTAATAGTACATCTTTCAACGTAAGCCTATTTTTAAATATGTCCTAAAACATAAGCAAGACAAGCACGCTTTTAAATATGACTTTTTACTAAACTAACTGAGTTAAGTAACTGAAATAAATCTGTGTTTTGAGTTTAAGTAAAATACATGCAGGTAAATGCACCGATTAACCGTGGCTGCGTCTGTAAATGGGTCTTTAAGCTAAGTAGAACGAATACATTTTGCATTTCGGCTCTTATTTGACCTTTCGCCTCGCGGAAGGATCGTATTTTTTAATGTGACTCGAGTAGATTTGAAAACGCGGTCATGAAACGTGAACTGAAAGTAGTAGTGTTTGTAGCGTTCCGAATAAAATGCACTTTTAACCGTGAATTTTAACCGTCGAATACACGACCGCAGGAGGTAGAGCAATTATGACCGGGCATGTAAGGCAGTACGCAAACTAAGCCGAGCAAGCAAGGTGGTACATGAAACCGCCGTAACATCGTTCAACATAGATCACACGAGCCCAGGTACGATGCATTTAAACGCATCTGCGGCTGCCATACTATAAACGTAATATAGCTGGTTGTGAACGTCTCGCAGCTCTGGCGGCGGATAATTGATGTAATCTAAATTAACCATCGGAAAATCGATCTCCCCAAAGTCAAGACAATTTGCTTCAACTATTTCGCAGACAGCCGTTCCAATTACGCCTGACGTGTTGTAGTTAACGCCGTGGCGGAAGACGTTGTCTTTGATACATTCCTGCGACGGTGTGCACGGAGCCGATTCGACGACAGTCACAGCGATTTCTCGAGCGACGTATCGCGCGAGTGATCGATAGCGAGTCGCTTTTACGCTCCCGCGTCCATTAATCGTGTTATAGACGGTCCCGAGGACCGTAAATCATCGATGGATCGCACGCTTCCGGGAGTTTTGACTTTTCAGTTCCATAGTTGTTATTCAATTAACTTGCGGAGTTGCCTGATTGCGGAACTTGCTCTCGCCGTCGGACTTCCAAAATCCAAGTTCCCGATCAATCTCAAGCGGTCTCGAGAATTTGCTGGAAACTCCGCGTATCGGACGAGCAAATTGCGTCGAGAAAACGGTCCGCGCGTCGTGCAAACTTCGAAAGAATCGTTGCTTTCTCACCAAACACTACATTTTTCAATTTCAACCCGGTTGTTATCGGAGAAGGAAGAAATTATGCACGAAATTTTTCCATGGTTTAACAAGCTGTTTCATCCTGTGAAGCAGTTTTTCGCGGAAATGCATCTGACCCAGAATATGAAAATCGACATTACTCGGTTCATTACTCAGTTTCTGGCGATTACATTAAACGACCAGCCGTTACATTGGGAACATCAGTACCAGCAGAACAATCTCTTCAAAAAATGGTTAAATGGAGCAGAATTAAATTAAATCATTAGCCCATTTGCATCATTAGCGTATGTATGCGCTCAATTTTCCTGGTCACTGTCATTATTCGTTAGCTAAAAAATAGAAATGTACGGTGTTATTGGAGATGAAAGTAGTAATTCTGATTTCTTCTTACAATGCTGAGCTATGAAGTTCTTTTACTTGTAGTCATTTTTGTACTTAAATATAATTAAAAAAAAAGTTTGGCGATAAAAGCCTTCCTTTCATATTTCTTTATGATGCAAATGGGTTAAAGAACCAATTTCTATTTGGCACCTGTGTCTTGCAATGTGTACAATTTCTGTTTCGCATAAAAACCCGTAGTCTGCTAATAAATTCTCTCGTCGGTACCTGTCCGGAGGGACAGGTTGCAATTATTTCCAGATGTTTGTTTCGCTGTCGGCGGCTCAGCGACGGAAAACGCGTCCCGCGCGCGTCGGTGTTGAACCACAAAAAATATTAAATTCTCGTAGGGGACGCGACCCGCGCGGATATCAGACCGAGCCCGAAGGGTGCGCAGCTGGTGATAGCGGTTAAAGTGGTCCTCCAAAGTTAACTCTGCTGGGCCAGCAATGTCAGAAAACGTATTGCCCGGGTCGCCTCAGAACCAGCTCACCTTTATTTTATTCCCGTAGATCGAACGAGGCAATTCCTCCCTCCACTGGCCGATGCACGGCTGTTTGTTCGCTCCTGTTTCGCCTCCTCGGCGAATTTTCGGCATAATTGTATTATATTATAGCGAGTCCGCGCACGCTTCCGTGAGAACTTTCCGGCTGCCGCTGTGTGCCAGCTTGCTCGTGATATCATAAATTCGAACGCGCGGATTACCGACTTGGTCGACTTTAATCTTGAATTTGCCCGATCGTTAGAGGTATTTTAAAGATTTTATGATCCGAATTTTAGTGCACGTCGGTGGTACATAGAATATTAAAAGTAATTTTTTAAGAATGAACGAGTAGAGTCCACTAATGAAGGAAGAAGTCCATTTTTGAAATTTTGAAGCAATTTCTTATAACTAGACATCGGATGTTTATGCAATTTCCAATTTTTATAAAGATATTTTAAGAAAGTGGAATGAAATAAAATCCTATTTTTAATGGGGACAGCCTTTGTAGATCCAAAGCAAATAAAAATCGTGTTAAATTCTCTCGAATTTTATATTATAGCATTTTTTGAAGCCATAAATGCATAAAGATCAGCTGTCTACTTATAACCTTAAATGCTCCCCTATTTACGTTTTCTTAACAGGTTCATAGTCCCATGTCTCACATGTCGGGCGCGAAGATTAAACAAGAAAATTAAATAAATGCATAATTGAAGGCAACAAATTCTGTCATTGAAATTCAGTTGAAAGCCTTCTTGAAGTCTGTGGAACAACGCTGTAATCTACCTAAGAGACGATTGACTGTGTATCGTTTCTAAAGTAGTCCTTATTAATCTCTGTATTCAAGCTAGGATGTTTGGGCAGTCAATTAATAGGGTTGTGTCAATGTAGCCAATTAATAGTGTTAATAGGGTTGCTGCGCTTGCCACTGCCAGTTGATCCTACTAGTAATTAATCTACCAAGCGATTGATTCTAATATCTCCATCCTCATCATCGCAACGTAACATAATACCGAGCCATCTCTCGCTTCAATCTATATTATTCTTTTTGTTCGTCTCAAGATAAATTTCCAATAATCTTCTTCCTTCAGTATTCACCACTACAACTTCCGAATTCCCATCTCATTGTGACTCGACAATGAGGATTGTCTCATTGTTAGGCGAAAGACGATTCAACGGAGATTGTAAAGCGCTGCTTCGAATTAAATCGATATCACCAAACTAAACTCCTTGAAACATTTTACAGTAATAACGAGGGAAAAATTGAATGTCTGTAGATGATTCGATAAAAACAGATAGGATATATATATTCAAGTAAACTAACTAAATACTATGAATACTAATAGACTAATACTAATAATGATAATAATATTGAATAAAAATAATAAATAATAGTAGTACTAATATCAATACCAATTGACTATGAGTTGATTATTGACGGCGCACGGTATTACTCCAGACTGTTGATCGAGCGCGCCGTAGCTAATAATATTGAATTAATTAAAATTTTAATGCCGTACGTAATTGCTAAAAAGAATCGTCGGTACGTGACAGTGGGAAAAGAGACACTGTAAAAATGTGGAACAATCGACGACGTCCAATATAATTGCATTGAAAAGAAAAAGTAATTTAATCTTCCGCGATACTCGCATTCCAACTTGGAAAATCTCTGTTTCCTAAAAAATGAAAGACTTTATGTACCTATGTACGCAGATAATTGCAACGGTGAAGATAAAATTCAATGAAAAGAATAATCTCCAAACCTTCACTGTATCACGGAAATTTAATTACCGAGTTTAAATACGATTTCAATACTAATAAAACGTGTACGATCGATCTATCGGTCGTCAGCGGCAGCGAAAAGCACGATGGGCGACAATGATCCGATTCTTCGCGCGAGGCGGAGTTGTTCGTGCGTGGAAAGGGAACGAATTGAAACAAACACGAGCGGGTTTGTGATATTTCTAACACCGCTTAAACTCTCTTCGAATGAAGAGCGTTCAACAAGACTAGCGAAAAAGCGTTGTCCTTGTGCCCGTTTCGCAATTCACCGCCTCCTATCTATTTCTCTCTTCCTCTCGCTCGCTCTCTCTGCCCCCCCCTCTCTCTCTCTCTCTCTCTCTCTCTCTCTATCCAAATCCCCCTTTTGACTGAAAGTTTCGCGTATGTTCATCCCCAATAAACGCAGGTCTCGCGGAAACGTTTCATCGAAACCCTATTAGCGTGTTTCACCTTGAAACGCATCAGTACGGAAGTTTAGCGGTGTGGTCTGCGTACATTTTCTCTCTAAATTCGAATTCCAATCCCGTGTCACGGTTGTATCCCTCCTCCCCACTCCCCCTTCCCATCCCCGAGCCACGTGCACCGTTTCGAGAGATTTAATTAACGTCAAACGAACTACGATAACGAGCGTCGCGGTGCACAATAACCAGACTAAGCGAGACCAGGCGACCCGGCGCCGGGGTCCCGGCGTGTATAGCGCGGACGAGCTGGTACCAAGTTCAAGGTAATCGCTCGATGCCCCTCTAAAGCTGCCCCTGGTTTATCAGATACCCGGCTGTTGCCAGGTGCACTCGACCAATCCCGTTGATAGCCTAGGATAATCCGTTTGGCCGGCGGAAATGTTCGGAAAAATGTTTCCCGACCGCGAAAGTCGAGTCTATTTCAATGTCTTATCAGCGAAACGCCGGTCTCGCGAAAATTGCCGTTAAACCGCCACCAACAAACGCAGCAAACTCTCGTCATATGGTTCCCCCAATTTCAATCCAATTTCTACGTACAAGCTGATCGGTAACTGCTGGTACAACCGAATAGGGGATGATTGTTCATAAACAAAGAAATATCAAATGGAATATGAATAAAATCTGTCCATACTGCGGTTTCGAGAAAATCGGCTTTGAAAATTCGGCGAACACGCGCATTATTGACCAGGAATGATTCTACTTCCCGCAAATGTTAAGCACGCGGTCTTGACGAAAAATATTTCTTTATGAGAAATAAAATTTTATTCTACATTTTCGATTTATCTTTTTATACCACCGGTTACCGGTACATTTCCATTTTCATTTAACAGTCGTCGTCCATATATGTGTACATTATGAAAATAGTCCTACATTACTAATTTTCTAATCATGTTTCTCCTTGAATTCAGCACTGACAAAAGAGACACGCAGTTTGCGCGACGAACGAGTAAATATGGTTACGTACGGAAACTTTAGTAGCTATTTTTAGTTATCCGATGTAAAGGACTGTTACGAAATATGTGAATATTTTTCCACGTTCTACGTTGCGAGCACGTTTCATAAAACTAGGAAAATTCACTTTTTAGTCACTCCCTTTAGGTAGGAATAAGTTATGGCACACACATTGCCAGTGCCCCAAACATCAGAATAACCTAATGCAATGAAACCTCGTTATATAGTTTTATAGAATTTTTACTTAATTCCTCATTATCCAATGAGCCATTTTTTTATCGCGTTAAACCGCAGTCTACGGTATTACGTTGTTAGAAAAATGCAAAAGATAGAAGGTAAAATTTCTCAAAAAACGTAGGTCCGTTGAGAAGATTGCTATTAGAATTTTGCAATGCGAGTATGTTATGAGTTCTATATAGCTGATGGGCTTTCAAAACTGATTTTCTCGCACTGGCACACCAATTGGTCGATCGAATTCATTAGGAAAGTGTGATGTACGCAAATTGGAAATGACACTATCACCAGAGGGTTGATCAGTTCGCGAAACACCTGTCACCAAACGGGGAACGTGGACGAATGCTGGCCGGTTAAACCGCAAAAAGCTCTGCTACTTGTAAACGCGAGTTTTTGTCGGTCGCGGAAACTGGGACAGAGGATTGTGTTTGCTCTTAGTGCCGATGCGAGCCAGAAGGGAAAGGGGGAAAGGGAAATCCGCGGAGACGGGGAAAGGGAAACGATGACCTTGGACGTATTCGTGTCCCCAGTTTGCTCGCTTTTCTTTTTCTTCTTGCCAGGCAAAGCGCGAGTGTTAACTTTCACGATGTTCCTGAAGTATTAGCCGACAACATGTTGACACGTCGAGTGCCAAATATGCAGCTTAAAAATTCTCACAGGATCAAAATAACCTCGTGAAAACGAAACTCGGCAGATAAAATTTCGGTCATTATTTAGAAAGCACCACTTATCTCCGATTTTGATGAATTTGAAATATGTTATGGATCTCGACATTTTGAACAACTTTTTCCTTTTCCAATATAGGGCGGTCTTTCTAAATAATTATCTAAATTTCTCATAGCAATTTCTACTTTAACCTTTCGCGTTACAGTTCCGAATTTCACAACAATCTGTCGTAAAAATTAATCGCAGAGCGAAGACCTATCTATCCTTAAAGTTATTCTCAGCCCACGAACATTAATAAGACGAGTCAATATTTTACATCAAAACCGAACCAATAGAAGCCCAAAAACAATAGTAATAAATAGATTGCGGATCTTCATGCGCAATAAAAATGGTCTGCCTAAATTGCAAGAGACTGGAGCCAAATGAGCATTTTATTGTAACTTTAATAATGTACTGTTTTAAGTCGAATTTCACTGATAGCAAAGAACGAGAGAATCCAGTCTATCGGAGGAAAGTCAAGTTTTGTTGATGTTTAGAGGATTATCCATCAGTCAAAACAGAAGTCAGAGGCGGATTGCGGTCCGATGAAAAATGGGCAACTGTCGGAATATTTTATTCGGAATACGAACGCGTATCCGGGGTTCTTTGCGGGCGAAATTACACGAGGCTCTATTATAATGGGGTTTTGATAAAGCGGATCGGGAAGGCTTAGAAATTTAAAATGTTATTAACGGTTGCGAAAGTCGCATTCATCGCGTATCGGTTTTTCCATTTAACCGATGAACACATTTCTCTAATTATGGCGTTTCCAAGTATTCGGAAGATTAAAATCACCTTTGAATGTAAATAATTATGATAGAACACTTTTGAATGCAAAAGGGATGTCGAGTTTGTGGTTGATTAAAGTGTATCGGTAATTTAATATTTGTTAAAGTTTCGTGTTAACGTTTGATTTTCTCGAGTAAAGACGTACATCGAAATAAGTTTTATTTAATTTCTGTTCACTTAGAATGATCTAATAAAGTTGGGATTAAGCGTTCATAATTTAGCAACCGCATGTAACTTATTAGATTGTAGAGGTGCATGGATTTCCATGTAAATAATCTAGATAAGTGTATTGATTTACCAAACACGCTGAGCGCCGTGTTGACCATCGATGATAGACGCGATCTCAATAGAAAATTTAGCATTGGTTATTAATGAGCAACAAGGTGATTAACTCGTTAGATAAATCGATAAACATATCTAGATTATTACCATTGTTCAATATGTAGTAACAAATTACATGTACACAAACAGACATCAAAATAGTGTTAGAAAAAACTTATGATTCATGGTCTCGTCTCTACCGTCTGACTAGTCGCGACCGATACTACTTGGCAGCGTACAAGCATGGTCTGACATGACACCGTTATAAAGGCTAACACTCACCACTAGAATGCGGGTTTTTGTGGAAAATAAAAATTTTCTATGCCAATTGTAAGAGGCGAGAATTAAATAAAAATGTTCTTCGTTTAACAATTTTAATAAACAGATAATGATGTAACGTTATTCTTAAAATCAATTACGATGAATTTTCCGTTTTTCCTAGTAGAATTGAAAATATCGTATTCAAAATATTCGAAAAGCGAAAAATAAAAGGTCACTGAAAAAATGATCGAAAGAGAAAACTATATCACCGAAAAAAGCTCGCAAAAGTTTTCAGATAGATATCACTTTTCGATATCGGTTTCAGTATAGCTTTATTGGCGTAAACCGCCGATGTCAAAATCACATCAGTTTTAAGCGCCTGCAGTGTCAGAAAGGAATTAAAATTCGCAACATTACTAGTGTTTTCTACTATTTGTGTATATATAGTGTGTCTATACTACTTGAATATTATATATCCTACGGTTCGCAGTATCAACGATTATTCACAGTGTAAATTCTAAACCTAGTAAATTAGACCTAGATCAAGAAACCAAAAGATGTGTCGATTTTGACCACCGTTTAGCTTACTACAAGATGTCTCCTATCCCCATTTTTGACATTCACCTTCGCAGCGTAGTGTACCTCGATCCACAGACCCGTCAATCCCAGTTTGCGGTGTATCGATCAACTGGCACGGATACGCGATTACCCTCTATTCAGAAATTAATCGAGTTCACACTCCGCAATCCATGTCCGCGTTTGTCGGTTTCGTCTTAAGAGGAGCGACTCACGTAACACGTTAAGAATGAAACTATTCTTAGGAACTATTCTTGGAAACCTTGCATGGCACATATCCTTCTGAACCCTCTGAGTATGTTCGTATACGTCTTTCTCTTCTCTTAAAAAATATAGTGCTCACCAAAATGTCCACAAGTTCTACTTTAAAATGATCTCGTAGAGTAACTTGTTTCTCAGCATGTAGTATAGAGCACGTTGTACCGGGTCGAAACTAAAAATGGAACGGTTCTGATTGGCTAATCACATGAAAATAACGTTTAAAAATTGGCGTTTCGCGTGTGAAAACAATTACTAAATTTGGTGCAGCTGTTTGCTCCCTTTACGGCTTAAACCGAGCTTTTTAAAATTCGCTTTTTCCACTAATTTTAATGTTTGAAGCGTCCATGATTTTCAGGATGGTGATATACCTTTCATTGAAAATGCGACGATCCTAAGAATTTTAATGCCCGAATTAAAATTTTCATTTATTCAAACATTTAAGTCGCTTCAGACTTTAATATCTATTTATTAGGTGTACAAATTAATTCGTAGTCCTTTCTTCTTCTATCGTTACTCTGTTAATAGTACTGAAGAACGCACTTTCGCAATATGGCAGTATCGGTGCGTACGGAAAAAAAAAATTGATTTTTTAACCGGTTACATGAGTCACCTCTGTTAAACCAAAGCTACTTTATCTCACGTTGGCCACGGGGCTGAACACCGTCCAGCCGTCTAAAGAAATTAGAATGTCGACTGAAGAGATGGAAAGGGGATAATGAAGAAGCCGAGAAGAGTCCGGGATCCCTCGTTTAACGGGGCGACAATGAATCGCCGTGGCATAATAGCCTGAGTTTACGTGGAAAAAAAGCGTAATTTCGCACGGGCCGGCTCGGAGGAAATTGTTCCTGGCGCTCTACAGTATCAAGAATTTCATTTCGATCGCATTGGATTCCGGTCGTTTAAGCTTTTTTAATTCGTCGTCCCCAGTTTGTCGCCGCGATCTTTTGCTTATAAACGAGGGGAAACGGGACATAGAAAGAGGGGGGGGGGGGGAGAATTGAGAGGGAGCAATCGAATGGAATTGTAGAAAAACGACAAAGTGTCGTTCGAGAGAAAGTCTACAGCGCCAGCGAGGCGCGTGGGAGGATGCATCTCGGGCTTTCAAAATTGTCTCCGAGATAACGAGAAAACTTTCGATTAACGCTCGGCTAGACGGGAGCTAAAGTAACTGTTGCGCACCGACGCGTAATTGAAGTCACTCTAATCTGTCTCTCTTTCTCTCGTTTCGCACCCATTCGATGAACGCGCAAGGTGGGCTTACGCGCCGCGTACCTCACAGCCTCCCGGTTCTGCCCTCGCTTTCGACGACCTTGGCAGCCTTTTAAATGCCACGAATCAGTCGCTAACGAGGAAACTTCGACGCGGAAAAGCGCGAAATGACACGCAGCGATGATTCCCATCCGACCAGGTTAATTAAAGGTTAATTAACAAGCCGGCCCGCGGATGTCCGGGACAGCTATCAACGCTCCATCAGCTTGTCGACGCATTTCAGTTTCAAGGTCCATCAGACGCGCAATGGCGGGCAGCGTCGAAATCCTGGCCGAAAGGCAAAATGAAAAATGGATTGAAATACATATTCGTTCCGGTTAATTTACAATTTATATCGCAATCCTTTCGGAAATACTGCAGTTTAATTGAATTAATTTCAATTCAGTTGCATTGACATATTGTCTCGTTCCAAATAAAAAACAATATTTTATGTTTACTCACGTAAACAATACGGCTCTTTCACATATCTCTATGTATTTTTTTAAATTAAACCTGAGCAGTTTTTAATGGCACGTTCCACTGACTAGTTCGGATAATCGAGATTCCACTATATCGTGTATAAGACAAGTCAATATTATCTAAATCGAATCATTTTTGGTGTCATTTCAGAAAAATGCCTCAGGCATGTCGAAAAAAGTTTCAGAAACAAATAGCGAAAAATAAAAAAGTTTTGTTATTGATTTCACAAGTTCTGGATCCTGTTCACTGTCAAAAAGATAGCAATAGTGTGCCAAGAAAACATTAAAAACTACTCTGCTCGTTAGAAATTCGAACGATAGAAATGATAGAAAATAAAGGAGGTTAATTCGTCAATAAATGTAACAGTCGATCGTGCGACGCGTCACCGAGCGTAGAAATGTACACGTGCGGCTGATGCCAGTTTTTTTCGGCTAACAACAAGCCAAAGTGGACAGGTGCGCTCGGGGCTCGTTTTTTCTGCTAGTTTCGCGAACGTGCGAGTCAAAGGTCGGAGAAGGTACAGTGGAGGAGCACTGTTTTGGTAGAGCAAGTTTAGAGCGGGGAATCGAATGAAAAAGTCGAGCGTTGCGTGTAAGCTAGCGGAGCTGTGAAGAAAATGTGGCGCGCAGTGACAATGTCCTGTGCAGTAACGTGTTTACGTTGTGGCAACAGTCCAAGACGTAAGTTACTATTAGGTGTACCCATAAGTAATTAATTATTTGCAAAGAATTCGTTTTGCCTTTAGTTCTGTACCGATCATTGACTGTCCTTGATAGTGATGGAGATTATACAGGGTGTTTGGTAACTGGTGGTACAAGCGAAAAGGGGGTGATTCTATATGAAAGAATAAGTCGAAAATATAGAATAAACATTTTTTCATCCGAAGTTTCGTTATCGAGAAAATCGAGTTTGAAATGCAGCATGCTATTCGATTGTCTGACACGTCTGATCATGACCAACCAAATCTACTTCACAAACCTGACAGATCTTCAAAGTCGATTTTCTCGAAAACAAAACCTCAAACGAAAAATGTTTATTCTATATTTTCGACGTATAAGAATAAGTCGACATGAAAGATCATGTAGAATCACCCCCTTTTCGCTTGTACCACCAGTTGCCAAACACCCTGTATATTCGACGTGAGTAACATCAGATTAATTTCGTTGTATGCGGATTTTTACGAAGAAATTGAATAGAATATAAAATAGTGAAGGATTAAAAACCCGAAAAACGTTGCTAGGTTGTTTCGAATATATTAGTATGATGAAATCAATTTCTATCGAACCCCTTCTGCCTAGAATCGATGTGGAAGATTTTTCTATTGCACAAAAATCCGGAATCATTACTTAGAATTGCGTAGAATTAGATTCGGAGAATCTAAAAATAGGAATTGTCTGACGCGTCTGATCATGACCAACCAAATCTACTTCCTGCATATACTAAAGCACACAAACCTGACAGATCTTCAAAGTCGATTTTCTCGAAAACAAAGCCTCAAACGAAAAATGTTTATTCTATATTTTCGACTTATTCTTTCATGTGGAATCACCCCCTTTTCGCTTGTACCACCAGTTACCAAACACCCTGTATAATAAATTAAGAAATAAAAACTTGAATTTACTAAAAAGTTTGTTTTAGATTTCAAAATAATTGATTACTTACGGGTCCCCGTAATATGAATATTTGATTGACATACACATATTACACACTTATTGTTCAGAATTAAATCGTAACAAATTTTGCGAAGTTAGGCGGGTTGACCAAGGTACCCTGTTTCAGTCAAACGTTCTAGTTTACTCACACTAAAATCGTCGCGCATGCGCGAAAAAACCTCCGCAATCACTGCTGGGAGTGTGCCAAGACAATACTGTGTATATCTTAACAATCTGCTCTAGAATTTGGAATATTAATTTGGCCAGGGTTTGACCTGCGAGTCCTGGCAAGGCCAATCGTACGCGTCCGTCGTAGCATAGTAAGCGTACAGAATCCGAACGGTACGAAAAACGCTTGTCAATTTTGAAACGAGCGCCCAGAGGGGATGAAGCCTCGCAACACGCGCAACAGTTTAGCCTGATTTTCATTCGTGACGCGATCTCGATAGCGCTTCGCCTGCGGTGATTTTGTATTCAGCCCAAAGCATCGCTGCCCCGGCACGTGTCTTTCATCCATTATGCTAACGGCCACGCTTAATTACTGGTAACAGATAGCCGACGTACCGCGAACCGTTTCCTACAGGCATCGCGAAAAACGCATCGATCGCGTCGCTCGACCGCCAAAGGATTCGATTGCGAGAATGGCTTCATTGTAATTATTAGCGCATACTGATTGGAATCTGTTTTATTCATCGGTATGGTACTTAAATGTTGATTGTAAACACGTTAACGGGTGGAGAGAGTTCTATATCCTGTGCGAATTTTAATTACATTGTTATTGATCTTTCACTTTGCTGTTTCGCTGGTTATTTGATTGATAAATATTTAATGTAATTATAATCAAATATAATGATATATACATATCTGTGACAATTATACGGTATCACTGTTTTGGAGTTTGAAGTACAATGTTTACTCGATACATGTGCAAAACACGGGTCTACATAGCTACATCAATTCAATTCCAGTTTGCGTTTTCAGTTCCTTGAATATTTTTGTGACCTCGAGTGAAACGAGTTCATACTTTTCTTTCTAAGAATTTCTAATGTCAATTGCACGAATAAAAAATTGAATAACATTGTCCTGAGTTGTGTTAAAATTGATGCGTTTAATTTATCGAGTTTCGGTACGCCGTTAATTTTCCCAGTTTATTCACAAGCCTGTTGGAACGTAAATTGGGCGAACCTCGTATTTTCGATGGATCTCGATCGCATAGTGCCGTCGTTGCGATTTTCGGCGTTTATTTCGAGCGCTGTCAGCGGCGCGTTATCATCGAAACAAAGTTCGAGAATAACAACCGTGAGACGAATTTAAGAGCAGCGTATTTCGAATACACTCGACGATGACGGATAATCGATATGCGCGCATCGCCTATTGCTTTCGAAATCCGGTTGTATGACGTATAGACTAGGGTCTCGCAACACCGGGGACGTTCGCGGAAGCGTGACGGTACATAAAAATCTGGCGAACTCACCGTCATTTAAATCCGCATAAAGCGCAACGTGCGAACCTTTCTCGGCCGTGTCTCATGCATGCCAATAAGATCATGGTCTCGCAGGATCGATCCCCCGTCAAATTACGGGTCCACGTGTTCGACGCGAATACGAAGAACAAAAAACGTGGTACCTCGATCCACGTTTATTACACGTGACGGCCATTCCATGGGAAATGACGCTCGTGTTCTTTCAGCCCGAAAACACGGGGGAAAAACGGTGTTTATTATTTTATACGGTACGCCTGCGAATAACGCGATCTCTGTTATATGTGGATTTTCATGATTAAAAAACTGTTGGCGTTCGTTTCGAATCGTTGAGCGTATTGTTATAATTTTATTTGTCATAGGGAACGAGAGAGGCGAGAGGGGGCGAATGCGAATTCGTTCGCGTGTACTAATATCTAATATGTATGTATACATACGCCTCGTTCTCCATTTACGCGGTAGATTGTTCCATTTACATGCCAGAAAAACCCGTGTGAATCAACACTGCATAAAACAGGATACGCTGCGTACAGGAAAATAGAAGAGTAATTCTAGATACAAAAACCCAATAAAAACAAGTTATTTTTAAATAAGGTTCAATAACACTATATTCGATTGTAATGGAATATTTTTCATTTGAATTACTTGTAGAAAACACGTGTAGGCATTAATGAAAATAGTGTGTCTAACTAATAAAACGGAAATATATGTTTTAAAAATAGGTGTCCGTTGAACATTTAAAACATTTGTGTCAGCACAACATGCATACTAATAGCGTCTCTTGTTAGGAAAAATGAGTCAAACCGTTTTCATTCACCTCCAATTTTGCTCACATATGTATTGTAGTTTGAAAAATAACTCAATTAACAGTTGAAATGGCAGGAGTTCCTCACTCGAATAAAGGTGTCATTTTAATTTATTTTTTACTGCGATCCAATTCAAGAACGTAATCAGAATTCAAGAAATACACCAAGTGCGGTGTGTGGAATAGTGATGACTGTAGACTGCGGAATTCGCGTATTTATGGAGTATGCAAATAGAACAAAAAATTTCATTGGAATTAATTAAAGTCTGCTCTAATATGAAACCTAATAAACCCTGTAATAAATAAAGGAAATTTTCATACGATGGATGTTCATAAAAAATTCTATGAAAATCTGCTCGCAGAAGTTAGCAATTAGTTTAAAATCAATCGTAATTTAATTTTTTAATTCACGAAGCTCATTCATCCATTACAACTTTTTCGTGTAAAAGTTTCGTATCATTTTGCACTGAAGGACTGGTCGGAAACTTTCGTCATCACTAAGTATATGGAAATTTCTCCGTTGATGCAGGAAGTGAAACACTTCCGTGACTTTCAGCTAGATGTGTATTAAGAGTTAGGTTTTAGTTGTGCTTAATTATACCTGCGGAGAAGCAGATAAGAAACTTCGAAAATTTTGGAATTACCATCTCATTCCTTTCTCTATGTCACATACATATATGTGTACATATAAAATACCGAAACATTTATTATACACTACATGCATACATGAGGTGCAAACACCTAATTACTGATTCATCCACTTGAGTGTAATATGTCGATTTTAATCAAATTCTATCCTCACAGATGAGAGTAGTAAACCTCTTTTTTGAAATATCTTGGGAAGTAGAGGGACTAGAATAATGAAATTAGTTGTGATTACATCTTTTAGAAGGGGGAGTTCAGTAACGAGCTAAATTCAGAAAAAGTAATTTGTTAAAATTTGAATTTGTTAAATATTTCTTAAACAAAAAGCTTTTTCTGATATCTTCAGAATAATAAAGAAATATGTGTAAAATATTTTTTAACGTACTACGTCACACATAAATTGCATTAAAATCGACGTGTAACATTCAAATGATGTCCCCTGCAAGTACATTTCCAGATAGAGGGTCCTTGACCCTGGCAATGTACTATCCCAATTAGTCTGTAAATAATTAATTCAATTTTATAGGCGATACCGTTCAGCTAGGTCAGATCCTGTGTATACGATACGAATCAAAAGCCATTATCCGAAGCACGGCCGGCGTACAATTAATTATTACCGCGCTTGTCAGGCAAACAATGCTGTCAGTGTGGTCGGAAGCGATAATTTCTAAACAATGTGTTACGCGTTTACTATACACCGATAGGACAGTAAGCGAGATATCGATTAATATAACCGTGGGAGTAATCTCGATTCGCCTGTACCGAAGAAACGAAAACATTAGAAGGTGAAAGTAAACAGGAAGGGCAATTCGAAATAAAAAACAGTGTAATTTCCTCAGCGTAAATATCTGCTTCTCCCGATAGAGGTTTGTGTGTGTCCTATCTATTAAAATAATACATTGATACTCTTAAATTCTTTTAATCTTTCGACGATTTTATATTTTTCTGCAGTTTGTTATAAATGCATAAGCAACATACCAGTGCAGTGTAGCTGTATCTTATTTCTTTTTAATGAAAGTGTTTTCCCCGTTTTTTTGGAAAATAACCTTTCAGTAGGCACGTGTGCCGAGTAACCTGCTGCGTATCTGATAAAATGTTAATGAACACGCATGTACGATATTAAAGTATTTTGGTTACGCAGCTGAGCAACTGTAACGTGATTATATAATAAAAATAAATGGATGCATATGGGAAAATATCAATAGAAAATGGTTCATATCAAATCAAACAGTAATTGCAATTTGAGATCGACGGAACTCGAAACATTTAAAATGATTGAAAATATAATTTCGAGTCAGAGTACACGTGTGTATAATTCCGAATACACATATAAATACATCAATTCTTTCACACAGAAGGGCAATATCACAGCCAAAATATACTAATGTGTTACCAGCGCGAAGCTTGTATTAAAGTAACGATACTTTTTATTATTTTATCATATTTATGTGTTGTAGTCTAACGCGGGCGTGTTTACCCGAAGATGTCGAATTATCGCTAGCATTTCGATGTTATCGACTTTATTGATAGTCGCAGCTCTACGTGGCCGGGTCGATAAAGTAAATCTGGCGATTTCGATAAGCCCGTCGGAGTTTGATGGAACGACGACGACAGCCGATTATTATTTCCGCGTACACACAATTCCATGCGACAGTCGCGCGGTCCCCGGTGTTTGTTTACGTACTCGTTTATTCGTCATCGAAGCGAATCACGGACTCGATTTGCTTCCTGTCGTCGTTCCCGGATAACGCGAATATTATTTCGATTACTTCACAATTCGGATTGGTCGAGAGGGCACGCGGCACCGTAAATCCCGATCCCGTCGAGCGATCGTGAAAGGAGAACGACGAGAAATAATTCAGACGGAACAGAAAGCGAACGGAGAACAATAGGGGAGGAAAACGATTTGTTTAATTCGCAATTTGCGACAAAGGGGCTCTCGGGGATGCGTACCGCACGGAAGAGAAGGCTTAAGACCGAATCCTCCGAAGGTCGTGAGAAAAAGGAGGACGGAGCGAATCCTGTTTGAGTTCGCCGTTTGATCCATATTCATCGCGCAATAACAGCCGCTCTTTACGCGTCGAACGTAGGCGAGGGAAAAAAAGGGTAACAAACAAACGACGTTAAGACGGGACCGAAGAGAAGGAAATATTTCGACCGTGACGACGCCAAGAAATCAGGTCGACATTGTTTTCCTGTTTCGCGATACGTATTTATTGCGAGGATTCTGTATAAGGGCGATACTGCATATCCGACGCGTCTCAGTTCGAAGAGGAAAATCAATAAGAGAGTCGAGTCGTGATGAATGCGGAACGCGTAAAAACAGTCCGTGTGCTGTAAAAGCTCCGGGAACGGGACACCAGCGGAAAAAAAGCGATTCGAGTAAAGGTAAGATTCTACTAGGTAGGTCAGACGCAGAGGGTCTATAAACGCTGGACACAAAAACAGGATAAACAAATTGTGTCGGCAAAATTTGGTATCTAGTGTTTATAGACCCTCAGCGTCTGACTTGCCTAAGTTCACCCTAACTCGTCGCAGATACCGACGATTCTGAAATCGAATGACATACGAAGCGAACTTTCGCTTGGAACGCAAACGTGACTTCGACCCCGTAATAAAAACACCATCTGTTTGGATCTTTGGCGATACGTGCGCGACCTTGTGTTCGGCTAATCCTTTGACGACGATGGTCTATGTCGTTCAATACTCTCAAACTCGTTATTTAATTGCAAAAGTCTAAATATATCTTGAGTAATTATTTAGAAAGTACCACTCATCTCCGATGTTGATGAAATTTAAATATGTTACAGATTTCGACATTTTGAACAAATTTTTCTTCTTCAAATATAGGGGGGTCGCTTTTTGCGAATATCTCGAAAACTAAAAGCGACCCCACTATATTGAAACAGGAAAAAGTTTCACAAGAAAAAGTGATACGGGCCGGCGTGAAAGTGTTTGGACTTTGACTCCCGCTCTACCCTTCACCTTCTACGATGCTATTCCCTCACGTTACCGCGTTTCGTCTCTATCGTGTATACTCCGGTACTGGCAGAGAGACAAAGAGAGAGCGAAAAAATAACTTTTTCCCCTCGTCACTGGCCCAGGGCAAAAAAAAAAAACCCTGCCGTACGGGTATTCGCGTGCAACCGTAAAGTAAGTCGTGCAAAGAGTTGATCCGAAGAACTCAAGCGCCTGATTGATAATACTGTTTCATGGCAAATCCATCCGAACCGCAAAGGTGGACGACACAGTACAATTTTGTAAATCGAGGAGAGAGCATCACAGTATTTTTTGTATAATTGAAATTGCATGAAAATAAATCTATATCGTCATCTTATGGAAGTTGTTCGTCTTCTAATTCATTCTGAAACAAATTGACAATTATCTACGTTTAATGTGTTAACAATATCTGGTTTTAAGGACCGGTCATTTGGACCACGCTCCGTAGTAACAGGTATACAAGAAGTGTCGGTACGTTTAGCGTTAAGGATGCCACAGAAACAAGCTGAAAGTATGCACTCAGATTTCGAGACATAAGGCAGGATGGAACATCCGTTTCCGGGAGAATCGTGTTTGAGAGTTGATCAAACATGCGTGTATGCAGAAAGTACAGACGGTAAGAGTCGCGAGCCAGACACGTTGACCGACACCCATTCAATAGCGCCGGGAGTCTCAGCCAGAACTCTGAAAGCCGTTTTTCTAAGAAACGAAGCTGCATACGATCCTCTTTTCGACGGAGTCGTAAATTCCGAGTAAAAATGAAGAGAAGACGGATTGCGCAGCCGGGATCTCAAATCTAGTTCAGCGACTTAAGGATATGGTTATCGAATAAAAGGAGTTTCGAGAACTGCAGAGACGTGATCACTGCATGATACACAAATATTGATAAATTGATAAATCTCTCGTCAAATGAAGTCTTTGCAGAATGCAAGATTGTAGAAGAAAGATCGATCTTTTATTTATATTCAGATCCAGGAAACCATGAAACGACAGCCAGAAAAGTGTAATTTCCAGTCGATAATTGTCCCTGGTCAGACCCGTGTTTTACTCGGTGGGAACCAAAGATACGTTTTCTCTCGGTAATGCTACATATCGCAACATCTTTAAAATTGTTAAAAAATTTGATTCGTGAATGAATTTTCTATAAATTTGAAAATTGAAATTTCCCTTTTAGAATGGCGTGTTGAAACTTGATATACGGTCTATCTTGGTCGTTTGAATGAGCTTTGAACGAGAGGCGGTACCCTGTTAATTAAGGTACATTTTACACGACCGAACTCTTTCTCCATTTCTGTTCCATAAAACGCCAAAAAACTTCGTATATCAAACTTTCGGAGGTCGGTGTAAAATAGAACTTTCTATTTTCAAAAATACAGTCGACTCGGTCAAGGAAAAAGTTTTTCAACGTTTTCAGAGACGTTTCAATTCGACGAATGGAATATGCAACCGTTTCGAATGGCTGAACTGAATCTACGAAGATGTAGGAGAAACGTTTAGAACGCGTCAATTTTCAAACTCTGGAACGGATGTATGACAATGAAACAATCGAAGACTGGAAATTCAACGATATCTTCAATGAAAATTTTCTCTCCGAGACTTTTTCCTCAAGAAATGAACGAGAAGAGCCACAAACACCAATCAGATTATTTATGCAACTGTGTGTGGAAAAATGAGCATCCAAGTGGAGGAATAAATCATGTTCTGCCCATAAAGGGTAATTTTTCGTGGCATTGTTGCATTTCAATGCTGAGAGAGAAGAGTTCAGGAAAATTTAAAGCAGTTTTATGGAGAAGTTCAAGCAGGTGGGTAAAGAATCATGGCCAGGGAATAATGGAGGCAAGGGGGTTCTGTAATGCGATGGTAAAGCATCTCTGCGTAGAGAAAGAAAGAGAGAGAGAGAGAGAGAGAGAAAGAGAGAGGTGTGTCAAACATCAGGTAACATCGTTTCGAGCTTCTGAGGAAAATGGGTACATAGAACGACAAAATAGAACAGCGAACGAATCTGGAACAGTACATCACAATCAGAAATTGCATTGCTACCTGCAGGTTGATGCAGCAAGTACGGGAGACCTGAAAACAGAATAGCCAGTAAGACACCGCGAGGAGCAACACATTTCGAGATGCGGCACCGAGATAAGCTATCTGTCAAACATTTCGAAATGATTGCTATATCCAGTCGCGCGCAATAACATTTGCACATTCTTAAAAAGACGAGAACTTTTTTACTATCGGACAATGCGACCTGGATTTTTTTTTTTTTTTAGAAGTTAGAACAATTATTAGGTTGTTGCACGTCACAGTAACTATTAGAAGACATAATTGTCTAAATAAAACTTGGATATGTAAATAAAAACTGAAGATAGGACATACAATAATAAACCTGTAGATTATAATAGTATTTCTAGATTAAAACACTTCATATTTTGTTCAAATTTTCAGGATGTGTTTAATTAACACACATCTACAAAAACAATATTTTGTATTTTTTTCTGATTAATTGCAATTTTTTCAAAATTCTTTTTCCACATAATATAGTTAAACTACTTGTTCCAACTTCTCAAAAAAATCCAAGCGTTCAATATCAAAATAATTATCGTCTTTTTAAGAGTGTCTGAATATTATTGCGAGTGACTATGTAAGAGGAAGATCAGTTACAACGTGAGGAATGATCTTGATTGGAAAGATTAGAATCTGAAGAGACGTCATCTTCAACAACGTATTGGAGCAACTCGGTGACAAAGAAGATTCATATAGCAGTCATTTACAGAAAAAAGGAAGATGAAGATGGTAATAAAATATATCCGCGACAGACCCTGAATAGATCCTAATAACGAAATAAAAATCCTGAGCTAAGGGTCAATCTGAGTGTCAGATAAGAGAACCTAAAAAGGTGCCTTATCCAAAGAGAAGAGAATTAAGACCGGAATAAAAAGGAGGCACCGTACAGCGGAGAAAAGTATAATAATTTATGGTGAATTTTTATGATGAATGCCAATCAATATTCGAGAAACCATAGAAACAGAAGATCCGCATAAATCGGTCCAAGTAATTCGATAAATTCATTGGACGTGAGATTCTTCGATCAGACGATCAAATGTTGTCATCACGAATCATTGGACGTTGAAGAAGAAGTTCCCGGCAAGTGGACATGTTACAAAATATAGGACATGATAAGTAACTTGAGGTTGCTTTCGGAACCAAGGAATCGAATACACTGAAACCTTTTCGCATATTGTAAAATTCTATTCGGTCTAAATAAATACTTCAATTGATGACACCGGTACACTTTAAAACTTTGTTTCGAACAGTGAAGACAGCGTTCCTTATAGTGATTACAGTGATTTCAGTCAGGAACAGACTGGTTTCACAGAAACAGCAATTAAATTGTGTTGTTTAAAGAAAAAAAGGTTTCCTGACGAACAAAGAAAAATAGATGTAACCAACAGACTGCGGTTTTTATGCATTTACGAATAAACATATTATCATCGGCTTATCCAAATGATTAAAGGAAAAAAACTGATTTTCATTTCATTCGAGTGCCTTGAAATTGATGCAGGAATTGTTTACTTGGTATGAAGATCCGCAGTCTAGTGATTAAACACGCACAGTAAAGAGTGAACGAAACAACTGAAAACCGTAGCCTTCGAAGATTAAATCGCATTGTTGGAAAATAGCATAATTTTCTGGCGTCGATACCGAGCGGTGCTCTCCGTTGCTTTCAATTAGTCCACGAGTAGTGATAAAGAGAGGTTTCGCGTAAACACGTTTCAGTAATTACCTCGACGAATGATCAGCAAGCATCGGCAGTTAATCTCGCGGACCTTCGAAGGGAATTATCGACGCTAGTCCATCATGCTCGCGTAAAATCCTCGAATCGTTCAGGAACAAAGTGCAGGACCGTCGATATTAATCTATCCTATTCAAACTTCCGGTGGAGAGGGGGAGGGGGTGAGAGGGATAGCATTAGGATTAATCCGGCGGAACGATATTAAACATGGTAACCAGTTCGGAACAAGTGCAGGATATTAATCCGCGGGATCTCTGCGGAACACGGCCGACTTCAGCGATGCGCTGCCTGGAGCTGGCCCTACGAAGGTCAAGGTTTGTTATCGATTGCACCCTCGAGTGTCTGCTCTCGCAGGACAGGCACGCTCGGCTGCAGCTCCAAAGGTCCCGGACCAGAGTCGAGTAAAAAGTAATCTGATTGATGATTAACGATTATAACGAGACTGCCGATTATTTCGCAAAATAAACAATTTCTGCGTCCATTATAGGAAACAGGGGCCACGTAAAAAGCTCTCTTTCATCGCGTGCAGAACAGTAAAAACATCTAAGAAATTTAAAAGCACAGTTGTATTGTTTTCCGAATAACATCATCAAGAAAATAATGTGACTTGTAATTAATGCGGACAATTTTTATTTTATATAAAAATCCAATGCTTACAATTACTAGGTAATCCAGTAATTACAACTAGTGAATAACTTAAGTAATCGAAGCAAATGTAACCGTTGACCGCGAAATAATTACTATTTTTAATTATGATTAAGTGACAAATTTCTGGTAATTAGAGTACTTCTAATTCAATAGTGTACATATAATTACGTTTAATGTTAATTTTAGTAAAACATAAATTAATCATTCAATTTTCGATGACAAATTACCAAATGTAATCATGATTACTGATTAATAATTATGATTATTAATTAAAAAAAAGTAAATCACAAATAATCGTTGTTAGCCGGACCAGGTAATCGCCGCGACATGATATTGTCACGACCGATATTACGTGAACGACCGAGGAAACCTTGTAAATTGATTTACGAGCCAATTGCTAGCAACCACACTGCCAACCATAACTGGCCCTCTCCTCTGTGTACGAGTGTCGCGTGCCGGCCAGAGTCTAAACCCAAAATCGCCAGCGTGTAACCTACGATCCACGGTAAATAGATGCGTCTACAAGTGACCCTTGTGCCTTATCGTGACCGAACCTTTGATCGAACGTCTTGCTTGCCGAAAATACCGTTTCTCTCTAACGGAGGTATTTGACCGGATAACGCAAAGAGTGAACCAAACATTGAGGTTTTTTTTCGTTCCCTTTGAATACCTCGAATTTAGCTGTAATTTTTTTGCCAAAGAACAGTTTATGACATAAACCGCTGACGTAAGCTATCATCTGGCACAATAAAAGTTCCACGATGGAGGAACCCAAACGTAAACGTCACGAGTAGGACTCGTGGACCGAAAATCAGGTGAAACGTGACTATATCACAGGTATTTACTAGGGGTGTGCGGGATTCCCGAAAATATTCGGGATTCCCAAAAACATCTGTGATTCCCGACATTTTAAGTTTCTCCCTACTTCCAACAATTATCAGCATCCGAAAGTCCGAAAGCAATTGTGTTCTCGAAAATTACATATCTTATTAATCGGGAATGTTCATGTTCGTTTTTGGGAATCCCGAACAATTTCGGGAATCCCGGATGTTTTCGGGATTCCGAAATTCTCGGGATTGCATCCCGATCCCGAGAAAAATTCCCGTCCCGACCGGGATCCCGCACACCCCTGGTATTTACATTTCGGCTAGTTTTGCAACTGTTTTTTAGCAGCACTCCTTTCTGTTTACCGCGCTTTGACCCCTACTGAATCGTTCCAATCTGACGTTGTTGTAATAGCCAAGCTTACTCGGTTACAATATATATTCTTATTATTTTAACATAAACTATAAAGTACCTACTTCAGAGTGGTGGGTTTAGACCACATCCGATAGTGTAGATCCTAATTTGAAGGATTGTTAACAAGAGAATCACAAAATCTACACATGTATATTATATCGATATACGCACACACTCGTTTTGTATTTTGACCCGCCTCTGTCGTTCCCGGAAAGTCTGTGTTCCGAGTATTAAGCATATAGAATAAACATTTCAGTACACAAATATTTATAATGATGCACAACACAATTACAACAATTTACATACACAAGCATGTATATACACAAATATTTACATTGTGCGAGTTTCTTCTTCATTGCTTCCGAAGTAGGAAAGCCATTATGTTATATTTAATCCTTGTTGTCATTCTTATGCATAATTAAATGGTTGTTATAATTATGATCATTTCGAATAATGGTTATTATTTAATTATAATTATTCAAGTGTTTCTTGTGTAAAAACACTTCTACACTAACACTAAGCGGTGTCGAGCGACAACTTCAAAAGAAGAGGAGGGGATAGCGATTTTCTTACTTCGAAATAGAAAATCGAAAAAATTGTAAATATTGACGGTCGCTCGAGCTTATCCTCACAGCGACGGGTCACGAATGACTCCGGCATAGCATACGGAGGGTTAATCTGAGGAAGGTATAATCTACGACCCTGATGTAATTAATTAAAGATAACTAAAAACAGCTGTCAGACACAGCGTAACGGCATGAAAAGCTTTAAATCTTTCTCGCAACGGTATTTGTCAATGAAAGAATATTTTTTTCAAAGAACGCAAGAACGAGCTTGTTACCTCTTAGCGTAGGGTAAGTACCGCCTATAACCACAGCTGTGACTGAAATGAAGAATTTTTTTCATCTTTAAAATCCTATTTCACCGTGCCAGAAGCCGGTTACAATTTTGCAGTAAAAATTAAACCGCTTTCTTAAGCACTGTCATTTTGGAAATTTTTATTTTCCCATTAAAATTCCAACCATGCCAGTACTCGCGAGCTTCGGTCTTTTTTATTTTAGATGGCTGCAAGAGCTACACGCCCAGCATAATAAATTTCAGATCATTATTTTGTACAGGCGATTCTTTCTCCAAGATCACTCAGGGGGAAAGTCGTTTGATGATTAAGGCGTTGAAGGTGTTTGAATGACTTCAAAGTCGACCAATTAATTTCAAAATAGAATTTTATTATCATTTAAGATTATTCGTAATAAAAAAAATCTGAATAAACACGTACTTGTTATTTTCATAAAGTAATGAAAAATAATAAATTTTAGTGCACTGCAAAGTCCCTAATAATTATAATGTGACCACTTGTCTACGCAATAACCTATAAGAGGAATAATGAATGAATCTATAAATTGATTTAACACTAGAACTACCGAACCAGTCAAAATGACTGGTTGCTAATTTTTTCTGTCACAATTACCGAAATTATAAAAATGTTTTCATCAGTATTTTTCGAATGAACTTTTTCATTGAAGCACATGTTAGAATAAAAATGGTATTAGGTTTAAATAGAGGTAGTCTTGTCATCAGTACAAAGCAATATTCATCAGTTGTATTTATTACTCAGTAGTTCTAGTGTCAAAATATTTTTTTGCATACAATAAACTAACTTTTGTTTTTTGGATACTGTGTTTAACATTAATCTAATTCTTCGTATTCATTTTGGGCTTATATGAATACATATATTTTTATTTAATAGCAAAGAAGCTTGTTCTTCTATACAATGTTGGCTAAATCTCAATCGGCCAGTGTTTAAGAATCACGTTGTACACGTTCGAATAGTTGTATGAAACGCGAAATGAGAAATCCAGGCGCTGCTAATGAATTGCTGAATACCGCGCGTAGAACAGATGGTTAAATGGTAATACCCCTTTAATGGTGACATCGAGTGAATATGCTGACGCCCACGATACAAGCCTAGTTGTTGGCCCTTTCACGAAGGATTACCCCGCCCAGAAATCAGCGTCGGAAATAACGGAGGTAGATTTTTGCGACCGCGACACGATCTCGGTTGGACGCCTGGCTTGTTATACAGGCAGAGGTTGTTTTGTTTTGCCCGCGGAGTTCGTCGATCGCACAGTAGCAAATATTTACTCCGATAACAGGAACTTTTCAACCGGAACTTGAATGCGCTTAAAATTGTCCGCGTGTCTGACGTTTATCCATAGTCTAGATTCCTTTCCATTGCGTTCGCGTTCGTCCGTTGCGAACAGATTGATTCCCCTGTTTGTGTTCTGGTTTTTTCGAGAGGATTGATTCAGTATCACGAATTCAAATGGAAAACATTTGTCTTTCGCAGAAATAATTAAGGGACTGAGAAATCCTAAAATTATTTTCTGGAAAGAATGCCAAAGAACACCATATTTCTGATAACCTTGCAGAATCTGATGAATACAATTTTCTATAATTAGTGACTTCACTCACAAGACCTTACTGTGTCGCGAACAAAAGACATGTATATGTTATAAACAAAGTACTTTACTTGCACGCAAAGTTTCAGAACGTTCTAAGAGTTTCAGGGTCCTCTAATTTCCCTTTTAAGTTTCGTCTCGAAGAAGCCGAGTCAGCAAGGTAAGATTTAATTCTGAAATCTTTGAGCTCTGAGCAAAACAGAAGAAAAGAAAAAAAATGAGATTAAAAAGCGTAACGTCTTACCTTGTGAACTTTATAAACTTATATTTATGTGTCAGCAACAAGAAACTGATCGTTCCTTGAACAAGAAGAAAAGGCAAAGACTGAACAAAAAGTGAAGTCTTTACACAGGAACCAGTATTTACTCGAGTAAAATTAATTTTCGAAATACAGGAACTTCAAACGATGGGTGACAAGTTGAACGAAACAGTTAACAGAGAGTGCGTTCACGACCTCTCGTTCCGTTCCTCGCAGGTTATTTGCAAACATCAAACGCGTTTAAAATAAACTTCGCCATTTAATTTCAGGGTAATTGACTGCTTGCAGGACTTTGAGGACTCGCGCACTCGAACCGGAACATACTCGTAAAGGATATTCAGCGTTCTTTACGCTTGTTAACCGACTAATGGAAAATTAAAATCGCCACGGGGAATGAAACGCGATACCCAGGGTGGCTATGGGCGGAGATTGCCCTTTGGGGCACTGAACCTGGCTCTATTAAAACTGGGAGCATTGAAACGCCTAACTAGGTCATTCTTCTACACAATAGGTTTTGTACAAAAGCTGACGCTTGAAAAAATAGTTTTCTGTTTACAGTATTTCCAAAAAAAAAAAAAAATTGGTTAAAGTAGCCTTCAAATTTTTATAGAAAAAAAGTAACGTATAATTAAGCCGGTGTAGAAACATTGAACATGTCAAAAGATAATAAACTATTCAACAAATTTCTATCAAATAAATAATGTACAAACTCTTAGTAAAAAACTCGAAGCAATCATAAATAATGGACATTCAAATTCGTCTTCTTTTTGTGGGACACCAAATGCAACAATTTTATTTTTTTTTTTTTCGTCGTGTTTTTTCACGTAGAAGAATCTACACGTCCTGTACAAATACAAACATTTTTGTCCATCTGAACTACATATTTTGAATTCAGCGTTTTCGAGGTTGAATATTATAAAGTGGTTTCGCGTTTTAAACTTCCGGGGTAGCATTTTGAATTGTTCTCGATCCAGGAAAATTTGTTAAAATTGAAAAGTGAAAATCGGAGGCTCGCTAGTGAATTGGTGTGAACCGAGAGCGGCCCGGGACAAAATGGGCTCGCTGTCAACACGAAGGTATTATGGAAATCGTGCAAAGCCGGTAATAACATAGGAATCATCGGGGAATTCGATAATCGATCGCGCGCTCGATAACGATGATCTCTGACAGTAGCATTTTTGAAAACAGTGTGCGGAGCCCGGGAGTCTATCAGAGTCACTTTGATCTTGGCGTGAAAATTCTATTTCGGTGTGACCAGGTATCGGCGCGCGGCCGTTCCACTCCAGATTGCGGAATTTTCACACTGTCGATGACCGCAGTTTACCACAACAAAGGGATCCGGTCGCGTAACTGTTCGAAATTGAACAACGTCGACGGGACCCCCGTCAGACGTACCGTAACACGTATGTCGCGATATAATACTGTGTGCCCGGATAAAAAAGGACCCATTGTTTCGACAGGCTGTTCGACCGACAGCTTGGCAAATTGAATTGGACGCGCGATCACCTTTTTCCAGAAATCTGTCGCGCGAGACATTCACTTTCGAGAGACTGGCTTTTCGGACCGTGTATTTTCGACGTTTTGTTAATAGCTCGCGACTACAGACGCGAAATAAACGCTGGAGCGTCGAACAAAAATGCGAAGACACAGAGCATTGGATCGGTGACTGATTCCGCGTCAATTTTCCATCTCGCGTTCCGGTCGCTGAACAATATTTATGATTGCGCTACGGGAATACGTTATAATCGCCCGTCTCTCTCTCTCTCTCTCTCTCTTTCTCTCTGTCGAACGCGAACCTGCAATGTTTTTAAATCTCTCACATTTTGTAGAATTCGCTGTTGAAGTATCCTAAATGAAATTGGAATATGAGCAGAGCTGTTACACGTGCGTGTTTCATTCATTTGAATTATTAACAGAACTTATGCACAGAACAATATTCACAGATACTAATGGAAAGTATAAAAAATATACAAATTTACTCGACACTGTTTCGCACATGCAAAAATAACACGTTAATTGGAAAATAAATGTTTCAGGCACGTGCGGAATCGAATACGATTTATTCACAGATACTATGGCTACTTCGAACAAATACAAACAATCACTAAGCTTTATAAATTTCTCTTAAATATCGGTATCAACTTTTCATCTATTTGTAAGCAGATACTATAGTAGAGTGAAGAATACTATACCATTGTCGAAGCTTATGCGAGCGGTAACGCAAGTAGGTGTATCTGGCTATGGTCAGACATGGAGGGTAACGTTTTTAAGACGAAATTTTTTAGAAATGGGTCAGCATACGATTTTAGTTCCTGTTTATTTATATTGCTACCAATGCGATGGTTTAGTGTAATATTTTAATAATTTAGTCATAAATTTAAGTCTCCAGTACTTTTAGTTTACATATACGCACATCGAACAGGTTAAACGAAATTTGCGCGTATCAAAGAAATTCTGACATTTAATATCGTTGAAAAGTAAATGTCACGTGGAAAATATAAAGTTTTCTGTTTTTATACATTCATTTAGTATGTGGTAAACATACAATATGAAAGCTGAACGAGGATTAATTAGAAAGCAGGAAAATATGCGAGAAATTTTTGAAACAATATATTTTTTAGTGAAAATTCAGTTCATAGAAATATTAGGTTTGCATGTTAGAAATACAAGAATTAATAGCAAGAAGCAATAAAACGCTTTTTGAAAAATGGGTCACATATTTGCAGAAGGAATGTTCAATTTTCTTTTACCGCCATTTAATCGATAAAAAAAAAAACAAGAGATAACAGCCACGTTTAAATGTTGAAATGTTTCATCCAGCTTCTAGGAATTCTGGCCCAGTGTGCGCCGATTGATCCGGACAGCGTATCGAAATGATTATAGCTCGCGGGGGGTAGTTGTCACTCGATCGGTGCGACGTGGCGGGGCATTTAGATGCGTGATGTTTTCGTAATTCGACCGGAATAATTGATCGGCAGCGAACGCGGCCGGCCAAGCCTATCTCAATTAATTTAGGTAGAGGCTGACCTTCTAGCATCCCGAACGTAGCAGCTGGCACGCTCGGCAAAAAGCCGGCAGGGGGCTGTTAGGGAGGGAGGGGGGAGGGGGAGGGGGAGAGTAGGGGCGACAGAGAGAAAGCACAGAAGGCACAGAAGGGGGGCACCGGCGTGGCAGCGGCGGGGCCAACGAAAATCGATAATACGCTGCGCGCGAATGGGGAAGCTTTTACGCTTTCCTGGTAAATTCGACAATAATGATAGACCAGGACCATTCCACACCGCGATTCGTCGGAACGTACCCACCGGGGCATCAGCTGTTCAGGAACCTTGAGCTGTCAGACCGTTGAAATTCACAGCCGGATGGTATCGACATTCGATATACGCAGTATCGAATCTGTGTAAACAGCGAGAACGGGACTGGTGTACACGCGGCAGGGGCGCCCGTTAAAGAGACAGGACGCAGCATCGCGATAGACAGTAGGATAATTTAGAGCGATTCTAGGCAAAATTAGGGGAGGGATTAGAGAGACGGGGCGCTAGCGTACGCGTAGACGGGCGAGCCGGGGGCCGGAGAAAGTTCAAGGCTCAAGGCATCGATTCTACCAGGCCGGAGCGAGACTGAGAGAGCCGGGGCGAAAGAGACAGAGAGAAAGAGTGGGACAGACAGACAGACAGAGAGAGAGAGAGAGAGAGAGAGAGAGAGAGAGAAAAGGAGATTGTAGGTGGCAAACAAATAGGAGGGAGATAGTTAAACGAAGATGGAAAAGGGACAAGGAACAGAAGACTCGGTCTACCTGGGTAGGAAAGAGAGAGGGAGAGTTTGTGTCATCAATGTGCTGCGCTGGATTGTAGTGTGGGTGTTATTGCCATTTCTTTTACCTATTTCACGCTCTCGCTCACTCTCTTTCTCTCTCTCTCTCTCTCTCTCTCTCTCTCTCGCCTGAAGTCGAAGCATAAACCGGAGAATATTCGACGATGTGCGAGTTGGCCCGCGTTCATATAGTTGGGTGGTCGCGAATGAAGAGGCTGCCGCTCGGATCAATACCAACTGCCTCTATTCTTTGCTTGTGTATGCACGCCGCGTAGTTTCGTCGCGAGACACACGTACAGCCCGCACTCGCACCCGCACTAGCACCGGAACCCGTTGGCTGTTCCCACTTGCATGTGCACGTGAGATTGTGAGGATATCTCCCTGCACGTGCACAACCGCCAGTAGTATCGCGCAAGATGACCGCACGGGACCTATCTGGCCAGTTATAACCGTGCACGGAGAAGCATCGTGAATTAGGAATTTTTATCTTATCCGCGCAGAGTAGATATTTTGTTTCGTCGTAGAATTTCGTTACCATACAAAATTATTTACTTCTTATTCGAACCGTCTCAAATTAAATAAATCCAGTTTGTAAGGAGTTAATCCCAATAATTCGGCGGACGATTTTAACGAAGTGCAGGGCAAAGACTGGTAGTGAAGTGATGCATACTTTTTTTTACCAAATATGGAATGTAATTAGAATTTCATTGTACCGTCTTATTAATTCCCTTATTCTAGTATAAATAGCTAATATTTTTAACTTGCTACTAAACGTCGAAAGGAACCCAACTTCCACTCTATCCGAGGGTTACATGAAGAAATACTGATTTTTGAAGTCGTCATAGTCGGTGTTTAAAGTAGGAGAGAGATTAAAAGAATGAAAAAATGTCAATATATTATCGTCAGCTTTATCAGTCTTATTCAAGAACGTAAGATATTTCTAGTGGACTCCAATCTCTGGCATTTGAGAAAGGCAATTTTTATTTTACATAAAAACCGCAATTTATTCACAATAAACGGTGTACTGCTAAATAATTGTCAATATTTTTATATGGTTTCATCTCCTAACTTTACTGTAACATGTGTGTTATTTCACGCGAAATTAATTTGTCTCTAACGTTTATGAATACCTACAAATTGGAATGATAAAACTTTCAGAGTAAACTCAACGAGAGTCTTAATAGCCGTGAAATTTTGTCGAACAACCATAGCTAATTTGGGATACTTTTCCAATACGAAAATAGTCGACTGTGCGCTATTGTGTCAAGTCTAGCAGAGCTCTTTAGTACTTCTAAGTCATCCTCGCCATCTTCCTCTTTATTTCACTCTGTTTCACTCAATGTCGCCCAATCCCGTAGCGAAGACACTCGGCAAAAGAATGAATGGAGTAGAGATAACAGCTGGAACACCTATCTCCACGGAAAAACTCGCAATGGGGGTGCAATGAAATGAACATTAAAAGCGACGCGATCGTGAACGGCTTCAAAATTCCACCCTCGTGACCAGTACTATTTTTCTAACCTCTTTTTTGATCGCCTGCAGAACCAAGCCGAATTTCAACTATTTTCATCCACAATCCTCAGTTGATCAACTGGAGATCGTAGAATATACAGGACATTGCCGAAAATATGATAGAAATGGACCCGAGGTAATTCCTTACGTAAAAAACATATGAAAAGTGCAGATTAAAATTTGCAAATCCATCTAGTATGTTTGTATTAAACACGTTTCTATTTGACCTCGCACAACAGTTTCGACTTGGTCTCCGACCGCTCTTGCGTGAGTGTGGCACACTCACAACGCTAGATCCACATACAGGGTCATCCGTTTTTAAACGGCCAAACGTCAACCAGCTACAGGCCCCAAATGGAACAACTTTCAACCCTAACACTTTTTTTGATTCGGCTTTGTTTAATTGTTTATGTTAATTTTTAATTTCTTGAAAAATCGCAAAATTTTGAAATTTTTCCAATAATTTTGTGTTAATTTTTGTCTTGAATTAAGCAATTTATTATGCATGAATCCGAATTTTTCGAAGTTATTTCATTCAGTCTCCACCGCGTGCCCCATGTCAAAAAAACCAAGATCCGAAGGTCATACAAAAAAGTTGACTTAATAAAAAAGATGCCCCTATTTATTTTAAACCAAACAAAGAAAAAATCATCAAGATACATAATTGCAGTCCTAATATATTTAATCTTAAGTGAACGCAAAAAATGACGGGTTTTTGCAATTATCTAAAAATCAAGACCGAATAAAAAAAAGTGTTAGGGGTGAAAGTTGTTTCATTTGGGGTCCTCTATAGCTGGTTGACGTTTCGCCGTTTAAAAACGGATGACCCTGTATACGTACACGAGGCTTGCAAGGATCCGAGAGACGGCAAACTATTTCGCAATAATGCAAAGATGGAGTTTTTCCGTGGTCAAAAGTGTTAGATAAAAGTCTTCTTTTGGTAGGGCTTCGAAAGTCCTACTTTTGCGTTTCCTAGGTGTAATTTGCAATATCCTAGCATTGCGTCACGAACTCGTCAAGTAAGAACTGGAGCTTCTCCTAACGGCTGTTGTATCGGTGCATGTCGATACTGCGCAAGGGAAGAGCTAGTACCTCGTCGCTGTCCGATAACCCTTATTTCGACTGTTTTACGTCAACTGACTGTTTGTCGCCGGAGCAATGTAGACATAAAGCATACAGTAAGGAGCAAAACTGAACAAACATACGACATTTTCACAAGAATAATTTTTTATTCAATATTTCCATGTAGAATACAAAAGAAACAAAATACTCAGTATTATCTACAATCTTCTGGCTTTTCAAAACAAATTTAACATTTGTGATATTATTATTATTGCGCTTCATATAATTTTTTTTTTCGTGTAGTCGGTTTTGCACCGCACTAAGATTCTCGGGATTAGGAACTGTAAACACAGATTTTGTAAACAACTTGGTAGTCCATCACGGTCAATGAGACGACCAGGAGTGCAGTAGTTATTAGTTTATCGTTGTTCAAGCGTTAACACGCATCAATATAACATCATGAAGCCATTATCTAAAGATATGAAAAATAATATCATTTTCCAATTAAAACCGGGTTTATCAACGCGAGTAATTGCTAGCAAAATTTGTCGTCAGTCACGGAGTTGTACATAAGATACGGAAAAAATAGTGTAGTAAAGTTCCTGCATCTTTTGGAGGCCGTCCAAAATTATTATCTTGTTAGGAGAAGAGAAGATTGACGAAATACATTACATCAGAAATTGCAACGACGGCATCAATGGCTGCAAAGTTATTAGAAAGCGATGTTGGAAAGAAAATTAGTAAGTGGACGGCTGCAATTTTACAGCAATTGAGAAGAAAAAAAACCTGCTCTATCAAAAAAGAATGTCAGGGCCCGTCTGAGTTTTGCAAGAAAATATTTAAGCTGGAATATAGAGCAATGGAAAAAAGTAATTTCTTCCGACGAATCTAAGATGAATCGAATTTCATCGGATGGACGTTCTTGGTGTTGGAAGAAGCAAGGCGAACCTCTTTTACCGCGTCATGTGAAGCAAACAATAAAATTTGGTGGTGGTTCATTTATGGTGTGGGGATGTATTACGGCGTTACGGTGTAGGTTCACTACATCGAATAGAAGGTATGGTGAACCAGTATACGTATAAGGATATTTTAGAAAAAAATTTACCAGAGTTTGATGTCGTATTCCAACATGACAACGCTTCTGGGCATTGTGCGAAGAGCGTAAAGAATCGGCTGCAAACGCAACCATTTCAAACCATGGAATGGCCTGCTCAAAGTCCAGACATAAAAACCCGATTGAAAATGTCTGGGCATACTTAAAAATGAAGTTACAGAATAACTATAGTGATCCCCCAACAACGATAACTGATTTGTGGCAAAGAGTGCAGGATCAGTGGTATTCTATTACACCAGAATATTGCGAAAATGTAGTGTTAAGTATGCCTAAACGTATTCAGGTAATTATCAAGTTTAAAGGTTCATGGACGAAATATTAAGCGTACGAAAATCTGAAAAGTTTACTCAAAATTAGTTGCGGTGCAGAACTGACTACACGAACAAAAATTGTATGAAGAGAAATAATAATAATATCACAAATGTTAAGTTTGTTTTGAAAAGCCAAAAGATTATAGATAATGCTAAGTGTTTTGTTTCTTTTGTATTCTACACGCAAATATTGAATAAAAAATCATTTTTATTAAAATGTCGTATGTGTGTTCAGTTTTGCTCCTTACTGTAAATTGTCGTGCCGGTGCCGGTGCGTTCCGTTGTCGGTATGTGACGGTCCGTGCCGTATAGTGTAAATTGACATTTAGCCGTGCTCAGCCAACAAAGGAAAATCCCGCACAGCCAACGCAGCTATACTGCATTTGTTTCCTCTCGGAGGTAGGAAGCATCGGGTAGCTATTGTTGATTGTTCCTGCGGCAAATCGCGCCTGACTATGTACGAGTTAAACTACTATGCGCGGCGCGGACAGATTCGATCACTCGCGATCCACTTGTCGGACGACATTACCGTTTGTTATCGTCGTGTTACAGAATTAATTAACGATATCACGCGACGACGACAGTCGAAGTTGCCCGGAACACACTGTTTTACGTATGACTCGATCCAACGAGACGAGTCGGTATAGGTAAACAAAACACCGGCGTTATTCACTAACTATTCGAGACATGCAAATTCAGCTCTGTCGCACGCAGGTGGCTGCTACGTGGATTTGTTTACTTTCACTGACTCGACTCGCGTAGGATGAAGTATAGTCCGCGTTCTCCTGCATCCAGCTATGGTCGTTGATTTCGGGAGTTGAATGGATTTTAATTGACGTCCCGCGGGCGCGTCGAAGGGGTCCGATTTTGACGTCACCGATCGGTCGCGTGCTGTTAGACACGATTTACACACGCGATTACAAAACGCTGTTCCGTGCGCGAACCGACTTATCGTCACGAGCGACCGTGGCTAACGAGATCACGCGATTCCTTGATTTTTCCGACGCGTAATCGCCGGAAAATCCCTACGAGTGTGTTGGGTATTAGGGAAAGTTTGGGAACTGGTAAATGAGGAACCACCGTGTGGACAACTGGAAATGTTGGTAATTTTTGGAGAACATCAGTCGTATCAGTTCTGATATCAGTTCCGAATATCGTTTAGTTCAAGTTGTCATAAAGATGACGCAAAGTCGTTAATGGATAGTTCATTTTACCCTAAAATCGAAAAGAGTTTATTTCTATGCTTAATATTCAGTGAATGTATTTTTAACACAGAAATATTACTGTTTCACGTAAGATTAAGCACAGTTGCAAATCTCCGATGCAATCGCAAGATACTGCTACAAGTTCAAAGTGTATACAGAGCATACGCAATGGGAACACTTGAGACATTTAAACGTGGCACACGAAACATTGAATTTCGCTGGAGCAGTAAAGTTACTTGTAATTATAATTTCAAATGAAGATAATAATAGCAATCCTGCTATTTATTTGTTGGGCTTTCATGTTAAGTGTAGTCTGCACTATATACTTCTATCGCAATCGTATTTGCCGTTCGTGCCAATCTTCTTGGACCGTTTATCAGTAATTAGAAGGTCCGATTACTGGCTTTGATACTGCCCGGACGTAAAAAGTATTTTTTATATTTAAAAATACGAAGGCAGGATTTACCGACATCTCGTTATTGCGGAAAAATCTAATTTTACACAATTGTACGCTCACTTTAATTCCAACAAACTTTTCGCGTCAAAAGGTCAGCGTGAAACGAATCGTCACGGATACAATTACCTGCATAATAACCAATGTTCATCAAATTAACGAGAGATCCACGCCTGGAGCACCGACGCGACGTGGTTCCAGGCGATTCATTGATACGCCATTTAAACTTGGATGCTTCCTCGTACAACGGTAATGCGTGTTACGTGACGGTGACTGTTTGCTCGATTGTAAACTATATGCGTCGATCCGGGGCCGTTTAGATTACCGTTGGATTTATTGAGTTTCGCTGTAATAATTCACGGAATTTGATACATGTCCACTGGGATTTACGGGTGGGGAAGGGCGAGAGAGAGAGAGAGAGGAGGGGGGGGGGGGCGCCATTCGACCGGAAGAAGGAGACTTCCGCGCGTCATCCGACAACGTCGGATCATTGTCTGTCTACCCGGTCGCCATTAGCTGCTGGTCTGATAAATTTTGCCGCGGGTCGTTGCTCGTGTGTCATGAAAGAAACGTGACGCGCCGGCTACGGGGACGGACAAGTTGCGCGTTAATATAATGCGCATATAGCGTCATACGTTATTAGGGACGACACTTGTCAGCCAGTCGGACGTGAAACGCGGACGTGCCGCCGCCTTTCATCGAGAATTCGCGCCCGGTAAGCGACGGAGACTTTCTTTTTTCTCGTAAATAGAGAATAATGTCACGTGGGACGCGTCACCAGGCTCAAGCTCATTTTCTTTCGCGTTTTATAGCCGGCAGGCAAGGCTGGTTTATTGATTATGGCATTCGCCTAACTGCTGCATCGCTGTTGCCTTTGCAAAACTATATTTCGAGGAGAAAAAGTATGTGCAGCAGTGTGCCGATATGTGTGAAAAGTTCGGGACTGAAATGTCACTTGTGTAGTGTACTATTTCTTGATCTCTTACCGCTGAAATGCTGACAAGTAATCGGACAAGGATAGCGCGAATATGGTATCGGTGAGACAATACTGATTCAGTGGCAAAACTTGTTGTCGTTAATCTTTGTTTGACGAAATTAAAAAAACTCCTTGCAAAGTCATATTTAACAAAAAATGTTATGAGGATTAAATAAATTTAATTATTCACGGGTCCGTTTTTCGTCTCTGTTCTTGTCCCACTAATGTATAAAAATATACGGAATTTGAAACAAGGAAGCCTTTACATCAGCTATGATAATTACGGAGGCTAATTTCATCCCTCTGTGAACTAAAAATATGTTGGGTACACTTTCGTGGGAGCGGAGTCACTCCTTATTTTAATCATTTTTTCTGTTTTTAGTTTATTATCAAGATCAGCAGACTGAGCAATGCTAAGTTGGAGTTTTAATTATTGTGGGTCTTTGTTTGTAAAACAATTTATCAGAAAAAGTTTAAAATTCCGCTACATAATGGTCAAAATGATACTCTCCCCGACCATATAGAAATATTTCTGCAAATATGTCTACGTAATATATCAACTCGTCGTGTTGCATTGTGAAAGCAACGAAATCTGAGAAGTTTCGTTTCACAATAACAAATGCACTATGTTAGGATACAAGGATCTGCTCGGAACTGTTTGCGAATTATCTTTCCCCGAATTCCTTTGAAATCGCAAGAAATGTCAACTATACGGATTTTTCAAGTAAACAGTGTGTAGCACACAATATAAATAATGTTCGGAAAATTATATACTTTCGAGCAAACTTTTCGTGATAATAAGCTTTTAATAAATGACAGCCTATATCCTTCACAACACTGCCCAGAATGGTGATTTTGGCAACATATCAAAAAGTGATCGAAATCGGCGATGGCTCCCGTTTTGTGAATATTTACCAGTTGTTGGAAGGTGTCCAAAATATATTGATAGAAAATATTAACAACTGGAAATAAAGAAACTTTAAATTTTAGTTACAGCAACTTTAGAAGGTAACTTTATACTCGTCACTCTAACGAAAAAACCTTGGAAAGTTTTCACATAAATATCCAATTTTGTAAATTATGCTGACGTACCTATATATGCCTCGCTATTCTCTCTTAAAGTCTAGAAATGCATAGCTTCTCATATGTTCTCTTACGGAAACTGTGTGAGGTAGTTTTATTCCCCTGGGTGCAGACCAAACAACTAGTAAAAGTTTTTATTTTAAAGTTTTTTTAGATTTCCAAGGAAAATAAGATAACACATACAATTGAATCTAGGTACTAAAAACAAGGGATCGCCGTTAAAGCAGAAAAAAAGAAAATTTTCTTAGGCGGTCTAAACCCGGAACGAAGGCCAAACGTAACGACAGATTCGAAATAACACGAGCAACGCATATTTGAAGCACACTTGAAGGTGAGATAAAGAAGGATAGTTCTGTGGCGCGGAAGTTTATGAATCTAACCTTTGAACTTCCCTTAACAACTCGTATCCCTACCAGAATTTCCATAAGATCGTCACTCAAAAGTACCCCGCTCTCTTTCTCCTCTACGTTTACGTAATTTTCCTTCACATAATTTACATCTGTCCTATATCCAGTCGTATTTACGTAAGAATATTTCACGGTCGATTTAACCACATTAGCTTCCAGCCCTCTGCTTCGACTGTTCCTCGAAATTGGGTGCGATCTCCCGAGAGCAAGCAAAAATTTGAAACGAGACCGAGACGAGGAACTGGCCCATAATAATTGCAATCCTGTTCCCAGATACAGCATAAACACACTGTTGGACGAAGATATAAAACGAAATCGTAAACGACGTCTGTACACTGCACTGACTCTGATGAATATTTAAAATATATACTCATTTTCTTGTTTCTGAAATTCTCATCCAATCTCTGCAGTGAATCAACTAAACGTAACACAACAGTGTTTGTAACACGAATGCACTCATAACAATCCTGTGCTACACATAACTCGGAAGAAAATTGTCACGCTATTAAGTTAGGAAAAATAGTCTCTATACGGCATTAAATTGTCATAAATATTGTGGTATTTGTACACGGACTAAATAATGTATTTAATTGTAATGGGTTCTTAGAATAATTGGTTTCACTTTTTTTGTCTTCAGAGTGACGTTCCCGCACCACGTAGTTATCTAAAATGGCCAATACTTTGGATTTTGAAGATTCGAAGGGTTATCAATCGATGTATAGAAAACATTTTTCGTAATACGCAAAGAAAAGAAACGTGTTTCCAGTCCACTGTGCACAGTCGCGTTAGCATCGAGTTGTTAGCCAAGAGCCGCGCTCCGAAAGCATCAATGTCCAATCAAGGGGAAGTTGGTGTCCTCGGCGTTGCATTGGCGAACGATTCGGGAGTTCGGCTATATTTCGGATTATCGGCTCGGAAGCGCGTTAAACAATTCGGCGTGCTCGGTGTATCCGAAACACGAGTTCCGAGAGTCGGTTCCCGACGCTAGCACGGTGCATTAACCTATCCGTTGCGTGTCGGGCGTCTATCGCGAGCAGACAGAAAGACACACAACACCCCCACCGAACCTGATATATTTTCAAGTACCGCCTACGGGTCTGCGTTTTAGGGTAGCGAGCGCGAGAATTTCCGTCATCCGACTGCACGTTGCTCTAATTTTGCCAAGGGTCGCGCGTTTCACGGAGTTCCCATTTTCCGATAAATTTTTCCGCGCGTGCCATCCGTTCGACTCTCCCTCTCTCCCTCTCTCTCACTCTCTCTCTCTCTATCTCTCCCTCTATTCCCCCTATCCGCCTCGTCTAACTTCATTATGCGAGCTCGTCGACGCGACCGGCGTGGCGCCGTCCATCGTCGAAATGTAATACATTCTGAATCGGAGGTGGCTGACGCAAATTTGCTAGCCGCGAAAGCGACGAAAATCTAATTTCGATCGACATCACGTCGATACCCGGCACACAGACGACCATAACGAATCGGCAACAATGCTGGCCGCGGAACAACTCGCCTTGCGACGAGACGGTTAATTTTCAAGTGCCGTCTCGCCCGCGTCGGATCCATTACACACATGCAAAATTAATCTGGAGTGGACGGGAAAATTAACGAGGCGAAAACTGGAGGTGGAGGTTTTTCACCTTGCCTGCCGGGTCAACGGCTGATTGGACGGGTTCATGCACGATCTTTTTCAAAATGTTTTGTTCCGACTTTGACGGACGTAATTGTGCTAAACACTGAGTGGAAATTGTGCTTCTTGCTTTGTATCCGGGCTTCTGCGTGCTCCTTGCGTTTTACCACGTTGATTGGCAGGTCAGCCATGGTTGGGTGACGGAATTATTTTTGGAGAGTTAAACATTCGTTTCTGCGGTAAAAGCGTGCTCAATTTTCTTATTATTAAAAAGTGATTAACCCCCGGAAGTCTTAACTTCTTAGTTTCGGTTTTATGAATTGCTTTGATTTTACCCAATTTGAGTTCGCGATGAAAACTTCAAATAGAATTTGCTATTTTCTTAATTCTATTTTTCTGCTAGAAATATTTAAGCATCAAAATTAATGTGCACATAGAAGAAATATAAATTTTCTTCCATGAAATTCTTGTGGATAAAGAGGTTTCAATCATTACAGCTGCGGACATGATCACATAGCGAAGGGTCAAGCGCAATTATATATCGAAAATAAATTCTTGTTACGCATGTGTCTAATTGCATTTTGCAGTGCCACTTTTGCCCTTCCCAATCCGTTTGAACTTTTCAACTTGAGTGCAACTTGCTTTTATATTAAACTAAAAGCTGTGCAAAGTCCAATTAAAGAAGGAACGAATAGTTTCGACATGTTCTTTTGTGCGGGTTTAATCGAGAAGCTGAAGCAGCGGAGACCAACAAAGACAATTTCTATTGTAGGTCGAAATGATCCTCTTTGACCATTCATCGTATTGAACGCTACTTTACCTCCCCGAAGCTGCATAGTTCTTGACTTGAAATGAAGGAAACTTTTAATCAAATGAAAAAATTCAAGACGCGTTTAAAGGAGGAAACGTGAGACTGTAAAATGATATAGAACGCACAAAAAATTTATTTTCATCCTAGGTTGGAATCTAGAGAATCTGGAAGTTAATACTATCAATCCTGTGACTAAACAGGTGTTAGCGCTTAGAATAATTGTTCAATGGTCAACCATTTAAGGCCAGGAGTCGGCCACCTTAAGCTTAAGGGACAACGTTAAGTTAGAAAATTAAAAACATAGTTTCAACAATGTCAAATGCATTTTGTGAGAAGCAGTATTTTAATTATCCTAACTTGATAGTTTCGTGCGTAATATACCGTTTTCCTGGCATTTGTAACATCGTCCGAGTTCTCATTAAAAAAAAAAAAAGAAAAGTTTGTTCTGCCATTTCAGCCCACGTAATATTGAAATTACATATCATATCGAGGAATTAAATATCCCTTTCTAATCGGGACGTCAAATACTACGTGAAATGTGATTCTTTAGCTTTGGGTCATATTTCTTACGGTGATTAATAAGTAACGCGTCACATTAATATAAAATTATGTTATATGGTAATAAAACAAATTCTAAGTCCATGTGGTTTTAAATCCAGAAATAAGTCGAAAAGATGAAATCAAATTTTACTGTTCAACGGCTTGTTTTCGAGAAAAATGAGTTTGAATTGAACATACTTAAAATATTTGATACATGTTTACCTTAACATGTAATTATTCTAATAGAAAACGATCAAGAACAATTAATAAATTTGTCAGCAATCTGAGCAGAGTTTCTCATTAAAGTTCGCCGTACCGAGAGCTGCGCGTTGAGCGTTACACTCTTAAAATTAAAACTAATTACATTTCGGAGTGCTCGGAATCAAAGCAATAAACCAGCGCTTTCGGAAACAGAGTTTCCAGGCGCTACGCCATGCCGTACCAAGAAAACGTTCTGCTTATAAAGTAGCGTTGTTGCAGCACTGGTAAGACAAGTGACTCGCAATCAAAGTTCCCGAAGGTATAAACCGACTGTCGACTGTAACGTGGCCGTATTAAACGCGGAAATAGTGGATTCTCTTGAGAAATTGCACGTCGCGTGCACACGCGGCGCACGTCGGCCGGGAACACGGCGAAAGGATTGCTCCACTCCAGAGGAAAAGCATCGCGCGAAAAATCTCCGGGATTTCGGGGAACGTCGAGATCCACCACGGATTTTCGACGGTCAACAGTAATACCTGCAAACCGATGCCCGTTAGCATCATTAATACCTGCTTGTATCCACTTCTCGTTTCCGGCAGCTCGCGAACATGCTGCACGTGTTTATGCAAATTCCAGACCCATTTAAGAACAAATATTATAACGCTGTAAATATAAACAAAGTGAAGCACGATTCGCTGGCATTACTGCTGTAATTATTTATGCGGTGTTGCAGCTTATTATTGACGCACTTTGTTATTGAGTTCTGTAAGCTTGGATAAGCATTGAACACATCAAATTTCGCTGTTTCGTCACGCAAACAAACACGTAAACATAAATATTTAATGAATAATATAAAGAAATTGTTATCGAGGTTAATTTCCGTGAAGTATGGTTTATGCGAATTAATTATTATGTATCAGCAAATTTTAAATGTATTGCAATATATTAACTAACCGAAATTACCGAAATCTTCAATTTAATGAAAGTCTACTATTTATGTTAAATATTACTATTCGAAGTACACTAACAATGAAAAACAAATTTTTTAACAATAAAAAATTGAATTGTTTTTGTACAGTTTAGATTAATCTATATACAGGTTCCGTAACAAATTAATATCTATTAAATAGATTTTAATCTGCAGGGCATATGAAAAAAAGTTTGGCCGGAAAACAATTTGTTTCGTTAACGGATTTGACACCATTCAAAGTTAACTGCGTACCATAGACACAATAAAGCTGTACGCACGAAAATAAAGGATCCAGTTTTTCGAAGAAAAATATGAACTGCGACGTGTGGGCGCCGCGAAATAATTTACGGTCGCGAAAGGCGGCTCGGGAAAATTAAATGAATAAATAATAATAAATTACTCGGAAGCTTGCGACTTCAGCGGTCTTTATTCAACGCGAGGGAAAAATTTCATATTACTATTTCCGGTGGTGCCCCAATTCGCAACGTACAAAGGCTCCGCCTGCCTAATTCCTTCATCGATATCGGGAACGTCGAATATAGAATCATACATCTCCTAAACAGAATCTACATTTTCGTCGAACAAAATAAAGATGCTCATAAATCATGCTCAGATTCCCCAAGCTTTAGTAGTTTGAAAACATTTAAAATTGCCACGTATATAATAAAATCTGAACGAACCGAACCGGTAAAACATTCTTCGAGATAATGTTGGTCGGTGCCGGTTCGCTCCGTTGACGTTACGTGCAGGTTCGTGTCGTACAGTGTAAATTGACCTTAAATCGGCCTTTATCCGTGAAACGTCTATTCCCACGTTTGCGAAAATAATAAAGTAATTAAATCGTTTCGGATGTTTCGCTCGCAGCCGTTAGGCACAAAATTAACATTCGTTTTAAGTCATGGAATTGCGCGCCGAGTGACGGTGCCGCGTTGTAATGTGATATTGAAATACATAAACTCCGTGCGATTCATCGTTTTTGGAGAACTAATTATCCTTCGTTAAATATACAGTCGATTTCCTCCGGTTTCGAGGTCGATGCTCAATGGTGTTTCATTCCAATTCCCGTGGAATATCTGGAAATATCGTCTCTCGCCGTTCGAGCGCGCTCCCGGGGAACACGGCAAAACTAAGTGAATGTATTTCTATCTTGTTATTTACATTGTTCCGTTGTTTACCGACTCGCAAACACGCGTCGCGAAAATATGCCGGAAGAACGCGGAGTTTAATGACCCTACGGGTCTGTTTACCTGCCGGCAAGAATTTCTGTTGAACATCCCCGTCGAATGGGAAAGGTTAGGTACATTGACACGCGAGGAATCACGGCGCAATATAGTCGACGATTGGCAGGAACGACAATGCGTGCACACGCGGAAAAATTTTTCGGATATCGGCGAATGAAAAGCATCGCTTAGGAACGGGGGTGCGATGATTTCAGTTCTATAGAAAATATCGCGCGACGGGAGCGCATTATGCTCTCGTCAAAAATGGTATTCCTAGCTACTGGAATTCTCGAATATTTGTCTCTCGCTTCCGCCAGCGCACGTATCTAAATATCGATAATCCCACGTCAAAATACGTCGAGTTGACGCGAGCAATTTTTCATTATTTATGAAGCTAACGTTCTAATTGTGTTCATTTCAACGTCCACGCTTCCTTTGTTGCTATTAATTTTTCTACATTTCCTCAGTTTCATACAATCTCTATACATTTATTAAACACGACGTATATCAATATCTCATTTTAATGTATTTTTGATTTAATTTGTATAATGCTATTATTATTTTCTTGATTATGTATATGCTTTGATATTTAATCTATTTAATGAATTGATAATAAAGATATTTTTCGTAAGGACATAAACTGTTCGGAGACAACTTGTCTAAGAACGAAGTGTAATCGCTCAGCTTTAAACAAGCATAACTTTTGAACCAGTGAATTCCTCGCCTTAAAACTTTGATTATCAGCATATTCTCGTCAAGATGTACAGGATTATGTAGTAAAAAGTTTAAAATTTCTTGGTTGCTAAGGTGAAGTTTCCATTCTATCATTATCGATTTATTGAAATTATTTTAAAAGGAAATAAATGTCTACGTGCAAGATTCTGTATCTTGCAACGAACGCAACTTTTATTTTGCTTAACAATCCGCAGTCTAATAATTGCAGATTGGGTTTGTAATGATGCGAGATTAAATTCGTCTTTCCTTCAAATTGAATAATTAATTTGTTGGTTTGGTTAGTTTTAGCTCTATCGCTTCTCGAGAGAATAGTTAAAGAAACTCGGACAGTATCAAAATTCTGGTATAAAGAGGAAAAACAAATTCCGAGGTGTTCGGATTTGACAACCAAACAGAAATTGTTGGAGTGTCGAATATTCCTCGAATATCAAATTCCGTTCGTATTATACCGCTGTCTTGAATTCTTCGCTTTAGTCGCGGATACGTGTCTGTTATTGAACCATTTCGTGCTTGCCGCGATCAATTGGAATTACAATGGCGATTATTATTAACATTATTCATATAAATGTCATAGTAATTAACGAACGAGCGCGGTTCACATTATTTTAATCTCATTTACATCGCTGTCGCCTAACAACGTTAATAATCCAATCGATACGTAGACGTTTCTATCTACATAACACTGACATTGTGATTCTATCGCGCTTTATCTGACTCCTTAGCCTCGGATTAATCATCCGGGGATATCTCGGTGCTACGACACACAGGCCACCGCTAATGGATCCTCTAGGATTCAGTGAAGGATGTTGACAAAGATCGACTCGAACGAAAGAAAAGAGAAAAAAACGTGGAAAGAAGGAAAATAGCGTACCAGCGATTTTCTTATCCCCGTTTGTTTAAAAGAGGGCTATCTATATAATCAAAATAAAATTTGTTTCGGCAAATGTGTATACGATAAATCTAAATTTTCTTTTGCTACTACGAAATTATTAAGGACGAAGAAGTACTAATCATTGTAGTCGTGAAGAAAATAGGGCAAACGTTTAACACGTTGACTGTCATGATGTGTTTATCCAGATTTAAAAATAAATGCTATAAGGTTGAAAGACTACTCAATATCATACAACTTAACTTTTCAATTTTTATTTCGTTTTTATCTTTACTTTTATTTCGATGAACAACATTGATTTTATGGAATTTTTAAGGTTGTTGGATTGACAGTCAAAGTGTTAAAAGGTATCGACGAATTCTAGAAAAGGTTCAACGTGAAACCCTTTTGATTAGATTTCGATGTATTGGAGACGTCGAAGAGTCGGCGATATGCAGTTTATTAAAATTGAGTTTGATTCTCGAGATCGATCCAATCCCCGCGCAATCACGGTAGACAGAAGGCATGAAAGCGATCCCTAGGTTTCAGGTAAAACTGCTGGCAGCTTGATTGAATATTTTCGCCGATTGTTCGCTATATGTGTGAGTCGCGCCGATAAGAATAGCCGACGGATTTTCCTATTTCGTTTGAACGATCGCGTTTCCCGGGCAATTATTGTCGAGAGACGTTGCATTTGTTTTTAATCTGTTAGCTACATATTGTAACTTGAACGTTGAGAAATACTTGTCGATTTACCGCATGCATTTTTATACAGCTATCTACATATCTTTCTACAGCTATATCAATTATACTTTTACAGCGTCTACAGACTCCATAGCTACTACAAATATTAATTACTGTGGTAGTGTTTGAATGCACGAGGTTGTCTTTACGTTGAGAAAACTGTGCACAGAAAAGTGTAGCATGCAGCGATGTTAAAAAAAAAAAGAGTTTAACAATATACTTTCAAGTTGGTTCTCAACTAGGGACGGAGAAGATGTTGACAGAAAGAAATTATAAAGGAACGCCGTACTTTACCGAAGAACCTCGTAATTAAATGAAATCGTTGGAGTAACTATTTACTTCATGGAACTTTCTACCACTAACGTACGTAATTTCTATTAGACTAGAAAAAGAAAAATACAGTGCTCGTAGTGTTATAGTGTCCTAGGAAACATTATGCTCAACCATATCTCACTTTATGTATAACGAGGGCAAATGAAACATCTTACAACCTCGAATTAAAATCGAGTACCATAACGGAATAATATTTTCGATCACACGATTATTTGTGACTGTACAAATTTTGTAAAATTTAGATAATGTCTACTGGACAGTTGAAAGTTTTTGTATATTTTGAACATTGCATGGCAGTTTCTGTTTCTACTCTTTTCATTGATTTGACAAACCAAGAGATTGAGATACGTGATAATTTCTGGGACAGTTTCGTTTTTACTCATTTTATTGATTTTGGAAACGAAAAGGCTGCAGCACATGTTTTCTGGGACACCTTAATAAATGCCGATTCGAGGCAAACACGTCTCGGCGGATTACACGATTGAAAAGCAGTAGAGAAGCGAATGAAAAGAATATGTTACTCACATTCTCCTCAACAGTCTTCTTGATCTTGACGCCTGCTTCCACGACTGACTTTCCAGCCTTGTTCACGGCGCTATATAGAAATCCACCCAAACTCTTCGCGCCTTCCAGAGCCTTTGTGGAAACTGGAAAAGATACGTGAAACAAGATTGTAGAAACGGGTGATACGTACATTATCCTGTGTATTTGAATTTCATTTGTTTCTTATGCACGAATAAAAATTTCTACATACGTACTATCTCTTGAAACATTTCGAAACACTCTCTGCTCCTCGAGCTTTTATTATTATATTATTTCTGCATAAAACGAACATTTATTTTCACGGGCAACATTTTTCGACGGGACTATTTTATTTTCTGTTTCTCCTGCATACTATTTTTCACACGTTTACTAACCTAATTGTACCAGCTAATTAGCTGTATATATTTACGGACATTTCGACGCGCGGAAAATGTAATGACATTTATTAACATCAGCCATGTATAATGAAGTAATAACGAAGTGTAATAACGAAGTGTTACGAAAATGTTAATGGCGTTGTATGTGCATCGAGTCAGCAAAAATTCGTGGTAGCATGGCTAAAGAGAAGACAAAAATCAAAAACTGATGTTGGATTATGAAATGGACAACAAAGAAAATAAAGTAGAGATAGAATTACTTCTACCAATGAAACTAATGTGAAACAACGAGTACATATTTCTTACTCAAAACAAAATATATCGCGCGACAAATACGCGTCACAACGGAGATGGTAATCCACCCGACGGGTTCCGTCGATGCCCGACAGTCTACGATTCGCAGCGGACCACGCGCTGTTTGAACCTCATATGCGGCAAAGTAATTTAACCTCATAAAAACAACAAAATTGCGTACATCATAACAATATTCCTAGATTTTTCTAATCTTTCACTACTTCATATTCCATCCAGCCTCATAAATATATAAAAATCGACGGTTTCACAATAAATGTTCGTAAAAACCAAGACAAATATATTATAGAAATACAAATAAATTACATTATAATAGATATGTTGCTACTATTAAACAACATGTTACTTCAATATGTACACTGACATAAGTATGTTTTCTTTTTAATTGAAATTGTCTCGAGAAAACAGAGTGTACCAGCACTTTTCATTTATAAAAAGACTTCCCTCCCCTGTTCTTGTCGGATTAAACGCGATCTCAGGGTTAACGAAATTACCATGAAGGCGTGAATGAAAAGTTCAGCAGGAAACGTGTTAATCGTGTCCCCGGCGTAACCCAGCTCGCAGAAAAAAAGGGAGCGACTGCGTAAGGAACAAAAAGTTGTTCTTCCTGAAGGACGCTGAGGAGAGTGAGAGAAAGAGAAAGGTGCCTGGCGTTCTAACCCAAATACGTCACTCGGGTATCTCACGCTGGGGATCTTTTCCGGGAATTCCCCCATTTATCAAGGGTGGCCAGCGAAAACTAAGCACCTCAACGAAGAACATTCGAGGGAGCTGTGCTACCTTCTTGCCCGGGAATGGCGATCGTGTAATGTTATTCCGACGTGAGAGCTAAAAAATGGCCATGGTAAAGAAAACCTGTGATGGCTGAACCTTGGGTGTTCCTCCGTTCGGTAAAATGGGATTTTTTGAAATTCGGGCGAAAATATATGAGGCGTTACGGTTTCTATACCCCGTACCCTGCCGTTTTCCTCGGTAATGGAAGGAAAACATGTGCGAACGCGGCAATATAGCAAATTTATTAAAATGGCGCGATAGTAATATGAAACCTGCGGAACCGTGTTTTCACAACCCTTTCTTTATTTTTATCAATAGAATATAGCAGTCGTGATGATACGGAAAATATCGTATCGAAGAAAGTATTATATAGTATATAGTATCGTAGAATGTTAGGTATCAGCGGAGGGGACTATTAAATTTTTAATTGCGAAGCTTGAATTTCGTAATTTGTAGTGTTGTTTCCTTTTTGATATACGAGCAGTAAATGGAGCTCTAACCAGGCAAATGCTTATTTTATCAACGCCCCTGTTTTCTCCGTGCGAACGTGCAATATGCTGAAAACATTAACACTCCGACCTTATTCTGTCAGGAAAGGGTGAAAAATATCGGTAGCGTACAGAATCGGAAAGAACATGGAATTTTCTACGTTTCTTCTGTTGGTTGAATCAACGCGTTCGAACTGCGATTAAAATACAACACAAATTGCGCCTCTACTTGCAAGTTACAATTACAAAACAGTTTAATACAAAGGAAACAATTTCAAGGCAATAATCGACATTAAATCTTTCCTTGATCAATTAACACAATATTAACCGGCGCCTATTTAATAGATTCAAAGTATTTATAATTTCTTAACCCATTCGAGACCGATTGCACACCGTGTGTGCAATAACAGTAATGTGCAATTATCAGTTATTCTGAGTAAACTAGTCGTCGAAATAAGATTTTTCTGGAACTAATGAAATCTGTAAAGTACAGGAAAACAAAATTTGGCATTGGTTTTACTGTGTACCAAAAAATCTAAAAATTATCATTATTATGAGAAATTATTATTATTATGTGAATTATGTGAATTATGTGAATTCACTTACGAATTGGGTGATTTCCGTAGTAAACATGTTTTTTTATTAAAAATGAACAATATAAAGAAAAAAAAAATTTCGCTCCTGGGGACCGTGTTCGAAAAAAATCGTCGTCTCGAATGGGTTAAAAGACAATTGGCAGTGAACCAACCAAGCTACCCTCAAAAATGTAATTTGACGATTTCTTTCGAGATTTTTAAGTTTCCTTTTGATATGGCGCACTTATTGAGAACCAAGATCAAATCAAATCACCAAGATCAAGATACAGCTAGTTCCGGTAAAAAACGCTCGATTGGACAGCGATCAATAAAAACGTCGAACATTACGTCGTCCCACATGTATAACACGGCGATAAATTCCCCTCGATTCGTACCTGTTACTCCGATTTCCGACTTCATAATTTACTTGGGCCAATACCTAATATCAATCTTTTTCCAAGCTTCAGCCCATAGATCACAGGTGACCCACATAAGCCGGAGGAACGCGTGAAACTTTAACGTGGCCTCAACGAGAATTTATAAAATGCAGAAAACTTGAAACGGCACCTTTTCTAGCATCCAGGACGCGTGATCCTGGCTCGCCGGTGCGCGCAGGATACCCAACCTGCCACCTGACGGAATAGCTGACCGTACGCAGGATCATATTGCTCTAATCTCGCGTCACATAAAGTATCTCCGTGCGGGAGTCGTGCGCGGGACAGAGTTTTTTAATAAACCGTCAGCAAGACGGGATCTCCGAGGTTCTCTTTGCTCAGCCGTCGGACATTATACGGCAGCCGGATTCGTTAGCAGAGAACACATTCCGACCGAAACACCGTTTAAACTCCCGATGCAAAAACCTAACTGGGACTCGCGAATGAGTTAATACACAAGCGTACCACGGGTGTGGTTGTGAAAGCGACTCGATAACTCACTCCTCTATAAGTAATCCGAGGCCAATTCAATCAACCAAATTGAGCCACTTCGATTCGCGTGGCTTCGGCTCTCCCTGTTTGTCTCGTTACGAGAGGCACCTCTTCCTCTGACGTCCCTCGATCTCTTTCTTATCCAACGTCCATCGCTTTTCCTTCTAAACTACGCCGCGCAGCGTATCACTTTTTTATGTACACTCTGTGACAAAAAAGATGGCACATCTTCTATTTCTTAAAATTTATAATTTCCATGTTATTATTAGGTTTTTGCACGCTCGCATGTATAACGTGCTCAACATTGTTCAAATTTGTTTACATTTTACCTAGCAATTGTTGCCATGTAATGTAAAAAATCCGCAGTCTAATCATAACTTCATAATTTTTGTTTCCAACCGTTTGATATTACCACATCTTTAGGATGTTTATCCGCAACCTACTGGTAACATTTCAGTACCTAGAGCACACCTGACAGTATACTAATGGTCCTAATAGCTACCCACTATACTCGAATTACACTAGACTACAGTTTCCCAACGTGAAGAATGAGAAGATCCGGGGAAGACGTCGTTAACCCCTGGGATATGGTGTCAGTGGCCTCCACCTATTCACGTATGTCAGTAGCAAAAATGTCCTGAAATTTATTATAATAACCTGAATTGTTAAGATCAGTATTTTACTTTTTACTTCAGTTATAATAAACACAGTAAAAAGTGATGGTACGAAACTATTTATAGAAATGTGTGCCATACACGCGCCGGCTATTAATACGAAAAATATGTGATGTTGATGCTGTGATGTAAATTAATGAAATTTTACCTCTTAAACATTTTTTGAGCAAACCACTTTTAAACAATCCACTCTATATGGGACTTTAAAGATCATACCCTAAAATAATATACAAGATGTCAAAAAAATGTTGTACCTCCTTGAAACGGGTGATTCCTGGCGTTATTTGAAGTAACATTTTCCTATGCGGAAATGTTCTCCGCAGTTTCGTTAAGGAATTAGTGAAAACGCGGACCAATCAGAGCGCGGCTACTGCCAGCTTGGCCAACGGCAACACCACGCTCAGCGGGACTGCGCTATGATTGGTTCATGCTCTTCGTTAATAACTCGTTAACAAAGCCGCGGAGAACATTTTCGCAAAGGGAAAAGTTACTTCAAGTGACCTCAGGAATCGCCTCTTTCAAGGAAGTACAACCTTTTTTCGTACACCCTGTATAATAAACCTATGCTCGGCTATCATAGTATTTATTTCTCCAGTCACGTTTGCCTTCTAAAATCAGACATTCGGTCACAACTCGGACAATTGACTCCACGATCCGCAAGGGTAAAGAAGATAAAACGCTGGAGAGGTCATCGTTAAACCTTCCTGGTCCCTGGCACAAGACCAAAGCGCGACAAACAGGTGCCAAATATCGTACGGGCTTTACATCGTGCTAAATTCTCCCCTGTAATTTGTTGCTCAAACAAAACTGTACCCGCGATAAATTTATCGAAGGCAGTGTTTTATCTTTTTTTTCCCCAGAGCAAACAATAAGAAATATTATACGCGCGATGAGTATAACACCGATGCTTTATCGTCGATAAATCGATGACTAGAGCCGGTGGCGGCACACGACGCACATGTCACTCGAGAGCTTTTTTTTTTGTTCGGGTGATGAAGTTGATATTCGAGCAGCTTTCGCGTCGAAAACGCTTGATGCATCGTGATTTTATTACGGCGATTGTTATCGATGCGTTTTTGTCCGTTAAACTATTAAAACCCGCGAAGATACAGTAACTGTTCGTTTCATGCAATTATGCAATATATTACGCGCACTCATGATATCAAATTTCATATAGATTCTGTGTGTGTGGAAATGCATACATACATATTCAGAAGAAAGATAAACACGCGCATGAGAGGTGGATAAACTCGTACTTGAAATTGTCTTTTAGGAAACTGCAAATATATCGTTAAAATTAGAAAAGAGAGGTTTCTACTAACCTTTTTGTTCATAGCTGAATTATGAACATTTTTCATAATTTAGATAAAACTTTAAAGACATTAGATGAACTTTAGGATATTGTTATATTAATCTGCTCTTATTAAGATGATTAAAAGAGAAAATACGGTAATTAATTACATTAGGGGCTTCCTCACCGATTTTAAAGACCTTGAAATATGTTGTCAAAGTCATCATTCTGAACAACTTTTTCCGATACATGTTACCGCCGCTCAACTTTAGTTTACGAGATATTCGCAAAAAAGTTTCAACATCTCAATATTATAGCTTCTCATGTTAAAAATAATAATTTATAATATTAACTACTTGCTCAACTTATTTTCATTGTAAGGAAATATTTGAAATACAAAATAAAAATATTTCATTTTATCTATCTGGTTATGAAAATAAAAATATTTGATTTAAAGTAATATCTTATTTGAACCAGATTAAATTATACTATATACCAAATCATTAATGATCGTTAATATACGTTGCAAAATATAATAGAAAACCTCGTATCCAATGTTCCACATACGAATACTAATCCTACATTATAAAATACTAATGTAAAGTGTACTTACTTTTGAATCTTCTGTACCTCCGTCGGATCCACAGCACACAATTATTGACTCACAATAATAGGTCCGAATAATTGAACAACAATCACTAAACAACACACACAACACATTTTATAAAATCGTGACAACGAACGAGAAGATGTCACTCCGACCACGAACAAAATAATACTGCGATTTTAACAATGATCCCTTCCACGGAGGTGGTACGGTCAGGTTATCCTAGGCAGGTTAGACGCTGAGGGTCTATAAAAACTAGATACAAAACCAAGGTGAACAAATTATGGTGGGGCGCCGACCCTATTTCCCGGAATTCCCTGTTTTCGTATCTCACACATCCGTGGGAGGGGAGCGGTTAAAATCGCAGTATTATTTTATTCGTGGTCGGAGTAACATCGTCTTGTCTGCTGTCACGATTTCGTTAAGTGTGTTGTGTGTGTGTGTTGTGTAGTGATTGTTGTTCAATTATTCGGACCTATTCTCGTGAGTGAATAATTGTGTGCTGTGGATCCGACGGAGGTACAGAAGATTCAGAAGTAAGTAAACTTTACATTAGTATTTTATAATGTAGTTTGTAGTACATTAGTATTATATTTTATTATTCGTATGTAGAATATTCGATGCAAGGTTTTCTTTCATATTTTGCAACTTCAATGTCCCTTTAACACTAGATTTACAAAGCACTAAAACTGACTACTTAACATTATTTTACAAAAATAACAAGAACGTGTCTATCCACATTTGTATCAATTTTTTAAATAATATATACCCAAAAAAATAATTTTGTTGAATAATTCCCCGTGGATACGTCTTCACAATGTAAGTAATTGTAAATTATAAATATTAGATCCCGTCATTTTGACAGGCCCCGTGAACCTAGTGTCAAATTTCGTTTGTCTCGAGGCACGCACACGATTATGTTCCAACTCACACACTGTACACTTTACATTAGTATTTTGTAATGTAGGATTATTATTTGTATGTAGAATATTGGATGCAAGGTTTTCTTTCATATTTTGCAACTTCAATGTCCCTTTAACACTAGATTCACGAAGCACTAAAACTGACTACTTAACATTATTTTACAAAAATAACAAGAACGTGTCTATCCACATTTGTATCAATTTTTTAAATAATATATACCTAAAAAAATAATTTTGTTGAATATTTCCCGGTAATTATTTACTTTAGGAGCTTCCACCGATTTTGATGACCTTGAAATATATTGTCAAGGCCATCATTTTGAACAACTTTTCCTATACATGTTACCGCCGCTCAGCTTTAGTTTCCGAGATAATCGCAAAAAAGTGTCAACATCTCGAAAAGTGATCGGAGTAAGTGTGGGTTAGATTTTAAATTATGGCCACAACTTAAACCGACTTCAATTAGTTGATACCTACTGTCTGTTCTGAGTATTAAGCATGAAACTATACGAATTCTTGGATATCTGCAACAATCAAGAAAAGTTGATAGAAATAGAAATCTGTTATGAAATCTGTTAATTCTAACCCTAACCCTAACCCTCACCTACGATCACTTTTCCAGATGTTGAAACATTTTTGCAAATATCTCGTAAACTAAAAGCGAGCGGCGGTAACATGTATAGGAAAAAGTTGTTCAGAATCATGACCTTGACAACATATTTCAAGGTCAACAAAATCGGTGAGGAAGCCCCTAAAGTAAATAATTATCGAAAATACATTTTGATATTACTTCTGTTTCTATCAATTAGCTTGGATCATTTTTATTTTGCATGAAATAATAATTACAATTCCTCAACGAAATAGATATAAAAAGGTGTGCTGTATATAAATATTCAAAATTAGATAACGTAGGGAATATGATAATATATATATTTATAAGACTACGGTAAATCAAGTGTTAATTTTATGGTAAATTCCTCTTTGACTTATTGTAATCGATTATTGATTTTATAAATTAAATATACGGACATGAATAAACCTGCGAGTTACTACGCGTTTGAACGTAAATCACTTACACGTCGCCTGTGGAAAATAAAACTTGTTTTGCATTTCGCAAGCGATTCCAACGCGAGAGGATGATTCCAAAGGTAAAGCTTACTCGGCTGTAAAAACGCTTTGACAAATGTGATGAACGAACCCCAAGACGCGGGACCCGACTCTGTTCTAGTGTCTTGTTGTCATTTGCGGAGAGAAGAGTATGAGAAATTGCCACGAACGATGGCAATACGACACCATAGTCGGTCGCGTGTCTAGAAAACAGTCCCATGCAGCGCTCGATAGAGGCGACTTTTTTTCTGTTGCTCAAACTTTGAAAAGTGTCGATTGGACTCCCGGGAAAATTCCGTATAGCGTTTTAACTACCGTATATCGATCGCAAAAAATCCCACATCATCACAGCAATTTCATTAATCCTTAAGCGAACTATTAGGTCCCACCTAACTTTTGTTGGAAATTTGCTCTTAGTTAGGTCGCAACGTTTGCGTCATCTACTGTACTCGTTAACGTACTATAGTACATAACCTCTCTACTGTACTGATTTTTGTCCATGTGACACACGCGTCAGTGCTGTAATTAAACATATTACATATTATCTAATTCAGTATCGTGATCCACCTGACTATCTTCCACAAAATAACTATTTCTGATTTTAGGTGCAATTTTGCTACCTATCATGTCGATTCAGTTAACTATTAACCCTTTCGGTACGAGTGCCGGATATATCCGGCGTCCATTTGATGACCTGTGTGGACGAGCGCCGGATATATCCGGCATCTATACAAGCAAGGATATACAGTGAGTCACGAAAGTATTCGAACACTCTGAACTGAAAATAAAAGTATTTCGTAATTCATAATATGACCCGTATTTTTTAAGCTCCAAACTTTTTATTTCGGAGCGTTCGAATACTTTCGTGACTAACTGTACATATACAGCAAGGAAGACTGACCATGTGCTATGTGCGCGTTTTCGGCGGGGCACCTCGTATAGCGGGAGTGTCGCGGCGGAAAGAACGCTCGTACCGAAAGGGTTAAACATGATATTAAATTATGATATTCTTTTATGTGTGTCGAGAATTATGAGAAATATTATATTAAATTAGCTCGCTAATTAGGGTACTAAAAGTTTCGCTTTAAAAGAGGGCAAATAAAAACAAATTAAAATAAAGAAAAGTTAAGGGATTACAGTGCAATGAAATTGTTTCGCGTAACACTTCATAATTAGTTCCCTTAGTTCTCCGTTTGTTCTGTGCATGACAAAGGCATACAGCGCGATCTTTCTCGTAACACCATACACGCCGGTTTAATAAATCGCGAACTGCCGAGAGCAGCTTATTCTCAATTTTTCATAAAAATTACGAGAGTGCATTTACAGAGATGTGACTGAACTTTTGTAGCAGCACACGCACTGACAAACGAAATTAATTTAATCATTTCCGTAGTAAGTGTTTCTGAACATTTACCGGCCGTAAAATAAAACTGGTGATTTCAATATAATTTGAACTAATATGAGAACGCGAACGTTCGCAGAAATATCTTCCGCGCTGCGACCAACAAATACGTAATCGCGGGATTATCCATTCCCTGGAGTTTATATGCGCAATAAGAATGCATATACAGGGTCATCCGTTTTTAAACGGCCAAACGTCAACCAGCTATAGAGGACCCCAAATGAAACAACTTTCACCCCTAACACTTTTTTTGATTCGGTCTTGATTTTTAGATAATTGCAAAAACCCGTCATTTTTTGCGTTCACTTAAGATTAAATATATTAGGACTGCAATTATGTATCTTGATGATTTTTCCTTTGTTTGGTTTAAAATAAATAGGGGCATCTTTTTTATTAAGTCAACTTTTTTGTATGACCTTCGGATCTTGGTTTTTTTGACATGGGGCACGCCGTGGAGACTGAATGAAATAACTTCGAAAAATTCGGAAAAAAGGAAATGTGTTAGGGGTGAAAGTTGTTCCATTTGGGGCCCTCTATAGCTGGTTGACGTTTGGCCGTTTAAAAACGGATGACCCTGTATAAGCCGATCTTGCGATCCTGTGCGGATAGTTAGCTCTTATTACTGAACGACCCCTATCTCTGAGGTGAGTTTACTTTGAACCCTCATTTAACCAGCATGTACTTTTCTATAGAACATTACGACGTTTACTGGCGGAATAGCACAGTCGTTAACCGTTCGCTTCGATTCTTTTTTTCTATTTGTTGTTAGCAAAACCATACACGATAGAATCTCATCGAAACAAAACCGGATCGGCCGACGCCGCGGGAAAAATAGATCTTCAAATTATATGACGTGTTCGGGGTCGATTAATCAAACGTCGACCTTGCACTTCCGCCAACCTCGTGCCAGTTTCGCCCCCGACCGCAGAAAAACGGGCAAAGGGAATAGGGTTATGTACGCGTCCAACACAAATTCTATACAAAACGCGTCGGTTGAATCGTATCTTTCTATTGGGAATCATCCCTGTTGCCTATACGCGCGAACTTTTAATAGTAACTCGCTTGTTCCCCATGGGAACCCCACGATCGAATACCGGGATGGTGTATTCACTTTTCAGAGGATAGATCTGACTTCGAAGCATCTAGAAAATGTGAAACCGTCTGGAACATGCATACTCTTGAGGGTATTACAAATTGAAAACGTTTTTATTATTTTCCAAGTAAAGCTTTCTTCCTGAAATGCTCACAAGCCAAAATTAATGGCGACTTCAACAGTTCAAAAATAGCCTAATGAGTCAACTAAAATCCTTTTTTTTAACATCATGAACTTGTCAAGATATTTTGGATGGTCTCATATTTTAAAGTACTCTATATATGTATTCACACTTGAACCCATTGCTTCCCCATGTCGAGTGTGACTTAATATTTTTAAATTGCCAGTTTAAATGTGGAATTGTATCTTATAATATTAATTTTTTACTTAGCTAACAAAAATAACTTAGGTAACAAAATTGTTTAACACTAAATCTACTGAGCTCTAAAAACGGTTGAGCGTTAACTTATGAGAATATCACGATTTAATTTATTTTCTGCGATTTTTGTTATAACATGAGCTTGGAGTTAAGATGCGTGTGTGGAATAATGAGATTTATGAGACGACCTTATGGAGAAATATTTAATTTTTTGAGGCCCAGCAGTTTATCTAATTCGTTTGTGCAATTATTTAGTTATCATCGATGTTCCTTTTCGTTATTATCGATCTGTATATCATTGAAACGCATTTACATCGATATGTGTTCGTGAGGCTAGCAGAGCTAAACGGATTAAGTTTAATTTAAATTGCGGTATCTCTAAACGGGAGAATCTACAACGCAAATCAGTGGTTAGTATGATCTGATTAAACACTGCATGCGTGCATATGTATCTACTAAGCTGTACCCGGCAACTAATAAACTTCGATGGGTTTCCCTTATGAATGAATAAATAATTTCATTTTCGAGAACTGCTTCTCACTGAAGCAGTACTTAGAAACTGTGTTATAAAAGATACTTGGTTTTTATCAAACAAAATAAGATTCTTACAATATTCGCGATATTCAGTTGTCTATAAAACTCAAAAATAATGCAGATCATGCATTGATTATGTCTATTAAGAAAATCTGTTTTGGTATTCGTTCAATAATATTCCTTGGCAAAAATAAAAGTGAAATTTAGGATATTTTAAAAATGTAATCCATTTTGGTTATATCTGGTAATGAGAATAAAATAAAATTGTACAGTATTAATATAAAAATCAGCATAAAAATTAATTTTCAATTCTGGACAAATAATTCCAGACATGGTTGACATGTCAGTCAACATGTCAGAGATTTTTAGAAAAATGGAAAGAGACCGCGTCAAAGCTACCTACATGCAACTTTATGATTAATTTTGAATATCTATATATTGTCAAATTAGGGATTCAAAAGACTTTTTTTTCAATGTTCTACAAATTGACACACAATGGCTGGTCGAAAGGACAAGGGGACGCAAGGTGGAATGATCTTATCCGATTGCTTCCGGATGCACGGCTAAATAAAGTTAGCAGCTTCTTCCTTTTCCACTCTAAATGATTTAATAATCCTGCCTGCGAGCCCATTCGTTCCGGAATGGATTTAACGTTTGACCTGCCTGGAGAAATCCACTCCCTCTCTATTTTCCTGCGTTTTCGTATTCGATTTATTATCAGCGGAGTCACTGCACTGCCGGTGCATTGAACTTCGATGATAGTTGAGGCGGAAAATCTTCGAAGCATTCTTGTGAAAAGCGAGCACATCACAGGCGAATGGAAACCCGTAATACGAGCAGGTATTTGTTGTTCTCGAACCTGCAACGGCGGGAACGAGGACTACCCCTCCCCCTCCTCTCTTTCTCACTACCTACTCTGCTCTCGAGATAAGTCGAAGACATTTCAAACGAAAAACTGGATGTACAATTCCTGAGAAAATTAGCGAATCTCGAATTTCGATCACCCCGGCACTTTCTTCTGTTTTCATTCCGTTCGGGGCGAGATCGAAGACCGTATGGCTCGCGAACTCTGCGTGGTCGTCGAACTTGTCCCCGTCTTCAGGGACGTCGGCCATTGAACGTGATCTCAGTGAGAAAGGGAATATTTCCGGAGCTTCAATTAACTCCTTGCACCATAACATCGGGTCAAACTCGTGACAAAAATTTCGAATGGAATCTACCAAATATGTATGCTATTCCATTTAAGTAAAATTAAAATTCTACTTTTCTGTTATTGATAAGTAAACTGCGGTAAACAAAAATTGTCTAAGTAAACCGTGAAATAAAAATGCATTTCCTCTTTTAATAACCTGTCCCTGACACCGGGGACGTCGGCCATTGAACGAGTTCCCAATGAGAAGAGAAAATATCTTCCGGAGCTCCAATAAAAAATTACTGAACGCGTCGAAATAACGACGCCGACAGAATTTGTTTACCCTGTTTTTGTATCTAGCTTTCATAGACCCTCGGCGTTCTTACCTGCCTAGTATAATCTGACCCTATAGGGGATTTACTTTCTACTTTTTAGTCCGTCTTAAAAACGTGGTATGTTATTTCTTTTTATTTATATAATTATTTTTTGCTTTTCAGTCTTGCGTGTGATCCAGTTCTGAGCTATGCTTAAAGTTTTCAGTCTCTAGTCCATCGGGAAGTTAGTTTAAAATCAATTGCAAAATTTCTATCGAACAGACAAACAGACGCACAAGAAAGCGAGCTAATAAAAACGTGGTAAAAAAGCTCTAAGTGACACAATTTGTAAAGCAACGTTGAAGCTGGTTCGAGAATGTTATTTCATTTATTCGAAATAATATGGCGTACCAGCTCTCAACGACGTAGCCCAGCGTGCACAAACAACAGAGAGATTGTTTGTGTACGTTTAGCCCCCCTAGCCCGACCCCCGCCGGAGTAGGGTCCTGAGTTTACGAAGGTCAAAGCGTACACAGGAAGACGAGGTCTACCGGCGAAACTGGCAGAATTGGTATAGCATTCGAAAAAAACAAAAACTCTCAGGAGAGGGCGCGGGCCGGGGGCGCCGTAATCTCGTTAGCGGGTCAATCTCCAAACAGTGCTCGCCGCGGACGGTCAATAAAGCCCGTACGATACCAAAGTGTGTTTATATTAATTAAATCGAGTTTCGAGTTTTTCTTCGAGTTTTCTCAACGTTCAGCGAACACTGTGACGAGCATAGACGAATGCACGTGTGAATTTCAATTTTATCGAAGTGGGGGTCGAACGAGTTCGTTTGGTCTAAACGCAGCATTGCGGGAATATTTGCTGGTAAGTAATAAAACTGGTTATGCCTCTGCGTAATTATCAAGCAAACAAATTACCATTAACATGTTGAATGCCAGGCGAACTATGCGTGTTTCGCTCAAGTTTCACCTATTTCATCCATAGAAGCGATTAGCGTCATTATTCACTGTTATCAGTGATTTGATAATCAAGTTTGCACTTGATACTATAGTCTAGTTAATTTCGGAATTGATAAATTGAGTGGCAGTCATTTATTATGACAATCACTTCTAAGTAATTTAATTTAATAGCGCCGGTCACGAGGGACTATTCAACGTGTCAATATTACAATTTTATATCACGACTTCAATTAATATGTGTCACGTGTTGTTACTAATTTGTTTAAATTTTCATTTCATATATTCATAAATTCATTGTGGTTCGGATGGTCGTAGACTGTTTTATTATAATAGAGCAGTTAATTAGCATTTTTCATGTAGACCACTTAACCAATGGTAATATTTGTTTACCTAGTCGTATTCTTCCTTTCTAAAAAACGTTTTCATATGTGCCCATAATTATGAAAGTGGTCTAAGTCAAAATTTAAAAAAAAATGAATTTATCACTTATTTGACACGACATGATTTTAAACTAAATTTATTCAATGTAAAAAAAATGAAAGAAATATATGACTTAGACCACTTTCATAATTATGGGCACATATATCACGGGGGTACAGAAAAATTGTTGCTAATTTACATGTTTTCCTTATCTACCTTTAAATGTACAGCTTAATCGAGGATCGCAGTTAAGCATGATTTTCTATACCCCACCCCTTCACATTTCGCTGAATAATAACAGTAATAATTCTTCCCTATTATTCAAGATAATGCTGCGGAACATGGACCACATTACTAGCAGGTGATCAACCTCTTGAAACGTGAGAATGACCTAAAGTATAGATGGACAAGAACAGGATTCCAAGTAAATTGGAGCCAACCAGAGAATCATAATGATGTTCGAAGTACCATTGGACTGCTGGATCAACAGACGCGGTACCCGAAGGTAGGATAACTTCTGTCGACAAGACTGCAATCCGATTATTCAGCTAATTCCCCATCAAAGTATTGCACCGGTCTCCCATGGTCCCCAAACAAAGTTACCCGCACGGGAGCTCCGTCCGTTGGCTCTCGGAAATTTCTAATTTTTTCCAAATCCGGTAAAAAGAGCCTCGGGCGCGTACACCTCGGTGTCGTCGAACTCCCGTCTTCCAGGAGGCCGATCAAAGGAACGCGATCCCGTGCGGAAAGATGGAGCAATGGGAGAAGTAAAGATGGATCCCCAAAGAGCCGGATAACAAGAACCGAATTCTGTTCTTTCGTTTCGTCGTCCGGGGAAACTCGACGGAGTTCTATGGTGTATTTGATCCCAAAATTGCGGTAAAAGTTCCGTTTCAAAGACATCCTCGAAATCAAAAAAATATTATGCTGTTATTTGAGTCTTTGGAGCACGATGTGCTATAATTCTTTGTCTCACATTTATTAATTCACCTGTAAATAAGTCAATCTTAAAATGACTGTAAACTAAGACTATTATTTTTACCTTGAAGCTATAAATAACGCTAGAACAGTTTTTACCGCTTTTTAGGGTCGAATACCCTACAATACGCCGCACAATGGGCAAAAACGGCCTTTTTCGATTCAAAATCAAAGAACTTTCGATAGGAATGAGGTAGAGCGATGAAATTTTTTTTAAATGAAAGCTGAAACTTTGTAGAATATGGGAAAAATAGGGAGATTACGGTACGAACGTTTTTTAACCTTGAGAAAATTCGTTAAAGTTGAACACAATTTCAAGAAAATTTTGTTTTTGTGGCTAATACGCGCGAAAAAATTTTTTTTAACATGCTATATATCGTTTCCCATAGATTTTTCACGCTAATTTCAAATCTGTTTTTAAAATTTGTCTACGACCTCTGGTTTGTGAAAAAAATAGATTTTTGTGACACAAATTAATGAAATTTTTTCGTTAAAATGACTTGATAACACACTAGTTTGAAAGTATATCGTATTCTCATATATAAAACACAATAAAAATAATAATAATGAAGTATTTTAACGTTTTGAGTTACTTACGAAACATGAAGCACTTCACATTTCGTCATCATTTAACGTATCACTGTCATTACTACTGGCACTTTCTTGAAATTGTGCAACTTTAACGAATTTTCTTAAGGTTAAAAAACGTTCGTACCGTAATCTCCCTATTTTTCCCATATTCTACAAAGTTTCAGCTTTCATTTAAAAAAAATTTCATCGCTCTACCTCATTCCTATCGAAAATTCTTTGATTTTGAATCGAAAAAGGCCGTTTTTGCCCACTGTGCGCTGCCAGTGGAATTTCGACTTCGAATTTCCCTTTGTAATCGCAGCCTCGGTTAGGTACCATTTCCCAGATATTTCGTACGTATGGCAGGAGAGGCTTTAAGTCCTGTCGATGCTGCCCGCGAACGTTCGAACGGCGGAAAAGTGTGGGACAAGAGTGGCCTGGCTTTAAGATCGCGTAATTAATTCCAGCGCCAAGCATGGCCCTCGTTCATGGACGTCGAGTAGCTCGTTAGCATCATCGATCTGGCCACTAAACTTGCCGTAATCTCTTAAGACAGTATGCAAAGAGGATCTGGATATTACGTTATAAATTGAATCACTGCGTTTCGTTTGTTCCCCTCGTTAAGTCCCTTCACCGTCAAAGTGATTTCGTCAAGGAAGAAAGCATGGCTGCTAGATCGCCGGGTACGCGCAAATGTTTGTTACGTGTCTTGCAAACGGGGGCAGACTTTAATATTGCATAACGTTGTTTCATTCATCGAATAGAAATTTCTAACAAGGATCGAAGCTGAACAACTAAGTTGCTTGGCGAAAGGATTCCATCGATTCACTCTCGCCATGTCTCTCATTCATAAATATGACAACGAGTCTGACAACTTAAGTTTTACAGTATAATAATATCAAAGGAAATTTTAGGTACAGTTATGGTATTGAAAGTAACCTAAAATCCTATTGCATTTTAGCGATAAGTCAGCAGTCACTAAAGAAAATTTTAGTCTAGTCTAAAGAAAATTTTGTCGGATCACGTTGAAACAGCGAAGATATTAATGAAATAATATTTAAGATCGTCTGCAACGTAAAATAAAGTTTGTAGTACAATGTATGAAATTTTACATTTTACGTTGCAATCAATGTAACTTATGGACGGCGGTGTAAAGATTCACGGTGTAAAGATTCACGGTCTACTACTTGCTAACAAAGAATCGATATTTTGTTCCTATGTGTTCATACACCAGTTTTACGAGCTAATTTAATAGTAAAGACTACATAGTTGCTATAATGTTGTACCAACGAACACTTGTCGATTCAGCCGCGCATGCTCGTGCACCCATACAACGTGCAAAACAGCCCGGAAACTTTTGTGCCGTTATGGTTCCGCTAATTTTGCTAATTATTTTATACATAGTGCTTCGGAGCGAAAATTTCTCACAAAACAATTGCGCGCTTCTCAGAATTCATCTTCGTTCGTGTTCCTCGAACATCTCATCATTCCAAACATAATGAGACCACGATTAAATTTTCCGGGATGAATTGCGTCCGAACTGAGAGAGCGAGTAAAGCTAATGTGCACAAAGAAAATGATCCATCCATGAATAAAAAATGTCTGTCAGGAAAAGTAGTAGGGTAGCCTAAGATCAAGGACTATGGCTTGAGGTAATTTGATTAGGGGGATGACTTGACTAAGCGTGCCCAGAGGAACAATTAGCGCGTGCAATTAACCGGTGCGGAGTCCATTAAACAGCATTTCACGATAGTTTGGAGCATGTCAACAGAATTTTCTCCGGTTGGGATTAGATCTCTGAAGAAGTGCTAGTCAAGCCCTGTTATGGAAAAAGATCGATGTGGGGGAGTCCTAGAGCGTGGCCTGGTTAAAAACTCATGAGATCCTCCGGGAGCCGAAGGAAACCTTTTAAGGAACACTAGACGTCGATAAAATGACGCAACTTGAAATTTTCCCACAAAACTCGCCCCCTGCTTAGTTTACTCTCGGTTCCTGTACACCTAAAAGCAAAACACTTGGGAACAATGAGTTTTTACCTAGAGATCGACAAACTCAGCAAAGACCTGTCCTTATTGTTAAAGGGGGTACCTGGTTTGACAGGTTGTCAAAATTGCATTGGTTTTCAAACCATGCTACCATCACCATTGTAGCTCCGAGGAAAATGATTGTTATTGTCGAAATTATAATAGTTTCCCTTTTAATGAATAATAATGTTTCAGTACTTGATCCCTATAAATGATTCCAAGGAAAAAGTATATTTCCAGTTAACTCCTGTATAACAAACTACTCCGCCGAGATGTGCCTCTGCATAGTAATTTGCGCTCTATCAATGAGCCAGCTATATTTCAGTCTTTTCCACTTAACCTTCTACGACTTGAATTATCATTTTCATGTTTACTGTTATAGCCCAGTATTTCTATGCAAATGTATATGATAATACTTCTTCCATTTTCAATTCAGTCTTTTAGAAAATGCTGCAAATGTAATTCGCAGCAGCTTTTAATGAAAGACGGTTTAAGAGGGAACATTTGAGTTAGTAGTACAAAACTGGAGTTCCAAAAATATTTTAATATAACGATGCTGTCTTTATACTATATTATCGAAGTAATTTGTAAACTATAATACATTCTTGAAGGATCGCTACAATTGATCTAAGTGTCATAACTTTTTTTAATTTGGAATTATATTTCAACTTAAATTTGTTTTTTTTTTTAATATTTAATACATTTAAATTTACAATCGGAGCAACAGTAGCAATTAGTTAACACTAGAACAAATTGAGTGAAAGAATATATTATTTAATATGGTAGAACCATTGATCGAGCGACACTGTTTTCTTGGACGATAAAAATACATTTCATTTAAAAAAGATACGGACAATGCAATCTTGTCAACGAAAAAATAAATATTGGGCAAAAATTCGGCAGTATCGTCGGATGCATGCCAAAAAAAAAAAGAAAAATGTTACTTTGTCCGAAACAATTTTTTCACAAAATCGAAAACAACGGCGACAATTGACACGTCCAGTCATTTTTCGGACTCGTTCTACTGTGGTCATCCCCAAAGGGTTCAAGTAAAACGAAACATTTTGATTTCCATGTCACAGGAACGTCGCTAAAAGCATCCAATATGTTCCCGCGCGAAGACTATGAACGTGAACGAAGCGACGGTAAAATAAATCTAAATAAACAACGATGAAATCAGGTGTCCAGTGTGTTCAGCCATAAAGGAACATCAGAGCGAACGCGTGTCCGTTTAAGCGTCATCATGTTTCTAAGTCCGCAGCGTACCGCTCGGGGGATTAAAGGAATAATCACGCGGGCCGCTTTCCACGCTATCGAGAAAGGAGGAACGATGAGTAATCTGGTTACGGTCTCGCCTGGCCGTCACAGGGACGAAACTCGGTTGGAAAAAAAAAAGTTCGCCACGACGCGTGCGATGGCGATCGTTATATTTCAATGGCATCGGACAACCTAGATTCCCGTTAAAATGCACTAGCCGGGCAACCTTGACCCAGCCACGCGGGATGCAGCGTAGAAAAATTTTGTGGAAGCATCGCTTGTGAATGCCCCCCCCTCTCTCTCTCTCTCTCTCTCTCTCTCTGTCTCCCTCTTTTTCTCACTCTCTTTCCCTCTCTCGTTCGCCTTTCTGAAAACAAGCGAGAGACCGCGAAACGGGCACCGGTCTCGGGGAATAATTCCGCGCGGCAGGTGCGTGGCGCTTTGGAAACGAAATGCCTCTAGCCATCCTGGCATCTGAGTGACGTGCGGGATTTGAATTTCATCGGTAAAATTTCTCTGATTTCAAATCCGTGAATATCTACCCATCTCTGCGATCGCGATACACATGCAAAAAGAAAAAAAAAGAACAGTAGCCTTGACCGTTTGTGAGTTTCCGGCAACCCGGCCGCCGCGCCGATAGAGCGTCGGAAATCTGCGAATTAGGAGAAACGCCACGCGCTCGCTGCGTGAATAAATAAATATCAAACAGACGCGCGGGCAGCCGGAACTCTGGATCGTCGCAAATTGCTCTGAAGTTATTGGAAAATAGAGTTTCGCCCCCTTAATGCCTAATGAAATAGCGCTTCGGGGGTATTCGATTAGGAACGGACAGGTACTTCTCCGACGATGTAAACTCGAAGCTGAAAATAGTTTTTTAATCGTTTTCGGAGGAACGTTAACCGAATAGTGGTCGTGATTTGTATAAAATGATACTCGATATAAGCATGAATTGAGAGTTTCTGTTTCGGCATGGTCTGACCAGCGTCGAGTGTTACTACTTGCCGCGCGAGAGTCAGACACTTAGGAGTGCGAGTTCTTTAGTAAATAAAAAGTCACAATGACTGAAAAACACTTTCAACTAATTTATGACTAAGTTGTGCATTATACAGATATTTAATCTGTACCTTTATTCTCAGTATCGGCTATAGCCGATTACTAGCAAAAATATTCGTCACAACAGTTTCTTCCGATTTGACCGAGAACGATATTTGGTCGAATATTTTTGTAAATACGAAAGCTGGAAGGATGATTTACATGAAAAAGCCGTGTATTTTTATTCAAGAATCCAGCTGCGTAAATCGATTTTAGATATCCATATATTCGCATCAAAAATACATTTAAAAACAGCAGTTTTTTGTTCACTGACCGGTTAAATTTTAATCGATACTCATGAATATTCGTGTGTGAAATGTACATGTAGAATCAAGTATAAACCATGGAGAACAGATAAGTTGTTTGTTACTCAATTAACGTACTCATACGATTTGTATAAAAGATCTTCGTCAAAATTCAAATAAAAATTGAACATAAAGTAGATAAATACGATTTATTAAAACGATTTTCATTCAGGAGGTAGGAAATCAAATAATTTATTGCCTGTATTAAAAAAAAATTATGAACGTAAGAGCCCATCTTTACTGCAGGGGACAAGGGAACACATAACATGATCTATAGGCTACGTAAAAAGTAGAGACCATCCCTTTACCTTCAGCCCTACCCAAGATACGGTTCTCACCCTAAACTTCGAAGGCTATTTTCACCCTTTTAATATGAACGATGACCTACGAAAAGAAATATGTGTCGAATATTTTCTTAAAATCCATTTCCTCTCAAACTTCCATTAAAATCCCACGATGTCATTTCAATGTGTTCTCTTGTGAGTGCAATCTGTGTCCACATTTGTACAGTATCAATGTTAATTTCATAGTAGAACTCGAATAGTTTTTCAAAAATGAAAAGTTAAATTTTTTAAATTTCTGTAATTACTTGTCAAGCAACGTAACCGATAAATATGCCGAAAATGTGCTACCTCATCAAGAGTATCATTTATATGGAAATGCACAATCATTAGCGCACATTTAAGTGTCTACATCGTGGCCCAGTTTGTCCTTTTACTGGGTCATAAAAACTAATATACGCGGTACTTGTACAATATTTTTGAATGCGTTTATCACACGATGTTCGGTAACATCGAACAAAAGAACAAAAAGAAGCTTGCTATATTCATAATATAAAAATTGCTTCAAACAATGAAAGATTAAAGCACCAAAATTTTAGAAAAAATTGTTTGTACTAATTGCAGGACGCGGGTACCAATTAGGAGTTCATTTATCTCTTTCGTGGTTTTATTAAATCGCAGACAACGTGTTAATATTCTTAAATTCTGTTAACCTTCCTGGTGTTTCAAATCACAACCACCTATTTGTGTCGTGGGTGCATAAAACTTGGAATTGCAAAAATGGCTCTCAATTAAAAAAAAAAAAAAATTAAAAAACAATTATTACACGTGTTCTCGCATTTTTCAAACGAGTCACTGCAACTGCTCAGTGATTTCAGCATTAATTGAAATTAGTGGAACATGCGGGCAAATAAGTAGGAAACGAGGTGGGGGAGGGAGGGATTAAATGAGAAAATGAACGTTGAGTTCTCAACGAACAGCAGAGGATTCTCGGGGAACACGCGGCGCTGGCTGATTTCGGAGAGAGAAGAGCCGCTTGGTTGGTCGTATTGATCGACAAAGATGGGGGTCCAACCCCTCGACGCGAAGGACAGCTACTTGCTGACTGGATCCGGTTATGCTCAGGGAAATTGTAGCGAACGTTTCGGGTAAGCGTCGGTTGCGAACCCACCCACCTATCTGTCGCCCACGCGGTTAGAGACGACAGGTATAGGCGATTTCTACGTGTGTGTATGCGGCCATCGAGGATAAGGAAAGACATTTCGCCCCATTTCGGCCACGGTTGGCACGGGACGAGGAAGCTCGTTCTTCTCCGTTTTATCAGGGATCGACGATGACCGGCCCGGTATCTGGGGTGCTCCGCGGCCCCGGGCCAAGGACAAATCTGTTAACCGCTTCCTCTACCTTCTCCCTTCTCCCTTTCTCCGTCTCGATCGACCACCCCTTTCCCTGGTCGCCCTCTTTTTTAGAGGCTTACTCTACAGCTCGTTAATCCCCGCTCGATTCGAGCACAAACACACCAAGCGACCCTGAATATCGCCGGGGAACACATAATCCACCGTGTTGGAGTCAGCAAGACACCGGACCCCGAATTTTATAGCACTTTACCGAGGAATACTTCCAAAAACAATTGTCGGGCGATTGTCGGACACTTGGGTCCTCTGTACCGGGCCTAATGGTACTTCCTGACCACTGTACGGTGGGGTATCCGAAAAGTCTGAGTTCTCACCTTGCGAAGGACACTGCCAAATGGAGAAATAGGATTCTGAGAACATCGAGTATCCCAAGCTGTTGCAGCCGACCGAGCCTAATTCTCCGCCCGGATTAACACACCGGATCCGAGGTAAAACGGCGGACCGAAAAATGTCGGCCGGGAAAAATCGAATATGACCGCGTTATCGGCCATGCAACCTTATCACCGGCCGAAGTTTCTTCTATGCCGCGCGAAACTTCTCGCTCCGTGGCTGCCGCTAACTTCGCAATTGTATCCGAAGGCGTGCTTTACTTTCTTTCCGGCCAGATCCCCTCGGAACTTCAATTCCAGAGCTCCGTTCTACGACGAATCGCGAGGCGCGGCATTATACAACGGTTGTTTCGCGACCAAGTTTCCTTTTAAGGCTAATGGCGTTAAGAAGGCCGGCTGCTTCCACTACGAGGGAGGACCGGCCCTCGCCGACAGCTGGATTGTGTACCGATTGAAGGACCGAACAATGTAAAACCTTTCTCCTACACTGGAACCCACTGCTTCAACCGAAATTTGGAGAAGCTGGAAACGTCTGGCCTCTGAATTGATATTGACTACTTGCACTACGATTTATTTCACGATCGCAGTGATTCGAATCTGTTTGTCGCGCATAATTTCTTAGACGAAGAAGGAAGATTATTTATCGTATGCCCCTGTGCATTCTCTGATGGCTATACATTGACAACAACAAAATCGAATTTTACTTCGATTCGAAGGAATATCAGGATGTGTGATTCTGATTATTTTTACATTTAAAAAATCACACGTATACTTCAATTACCGGTAAATGAGTGTGCAAAATCCCACTGCGAGAGGTCAAATAGTTTTCCTGAAAAGAATTCTTAAATATTCGTGGGAAGATGGCTTCGAAAACCGTAATACCTACTTAAAGGGAATAACGTTAACAAATAACATTAATAACATTCATATTTAGAAAGCCCTATTTGAAATCTTCGTCGCGAATCTGACTCAATGTTATAATACAAGGATTGAAATTTTTACTAATTTCACTTTTCCAAGTACGAAACGGGCGCTTCGCGTTGGGTTCGTTAGATCTCTCTGCAGCAATTTTTACATCCTCGAAAAGCTAGTATTACTGCCTGGGAAAACGGTCCTGTAATCAAGAAAACGTTCCTGAATTTAAATGTAATCTCCATTAATTTCACTTGGAAGATCTGTTTTTGACAGTGCAAAACGGAATCAAGTATCAGGATCGTTAAGTCTCACTGCAGCAATTTTTGTACGCTTAAATTACTCTGGAAAATGCATCGCGACCAAGGAAACTGTCTAGCTTCTAGGTCGAAATAAAATTCTGTTCGTTTGTAATCAATATTTGAGCATTAAAGTAGATGTAAAATAAATAAAAATTTCCTTGAGAGAAGGATGATTAAAAGTGAAAAGGTCCTAATTATTATAGCTCCGATTAAAATCGTACATCAAAACGTTAACCCATGTAGTAGTTTGAAATAACTGTTGCTTATCTCGTTTTATTTGTAGAACAAAGAGTCATTTTCCTTGCGCATTCATTAATAAATAAACAAATCTTGTCCGCCCACTGCACAAGTGTACAATTTAAACCGGAAACACGTTCACAGTAGAATAAAACCCGATTGTGGAAAGTCTCCTTCAAAGTTGTCCTGTTCTACTGCGAGCGCATTTCAGGATTAAATTCTACGTGTGCACCTAACGGTTAAATGAGAGTGGCCTTCGATAAAAGAATTCAGAATAACTTTATCGGATGTATCCTATACTTGAACGTGCCACTTTCATCCTGAGGGATTAAGTATCTGCCCCAGAACGTAATGGCTAAAACCTTTAGCGTGAATGTCGTACGCAGAACAGTGTGTTTCGTTTCAGCGAAAATGTCATCCCACTTAGCCTTTATCTAGTTCGCGGGGAGTTTCGAAGCTACAGGGTACAGACAGTTTCTAGCAAAGCAGTTTTCACGTTCGAAAACGAACCACAGGGAACACGCAAGAAGATATAATACTCTAATTGGCATGTTTTGGACCGGTCGTTTCGCACGTGTTTTTTTTTTTTTTTTTAGGGTACATCTGTTTAATGGGCAAACACTGACAAATGAGAGATTAATGAAATTATTAGCTTTCGGCAAGGTGTTGCTAATTGAAGAACATTCCGGGGAATCCAGTGAGCGTGGGACTGAAATGAAGGAACTCAAAGGCAAGAGTGCACTAAACGTATGCATAGTACTTATACCAGCTGCAATCATTGCATTGGAACTAGACCGGGGTTATACGTGCCGGGTCAAATGCCAAGTTTGATCCGAGTTAAGTTCCTGGATTAATAAAGTGTCGCCTACGTTTTGCGAATCGCTCTAGATCATCAAAACAGTAGTAACAATATTAAAACACGTCGCACAACGATGGAAGAGGCATAACCCGCCGACTATCTTGTGGACAAAGCTGGCCTGGGTTCCAGAGCCGATAAACTCTTGAAAACAACACCTGCTTCCATGAAAAAAGTCTGCTTTTGTCTCAGCACCTGCTCGAATAATAACGTTTCTCGCAACGGTTTCAAATTTTATCGAAGTTCCGCTCAAAGAGGAGTAAACGATACGCTCGGGCGAAGAACGATGCTCAAAGTGTGTTTCGTATGTTCAGTGGGAAATAGGAGCGCAGGATTGCGCGTGGATACGTTAAGGAACGAGATAAAAGTTTTCGATCGATACAAACGCCGTGCCCAGCAAAATTTCTTTGCGACGCAGCCAGCAGTTCTGCCAGCGACTACGACCAACAATAAAACGAATTTTGTTAACCCTAGCAAGACGGATTTTGCTGCAGCCATCGCTACATCGACTCAAATTTGTATAAATTTAATTTCCTGGAAATTGTCTTCTCCCGTGAAACTATCCGCGTAACGTATAGCTACGTTTGAACGAAGATCGTAAAAAGTTTACGAATCGCTTGCGAACTATAATATATGCGTTGGTGCATACGCAGCTTCAGGCAATAATTAATTCGGGAGGAATTCATTCGAGACGCAATAGCCACGTCTTGTCAATGTCACTGCGTCAATTCTCCAAACTATTGCCAGAGAGATATTCAGTATTTTGAAGCAATTGCTGCCGGCGGCAAAGACATTGAACTCGCAACAGTAAATTTAGAGCACGATTGACTCGGTTCGTTTTAATTTCGACGGGAACGCGACATGTTTTCTCGTTTCCATCGCATCGGTCAACGAAAAGCACACAATAACGTTAATCGATGTTTTTCAATAAACCGTTAACATTCGCGGAATTTTGAAACTGCAGTAATTGAGTTTAAGTGAACGTATTGGAGCAGAATTCTATCTCCTGTTCCAGGCATTTCTGGAAACAAAAATTAAAACAACATGAAACAGTGGAAACATTAGAAGAATTTGAGAATAGTAATACTGTCAGTTTAATAATCTGATTAAGAGACGAAATAAATTTTTATGTAACTCGTGTTCGTTGCAATCGATGCACAAGATTTTGCATAAATATCCGCAGCCGCCTAGTAATTACACCTTTCTTTTTCTTTAACAGATAATTTGTTTAGTGACACATAGAATGTCTCGAAGAAGATATTGTCTCAAACTTCATACAGGGACAGACTGTCATATTTATTAATTTTCAAATAATTCTTCATATCAGTGCAAAGCACATTTCTGATTGTGAGAATTCCAATACTCGACGGAGTGCAAAAGTTCTACGAAAATTCAAAGATACATGTTATATGTTATGCATTAACATATTATCATATTTATCGATTTCAGACATATTCAGATTTTCGCGCAAGATTTTAACAAATTTATTCGAACTTTACTTTGAATTTATTTAATTTCAGTGTTTACTGATTCGAACGAAATGTTGAACTTTAAAATATTAAACTTTCATCTCCTTGTATTTTACGGGCTGTGGATTGCATAAATTAATAAAATGTATTATCGGAAATTCGTTAGAAATATAGTCTCCCGTTGATTTTCGTGAAACTCTACGCGAATCAGCGCTTGATACGCATAATCAGAGAGCCCGAACATTTTATTCAACAGTGTTTCACGGAAGAAGTATTAGAATGGTAGCCTAACCGCGCCGTTAGGATCGCCAGGCCGTTCTTTCGTAACGATACTTCTTCTGTCGTGGGCGCGTGCTCTTGCGAGGAAGTTTATACAAGCGTTTCCCCACAATGAAATATATACGCGAGATACGACGAGCCTCTCGGAGACGAGAGGGACAGAGAGTGAATGAGAGAGAGAGAGAGAGAGAGAGAGAGAGAGGGGAGAGAGAGAAAAGGGAGACGGTCCCGTGAAAATGTTATTGATGGGATCGGCGAGCGCGGAGAAGTTCCAGCGTGGCATTATCTCTATATCCGGAGGAGAAAAAAATTGCACCGCAACATCCCCACGTGTGGCGAAATGAATTCTGGCCGAATATACGAGACCAGTGATACAGTTTCATCGCGTGGAATAAAATATGGCGAGGGTCTCGCCGAGAAAAGGAGGAAATTCTAGGTGTCTCGGCGAGCTCGAGCAACAAGAAAGCTGCCGGGGAAAAAATATCTGCCGCGGAAGTTTTAATTTAATAGCTTGTCGGATCGGTGTGGTCGCGATATCGGATCGAGAAATTTCATGGATGGAAGCCCGGATGATCTTTCTAACTATTTCACCGTGGGCGGGTTCAGCACAGTTGTCTTGAAGCTACCTCGAAATTTAATTAGTAGTTTTCAAAGAAGTTTTCATATAAATGCAGCTCGTGTATCGATAACGCTGGGAATTCATAAACAAAACCTCGAGAAATCAAGGAAAAAGCATAAAAGTTAATCTCTAATTTGTTGGTAGTGTTCAGAAGATTTAAATGTTTTTTCGATAGAATTATTTGTTGTTATTTCTTACTGATATGTAGACTGCGGATTTTGTGCCGAAAATGAACAGACGAAAGAAAACATTGCAGAGAGGAATTAAAGGATATTGTTGCACTATTCTCGTCCTATTTTGATTATTAAAAGAAAAACTATATTTCTATTTAGTTTCTGTTTCTTACAATCGATTTAGAAAATTCTACCAGTCTGTTTGACAGAATAGTGTGTTGGTTTCCAGTAAGGAATCGTTTATTTTATGTAAATAACTTTTCGAGTTATTTTTTAAGTGTCCTTGTAGCGAGAAAAACAAATATTGAAGAAACGCGTGCCAAAACGCCGATCAGTTAGCTTAGGGACTGTTTTCTCTGTGCGGATCCGAACGGTCGCATTTCGCAACGTGAATATGCATACTATTCGAGGAAATCAAATCCCTATTGTATGTGGAACAGTTATAGATTGGGAGAGTATTGTGTAGGTCCTACATATACAGTACCCTACCATACAGTACCCTACCATACAGTGGGCATCGAAATGCATGAGAACTTTTCCACATACAGCCGATTCTAGTTAAGATTGCAAAACATGTAGGGGGTCTGTGAAAAATGAACCGATTCTACGGGGAGATCAGATCGATGGGGTGCCCACAGTGAGTATTTCCATGATCTATACACATTACAATCTACTCCTGATTGTATAATGAGGAATCGGAAACAAAGTCCTACAATAACAAAGTGTAGGATGTCTCACGGAAAATTATTAATATCCTCTGCATCACATGCTTGTTAGGTTCACAAAAATTGCGAAGTTATATGATTCTGTGCTACATGAAACAAGGGTCTTTCAGTGAAAGGATCTACATTTAGAAGGTAGAGATTTAACTATTAAGACAAGTATGTTCCTTCCTGTATACTCTTGAGGGTAAAATTTTCATCTTTAGCTTTGAATTAATTTGGTCGATCTCAGATACCATTTCCACCAAATTCTCTTCATCAATCTCTTTTTTCAATATTAATTGTTAGACACCCTCAAGGGCTTTTATCGTCAAAACCTTCTCCTTCGTTTAGTAAGATTTAGTATCGACTGAAAAGATAAATTGAAACATCACTGGAAATGACTACACTTTGTCTGACCAATACGATCTGTTTCTACTGAAGATGTACATTGGTTACATTAGAATCTGCTCTTTGTATTTTGTTTTATTAATCTTGTCGAATCCTTTTGTAAGGACTGTTAAAGGAAACCTGACAATGGATATTCAGTTTTAAATAACAAATAAACAGGGAAGAAAAATGACACCGAGTTACGAATGAAAATCGGACTTTATGAAGAAACATTTTTTAACATGAAATATAACAAAACAATTAATTTTAAATAAAATATAAGATTCAGCATTTCATACATACTCGCCTACAGTGTCGTTTCATCTCTACTGAGATCATCTAAAGTTACTTTTCAGAGTTCGAAATTATGTGTTTCTTTCAGGTTTGCCTGAATTTGTGATAACGTTATTCCGACTCCGTTAATTATATCACCAAAAGGAATCCTTTTACACTGGGACCAGGTAAATAAGAAACAATTACTGTAGGAAAAGATGCAGGAACAAAAGGAACCAAATAATAGGCCACCACCTATAGTAATAACTGTATGTTTCATGTTTCATGTGTTTCATGAGAAAATAATCGGAAAATTGGAAATGGTATTAAGTTAAAATGAAAACATGTGCGACAAAAAGTTTCTCACCGACTTTAATGGAGGTGATTCGACACTTTGTTCCCCTTTAATGACACACTACTTTCGCTTGGACAGCATGGGTTCAATTCTTTCTCTCGTTTCATCGTTTTTGTTCTAAACAATCGCCTCGACTTTCGTAACGAATATCAGCGGTAATGAGAGCCGAGTCTCTAAGAGGGTCCTAAAGTCTTTCATCTTAACGGAATTGGATCTAATTAAAAGTTTCTTTCGAGCCTTTTCCGAGATAAAATGATTAAATAGTGTTGAGCAGTAAACGTGTAAGGATAAAGGTCATTAAAATTATTTATGTCGATGAACAGTTCATTTTCTCTGATTAGAACCGTTCGTTCGGTATACTGACAATGAGCGTTTAATTCGTCTTTCAATGATTCTCGACAAATATCGCTTCGAATGTTTCAATTAAGTGATAGTAATGCACACAGAAATTCACCTTATGTTGTTTGTGCTTGATTACTCTGAAGTGTGTGTGATAAAAAAAGGTGCACGAAAAACTCACCAGCGCCAAATGGCTGTTGGCCATTTTTGTCATCGGTCGGTGTTTCTTTTAAGCTTCCAGGGCCACTATCTGCACCTCCCGTCGCACTATTGTAAACAAAAAAAATTCAAATGAGTCATTTATATTTCACCGTACGTTGAAGCGATTATTTGATTGAGATTATTCCTAGCGAAGTTTTAGAAAACTTTTCTACAGATATTGTTAATTTGAATCAATAGAAACCAACAGATTTACTACACAGCATTCGTAACGTTTTTAATTGGTTGAACAAAATGAATGGTGGCCACTCTAGAAATTTTTTTTTAAATTGTTTGATATACAAATGACTGAAGTGCGCCAGCGAAAATAGAAATACTGTCAGTTTAGTTTTGCAACAAAAGCTCTTTGCAACAGTCAAGGCAAAAAGACGTTCTTTTTTAATTAAATTTTACTCACCAACGATAGTAAAAAAAAAATACGGCATAAAAATCAATTAATCTTCTCTCCTCGAATAAAGGGTCATTGTTATCTTGTGCAAATGCAAGGTGTACCGTAGCTCACAAATAACGCATTGATTCAAAACCAATATTTAACTTCTACATATGTACATTCCCTTCGGAAACTACGAAATTGCTTCGCGTCATCGAGAAACAAATTTTACACAAACTCCACGTTTGTTTTTTCATCTAGATTGACCGAGCAAATCATGTGTTTCAGCAAGGTGAAAAATAACTTTTAAAATTCTTTCTCGAGTTCCAACCTCGCATTACAAAAGGAAAAAAATGAAAATTAATTATATTTCGTATAAAATGTTACAAAATTATTTAGAATGTTTCGAGAGTTCGCCAAGTATAGAAAACAAGGGAATACAATCTAAATAACGTATCTGACTATTATAAGTAATATACTTTCATCTTTGCAAATGATTACACTTGGCGGAATAAATACTTGGTTGTAATTTAATGTGGATTCATCCTTTGGCTACTAAACGCAATTATAATTTTTTAACCAAAAGGCACTGCAGCGACTCACTTGTTTGCAGAACATATGTCAATGTAATTTTATACTAACGCAAATACAGCTAAACACATAAAAGTCATCGAAACTCCGATTGCGGTGCTAATTTCGTTTACATATAATCCACGGCAGATCAGTTTGCAGGTGATAAAGTTCCACGGCCAATTCCGCCATAGCAGGAGGATTAATGCATGCGGGTAATATTATTGATAGAAAATAGGTAACACGTTCCATCGTAATTACATCCAGCCAAAGCTATTCAAAAATCGTTGAACATAGACGCATACAAAATAAAAAATTCTATGAACAATAAACAACTAATTCTTGCTTCTATTCATGTATATTTGTGTTATTACATACATGTCATGCATTTGTCAGCTAACTTCTCAGCCTTTGGCAATAATTTACGTACGTTTTAAAAATCATTTTTCAGCTAAGGATTTTTATTCTATTTTATTAAGGATTTTTAGTGGCCTTCATAAAACTTTCCCCCCTTGAAACAGAACAAGTGTTATTTAAAACACTTTCTCCAATAATGTGTATAGTTCAGAAGATAATTCCGTGGCTAAAGTACAATAAAACTATGTACTCAGTTACTCATTTATAAATATACGATATACAGGGTGTCTCCGAAACCACGATACAAGCGACCGACATGCAGAAACAATACGAGGACTAACACCAAAGAAGTAGATCTGAAAGAAAATTGATACGATTTTAATGGATCTAGTTACGGCTGCCGTAAAATTGTGAAAAGAGTCAACCAGAGAGATTTCACCCTAATGCTTCGGTAACGTATTGAGCTTCATTAACGAGGGGAAGTATTTACGAAAACCACTAAGCAAGGAACCGAATGGAATTTACGGATCCCTGTAAACGAAGTAATTAAAACCGTCCACCTCCCGGGGTTTTGAAACCACCATGACCTACATATGGATCATGCGATCGTCTCGAAGATCCCCAGAAATCTTCATCGGTTCGACTAGTTCTGGCGAGGCGAGGGGTTAATCCTGTTTATCCGGATTGAACGGCTTCGAGGGAAAACACAGTGGCTCCGTCAGGAGTCGTTTTCTTACCTACTTGCATCGTCGTCTTTCACGTCTTCGGCAGGTGGTTGATTATTCGGCGCTGCTTGAGCCTCGTTCATCCCAGCAACTGATTCACCTTCGGTTGTCTGTGCGCCACCGCGGCTTAATCCAGCTATGCCGCCGCTTAACCAACCCGTCATCTGTGTTTTTACTCCAGCCAGCATTTCCAGCTTGCTGCTGCCGCCTTTGGTCGGGCTACAAACCACAGGAAACGTGTTTTCAATCCACGAGATTCTTACATGTGCCCGCCGAGAACGCACCGCTTGATAGTTTCAACGAAAAAAAAAAAACGCGATTTCTATGCGTTGCTTCGCGCGGCGCGGTATCACATGCGAAATGTTTGGCATGTTAACAGGAATTCAACCCGAACGAAAAATCGTCTGGGGGTAACGAACGTTCGTTGGTAGAGTGTTCTTTCTCTCTCTCTCTCTCTCTCTGTGTGTTTTTTTTTTGTTTTTTGTTTTTCACCGTCGTGTTCGCGTCAGCTACGTTCCCAACCATTCGAGAAACTCGACGACCCGCTCTGCCGCGCGAGTGTGTATCGCGTTTCCGGACGCGCACGTTTGCGTCGAAAAATATATTCGACGCCGGGGAAACTGAGCCCTTATTGGAATTTTTCGATAAGCAAGATACACGTTCGAGGCTCGCGGTAATGGGAATCGGTATGACCCAATTGACCATCCTCGAATAAACTTTTAATAGGTTTCGCTCCGTTTTCTATCCCCGGTAATGCCGTGACACCGTCTTCGCTGAATAAAGTTATTAATTCGATGAACAACTATTCGAGTAGAATCAGAATTGGCTGGGCTCCGGAACTTTGATCAAAGGTGTCACAAATATCTTCTCGGAGGTCGCGATGACGGGGACCAGTGCATCAAAACGCATCAGCGATGCATCGACCAGAACCACCGAGCAGCAAACACAACAGGTATACGTTGCTTTATAATAATGACCAGAATAATTGTGATTTTCAAAATTTTGTTATAGTATGTGCTCGTAGAAACTATTAAAAAATTTCTCGTAAAAATATTTTTATAGTATCGATAACTTAGAAAAAGTTAGGAACTGGAAAAATTGGAAATATCGCTTCGTATTTTTAAGCGTTGAATATGTATGTTCAATTTAAAAGTGGAGGAAATTTAAAGTTATTAAAACTTTTTATCCCGATCAAAGAAAAAGCTCGATGCAATTAATCAATTGAATGTTCGATATCAATGAATAGAAGAATAGAATAGGTAGAATATAATTTTTCAAAGTATAATATTAAACTGAGAAATATTTTTCGAAATAGATTAAAACCAAAAGCCCAGAGCCTTTCAATCTTTATTAATTAGTCGAATCAGATTTTTTGAAATCTCCAAATTGACTGTTCCAGTGGCTTTAAGTTATCAAAAATCTCAATTTCCTTTTGACATCATCACAGCAGACCTCGTTCAGGTAATTTCTCTTTTGATCGGATCAAAAAGAATTTCAAAAAAATATCTTGTCGCTTAAAGAACCGGAAACGCAACGGTCCCGCTTTTCATTACGGTATCGGCAAAGTGAAGTGAACTGGTCATAGGGAAATGATCTAATTTTCGCGTGTGTCCCATAAACATGTTTACGAGCAAAAGCTGGTCAGTGTAACCATGGAACATTGTTGCCACTGTAATTCGTTTAAAAAGTGGGGTAACTGTAAACGCTTTACCGTGGCTATAATCGTGGCCCATTAAACACACCTCGCCCTCTTGACTCGTGAAAAATTCCATATCTCGTCTCCCGACCCCCACTCCCGACCCTCTTCTTCCCATAGGAGAAATGGTGCAAAAGATACGCGGCTAACGCGGTGATACGTAACAATGCTGGTTCCCGTAATAACTGGTATCGGATTCGAATCGAAGACAATTACTTCGAATTAGTCGCCCGGCTATGCGACTATATCTGCGCGTGCAATACCGTTTTTCGATAATTCACTCCCTGGCGAATGGTCTAGCAGTCTAGCTGATCATTCGTTATCTTACTATCCGTTCGGTATTGAAAATATCACTGGGAAACAAAAAAATCTCGGTACCACCAACGTTGTTAAGTATACTCGAAGTTTCAGGAGAATAGCAATACGAACGTGTATTAAAGCCGAGCTACTAGAAGCAACGGGGTTGAAGGGAGGTGGAGAGATTGAAATTAAAGGGGTAGCTATAAAAACACGAATTCCTGGTCTCGCTACAGAGGGTCTAATAGGATGTTAGATTACTAGAAAATTAAAATTTGTGTGAACATTATAATTACTATTAATAATGCTCGGATATTTAGAAAATTGGGGAATAATATGTGGTAAAGTGGTTGCGAAACGTGTTAAAAAGCAGAGATCCTCATTACCATTACCTATACGAGATTTAACAGTTTCGCTGGGAGAGTGGGCCGCGTTGGTATCGATTGCGACCTATATAAAAGATTACGTCTCCAACCCCTCCGCCCCCTTTTGTGGAAATATAGGTTCCCAGCTGTTTTCGGCATTTCTTTCATAACCGGTTGAAGCCGAGTACGATCGAGACCGAGCACGTACGTTCATTTGATCATATATTTTACACGTTCCTAAGGAAAACATGGTCCGAGGTGCATTTTTCCTCGAACGAATAGCCCGGGGTGAGATCGGACATTCATTCGATGCGCGGAGGAACGTTTATCTAGAATCGTTTCCACGAATCCTCGGGATGAAACGAACTAAGCGAGTGACCGGTCGATCACTGATTTATGCACGAGCTTTTCGCGTATACTATCCCCCTGGTCTGGTAATACAGAACGCGAAACGTTAATCCCTGTTTTGCTTCTTTTCTCCCCTTTTTTTTCCTGCCTTTCGCGTTCTCCTGCCTCCCACCTCTTCTATGTTCCGCGGAAAATGAAACGCATGAATTAAAAGCTGGCTCGATAGCGTACCTGGCTCGAAAAGTGGACGCCAGACGGTTCCGTCTGTGTGACGCCTCACCGTTTCCACCCACACCGTGACCGACAAAAAGGTGGAAAAAATAATCTCGAACGCGGCCGAATAAAAGGAATTAAATTAACGGGCAGACCGGCGAATTATTTTTAAAATATCCAGGCTCTCTCTCATGACACGAAACAGGTGTCAACGCGGTGAGGAAACTGAAGATGACAATTATTGAAACCACTTGGGAGGAAAGGGAACAACCAACACAAAGAGGAGCACGTTTCCATGAATTAATTGAACCACCGAGAAATTATCAGACTCGCATCGTGCCAAATTTTTCCCTACCATTTCCTAATTTCTAAACTTTTTTCTTGAATTCAGCAGCTATGAAATAATCAGAATTTTTATTTTCCGTTTGTATTTTAATATAACAGTTATTCTGGTCATAGAGATACAAGAATAAATGGTTCGTTCTACAATTTTCATTTTATAAATATGGCTTTCACTAGAATACGTCATTTTCTTCGAAATCCGTGCTTCTTAGTCAGTTGTGTTTAACCTTCTAACTTCATTTTGAGCCCTCGAATAGACAATAATTGACAGAACATAGCGAGAGATATTGGAAAAATTAGTAACCAAAATACCAAAGTATGTAAAATAGTTATAAAGACTAATATTTCGAAGAAAATGATGCAACTTAGTGAAGATTATTATTATCAGATAAAAATTGTAGAATGAACCTCTTATCTCGCATTTCTATATCCAAAATAACTGCTGGATTAAAATAAAGGCATGAAATAAAATTTTGTCTCAATCGTAGCTCTTAAAATTTACAAAATCTTATATACTACAAGGATATGCCTACTGTCTTCTTTAATAATAAAAATGGCGAATAAGTGTTAAGAATTGAGGAATACTATTATCTGCTCACAAAAGAAATAATTTCAGTATACTGTCGTTGGAAATTTTGAATCGTTTATATATTATAATGACGTAAATATTCTCGGATTCGACGTAGCAGTCGGTCGTTTTAGGTTCTTGTGGAGTAAAACGGTTTAATGGCGACAGTAATTTGACGTCGACGAGGAGCTCCAGGTGCATTGAAAAGTATGTGCGGCAATGGTACATGTGCTATGGGGTGTTCTCCAGGTCACGGAATCCCGTCTCCGAAATCCATTGAACCTTATGCACCTTTTAGAGTGTGTGGCCTCGTAAATGTCATATTTCATGCTCGAAACCAGTCGATAAAGCCTATGCACAAGTTCACGTCTCGCGTTTTCGAAGCGGAAAATACAAAATATAGAGTACTCTTGAATATTTCGCCTATTGAAACGGAAATGCAGTTGGCAAGTTGCATTGCACCAGTATTTTATACGACATACAATGGAATTGTGAGAAGAACAGCAAAAACTAATAATGCTTGGACTGCAAACACGTAAGTGAATTTATCTTTCTCTAAACCGATCCATGGTAATCGGGAGAACAGAAATTTGTTAGCTTACTGATGATACCTACTGTCATATCTCAAACAGGAAAATACTAGAATTGACTTTTCATTGTCAGAGTATGCTATAGATACAGAAAATCCGCAGTCTGATAAGAATAGTCGAAGAAATCCGATACGTGAGAAGTAAACCAATCGCTTAAAATCGTGATTTTTCTACGTTTCAATGTATGTCGGTCGTGTATACATGTATACGTTGCCTGCGATCGTTTCGACAGATCGGGATACGTCTTTATCTCCAGCAAATTCTGATCATAAACGATCACGAACGCCTAGCACGGAAAGAAAGGTTAAGTGTAAATCCGCGAATATCGAAACCGTCTTAACCTCATTTCGGTTCAAGGAACGTCGTAACTTTGTCGCATGAATAGAACTTTACGTAAGCGGAGGAACGGTTGTTATCGATCTAATTTCAAAAATGCACCAAACATTGTTCCCGGAGTGCAGTTACGGTGTTGCAACGATGCGTGGAGGAGATCGTGCAATCGATTGGCCGTGAACCGAGCGTCTCCGGCTAGAAGCAACCGTCTCCATTTGACAGGCGAAAAACATTCGCGTCAAGTGACACTGCATTGCATTGCGACTGTGCATACATCATGAACACGGCCGTGTCACAAATCGGATTAACTCGAAGCGAAAGTGTGTGCGTAGAATAAGGGACGTGGTGTTCGTATGGAAGGAAATGCGACGTTCGATATTTAAATAACTATACATGCTCGGGTATCATGGTACTCACCTATCTTTCCTGTCTTCGAGGACCTCTCCTTCGGCGACAGGAGAGGCAACCTTCTTCTCGGTCGGAACCTCGGCGCTACCGTCCTCGGGCTTCTTTCCCATCCACGTCGATACTTGATTAGTTAATCCGGTGAACATTTTCAATTGTTCTGCGTCAACTGTCGTAACACAATGTGCGTGATATATTGCTCTTTCAGCTCTTCCTATCTCCTACGCTAGCAGGAACGTTACTGAAACCCGTGCGGGCTCGGAATGGCGAGAGACAGGAGAACTTGTCCGTTTTGATAAGCGCGCAACCACAGACTATCGACCTTCTACACAGGCCAGTCTGTTGGAAATTGTACCAAAGATATTTATATTCACCTCCAGAGGGCTAGAAGCTGATTCGTCATTCCCTATCACACAGTTACTCTTTTTATTTAATCCATAAAGATTATTTAATTTAAAAGTAGAAGCGACTTCGAAGTATTACAATTTTTTGCCTCAATTAAAGAGTAGACTCGAGAACAAGATTGATCAACTGATAAAACATCTGTATTCTTTGAGAGTTTGTAAGAATTGAGCTTTATCATATGGTCAGAGAAGAACTGAGAGAGCTCACGCCCGAGATTTCGATGTCCCCAGAATAGTGCTGCCCCCTAGTGTCGTTTCCCATTGTACCATTTCGGTATCGCGCCCAATATTTCCGATGATCCGCAGATTTAAGGATGAATTATATATTTTCCGCACAGACACGGTGCGGTTCCGTTCAGTATAATAATACTTTCATAATACTTTTCATTAGTTTCCAATACGTGTCTGCGCTGACACGATCGGATAGTATAAAGATCTATATTCAAATACATTAACGAATCGTTGTCTGATTGGTGCTAGACGAAGCCGTTCCGTGTCTATGAGTATAGTATAAATGGTATAAATCCACCTCTAAGCATATTAGTAAAAACTGAATATTTTATATATTTCATCGCTACAATCTGCTTACAACGTGGTCTATGCCATAGACCATATCAGAGAGGATATGAATGTGCTCACGCCTCGGATTTCGGTAACTAGTAGGTTTTGTAGTCGAGATGCGGGAGAAACACGAACTAAAACAAGTGCAGCCTACTCCGCAGGAACCCGTGGTTACATTGGTTACATCAGAGAGGAAATGAGAGTGCTCACGCCCGGGTTTTTGGTGTCCCCGGTATAGTACTGCCCCCTAGTCTAATTTTTAGTCTGGACTAGAACCTGCGCCATCTTTATCCTGAAACAGAATCTGCACCATCTTTAGCCTGAACCAGAACCTGCATCCTCTATTTAGCGTGGATCAGAACCTGCATCCTCTATTTAGCGTGGATCAGAACCTGCATCATCTCTTTAGCCTGGACCAAAACCTGCATTTTCTTTTATCTACCTGCGTGATCTTTTTAGGCTGGATCTGAGTTTTCATCGTAGAAGTAGCATCCACTCCGCCAATATTTGGAATCAGCTGCTAATGATGTAGATAAAATGATGCAAGTTCTGGACTAGGCTAAAAAGATAATGCAGATTCTGGTCCATGCAAAAACCATGTTTCTGGTTCTGGTCCAGGCTAAAGAAATGATGCAGATTCTAATACAGTCTAAAAAGATGATGTCGGTTATATATACTGAACAAATTATTGATCGTTAGATTATTCTCGCTTAGGGAAAGATAATTATTCCGAGGAGATCCTCGTGGCTGATTGAACAGGATTAATCGAATCGAATAGTATGTTTATCGATCCTCGCACGTAGTAATTCTACCTCGAGATTTGGTCCAGGATCGTATTTCTGTTTCACGGATATATACGGACTGACACGTACCTGATAAGCGTCTGTAATTAAGCTGATTGACGCGTCGTTTATGGCTGCGTCTATAGCCACGAATTGTCATTTTACTACGTATGATCATCTTGCTAAACCCGGAAATACATCTACGCGATTGAATTGCAATCACAGAGATTGCAAAGATTTTTGAAGCTTCTTTCACATATACAGTCTCGAATAAAAAAAGCAGCACAATGTATAAATTTGTGAAATTGCAATGAATAACAAAGTGAAATACATTAATTTACAGTTCACTAAATATAAAACCCTTATAAATTAGTTTGAGATCAGAATTTTAGATTAGAATTTTTTATCAGTAACATTGCGTATCTAATGTTAATGCGACTCTATGCTCTTCTATTTCCCATAACTTTTAGGATTAGATAAAGAATTAATTATTCCTTCTTCTATAAATAAATAATTGTACCTACATTTACAACGGTGAATATATTATGAATAATATGAGAATTTATCGTATCATATTTCCTTTTTATTATGAATACCGCTCGTGCAACCTAGATCGACAAATTTGAGTACTACGTATATTCTAAGAAATCGATTCATCTCAGTTGTGTGTTTACAGGGTGGTCGACTAGAGATGGGAGAAAATTTAAGGGGTGGTTCTCCAAGACAGTATAAGACAAAAATGAAGAATAAAAAAATTGCGATTTCGTTTTGACTTTTTAGTTATTATTAATTAAAAATCCGCCTACAATGCAGCAACTCGACGAACAGAGGTGTACGTTTGGTTACATCTTAAAGGCGCGCAACAGTCGCGCACGAAAAGGGGGTCCTCGCTCGCACCAAATGATTAAGCTTTGTCGTCACACACTTTAGCCAATAATTCGGCTAGAACCGAAAATGCGTGTGAAATGACCCAAATAGACGGTTTACACGCTGAATTCTTGCGAGACTCGCGAGTATCTATCACTTGATACGTGACTGTCGCGCAACTTTATGACGTATCCAACGTACACCTCTGTTGGCCGGGTTGTCGCACCTTAGGCGGAAATCACAACTTTTTTGCTCTCCATGTTCGTCTTATATTGTCATGGAGAAACATCCCTTCAATTTTCTCCCACCTGTAGTCGAACACCCTGTATGTAAATTCATTCGATGTGCGCTAATTTTTTCCGTCCGGAGAAGTGGTATCATATTTCTTAACACATTTAAAAAATGTTACGTAAATTTAAATATTTTGTTTTTTATTTCTCGTTAAAACCTACCTTTGTTTGCTTCATAATATTTTTGCTTCGGACTAGTTACCATGTTATACGTGGCCAATGGCACAAGGATCGGCTGTGAGTACGAGAAACAAAACTAAAAGGAATAAAAAATGCAAGCGAATGACACTCCGGTCAGATAGTTGGCAGGAATAGTAGTCGGGGATATTTAATTTTAATACAAAAATACCTCTTTATTGTAAATGGATCGTCGACGATAGTTACACGGAAAGACAGTTATCCATCCACAGAGAAGCTTTGGGGTATCCCGACAATCTCAACGGCGAGGAAGTTTATCTCGAGTTTCATACGATTTTTTTTTCTTTTGAATTAACACTCATGCTTGGCAGCTTTATATTCGTTAAATTGTTTTGTTTTTTTTTTTTTATCGTTTTCGTTTACGTGCGTGTATACCGTTTGTTCGTTTTAAATATATCTTTCGCTTTCGTTCGTTTCGGTTTCGATATTTGATTAACACTTAGACAGTGATAGTGAAGTCTTTAGGCGATTTCGAGAGCGAGTTCGAAGGAAAACCCGTCCTCTTCCTGTGGAGCTTCAGCTTCATGTCGATGTCGCACTCGGCCTCGCTGGTCTCGTGCGCGTCCGTGAAACCTGTCGGCGGCTTCAGTTCCAACGTAGACAGCTCGCTGCCCCAATCCTCTTCTCGTCTTGCAAGCCTGAACGATCCGGGCTCCTCCAGCAGGCACAACGACTCCACGGATTTCCTTGGGCTCGGCTCTTTCACCAGCCTGTCGCAGGAACCAGGCCTCGCTGGCCGGCTCGGCGACGCTCCCCTTGAGTAACAATGCATCCCGGATTCCGAGAGCTTCATCACGGGCCGCAAGATACCCGGCACGCGACCGTCTATCCCCATGTCGGGCGTTGCTCCATGATTCCTACAAGTTCCCAATACAGTTCCCATCAATCACCCATCAATCGACTCCAAGGATCTCTTATCTACGCTTAGGGCTGCCCGAGCTTCTCGCTAGGGCTAGGGATATCAAGTAAACCAATTGAGGTACCCGAGCAGAGTTGGACATTAGTCGAATAACGACTAAGGAACGCAATTTTCTTCGACCACAGTTCCTCAATCGTTGTTCGTTTGTATTTTGCGTATTATTCCTTCATTCTTTACAATGTAGTCTGCCGATTAAGGTTTAGATACAGTAGTATCACATCGCGTGAAATTACGTGCTATCGCGTTACACACAGAGGAAATAATAATGTATACACAGGGTGTTTCAAACACGTTGTACTTCCTTGAAAGGGGAGATTCCTGAGGTCATTTGAAGTGACCTTTTGCTTGACGAAAATGTTCTTCGTGGCTTCGTTCTCGAGTTATTAACGAAAAACACGGACCAATCATAGCCTTTCAAGGAAGTACATGTTTGGGACACACTGTATATGGCTTACACACTCAGAAATTACGTGCTTTTGTCACGTGATGTGATCGTTCAAATTCGATTTTCTCGAAAACGAAACCTCAGAAAATATTTTATGTTCTCGACTTATCTTTTCCATTTAGAATCACCTCTGGTTCGTTGTTCTATGATTCAAAAAGTGTATTGTATAACTGTATTTACTTTCACTATCTTAAACAGTAGATAGTGTACCTGTTTCTCTAATATGATTCACAGAGGTTCTTCAGATGACTGTACTAAATTTTAATAGTTACTTTTTTATGAAGTCTTCTGGGCTACTTTCATTTTTTTATGAATGAATTTGTTGGTTTACTCTCACTTTCAGCTGATACTGAAATGAGATCAATTAGTATTATAGAATAAGTTTACATAAAAATAACTTTTCATATTTTCATGTATGCATATGTATATAAATGTTAAATTAAAAATGATCTTGAGTTAAGTTTCTTCAAAAGGAACGGACTAATAAGCAATACAGTCTAATGTATGTACTTGAAATCTTGTCTGTTTCACATTTTTAATACTCACATTGCAAATTTTTAAACTTCTGCCTGTTAGTGATTCAGATTTCAAGGTGTAAGATATAAATTTTTTCGAACGAGTTTGTTTGTTGCCGGATCGATTGCAATTGGGTCGGTAGTTTTACATGATCGTAAAATCATTTCGATAAGCTTTATCATTCTAACAAGTTCATGAGAACCCATTCCGTAGCTTTTGGAGTTGAAAGCTTTTGTGAACGGACGAAGCACGCTATGTGCAGAGTTTAATATAAATGCAAATATCGAATATATCGTGTATAACCAGAAGATGAAAAAGTAAATCAAGAACAACCCAAATGTTACGGTAGACGTTACAGGGATCAAAACTGACACAGCAGAACAGGAAATATTAAATCGTTATGTATTTCGTAATTAAAAGCAAGAAAAGAGTGATAAATAGGCTTATGTATTCTCATAAATGTAAAACACACCTAGGTATCAAATTAAATTTTGATAGACAGTTTTGTGCGTCTCTTGGTTGAATTTTCTTTTATAAGCATTTATTCAATTATGTACTTGAATTAATATTCGAAGCATGATTTCCTATTAAATCCTATATAGAGTGACTTCAATCAAATCACTTGAGCTCGCAAGTTTACATTTTACTGTTCACAATGGACGTCACGAAACAATAAAAGTAAAAGACATTTGCACAAATCAATACAGCGAACTGCGAGCTTTACGAACTGAGGGGAATTTAGGGGAAAAAGTTACCCTCTCTCTGCCAGTACTAGTAATAGCATTGTAGAAGGGGAAAATAGAGTGGGGGAGACAAGTCTTAACATATAGTAATCTAATAAGTGACCGTAAGGATTTAGTGTTCGGATACCGAGCGTAAATATTGCTTACCTTTGCTTCTCGAGCCTCGGGAAGGTCTTCCTCTCAGAAATTGGTGACGGTTCGGTTGATGTACTCGATTCGTTCGTGTGGTACATCACATCTGGAAGGTGCACGCGAGACGTTGATGCGAGAAAGGTGAGTCGTTAGTGGCGACCGGATGCTGTTAAGGCTGTTGGCGGCGTCGACATAGAAAATCGAATACTAACTTACTATGATGAACCTGCTTCGGGACCAGGGCTAGTAGCTGCTTCCTCTGGCCGATCGAGTTTTTCGACGCTGGCCGGGAGTCGTCCTGGTGATTCGAGGACTCGGTGCGACTGCTGTTACCGACGTCCGTCTCGGTATCGGAGCCCAGGGTGTCATACTCTTCTGATTCAGATTTGAAGGACTTCAATTTGCGACGCGCTCTGCCGCCGCGAACCTTTGTGTACTGGTCCATGTCGCACTGCAATAATTACATGTTAGAAACAGGTTTCTTCGTGGAAAGTATATCCGGCACTGAAGGCAACAGCAACGAGACAAGAATTCTCCAATCGGTCTATCAAAGTCAAATCGGTTTCAACTTTCTTGCGTTACTTGTTTTTTAATCTACCATCCAAATATAAGGTAGCAGACAAAGTTAGCGTGGATTCGAAGAACAGAGTTTAGTGCATCTGAACCTCTTTTGAAACTTAATTTTACTTGATACAATAATTACTACTCGTTTCTATAGCTCTTCTGCAACAGTCTACAAAGTATGGACTTTCCATTAGTATAAAAATCTTCATATTTCATAAAAATGGGTTCAACTAACAATTGATCATCTTTCGAGCGGTTTCTTTGTGATTTACAAATTTGCGTGTGCGTTAAATGAATAAATATCTGCAGCATTTTTATCAGTACATGGCTTTTACTATTATGATGAAAATACTCATCAACCACGATTTTAGTAATTTTCTTTAAAGAATATATCTGGATAGAAATGTCGAATCTGCCGTTGAACCAATTTAGATTGACGATGAACCGTTCGACAACATATTCGAAAAAACATTTTACATTGAGATTTAACCTTCTATCTTGACAGGTAGTACAGGTACAGAGAAAAATCGGATTATTGGATTATCGGATTGCAAAAACACCGAAAAAGATTTGGTAAATATGTAGATTATATCCGGTTAACAAGGTGCATGTGAGGAATATATTCGGATGTTTTAATTAAATATTCTATTACAACATGTAATATAAAATGTCAGATTTGAAATTCTTTGTAATTTGATCGTTTAAGTAATGTTTGACCGTGCATATGGTTTTTTGATTGAATGTTAAGGGTTGTACGTCACTTTTTTATTACTTAAGAAGTTCATACGATTCTTCATCGACTACTTTTCTAGAACCATACAACTTCTCAACATTCAACTGAAATTCATTTCAACGTCTTAATATTTATCGAAAATTAAAAACGCTAAAGATGTTATAAATTAGGTTGTAGGTATATAGTCTTCGATTCGATCGTCTACTTGATTCAGTTCGTCGGCGGTTTAATTCCATAGTGGCTAGATAAAGCGATTGCAATGACGACCTTGAGACTTTGATAGACCAGTTTTCTCTGCGCATCGGTTCAGACCAGAGAAAATGTTGACAGGATGTTGTAATACCTGATTTCCTTGCAGCATCGTTTCGCTACGTTCGTAGTAGTACGCCGGTCGTATCGGATTCGCCGAGAGATTTTCCTGCTCGGACAGATTGAAGGTGGCGTACGGATAAATGTCTTCGGAATATTCGGGAATTCTTTCCAGCGCGCTCACCTCGCGACAGGGCGACTGCTGGCCGGGTTTCCTTACGGTCGCATAGTACTGTTCCCTTTGCTCCATGTTGTGTTTGTTCTCTAGAGCGGCCTGCGTTTGCGAGTTCGGATCGTTCGCTCTGCCGGTTCGCTCTGTATCTGTAACCATGTCGAACAGTCTCTAAAAACGGAAGACGCAGCACTACGGTACAAAGAAATTCGATGCACAACGATGTTCAAAAATTCCGACGGCGCACAATGAACCGGAAACCTGTTCTTCGTGGCCAAAATGGAATTCTTCAAGTTTCATCTTTTGAAAGAATTTTCGTGTACATCGATTGATAACCGTTCAAAGTTGCAAAATCCAAAATATTAGTTATTTTAGATAGCTAAGTGTGCAGGGACATTAGAAGATAAAATTCAAAGTGAAGCCAATTATTCTAACTTATTACATAGCATGAAATAACAGGTTTGAATTAATGTTTTGTATATATATATTAGTGGGCGTATTTTCATAAATTAATTCTTTCCTACGTATTATTTAATCCATGTACAAATACCGCAATATTTGTTACCATTTAACCTTCGAGTTAGTTCCAAATTTTTAATACTCAATTCAAATCATTAACTATCGTATTAGATTCGATAGAAAGACCAACGTTGCTCTCAAAGAAGTAGGTTCGAAAATATACGAAACAATGTATGCATATGGATTTGAGGAGATTCAGCCACGCTGCCATGAAATCGTCAAAAACAGTTGTCTAGCGAGACAGGTTGTCTAGCTTAAACAGGTTTTTAATATTCTACCTGTCATTTGGTTTTCTAACGTGAAAATTAGAGATTGTTACAGTTTCGTAGACTCGAACACTGAAATGTGACTATGGTTTGAAACCTAATACGCTAACTTCACCATATCCAAAGCACAGCATTAACATCTCCTGACGCTGCTAAACTAGTCTCAGAAAGCGCAGTATACTACGTTATTGGGAGAATTTCACCGTGTGTCTCACCCTTGACAATCTGTTACGAGAATTTCGTTGTACAAAGGTATATCGGCTGACGTCCCGCACCGTTCGACTCGGGACTTAACGCGCATAATTTACGTTGCTCTCTCGCTGGTCCACGTTTTCGTGCTTACAAAAACGATGTAATCGCACTGTTCTATTTCGTAACTGGTGACACAATCTAGTACACCGTAGGAAACCTATTGTTAATCAAGAAATTAAAAGAAAATTTCTTAGCAATTCGTCCGAGTTCCTAAACATTCATATTGAACAACCTACACATCTTTAATCCTTATGCGCTCAGAAATAATTGCATTAAAGATCCTAGGATTACCCATGGTCACTTTACACTCTAAATCAACAAAGCATGCCTCGTTTGTAACGTCATAATTTTAAGAAATACATCTCACAAGACAAACAGAAATAGATCAAACGTTTTACAGTATCTTAAAAGACAAAATAGGTGAATTTTCACTATGTATCGATTCTGATATTGTATACATTCTAATTGTATTGAAAGTTTATTAAAAAAAATTCACAAAACCAGATTGAACTGCTGAACAATTCTATTTCCCTTCGTCGTTTTACAATTAATTTTCCACGGCGTTAAATCGCGTTCAATGGCGTTCCGAATTAATTATCAATTACCGAACATCGTGTTAAACTTACTGTAAAAAGCCGACAAAAAATTCTCGATAGCCGATAAATAATACAACCCTTCTCGAAAAATAAAGATTTCATCTCGATGATTGCGATCGAAAGCAAAGAGTAACGAAGCATGACGCCGGAGAAGCCGCCGCGCCGTTGAGCGTAAATGTTTGCCGGTCGTGTCATTCTCGGCGTTCCATAGGATTCTATTCGAGCATCTGCCGCTGTTAACGTCGAAGGGCGTGTTGCATAATTGCTTGGAGTCCTGCCGCCTCGTTGGCGGAGCTTTTAATTAATTGAATTTCGCCGGGACTGATACATTGGCCCGTTGTCGGGGGATCGCGGCGGTAAGAGCCGGTCGGAATAAAAACGCACGCGTTCCGCGAGGGTGCGGAAGGGTGAAAAGAGAAGAGAGAGAGAGAAAAAAAATCGATGAATAGGCGTGGGTGGCGGAAGATCGAATAGCCGGGGTATCAATTTTCTCCCCTTGAGCGGCGATATCACGCTCCCCGAAGTCTCCTCCCGTGGCAGTTCTCGTAATTGGAGTACAATCCTGCGACGTTTAGCTACTCGATAACGACAAGTAGCACGAGCGCGACGCCGTCACGCCCTTCTGGCTTAATGCAAATTGCCGGTACCGGTGAAATCCTATCTACACGGGCGACACGTCGGTTCGGCCGCTTCGATCAGCCGTTTAGAGTTGTCCCGTTGAATTTCGACCGCGATCGATCGACCGTTGCGTGTTCGTCCGGTGATCGATTCTCCGACTTGCTAACTTTGACCGTGTTTGCGTCAGCCGTCTCGACTACATTCCCTGCACCCGCAAATCGAGGACTGCAGTTGCGCCAAGCACGACAGCTTAGCACGTTCGGGACGGCTTTGACAGCTCGAACCGGGTCCCCAGATAAGGAAAATCGTGAATAAAATCGCAAGAATCGGTATCGATAGGTGTGTCGCTCGGTTTGATATTCCCGGCAGCCAACCTAGGCTTCGACGCGAGTCGAAAAACTTCATGCTCGACATTTTTATAATCTCTTTAATCCGATGCTCCCGGTGGCTTCGAACAGGCTGTCCGCACCGGGCGTGTTCAAACAATCTTAAAAGGTGTTCGAAGCGAGAATAGTTACGAAAACGATTAACCTAGTAATTAGGAAACTGTGCTGTTGCAGATCGGGAATTTCAATTAAGAGTTCGTTGATCAACGCACAAAGAATGTCTCTCATTAAGTAAGAAATGATTGTCGAAGAAATTTTTTCAATTATTGATCACGTTAACCCTTTGCACTCGAGGCTATTTCAACTCCAAAACGAAACAGTTCTTCCGACCTAGAATATTTCCCTCCTATATATATATTTTTTTCATGTTATACATATTAACCCATTCGAGACCGATTGCACACCGTGTGTGCAATGGATTTCCGAGGCTATAAGACGGTCTGCACACCGTGTGTGCAATAACAGTAATGTGCAATTATCAGTTATTCTGAGTAAACTAGTCGTCGAAATAAGATTTTTCTGGAACTAATGAAATCTGTAAAGTACACGAAAACAAAATTTGGCATTGGTTTTACTGTGTACCAAAAAATCTAAAAATTATCATTATTATGAGAAATTATTATTATTACAGTCGAGTCGGAAAGTATGTTAACATTTGGTGATATGTAGGCAATGAATATGATGAATAAAATCAAGTTATTGTATTGTTTTTATTTAGGAGGTGTAAGGAAATAAACAAATATGTTAGTAAAACATATATTATCATTATTAAAGATTAAAGACATGTCATATTCATTTTCCTGCATACACCAGTTGTTAACTTACTTTCCGACTCGACTGTATGTGAATTATGTGAATTCACTTACGAATTGGGTGATTTCCGTAGTAAACATGTTTTTTTTATTAAAAATGAACAATATAAGGAAAAAAAAATTTCGCTCCTGGGGACCGTGTTCGAAAAAAATCGTCGTCTCGAATGGGTTAAGATACTACAATTTACTGAAGTGTTCAGTAATTTACTACATACAAACAAATTTAATAATGTAAAAAATATTTTGAATAACGATACAGCAATTTTTAGTGGCGCCTTACAGTCGCCATTCGAGTGCTAGGGGTTAAGTAATCCGTCGATCGTCGATCGAATGTATCGTGCGTGGTATCGTAAGTGGATTGGAAACTTACGTATTTTCAGACAAATGCAGATGCCAGCCACGGCCACAAATACGACCACTAGCGAAATCACGCTCGGCGCTAGCACGTGCGCATCGAAAAACAGAGAGGATCCCTCTGTTTCTGGCGGGGCATCGTTGTAGATTCGATTGCCGGTGTTCGCCGACAACATGGTGAACAGGTATTCGGCTTGCGTGGATCCGGCGTCGTTGTAAGCCGTCACGCGGAGCTCGTATTTAGCACCACTTTCCAGATCGACGATTTGAAATCTTGACTGCGGGGAAGCGTTGCTGGACACTGAAATAGAAGCACGAGTCCCGAATAAGTAATTTGAATCAGTGTCTCCGCAGAAGACTTAACTTACTCATAGTACAAACGAGAAAGTTCGAGTACGAAAGATATTTCAAGATTTCACGAGCTGAATTCTTTTAGCTAAGATAGGCCGTTTTATACAGGTTGTTTGGTAACTGGTGGTATAAGCGAAAAGGGGGTGATTCTACATGAAAGAATAAATCGAAAGTATAGAATAAAATTTGTTCATCCGAAGTTTCGTTATCGAGAAAATCAAGTTTGAAATGCAGCGAATACGCATGATGTTCGATAGGAATTGTCTGACGCGTCTGATCATGACCAACCAAATCTACTTCCTGCATATGCTAAAGCACACAAACCTGACAGATCTTCAAAGTCGATTTTCTCGAAAACAAAGCCTCAAACGAAAAATGTTTATTCTATATTTTCGACTTATTCTTTCATGTAGAATCACCCCCTTTTCGCTTGTACCACCAGTTACCAAACACCCTGTATAGTAAATAATATAGTTCTCAGTTGAGTTAATCACATATTTATTCAGTAAAATACCGCGTCCCGTGATCCACGAACGTGAAACGCGCAACGAATATCATCAGAGATGACTTGTTGCTTCTCTATATAAACCTAGTGACGCGTACATGTACGGACATGTAACTTTAAAAATCGATGATATGTATGTACTTCCAGACAAACACTTTTATATGTTTTGACTATTGCTTTTTATATCATACGTTTACATTTACCTCGCAATTTCTTTTTTAAAACTAATAGAAGTAGCATCAATTGATCCTTATAAATAGACTGCGTAATTTGATTTCAAAATTTCGCCATTTTCCGAAATGGGTCATAACGACATTCATTAGTTTTACTTTTAAAAAATCACACATACGCTTCAAATACCAGGTAAATATGTGTGTAAAATTCCCACACAAAGCGTTAAATAGTTTTTCAGACAAAATCCGGGCAAATCGGCCTCGAAAACCAGAAACCCCCATAAGCAGATATGAAGCTAACAGCAGAATACATGATATATTGGAATAAATAAGGCACTGGCCACAAATGGTGTCGTGGCGATAAAGGCAAATCTACCCTATTTATTTTTAATGCTACTAAAACAACCGGTAATAAAATGATCTTACCCAACAACCAATCGCCAGGAAGCCTCCGATATTCCACCACGAAGTACAGCAACGGGCATCCCCCGTCCTGCCAGGAGGTCAATTCCAAAGTGACGAATGTCTGATTGACCTTGACCAGTTGCTGCTTCGACGGCGCGATCGGCCTGCTCCCGTTGGTCTTCGCGGTCTCGATTTTGCTGGCACTTCCGCTGCCAATACGGTTGAAGGCTGCCAGGGTGAACTGGTACCTGGTCCCACACTGCAGCCCTTCCAGTAGGTGGGTGGTTGCTTTGCGATCGAGCATCACGTCCTCCCATTCGGAGGACTCGCGGCGATAAGCCAGCACGAATCCCTTTATCGGGGCACCCCCATTGTCGCCCTGTTTCCATTGCAGTTGCACAGCGTCGGTTGTGCTGCCGGTAGCCAGCAAAGTCGGCGGTGTAGGCGGTACTGCGCAAAGTTTGTCAATTAGAGCGATGGCTCGAGTGTTTGAAAACGTCTGGCTGGCAGATTAATCGCGCGGTACAATAATTATACTAAGCATAACAGAAGATGAAGCGATTCGTCGAGTGGTCTTACAGGAAGTACTTCAGATGTTGCCCCCTTCGATCATAATGAAAAGTGGATACGTCCGCATTTACAGTGGGCGATTAAAATGTTACAATTACGAAATGAAATGGAACAATGAAACGAAGTAGAACAAGCCGCAAATAATTAGCCATTTTCTCACGAAAATCCCCGCGGCAAATCAGAAGCTCGCACAGAATCACCGTGGACAGCAAAATCATTCCTAAGTAGCAGAAGTTCGATGCTAGAGGCATTAAATTGCACGGTATTAGCAAAATCCTAAAAATTCATAATTCACGGGGAAGCGAAATTCCGGCGCGCTGCTCGGATTTTCAAATCTCGTTCGATTTCCATGCCAAAGGAAACGCGGTCGTCGAACAGAAGATTCTACGTCGAGCTAGGTGGCGTTTGCCTCGGATTTTTCCCGTTTCGCAGGCAGTCACGTATGCATGCGAAGGATCGCTAGATCGTGTCGCAGACGTCAGTGGTCGTTCGTCCGTGTGAATTCGCGCGACGTTCCACATAACGAAGTGCGTCCTGTTCACGTTCTTTACGTACGTTCGAATTATTCTCACGGAAAATAAAAGCCACCCGAACGGAAAATAGTTTACGGTAACTTTTAACGAAGCGAGCTTTCTCCAATCGTCGACTGACTTATACCAACGCCGTTCACAACGGCTTATGTTTCGTGGAGATAACGTGACGAAGCATCGCCTTCGAAAAATCATTGAAAGTTAGACTGGCGGCCGAACCCCTATCGTAACCGTCACGGTTATCGTCTTGGTAACTACCCGCCGGAAATAATGCTACGAGCCGCGAACATCTTTCCGAACCGAAATGCGAACCTCGATCACCTAACGGGCGTAGACCGTGTTAATAATTCGTTGGGTCGCCGAGGGACGAAAATAGAAAGTAATGTCTCGAACTCGGTGATACAGACCGCTGATAAAACTGAACTAGGAAAACAAATGTGTACGGCGAACACTTTGTAACTGGTGGTACAAAGGGAGAAGCGATAAATCTTCGATGAAAGAATAAACGAAATACATCGCACAAAAGTTTTTTAGCCCTTTGCACTCGGCGCTATTTTCATTCTAAAACTAAATTTTTCTTCCGTCTTAGAATATTTTCATTTTATTCATACGAAACTGATTCGATTTCTACATATAACATTTAAACGTTTAGTAATCTATGAAATATAAATTTTGTAATGTACCAAATATTTTGTAATATATTTTGTGAATTCTTTGAAATAATGCCACAACAATTTCTAGTGGTGCTTCAGAGTCACCACTCGAGTGCTAAGGGTTAACCCTTAACCACTTCGCTACCACGGACGAGTTATCTCGCGACGAAATACCGTTCGTACGATGACTAACGAAGACAAAATGAAGAATAAAAAAATTGCGATTTCGGCTTCGTTCTTTAGTTATTATCAATTACAAGTCTGCCTACAATGCGGCAATCCGGTCAACAGAGGTGTACGTTGCGTAAGTCATAGAGGCGCAAAGTATGTGCCTCGCAAGAAGTCACATAAACTGTCCGATTGGGTCATTCGACACGCATTTTCGGTTCTAGTCGAATTATTGGTTAAAGCGTGTAATGTCAAAGCCTAAACATTGGGTGCGAGCCTTCATCGAATGTCGTGTGCCTTCATGACGTAAGCAACGCGTACACCTCTGTTGGTTGGTTGCCGCATGTTAGGCGAATTTTTACTTGGTAATAACTAGAAACTGAAGCCGAAATCACAATTTCTTTACTCTTCATTTCGGTCTTGTATTTTCATGAAGAACCACCCCTTAAATTTTTTTCCACTTGTAGTCGAACATCCTGTAGACATTGGCAATATACAGGGTCATCCGTTTTTAAACGGCCAAACGTCAACCAGCTGTAGAGGGCCCCAAATGGAACAACTTTCACCCCTAATACTTTTTTTTATTCGGTCTTGATTTTTAGATAATTGCAAAAACCCGTCATTTTTTGCGTTCACTTAAGATTAAATACATTAGGACTGCAATTATGTATCTTGATGATTTTTCCTTTGTTTGGTTTAAAATAAATAGGGGCATCTTTTTTATTAAGTCAACTTTTTTGTATGACCTTCGGATCTTGGTTTTTTTGACATGGGGCACGCCGTGGAGACTGAATGAAATAACTTCGAAAAATTCGGATTCATGCATAATAAATTGCTTAATTCAAGACAAAAATTAACACAAAATTATTGGAAAAATGGAATGTAACGGGACTCGAGTTTTAAGAATGATTTTAAATACATCTTTTGGATACGTATTGTTTAAAATATTTTCAAAAAATCAAGGCCGAATCAAAAAAAGTGTTAGGGGTGAAAGTTGTTCCATTTGGGGCCCTCTATAGCTGGTTGACGTTTGGCCGTTTAAAAACGGATGACCCTGTATATGCATTTGTAGTCCACATACCTTGAACTTGCAGGGTGTACGTGATTTCGTCCGATCCAAGGGGATTCTTCACGTGGCAGAAATAGTTGCCCTCGTGAGTTCTCTGCACGTTCCTCAGCGTAAGCGTGTTATCCAGTCCAACGTCGGATCTGTGGGAAATTCAAGTTAAGGCTGGATCCTGTTCGATGGTTACATCGTTACATCACTTACTTCTGCAGCTTGACGTCCCCGCGTCGCCATTCGACTGTTGGCCGTGGACTACCAACGGCCAGGCAAGCCATATTGACGTCCTCCTTCCACGGGACCACGAGTGCCACGCCGAACGATATTATAGCTGCTGGAACTAATTAAACGGCCCGGTTATTCTTGCTCTTCGTTAAACTTCCCCGAAGCCGTGATCCGTGTTTGAGTTCAGTTACGTAAGTTCACAGCTCCGCTCCGTAACTCCCACGGGTTCAGAGCTACGACCGGGAATTTTTACAGAGGATACCTTCGGGCCGGGGGCCGCGGCGGCTCCTTCAATTCCTGGCGACTGTTTCAATAACCGGCGATACTTTTGGCGTGCGAGCGAAAACTTCCACGGGGTCGTGATTAAAATGCATAATTCCGTCCCTCGCGAGAGGCGGGCGGAGCGCGCGGGGAGGAAAGGTAATCGGAAACTTGGCTGCCGTTCCTGGTTACCGTAAACTAGTGATCCGAAGTCGACTGGAACGAGCCCGCAAACTTTGTCCTAGCAACTTAAACACGGAGGACGCGTCGATTAAGTATCCGACGCATACGAAACGAACGCCGAAAGGATCGCGCCGGTGCACAGTGGGCCAAGAGCTGTCTAAATGTGGTAAACATTGAAGATATTGTTAGACGTTCCGGAAACTCGCTAGTTCAAAAATCGTTTACTCAGTGAGGTCGCATTTTTCTAATATTTATTATTTGCAAGTAAACAGCACTATTTTTTGTGTTCGATACATGTCTAAATAAAGCACTCAACTACTTCAACTACCCCGGAATATCACACTATCGGCGGGAAGGGTATTAACCAGTTAACTCTGCCGATCTCTTTGCAAAGCGCCCACCAGTGTGTGTCGCGATAATCAAGCGATGACGGTTATAGTCGTCAAACACAGAGTAAGTGGCGCTGTTGAAATATTCGGTCAAAAAGGCAACTTTATTTTAGAAAATGAACAATTTTATTAGTAATATTTCTTTTTGTTTTTAGGCTGGCAACACTGTCATTCATGTATGCGTAGAATTTCACGTCAGTACATATTTTCTTTGGTTACTTTCGTTGTGTTTTCTGAGCAACTAAAAGTGAATTTTTCGATTTTTATAATGTGTGATTTTCCTGAACAAAGAAGTTGCATTACAACCAAATTGGCTTTACGTTTTGATCATAGTAGTACTTTGTTTTTTTTTTTTTGGTTTTGACACATCAAGATGAAAATTGGGATAATCAAAGGTCCAGTGTTGCTGCACTGCTTACGAGTTAACTCTCAGGAAGTTATAAATCCAACTCAAATTATTTATAATTTTGATTTGTTTGTTTCATTTCGTCTTGACCTCTAAACATTTTAAACATATTAAAATTTACGAATATAATTTAGTTTTCGCCAGAATTACAATTTAATATCAAATTGTAACAAAATTTTACGCATAACGGATATAATCGTCATGACACAAAATTCTGCCACATCTCCATGACGGATATAGTCGTCGAACACACTTAACTGGTTAATACCTTTTCCACAGACTGGCGCTTATCGGCGAGTAGGGTATTAATGCCTTTTATGCAGAACGTACGCTTACCAATGCTTGTTTTTTTCATTGTCACTAATTTTTGGGCAGGAATGATGTTTATGGTTGTTTTTCGTAACGCCTGACCAGTGTTTAGTCCTACATTTATTAATTTTTAAGAAAAACTAATAATTTTATGAAATGTGCTATTTTGACACTGCAAGTTTCGTGCTTACAAAGTAGCATAAATTCAGTTGATTGATTTTGATAGCATTGAGTTTAAGTTTTTTGTAAGTAAGTTTTCTTCGAAATACTATGTGATACCTATTTTCCAGATTTCATTGAAATCCTACTATTAGATGTGAAGATATTACATGTTTTCTAAAAAGTGCACTTTTTTCATACTTCAATAATTTTCGGCCGCTATACGTGTGAGTCAAGCTCATGATGTTACCCGCCGATAGTGTGATCTGATAAGTTTTTCTTACGTTCATTTTCTACTTCGTTTTTAGTCACTTTTTGAAAGCTCCTGGCTGGCTGTGCGTAGAGAACGAGAGAAAAAAAAAACGGCAGGGAGAAAATTGCGCGAGTCATGATCACGGGGACGTCGTTCTCCGGGGAGACCGAGCTAAAATTTTTCACGAAGCTTCCGTGTTCATTGGCTCGATTTTTTCGGCCGAATCCAACTCTCCACGCAGCTCTCCACGCGAATCAATTCCACGGAGAAAGGGGCCATGCCGATAGGAGAAATGTTACCCGGCGGCAACGAAAGTTTCGCGACCGATTGTCAACGTCTGCTCACCGGTATTGCTCAGCTGCAGTTTGATGACCGGAGTGCTAGGTCCTTGCCCTACTTTGGTCGAGGCCGTAACCCAGGCTTCGTAGGACTCGCGCTGCTTTAAGCCGGTCGCCTCGTGGTGCAAATTCTGCGCAGGCAGCATGCTTTTCGTGATCTTCATCTCCTGGCCCGGGTCCAACACGCGAATGTAAACGGTGTACTGGGTGAGGATGCCGTTTGGACGCCGCGGCGGCAGCCAGGATATCACCACCGCGTCCTCGTTGCTGGTTACTGCTTTCACACGCTCCGGTGGGTCCGGAACTACGGTCAGAACCGGGCACCGTCATGGCGGAACGTTCGTTTCGAAACGCCGAGGAATGGGTCTGACGAGACGGAAGCGTTGTTCTTGTTTATACAGTATGCTCCCGCTCTGACAAAGTTTACAACCCCGCTGGTCTATCGTTATTTTAAATTCACTTCACGAGAAACGAGGGGTCAACACGATACACAGTCTCGGACAAAATTAAGTGGACGTCATAAATCAAACGAAAACGAAACCAATTCCTGTCTTTTTTGATATATTAGAAGGAATTAGGTAATGTATAAAAATTACCGAAACTGCGAGGAAAAAACTGAATGTCACGAAAATTTAAAGCATGCTTTTTGTAGATTGAAATAAGTTATATACGTGCGCAAAGTTCCATAAAAATCGATTAAGGTTACCACGAGCTAGAAATAATTAAAAATTACAGAAAATTGTGAGAAACCGCGATTTTTCAATCGTAAGCTTTTCATTGCATCCTCTGATTTCGATGGAACCGATTATTATTGAACTAGGTGCGAACATAATCGGTGCACCCGGTACTGTTCGGGTCACGGGTAAAATGCTCGGCGGGGATGCGGAGGATGGTCGTTTCTACGGTTGAAGAAGAGGGGAATTGGTAGCCGTTTTCTTTGTAATACACGAAATTTCGATTACACCGCGTCACGAAGCAGCGCTGCGGGGTTATTATGAATTTCGAGATAACCATACAATTATTCGCGACCCATTTCGCGCAGTTTCGGTGCCCGAGGCCGGTGTGCCGGTGTGCTGCAGCTGCGTTTAATGGAAAACCGGCTGCCGGCGGAGTTTCCCCGGAAGCGGGCTAGCAAACGGGAGCACCGTCCGCGGCATAATGTTACTTCAAAGGCGCGTTAAAGTTTCTGTCATTGACTCTTTTAGTCCCGTTTCGCTCGTCGGCCCCCGCGAGCTGTCCGATCCCACGGAATTCGGGGTTGCCAAGTGGCCTCCGACCCCGGGCTCGGAATTTAAAGCAGCATAGCAAGCGCGCGTGCAAACGCCGCTTCGCTCCTCGTTTCTACCCTGTACGAATGTAAATGCGCCGTCGCGAATAATAACACGAATCATCGGTAAACGTTCAAGCCCGGCGAGACGGGCTTTCGCGTTTAATTATTTCCTCGAGGCCCCTTCTGGCTACTCTCAATTCGCGCAGCGAGGTTTATCGCACGCGTTTAGGGTAGATTTTTGCGATTCCAATGTGCCCCGTGTGCTACTTCATTAGAGCACCTATTCAATTCGATCTTTTGCGTACTTGTAACACTCTACAGACGTCGTGAGAGTCTATTATAGCGTTGTATAACCTTCGCTGCTCCGAGCAGAGAACCACTCAGATTACGTAAAATCTGTTCTGCAATCCGAGAATGTAGCTTCTCATTGGAATAACAGGGAATCGTTAATTATTCTCATTCTTTGACACTTCTCTACAGCTCCTGTTTGATTTAAGAAGATAACGCTCTAATGAGCATATTATAAAATTGGAAACATAAAGTCTAATAATGTAACAGCAGGTGAGAAAGGAACATTTCCCCGCAAGGCAGCGAACAAGGTTCATAAAAGTCCGTGCGTTTATGTTCTAATAAAAACGTACCTACATCCTTCGAGTCAGCCTTTTTAATACTTAATGGCGTAACCATTATTATTGTATCGCCTTTAAAGACGTAATATACAGGAAGAGTTAATAAATAGCCCCTTACCATTATGTCACTTCATTTTTCGTAAAAATAGCGCATAGTCCATGTGATCATAAAATATCTCAATGAATAAATTCAATTACTAAATATAATTGTTTTGTTTCGCACACAAACAAAAACCGTTCCTTTGAAAGGTAAAATTTTATTTGACTATAGAAACATTTATTTAGCGATAAAAAGCAAAAAGAAATTTTAATTGGCGTCATTCCCACGCACGATAGCTTGGCCCGTAAACTGTATAGGGTGGTCGTTCGTGTCCGGACGATTTCGAAGCGTTTGCGAAACTCGTGTATTTTGTTTGGAACAGTTTACAATTTTAAGCACAATTTAGGATGTTAAAAGGTGCTATATGAATTTTTACAGATTTTTTAAAGAACTATTCACTAAATCATTATTTGTTAACACTTTATCGACCGCTCGTTTTTGAGGCTGCCACTCACCAAGTACCGGCTTAGTCGCGCGCGTATTTACTCCTAGTACCGGCTTAGTCCGCCGCGCATTTACCCCCAGTACCGGCTAAATTTTCGCTATTTATTGTGTTGTGCTTATTCCTTTTGTTTCAAAGGAGTGTAATTTTATTGATATTTATACTTTATTTTGCATTTATTTTATATAATAAAGGACCTTGGGAACTAACATTCACAAAATAAATAGCGTTGGCAATCGAAGAGCCGATAAATAGGCTAGCGGTCCATAAGCGTTGGCAATCGGAAAGCCTATTAATAGACTAGCGGTCGATAAGCGTTAGAAATCGGAACGCCTATTAATAGGCTTCCGGTCGATAAAGTGTTAAAAGATGTATCAGACACGAAAGACCCACGTTAACAAAACGTCTACAGTCTAGGCGTGAGATATCCAGAGTTAATGAAACTTAGAAAATAAGAAATATCAAAAATGTATCGGAGCAAATACCAGTTACGAATCGAGCGAAGTTATTCGCAGAATGAAGTAACGCCTCGCACACCAACAAAAATGGAAGTATACTATCGCGAGGATCTCGGATAACGACGACTAATTGCGAGCGTACTGTAGAGAAGCGTTCGAGCGAAGAAAGGCAATAAGACGACTATCGACAGCCATTCAAATTTCAATAGCCCAGATCTACTGTACCGCACCAGATGTTCGCGATACGGCGGACCGTGTCCTTTCAGGCAGTGCCGCGGAATCGGCGAACAATTGCGGGAACATATTGGTCTATCGAAACATCAACAGCACGGTGCGCCCCGTAAAGTCGGCAAGGTGCCAGTAGAGGAACGGCCATTCGGCGCGTCTGAAATTTACTTCCGGTCTGCCCGCGTCCTTGGCAGACGAGGAGAGGCCCTTCCTTTGTATTCTATATATAGTTTACCAGTTTCTTCGGTGATGCAGGAAACCGGGCTGCTGGTGACACCCTCTCCGGCCTTGGTGTAGGCGAGCACCTGCATCGTGTAATTGGTGTAGGGGCTGAGCCCGTGGAGCACCGTGCTCAACGCGTGGCTGATCTTCGTCTCCCTGCCGGACTGCTGCTCCAGGACAGCTCCGCCTGCCTCGTATAGCAACTTGTAACCCTGCACGACCCCGTGAACTTTGTCGGATGGCGGCGGTTTCCAGGTCACCTGGATGGTCTGGCCGGTCAGCGCCGCGCAGGCCACGTTCAATGGCGGGGCGCTCGGAACTGCGTCAGAATATACAGTAGTGTTCACTCACATTCACAAAATTTTCGAATTCACACGAAAAATTCTTGCGTTGCACGGTAGCGTTTCTCTGCCGGTGTTTGTCTTCAACATTACTCGACATAGTAAGAGAATAAATATGCAGGGTGTTTGGTAACTGGTGGTACAAGCGAAAAGAGGGTGATTCTACATGAAAGAATAAGCCGAAAACATAGAATAAACATTTTTCGTTTCAGCCTTTGTTTTCGAGAAAATCGACTTTGAAGATCTGTCAGGTTTGTGTGGTTTAGTATATGCAGAAAGTAGATTTGGTTGGTCATGATCAGACGCGTCAGACAATTCCTATCGTGCGTATTCGCTGCATTTCAAACTCGATTTTCTCGATAACGAAACTTCGGATGAACAAATTTTATTCTATATTTTCGACTTATTCTTTCATGTAGAATCACCCCCTTTTCGTTTGTACCACCAGTTACCAAACACCCTGTAGTACGAGAAACCGAAGTAAACTCACTGTTTCAAACGTGATACCCCAGTGAATTGTTGAGATTTTTTGTAGACTTCACACATAGCAATCGTATGTACATGTGTATGTCCTTAATTTGGTTATTTACTGCTTGGACTCGTTTCGATCAGAAGAAACTCAACGATTCACTGGTACTACGTTAGAAAAGATACGACAAAAACTGCTGTATTTGAAATTTTCTTTGCGTATGTTGATATTTCGTCTGCACCTTTTCCTCTAGTAAGAGCATTCTCTTTTCTTGTCTACCGACAAGTAAACATACCGAAATCGGACAAACCGATTTTGTGGAAATTTACGTGAGAGGTAGTTCGCCGAAAAAACATTTGGCACGTATCTTTTTCCATCGGGAACCTTCCATGTTGAAGGAGTGAAAACATCCCTCAAAGTTGGAGGTAAAAGGTACATTTTCTTCAATATCTCGAGAAGTAGGGGGAGTAGAAAATTTTGTTTACAAATTGCGCGCTTTTCAACTGCAACCATGTAGATGAGCCACAGAGATTAACATTTGATTGGAATAATAAAGAAAACTACTGTTTTTAAGAATATTAGTTTAAACAAATAGTGATATTGGAAATCTGTTTTCGCAGATCAATTCCTTATAGAAAATACACAACTTTGTTACGTGAACCTCTTCAGCTCTGATAGTTTCCGAGAAATTCGATCAAGTATGGTTCCGAAACTTTGAGGGCTCTTTCCATCCCTTCAATGTGCACCGATAAAAAAATACGTGTGAAATATTTTTCTAAGATCCATATTTTCTCACAGTTTCACCAAAATCGGCGTGTACCAGTTTGGCAGTGTTGGGGGAGGAGTGGGGATGCGTCGTACAAATTTAACCATGGCAATTTTAGTAAAATTGAACCGGGCACTATTGCATCGTAAATTCGTGTGGACCGAGCCTTCTCGTTCGTCAAGGACCCTCGTAATTTTCCCCATTCAGGGAAAATTAACCGAGATCCTTGGACGAGCCGGTAACGATCGCGTTCGTCCGTTATGGTGCTAATTGGAAGCTGCCAGCTAACATAGGCGAACGATGCTAACAGCTTAATGTTGAAGAGTTGGAAGCTTTCTAGATCTATTCAAGATGTGGTGGGTCTTAGAATGGACTGTGTGCTTGAAGCGATTGCCGTGCAGTGGTCGTATCATGCAGAGTGACAGCGAAATGGTGGCACGACCGGAAACAGGCAAATCGACTTTGCGAAGTGAATGATTCGTGCGTGTTCCAATTGAGAGGGAAACAAAGCGTTCCTTATAATTTCTGAGGATGAAAAAAAAGTATTTAACCCTTAGAACTCGAATGGCGACTATAAGGCGCCACTAAAACTTGATATATCATTATTCAAAATACTTTTTACATTATTAAATTTGTTTGGATTTAATAAATTACTAAAAATTTCAGTATTTTAGAGTAACTTCCACCATTTTCGTAGGTACAACATGAAAGGAAATATATATAGAAGGAAAACATTTTAAGTCGGAAGAAATGTTTCGTTTTGGAGTTAAAATAACTTCGAGTGCAAAGGGTTAATTTCAAACTCGATTCTCTCTAAAACAAAGTGTCGATTGAAAACATGTTACTCGTTTGATTTACTTATCCTTGCAAGTAGAATCACCGTGTGCACCACCTGTCCCGAGACACCCAGTATTGAATGACGTTTGTGGTGCAACAGTAATTGTATTCCTAGATCCAGAGACATCGGGGCCAAACATCGGGATTGACAAACGCTACTCTTTCGCGGCAAGATCAGTGATGAAACGTTAGGCATAGACGCGCATTCGTCGCAACAATCCCGGATGCTGAAAAGGTCTGCTCAGGGGGAGATCCATCGAGGTTGTTTCACGTCTCCGAGGACCGTTCACTCGGTCGAGTATGAAGCGCCGCGCGTCGCGATATATGGAGCAACGCGACCGTCAGCGTAGGTGCGCGTTACCGCAACAAAGGGATCCACTTTCTCCGCGAGGTTTCGCACGCGCGTTGCGAGAAAGCCTCTCTCCCGAAGAAGTTCGTTCGATGTATCGCTGTCTCGAACCCGCCGCGGCTAACGAAACAGGACGGAAAATGGAACGCGGTCGCGTGGTATTCCCGGCATCCCTGTCGAGAGCAGCACAGAGCAAATGCATTCTCGTCTCAGAACTGGGTGACGGGCCAGTGTTTCTCGATAGAAATATCTTTAAGGGGGTCTTCTGGACTACAACCATGAAAAAAAAAAATCGATTTTTCCTCTTTTTGCATTGTCTTAATCCTCGTCCGTTCCTAGTATCAGTTTGACACATTTTTTCACGTAAGGGGTGATGTTATTCTGCCATTCGTGGGACAGTTGATCCAAATCTTTATGACTTTTGTTTTTTAACATGGTACAAGCCGCAAGGAGGTGAATCTACATAACAAAAATTAAGTCAAGAAAAATGTATGTTTGTTCGTTGTCGAGAAAAACGAGTTTGAAGGTCCAGTTGAGCAAGCCATTCGTTCTCGAACGCGTCTTTCAATCAGTTCTCCGGAGTATTGATTGGATCGGGTAATGGTCATTGACGATGATTCGGATTCGCGTTGTATTTGAAGATATCAGTAACGAGATCTACGAGGAAATAATGCATCGGGGTCGTTAGCAACGTCAATCAAAATCGTATCGATGTTGACTGATAGGTCGTTCTCGATTCCGTCCAAGGAGATTTTCGATTGCATCGCAAATGTATTCATGTTTCGCTTATCAATCCGCTTTAATGTTACACGGAATTAATGACGAGCTTATTTCGGGGGAATTTATTGACTTGCATCGAAAGTTCGAATACGTTTGTAATCCCGTAAATTTCGAGTTGTTCGTGTCACGAAGCTACAGAATGAAAACACGAATGGGAACGGTAAGTAGATTGACAATTTGTTTTTGTGCTCCGGTGCTTCCCCTTCGCGAGCTTGATAAGGCAACAACTTTGCACCTCTGGAACGAACATGTCATTTGGTGGAACACGAATGAATGAGCCTGCAGAAACTTTCTGCCATCGAGGGAGACATCGTGTATAATGGGAGTAGTTTTTGTACACGGGAACGCACGCTGTACGTTTAATTGTTTCAAATGGGAGCTACGCGTGTCAACCGAACGTTAATGTTTGTTAAGGGAACACGAACACCAGTGGAAATGACTGATTATTTCGGAAAGAAGGGCTTGCGAATTTGCGGCTTGGCGAAACTCTTGACAAGCTTTTTCATGAAACGAAAACCGCAAGCAAGGCTGTCAAAGTGTAGATGGAGCGATTGTAGACCAAGTTCAATTAACACGAATTGTATTAAGATATTTAGTATTTACAAGGATTAAAACAGCATCCCCTGTAATATATTTAAAATTTATAGTTTCACTTTCATTAAATAAATTACTCTGATTTTGTTGGAATGATTCTCTGGGAATGAGAATCCCAGTTTTAGAGAACCACCCCTTAAATTTTCTCCCACCTGTAGTCGAACACTCTGTATATACTCAACCTCAAACTTTTAACCCTTTGCACTCCGAACCATTCTGGCAGAAATTTACAAATCCTCGTATTATTTAGTATAATTTTGGAACCAAGTAACGTATTATAATGATATTGGACTTATATGAATTGGTTGACATCGAGGAATATATATTTGCAAAAAATCAATATTTTATTTAAAGTTGCGCTGGAATAAATTAATTCCCCGTAATCGCTAATAAACTTTAATGTCCCCTGAGAGGGGACAGCGGAGTGCAAAGGGTTAAAATAGTACCATACTAGATGTGCATTTTAGACGAAGAGAATTTCGAAATATTTAATAAGAAAATTGTCTTTCTTGCAATTTCAGCTTCAACCTAGATAATGCTGTCAACCCGGCTATAGATCAAAGAGTTTGTTTAGTGCATAGATTTATCCTTATATTCTCTTTAAAAAGGGATATACAGAAAGATGTGCAGGTTTCTTACAATCTACATACATGACACAATTAGGGGAACGTGTTAATATCTACTCGGGAAGACGTTCTAAAACTACCATGCGATGAAAGGAAGAGAAGGTTGCCAAGTGGCCGCTCACCGTCTTCCAGAGTCTGTACGGTGACTGGGTCGGATCCAGGGCCGTCTCCTTTATTATTGAACGCCTTCACCACCACGCTGTACTGGGTGTACTTTCGGAGGCCGGTTAGCCTATAATCGTACGAACCGTCCCCGTTTCCCGTGATTCCCACTCTCGTGATGTTCACCGATTGATCATTCTCTCTGAAATAAAGCCACGACCGATGTTTCTCGAGGCGGAAAGATAAAGCGCGGGAAGGAAGGCGCGGAACTTGACGATACTTAAAGCCATCCCGGGGAAACTGGAGCGAAAAATGGTCTTCTGATTCCCCGGAACTTTCGCCTGATACCCGTATTCCCCCGTTCCGTGTCCCCGTCTCTTTCTTTCTCTCGGAGCCCGATATGAAATTCTCCGTTTCCGTGAACGCGGGAATGAGAAGAACGTTCCTGGGAAGTTTCGATCGTCTGATCCGAGGGCGTCGCGACGTGTTTCCGCCTGGTTCGTGACGAGTCACCGCGATTCATCCCGAATTACCAGCCAGAAGATCAAAAAAGAATCTCGGGGAATCGGAGACGTCGTAGAATCCGATTAGTCCAACTGGAAACGCGCCGAAACGCGTCGAAACTTTCACGGAGCGTCTCCGATCCAAGCTCTCCCGTCGCCTCCATTGACGAATATTAAAGTCGCCCGATTAATTCCCACCGTCTCCTTACAAGAATTTGTTATCATCGAACCGCGCGCGCGAATTCCGAGCTTATTGGTCTTTAGAATTCGAGCACTTTCGAAAGTCTTCCATTGATCCGAGGGCCCTCGTTATTTCACGTTGTTATACGATAATTGCAAATGACGCGGCATAAACGTCCCTTCCTCTTTCCCCGAAAGCTTTACGCTTGTTAAGGAGGAAGCTGTCTCGTGTAAACGTTGAAAAGTCGATTAATTTTCATGAATTCTTTTCAAAGCGAATAGTGGAAAAACTAACTAAGAGGTATAGTGGAAAGACTAATCGGCCATGTCGTTTTTGAGATTTTATTTACGCCAGGTGGAAAAAGTACGTTCCCAAGCATGGTTCTCCCGGATATATTGTCATAATTTTGTCATTTCAATGAATTTAAACATGTTTTCCGAAAGTATTCTTAAGGTTCTATACTTATAAAATATGCAATAATAAGAAATCGATTTTTTGACCCGTTTGCACGAGACTGCTCCTTTAATGCAGTAATTCCGTATTTTGTAATTCAGTTTTTCTCTTGTGATACGACTTCTTTTCTTTCCGTGTGTTCTTTGTGCCACTGCGTTCTCTTACTATTAAATTTACTTCCGTGTAAGTGGAACACGCAAAGCATGTTTTATATTGCCTTTGAGCATCTTACGTCATTTTTATAAAGTACATAAAACAGAAGGTGGACTAAATGCAAATTATATTGATATCTTGTTAGGAGGATAGTGAGATTGCGTTAAATTGTCTAATAAATTGAATTTACTTTCTGGTAAATGCGGTTCACTGTTCGAAAGAAGGGGCTTGTGTGAAATATGGACGTGAGTAGTCATCACAGGCCATCCTCTCTTCGAGGACACTAATGCAATTAGTCACGAGTGTTTGTGACGGAGTCGACAGTTATCACGCCCGATGGTGTGTACCGGATCTCAACTTCCAAAGAATGGGCTGTAAAACATGCCACGTGATAAAGAGTTGTTCAGAATGATAACTTCGACAATGTATATCAAGATCATTGAAATCACTGAGAAAGTTAAAGTTCTAAATAATTACTCAATAATTTTCTGTGAAAAATTCGAATTCGTTAAAACGTAGTGTTTCCATTTACAAGAACCTTTCATTCGCATTTGTTTCTTCATTTGCGTGTAGTGAAAACGGAATTTATAGCGAAATAAATTCCCTAAAGAATTAATTTATGCATTTCCGATAGACAAAAATCTTTCAAGAATTGACGGAACGCAAACACTGATACGTTCGTTGCCAGCGTCACGCTTGTGCGAGGATTGTTCTCGTAATTTTGTACGGAATAAATTCAAAAGAATTTTATGCACGTTGTTATTTAGAATCGCAGCTCATAGTGCAATTTGTGACATTCCTCCTCTTTGTTCAATTTTCTTCACAACTGATGCCAGAAGTACGGAATGTTTCATAAAATATTGCAGTTGTGAATACCGTTATCGGGGCAAATAATGCTAATGTACGCATCATATTACAACACAGTAGCAAATTGATTTTAATGTTCCGCGACCGTTCACGAAGGAAATCAAAGATATAATGTTCAGTTTCGTTGTTTCCCTGTGGAAACGTATACTCTCTTTATAGAAATATTAACAATGGTTGTTCGCCAATTCAGAAATTGCAAAGAATTCGAAACTTTGCAAAAACGTGGCTCATGTGACACAATAAATTTACGGAAAGAAACTCAATTATTAAACCACGGTCGAATGCCACAAGAATTTTTGGTGGGAATTTCATATTTCAACATTATAATTCCTTCATTCGAACAGCTGAAATAATTAAACCGTTTTTTGCAATTGGGAAAATAAATATTCCAGACTGGCCAGATATGATCTCCGGATCTCAAAATTATTAAAAATATTAGGAGAAGTCTTGCGAGCGACAATTTTTAACTCTGCAATTGAGAAAGAAAACAATTTTTCAAAACCACTGCCTAAACGAATAATTTCCGTGATAAAAAGTAGAAGAGGCTCTACGAATATATTGATTAATTCTTTTTATACATTCCATTTTTTGAACACACGTCCTATCTTGTTCTATTTTATCCCCTCAAGCTGTCCAGAAAATTTACATTTTTCTAGATAAATTTATGCGAAGCACCAACATGTTAATTTTACCAACTGACCCATATAAATTTCATTTGTGTTACGCTACGGGGACATCCCACATTTGTTTAAAAAAAAATAACCGTAGCGTTAATTAACAAATTTGAGCTAGTGAAAGAAATGTTAGATGTCTCCGTAGCGAGGCGAACGGATCGTTAAGGGTTAAGAGAAATGAATAGGGTTTCCTATCCTTTTGTCCGTGACTGTAGGCATGCAGAGATGATCGAGTGGTCGTTTCGACATCGGTATCGAGAACGCGCGAACAAAGCGTGACGATTATCCTGATCCAGCCGCGAGGGGAAACGCAACGATCGGCGCGGGAGAAGCGCGCGTTGGCTCATTGTCGGGAATCGTCGCCGGTAATCGGCGAAGATTCGAGCCCCATCGACGAGCCGTCGGTTTCTAGTAGGATTCTACGATTCCGAAGTGTGCTAGAGAAACTATTCTAAACAGTCATAAGCGGATAACGATACCCGAGATTGGCGTAGCTGATGGTGTATCCGAGAAGTTCCCCGTTCCAGAGGGATCGATCCGGTGGTTGCCAGGTGACCTTCACTTGCTGCGGTCCTAGGGCCCTTGCGGTCACGTGCCTCGGCGGTCCGCTCGGTATTTCGCCGTCGGTTTGAGCCTGTTGTGTTTCGTCGTTGTACCGGTTGAAAGGCGTGGGGCGCACCAATCGAGAGAAAAAACATATATCGTGCGTCAGTCCAGATGGCCGCGCGACGGACGCGCGTTGCGGTTTAACGAATGAACGACAGAATGACAAGTAAGTTCTTCAATTTTATCATTGAGCTTTGAACACGAGTTTGAGATTTGAGGCATGCTGATATGTTTGATACTGACATGAAGGATGTCGCTTGGCGCTGATGTTCCAAAGTGATTTTCCGCAAGCACCCGAAAGTCGTAGGAGGTCGCCGGTCTTAGCGGCGACACCAGCGCGACCGTGTTGTTCCCCGCCATCATCTTCTGCGAGTTGTGCTCATGCCACACGTCTTTCCAGCAAAAGGCAACGACAACGCTTAGAGGGGGTGTGCATCGCTGATCGATTGGATAGGCGAGATTCATGGCGCACGGTTCTCACACGTGACACAAATGTGCTAACAATTCTTTGCTCTCGCTCGGAAACGGCCACTGCTATTCCCACGTATTCCCGTTCAAATTTCGTTTTTATTTTGATTTTATTCAACCTTTTATTCGGAACATTTCTTTTCGAGAGGGGAAACATTTTTTTTTACAGTTTCTTCAGCCACGTCACGTTTGAACGATCGACACCTCACAGTTCAGATGCAGGCGTCTAAAATATCTTCGTTTCGATAGTAGTAGTTCGAGTGTTTCGGTTTAAATGACCGGTGACGTTAAAAGGTATTTATTTATCTAAAATCGAATATAATTGAAAATATGTCTCGATTCTAGGAATACGACAAAAGTAGCTGCATAATTTTCGGAACGGCATTTTCAGCGACACTTGTGACAGAGGATCGAAAGCTTTAAATGATGCAGAATTTCTTCACTTCGGAATACCAAGTTAAAAACGAAGTTTAATACGTCGATAACGTTTCTGTATTAAAATTTCACATTTAAAACGAACTAGACGATTTACGAGATATCTGATAGCAAACAAAACAATGCTACGTTTTAAAAATCAGTGTGAAAATTTGTGGATTTGCATAAACATCCGCAGGCCGTTTATTGTTAATCCTGCGTATATTTCTCAGTGTCGGATGAGGCAATTAAAGCATTAATTCACTGTCTATTCACCGCGACAGGCGTTATAAAACATCCGGGTGCATAAAAAAGCTATATACCTCGAACTGTCACATTAAATGCCCTTTAATGTCACCAGCGATCTTTATAGTCGTTCCATCGATCGATTAGAAAGTAATAAACCGCGTGGTTCCGGTTTCCAATAAAACGTGAATCACCGTAAAGGTAACAAACTATCGTTTTCAGCGGATCGTCGTTTGTTCGAGCGAACGAATGCGCGTACGGTGTCGAGCACGAAATATCAGCGATTTTGGGATGACGACGTTAGGTGCCCCCGAAATACGATACTGATTGTTCAAAAGAATTAATTCATCGTTATCGTGGTCGTGAACGGAATAGCAGTAATCCGTCTCGGAGCGCTCGACGAATCGATCGTACGGCGCGACCGATCGAAAAGAAAAACAAGATCGCAAATCTGTGAATACTGAATCGTGAAACGCGACCACTCGACGGAAGGGCAAAGTTCGCAGCGTGGGTGAAGGACGACTAACTTCTACGAAAGCTGTGCACCGCGTAACTCGAGGCTTCTCGGCCAGAAAGCGCTCAAAGTTTCGTCAAGTATACTGCGCACTGATTGAGTGAAAACTCGGTGACCCTGCGGTTTCTATTACATTTTACCATAATACCCTTCGCTATCGTTCGAGATTCCTCGTCGAGCGATCGCGTCTAATTTGATCATCTACACCAGCTCCACACATAAATTAGATACAGAAACAGACAGCAGCTTCGAGACAAATATGTTCGGACATAGAGACGAGAGATCGAGGTGACCGCGGTCGTACGATCGATTAGGTCGAGCAGAACGTTCAGGAAAGGTCCCGCGACAGTGTTTTGGACAGAGCTAACTGGACAAAACCACAATGGAAATAGCAAACCGAAAAGCGCCAATGTCATTCCCCTACTGCAAACAATAACGCGAGTTCGTTTCGTATGAAACACTGGCGTTGATTTGTGCACATCCTTTAACCCTCGAACGGTGAATCATTGTTATAACTATGTTAACTATATGCTCGCTGCTTTATTTATCAATTTTTTTAAGACATATTTTTCAAGGTATTTTTTGTAAACTCGTTAGTCTTTTCATTGTTCTCAACGCAGCAGCTGTCCATGTTGACACTCTGCTCCGTGGATCGATTGCTCTTGTCGCTGGCTGTACAAAATTATTTTTTCACGGTTTTGAACTTATTTGTGTCTGAACTTCCGTAATCCGTAAACATACAGGGTTAGCTTTTGTTCGTTTGAAAATGAATTTTGTCCAGCTAACTATGACATTCGAACCATCGTGCTCTGGGTCAAAATAGACCCTGACTTCGCCGTTGGAGGGTTCAAACAGAGCACCTTTAACGATAGAGCAAACAACTGGGTGCTCTTTAAGTCGTTAAAAGGATTAGTTTAAAACGTATTACGCGTGAAACAAATTTTGAGAACATCTGAACTAGTCAGAATTGTAGATAAACTACCGAAGCCTTTTTATTACAGTTTTTATCCGAGCCTCGAAGATTTAAGAAATACTCTATTTTTGTTGCTATAATAATTTATATTAGAACGACATTTTTTCTAGAACTGATATTCCTGCGGATTCGCTAACGAAATTCTCGAATTCACGAGAAGATGTTGAAAACGTTCGGTCAAATTTCACGTCGATTTGCAGTCGCATCTGGCAACTTTTCGTGTTTGAAAATAGTGGAAAATTGCGTTTAAAAAAAGGTCACACAGCCTCGTATAATTTTGTCCTTCCTTCTGCCAAATATTTTGCCCAGCCAGCTCTTATCTTTCGGAACACTGTGCGACAGTGCTAATAAATTCCCAGCTCGGTGCTTGTCCTGAAAACGTGTTTCGCGCGCGTTAACACCAGCCTGCTGCCTCTCCATGTGTTAAGTTCGATAATTTAGCGCGCGGCCGGCCGATTCGAGGCGATTAGGCGTAAATGAGGACATCCGAAGTTAACGAGGGTCGGTGCGCGCCGGGCGAGGAGGACGCGATTGGGCACGCTTTCAAAGGGAACTTTCCTCGTCACGAAAATAAACTGTAGACGGGGGAGAAGAAGCCCGACAGCGTCAACTTCGCGATAAACTTCAGCTTCCTTGACGTTCGACGCTTTTATGAAAAAGTGAACTCAACCCTCCCGCAACCTCTTGCACCGGCTAACAGCGTTCCTGGTTCTCGCGAAACGTCGCGAGGGCCGCTGAAGGCCGAAGAAACGAGTCATTCGACGCCGAGGTAATTAAATATCGTCGAACATGAGAAATGAGAAAAGGTTTCCCTCGGCTCGGATATTCGGGCGATGAGAGGGTCCGAACAACAGGTTCCGATTCGTCGGGCCGGACATCGAACGCGAGCTTTCGCGAAAATTGGAAAAGTTTCACCCGGCTCGGTATGCAGATACGAAGATTCGCGCTGCCCGAAGAAAGCACTCGAGGAATGGGGGAAAATTAATTTTCCCATTAAAATGTTAAAACCGGGCGTCCGCGGATCGGTTTCATCGGCGCGGAGCAGCGGAATTGTTTATTGCTCTCTTTCTCTCCTTCTCCTATTTTGCCTCGTCTATTTATCGAGCCCCGGGATCGGAGTGGAAGCCAGAGCGCTGTAAAAACAGTAACGCCTGGAAAACGACCGATTGAACCGGCGAGCAATAAGTTGCGAGTCGAGCCAAGCTCGCTCGAACGCCAAAAAACAATGATCCCGACGCCGCCGCGGCACGTTCTCCGCGGATTGATTATATATTGTTTGCCATATTGCGCTATAATTTCGTTCTCCTCGATTGCTTCCACCGCCGACGCGACCGGTATTGATTGAACTTGAGATTGAACCTGACATTCCAATTATGGAGTCTTAATGCGGCCTCGTCGAGACGTTACAAATCAAACTCCGTCCGACAGGGTAGCTCTAATGAAACGGTTATCGTGCCCCGGCTGGAAGGCAATTAAAATATGGTAAAAGTTCACCGTAAGCAATAAAATTGACCGAACTTTGAATTGGAATTATGTGTCTCGAGCACTTCGAGCTCGATATGCTTTCGAAATTCTGGTTAACACAGGCTGTCCCGCGTACCGTGGATAATCGATTGGGAAGTATTTCTACACGCGAAAATGATCCGAAAAGGAAAAATACAATCTTTTTAGAAGACACCTAGTTTTCGAGGAAAATGAGTTTGAAGATCCGTTGGGTTCGCGCGCGCATCAATGTAGAAGTAGAATCGGTAGATTATGATCAGACACATCAGCCGATTCCCATCTCGTAGCACATGTACTCGCTGAATAAGAATACTTTTTAAAGAAGTTCCTAAAAGTAACATTTCGTTTCCCCAAAAATTCTATATCAATAAAATTTTTTCAGGTGAAACATAAATTCGAGTAGGATTTTTTTTTAAACGAGAGACGACTGTCGACAAAATTAGCTTCATCATTTTAAACGGAGAATTTTTTCTTGAAAGAATATGTTGAAAACATAAGATAAAGTTGTTTTTCGGTACGACTTTCTTTTTGAAAAAATCGATTATGAAAATTCACCAGGTTCGAGTGTATTAGCATTTATAAGAAGCAGTATCAGTGGATCATGATCAGACGCCTCAGGCAAATTCTACCGAATAGCATGTACGCTTGGTGAATTTTCAAATTTGATTTTAAACTATAGAGATATATATTTAAAATTATAACGGAAACTCGAAATAACGGCGTATTGAATTTCGTTCTATACAGCATAGGAACAAATTTGTATTATTTATCTGATTTGTTTGTACAAGCTGTTTGGCAAACAAGATCGTTCTAGAGAGGTAATTAATTAATACGTTCTACGGTCTCGTGTCAACATGCCACGAATTTTCTCCAATCGAGAGTATGTCGACGCGCATTTGATTCGCGGCTATACAAGCGGAAGTAGAATGTTATAATTTGTCAACAAAGCATATTTCAGCCACTGTTCACGCGACATTTTTTTCTTATTTTTACTCGTACTATCTGCTAGCAAAGTTCCGGCAAAAAATTAGTGACACAATTTATATAAATAAATGTTTAAAATACGGTATGGTACGCTGATACACCTTGCTAATTATGAAAGAATTAATAATTCTATTAAAGATTTCTGCGTCTGAATCTTTCCCAGTGCGTTACGAATTTTCCACGATTATATTTTCAAGTTAGTACCTATACATTACCGGACTAAACAATTTTTGAAAAATCAATTTCTAGAACCACACCGGCATATGAAGCATTATATGTAAATCTACTCTTTTAAAATTCCTTCAACTAGAATTTCAACGTATTTGATTAACTTAGAAGCTTGTGCACGAGATAAAGAATTCCACCCACGGCCACAGGGGATCATGTAAAGCTGCAGCGAATTTTTTCCTCTCATCGTTGCAAGGAATGTTTGCGAAGCGTATAAAATCGCGCGAAAGTCGGCGGCTTTGCTTCCGTGAAATATGTGGGTCTCGAAGTCGGGGGAAGTCTTCGGCTTCCAAGTTCTTCAGCACGGCCGGCTGCTTCGTGCCGTAATATTGCCCTAAATATCCAAAAATCTATAAGGACCTTTTCGTTGCGGCAACCCGGGGAAAGATCGATCGAGAAGCGAGCCTAGTCGGGTGCAACCATCTCGGCGTCCCTAAAGTATCCCAAACATCTACAGCGTGGCCCCTGCGATCCTCTAGAATGGATTATGGAAATACTGGAATGCCGAGCAGAATTTCGCATATGCGTTTTGCGAGCTTAAGGTAATTAAGGAAAAGATGCCGAACAATCATAACTCAGAGCTAATCCGCTGAATGTTAGCACAATCTAACGAGTTCTTTCGCTACCGACCGGACCACGGATTTTATGCATTTACGACAGAACCGAATAGATGAACTATAATGAAATTATAGAACTTAAATACACCATTTTATTATCTGTCAGACTTGTCTTATAAGTCGTTTTCGACGTGGAGAACGTTCTACGAAAATGAGTACGAGGCGCGAGAAACGTTCGCAGTATTTTCTGGTGGGATGATCGCGAGCGGATCAAAGGACGCCTAGAAAGTCAAGGTACACCTGAAGGGATGCCGGTGAACGATATGGATAACATCGACACCGCGGAATAGGTTGGCATTTGAATTCCGAAGCGTCTCTCTGAGAATCTCTTTCCTGCCGGGGACGTCAATGCAATAAGTTAGCTATCTTCGGTTATCCGAGAGGCGCGCGGGTGTAGTGGACCAGCCTATAACACCTTCTTTCGATCAATCGTAACCCCCGTTTGAAGTCTCGAGAGCCAGCTCTAACCAGTTCACTCGCACCGACTCGCTCGGACCGAGAAGAGTCCGAGGATCATTGAATTTGAGACACATCGAGTCACCGGGGAAGTATCTCTGTTACCAGAACACGGGATGAGAGATACTCCTGTCTGGTGTAGCCTCGCTAAGGTTAGACTAGCTGACTGTAATCCCGGTGCGCTGGCGTATCCATTTCCTTCGACGTATCAGCTTTCATCTTGACGCGGCACGCACGCAGATGCCGCAAGTTACGTGAAACGAGCGAACACCGAGCAAATGAGCTCCAAAAAACATCAACCAGTATACGACCGACTGTCGTCTCACACTGTCAATATAAACTGGCGTGACGCGGATGCGTAAACCTTGTAATTGCCGAGACCCTACCGGCGAACTTCCTCTGCCGCTGCAGTAACTTCGGGTATTTTGAAACTTTGCTTAAACCGTGCCGCAACGGTTAACGATGAATGTGAATGACTAACTCTTGTGGAAATAAATGGTTTGCTACCCCCATCCGCGTTCTTTGTGTCTCTAGTAGTTGGACTGTGGGCGATTCGAATGGTTCAACTTTGTTACTACCGTGAAACAATTCCGTTGTTCACGAAGAAACACGTTCATAGAAGAAGTTAACGCATTCAGGAACTCAGTTGTTTAAGTGTCCAAATGATCGAGTACTTCGCTATTTAGGTATTTAGAAGGATATTCGATTGTGCCAAAGGGAATTGGATACTTGCTCAGTGGATACACGATCTAGTTGTACCAGCAGCTATTTGGGTACTTTTCAAACAGTTATTTCAATGAATATCCTAACCCTCCTACGTTTCTCAAAAATAGTTGTTCAAAACGTTCCCCCTACTTTCAGTTTCTCCCCACTTTTAGTGAAGTGAAAGATTTTATAATTTCTAAAGCAGCTAGCGTGGGTGAATTTTCACTTGAGGAGTGTATCACATATTTATGTCAATTTTTGGTCCGCAGAAACGATCCGACCAATAGTGCAAACAACTCCTAATAAGCTCTATAACATTTCTCTCGGATCTGTGAGAGAAGTAATAATATTGTAACAGGCAGAATTGTACGAATATTCTGAAGAGCGGATAGCGTTCGCTGTTTACAAAAACAGTGCCGAGTTTTATCTAATAATATTTGTCTAGTTCTGTAACTTATGCCTGGGATAATTTCACGATTCGCTACATGGAGAGGCATAGTGGTATGAACACACGCGAGGAACGTCAACGAGTGTGCTATGAATATGCGTAGCTAGTGAGAATGGGATCTAACGTGATCTACGTGCGATCCGACGAGATCCGACTCCTCCTGAGAAGTTTTGTACCGAAATCCAGAGATGCGTTTATGATATGTGCTACGGTGATACACCGTGCAGAAATACGCATCTGTGACCGCCAGCAAATTCCCACGGGCCATCGCGAATTTTTCGGATCAAAGATTCACCGTAATATGATATACCTGCGTGTCTTCTTTTTGGGTTTTTTTTTGTCTTCCGTACAGTCACAAAAATCAACGAACAACGCGTTTTGAAACATTTTGGCGAGTTTTGAGCAAGTAATCATGTTCCTTGCTTTGGTGAAAACACGAAAATTTACTTGATGTAACTACTCGAGTAAATAAAATTGACTAGTTTTATATTATAGGTATTTAACATGATTTAATATAGAACACTTCATGATTTTGTGTTCTCGATGTACTTTTGTTTTCTGACAAACTTGTGACACATGTAATTGCGTGTATACTTAGATTTGTACATGCTGTGTAATTATCATTATTAAATTATTTAATATCCGTAAACAATCCAAAATTTTGTTATTTTCATATTTTAATGGTAGAGGTTCGTAGACTTGTGTGACTGATCGTAAGGCGCTACATACAGTCGAGTCAGAAAGTAAGTTAACGACTGGTGTATGCAGGCAAATGAATATGAAATGTCTTTAATCTTTAATAATGATAATATATGTTTTACTAACATATTTGTTTATTTCCTTACACCTCCTAAATAAAAACAATACAATAACTTGATTTTATTCATCATATTCATTGCCTACATATCACCAAATGTTAACTTACTTTCCGACTCGACTGTAAATCATACTACTAGAAATCGTATGTTTAGCTATAGTCACTGCTGCTCTAAAATATTCGTGTTGGTCCGTGGGAGTCCATAGTTTATGTGATCTCTTACTTCGGAGCTATAGTGCAGCTCCGAAACACGCCTTGAGATAATTTACGTATCACGGGAAGCTTCGAATAACTCAAACTATCTCTCACAATCAGTTCCCATTTGAATTGTATTAACTATGCTATTAATCATAAGCCTCGTAGTTGGTACGCTATGATCTTTAAAAATTACAGAGGCAATTTTTTGATCCAAGTCCATAACATTGTTCAACTGAATACGAATTTGTATTCTACTTTTAATTGTCATGTGTAATTTTTTAGAAACTCAGTTTTCAAGTCTGAAGACGTCTTCTGCTTTAACAGATATAGTCATACGGTTTTAATTAACGTAATAGTATCCTGTGGAGTCTCTTGAACAAAGTGACACAATTTAATATTACATTATTAGCTCACCAAACAATGGCCAAATTGAAAAAGACGCCTAAAATGCCGTAATTTTTTGTAAATATTTTTTCAGTTATTTCATACCGTAAATACGTAAAATCTGTTGATAGAAGTTTCAAATCACGCTTACAGGATTAAGTGACATTGTTGTTCACTATGTTGTACAGAAACGTGAAACGTAGAATACATTTTTCATGGAAATCAATAAAATGTGTGAAACATATACCTATAGTAGTAATAGAATTTTTGTTTCATATTGTTTTAAAAAGGAGTATTTTTATATTGCTAGGTTTATGTCATCACTTTATTAATTTCATATTTGATCATAAATAATATTGGATTTTTATTAATTTTCTTGAAATCAGACCGAATTTTGAACTTTAACCTTGAAAATTAATTATCGTTTTCAATTGTTTTATATTACACTCTCGAATGTTTGATTTAAATTTTGTAAACAGAATTAAATAGAATATATAAATACTTGTGTAAATATTTGTTGAAATTGCTTTACTTTAAAAATATTAATATTTTTCATCCAAGTTTCACATGAGCAATATCTGACAATATAGCAATATATTTTTACGTCAAGTCATACAAAAAAACGTACCAAAACACAATTTGACATGACCACCATGTGTTCGCATTGTTCTGGATTATTTTGAATATTATAGGTTCAAAGCGCGGCACAATTTTATTGATCGCTACTGCACGGTAATCACAAATAGAGCATTAACAAAATGCTTTTGTGTATGACCTAAAAAGCCGGACAGTGAACTGTATATGATTAACACTAAACCTACCGTGGTCAAACGACCGGTTCTTTTATTTCGTAATTATCGAAATCACAAAGATGCCTTCGTGGGAAGAACTTCATTATTTAGGTACGTAAACGTGTCACTGACAGAGTCTTCTTTATTATCCAACCCACGACGATTTAGTACGGTCTTGTCACAGTTAATGCCAGCAGTTTCACGATCTTTTTAAACAGTAAAATTGATGAAATGTTAAAGCACACTTGCTCATATTTTTTCAAATCGAGAGTATCGTGCAGAAGCAGCATTTTGGGGATGCAAAGACAATACAACAGAAACGCGAAACTGCAGCATTGTTCCGCAAAATGGGAACGAGGTTGGATTAAATATTTAAAAGATTGATATGAATAATTCTTATGAAAATAGACTACTTTTCATATTCCCCTCGTAAAGTCTCGATCTAAGCCGAAAGGAGCTACACGGTCTTAGTCAGTTGGCCTATCTCCTCCACTGCGGGTCATAACCCCGCGAGAAGCTAGACCTGCCTCGGTCGCCGAGCACCATGAAGTGTAACCATGACGTATGTAGCTCGCCTTCGGCCACCCGGTCCGTGTTTACACGCGCTGTCCTTTTTTCTACGTTCACAAGAACGGACCTGTCACGAAGAATGTCACAGCACGAAGGTTGGGCTTACATCAAGACTTCACTGTATTATAAAAACCGTACAGATCTAAATAAATTCAGTCCCCCTACATTTACGAGATACTGGGAAACGATTTGCTTGCAATATTATCCCTTTGCACTCGAAGCTATTTTAACTTCAAAATGAAACATTTTTCCGACGTAGAATATTTCCCTTCTATATATATTTTTTCATGTTATGCGTACGAAAATGGTGCAATTTATTCATACAACACTGAAATGTTTAGCAATTTATTAAATACCAATAAATTTAACAATGTAAAAAATATTTTTAATAATGATACAGCAATTTTTACTGGCGCCTTACAGTCGCCATTCGAGTGCTAAGGGTTATAAAGCAAAACTACGCTTGTGTCTTAAAATTTAAAGTAAACTCAAGAACCAAAAAATGTTTAACCAGTTAACTGTGGCGACCTCTTTGCAAAGCGCCCATCAGTGTGTGTCGCGATAATCAAGCGATGACGGTTATAGTCGTCAAACACAGAGTAAGTGACGCTGTAGAAATATTGGGTCAAAAAGGCGACTTTATTTTAGAAAATGAACAATTTTATTAGTAATATTTCTTTTTGTTTTTAGTCTGGCAGCACTGTCATTCATGTATGCGTAGAATTTCACGACAGTACATATTTTCTTTGGTTACTTTCGTTGTGTTTTCTGAGCAACTAAAAGTGAATTTTTCGATTTTTATAATGTGTGATTTTCCTGAACAAAGAAGTTGCATTAAAACCAAATTGGCTTTACTTTTTGATCACAGTAGTACTTTGTTTTTTTTTTTTTGGTTTTGACACATCAAGATGAAAATTGGGATAATCAAAGGTCCAGTGTTGCTGCACTGCTTACGAGTTAGCTCTCAGGAAGTTATAAATCCAACTCAAATTATTTATAATTTTCATTTGTTTGTTTCAATTCGTCTTGACCTCTAAACATTTTAAACATATTAAAATTTACGAATATAATTTAGTTTTAGCCAGAATTACAATTTAAATATCAAATTGTAACAAAATTTTATGCATGACGGATATAGTCGTCATGACACAAAATTCTGCCACGTCTCCATGACGGATATAGTCGTCAAACACACTTAACTGGTTAATTGGCTAAAAATGACCAACATACGGCGCCATAGGGTAGGTTCAGTGTTAAAAAATTCAGAAACAGTGCATGAAGAGAAAATCTCGAAAATAGAAATGGACCAGAAAGCGACCGCAAGAAGCTTCCCGTGCGATACGAACTGTCTCGCGTGACGTTTGACGGATGTACTGACAGTCGAGTTGCGCGATCAATATTCGTTACTCAATTTATCGCGGCAGTCATGTATCGGAGCTCGGACATAGCGATTTCGCGAAGCTTACCTTGTGCCTCCTTGTACTGGACGATGTAGTTGATGATCGGCGAGCCAGCATGCGCCGGATCCAGCTCGCTGGAAGGCGAGATCCAGGCTAGCAATAGCGATCGGCTGCCTCGCTCTGCCACGCGAAGATTCCGTGGAAAATTCGGCGGTTCCTGGACCAGCAGGTGGATCGTCGCTCGAGCATGGCCGTAAGCGTTCGTCGCGATGCAAACATAATCCCCACGGTCCATATTGTTCACCTGGATGATATGCAGCTCGGAGATCACTCTTCCAGAGATCGTTTGGTTGTCGATGGTGTACCTGATGGCAAGAACTTATTTCAATTAAACTCATTCTTTCGCCGAACAAGGTGATATAGTTCAACATTATTATTGAAACTATCTCACTTATATTTCTACAAATAAATATAATAAAATATTAAATAAATCCAAATAAATCGAAAAATGTCCAGAAAAATTGGCACATTTAGAGCAATATATTTTACCGTGTAAATAATATAATGTTAACACACTATCGGCGGGAAGGGTGTTAATACCTTTTCCACAAACTGGCGCTTATCGGCGGGTCGGGTATTAATACCTTTTATGCAGAACATACGCTAAGTGTTATTAAAACACTTACCAATGCTTGTTTTTTTTTTCATTGTCACTAATTTTTGGGCAGGAATGATGTTTTTGGTTGTTTTTCGTAAAGCCTGACCAGTGTCAGTGTTAAAAAAATATTAGAGAATAATAGAATATTCCTAAACGTTATTACGCTTTTCTCTTACCTACATGAACTTTTAAAACTTTCAAAAATTAACAATTATTGTTTGGTCCATGTTATACATTAAATGCAGTAATAGAAATTAAATTAAAAGTTGAATTTTTTTTTAAACATCTACATCTTTGAAATACTATGTGATACCTATTTTCCAAGTTTCATTGAAATCCTACTATTAGATGTGAAGATATTACAAGGTTTCTAAAAAGTGCGCTTTTTTCATACTTCACTAATTTTCGCCCGCTATACGCGTGAGTCAAGCTCATGATGTTACCCGCCGATAGTCTGTTAATATGTAAATGCATAAGAACTTGCGAACTTTTTCCGAACAGTTGTTTAATGAAAATGTTCTGTCTTGCCCGCAACGGAACGGTGAAAAAAAAAGAAAACGGTCGAGAGAGAAGTTGGCAAGATACGCAAACAACATCTCGCGGGTTCATTTCCTGTCAGTTCTCCGGAGTATAGTGCGATGTACAGTCGGTCTGTCTCAAGCGATTTCCGATGTAATTAACATGTGGCCGATAGGAGATCGAAGTGTCAGTCTCATCGATCGTGCTCAGAGCCCTCGGCTGGCTGGCAGTACTGGGAAGGGGGCTTGATTAATTTCGATACAGACCTAACATCGTAGTTGCGATCGACTCGGATGTCACGGGCACGCCAGCTCAGATCGAGAGGAGCGTCTCCTTCGGCCTCGCAGCGCAATCTCACGTTCTCTCCTCGTCGCACCGACTTCTGTTCGGTTATCACCAATACCTGGGGGCCCGCTGTTTCAGGAATCACGCATTAATTTCCGGCCGTGCGATTCCTATTCGTGGGAACGCCCGCCGAGGGAACACTGCAGGCTGTATTGTCACTCGACCACCGCGGCATTGCTGCTTCGTCAGAGCCAGAGGTTTCACGATTTTAGCAAACAATGTTCGACTATCGATTTCATGATTCTCTGACTGCGAAACCTGTACACTCTGTGGCAACTTGTTTTCTTCGGCGTCGGACGCGCTGAAACCCGGCAGCCATTGTGTCGCGTGCTAATGAGATGAATTGAACGCACAATACAACGGTTCTCTCGATTTAGTCAAATATTTCTGTTAGGAATTGGTATCTAAATGATTGAATATGCTAGAGAATTTTTCTTCCAAAAAAACTGTTTTTTATTAAACAGCGCGGAAGGACGATCTAGACAGTTCGACTAACAGACTCGAAGTGAAGAAAAGAATATAGCAGGGGCGAAAGAGAAATTCCTTCGTCCATTTGAAATAAAGAAAAACCCGCATCGTTTATTGCCCTGGCCCTCAAGTACGACAAATACCAGGTCTATGGGTCCGATCATATCTTATCTGTTATTTTAAGATAGAAAAACTACTGTGTTTCTCATGGACAACGAAATTCATTTTTGCTCTTTTGGCAGTTGCATTATTATTGCCAATAATCCAACAATTTCAGTGATTTTTTCACCGGCTTCGAAAAGTATGAGGTTGCTCGATTCGATCAGTACGTAGTTTTGCTTTTTACCTTTTTCCTGTACGTTCGAACAAACTGTTTTCACGGTCGGAGGAACTAGAATGTATTGTATAATAATAAATGTTGAAACTCCTAGTCTGTAACCATTTTTAACAAACGTAGCTTGACTTTCGTTGGTTCGAACGCGAAATACAATTCGAGCTGCGTTGTGTTACATGCTAATGAGATGAATTGAACACACTCTGTAATTGAATAAAATACGTGCCCTGCTGGAAGTTTCGAACGAATTTTTGCGTTTGCCGGTGAAAGAAAATATATGTTGCGCGACACAGCTAACACTAGTATTTCGTATTTTTAGAAATGAATGTTGCACTAGCATTCAAACTTCATTTATTCGATTTTTGTTTACTAGTGCTTTTGAAAGTCACATTTCTCGTGAACATTTACAAAAGATTCCATACAAATATTTACATCAGCGCAGTAGCTGTACGACTGAACACAACTGAATCATAGTAAACATCATTTCGAACTTTTACTGGCATTTATCTCGCCATTTTTAGGAGCAGTGTGCCGTCATAACTCTCGAACAAATGAATATTTTTACTTCAAGTTTGCTCCCGTTTCGCGTCAAAACATGTTAGGGCTAATCGATACTTTAACACTTTGATTGCCAAACTGGAAACCTCAAAATTTCAATCAAATCAATGTGTTATTTAAGGTAATAAAAATTGAAAAAAATTATATTTATGATATTGAGTAGTCCTTCGACTTTCTGGCATTTTACAGATCCTAATAAAATTTGGTACAACTAATATATTAGCGTAAAAATTCATTTTAAAACTTACAATTAGACAAATAATTCCGTCATCCACATATGGGTTACATGGCAGTCAACGTGTTAAATATTGTTATAAAGCTATGGCAGCACCATAGTTCAGTGCCTCAAAATTTATCCAAACGATAAGAGGAAAAGCACGCATTTATAAAATTCGGAGTTAACGTCTGGGACTCGAACGATTACGAAGCTGTATTTTTCCGGACATCTCAAAAATCCTTATTTGAAAATTTTTTTCTCTTTCTTAGCCCCGTACTTGCTAATCCCATTTCCGTAAGCCCTGGGCAGCACGTCTAACGGACGAGGGGACCCTGCGGCTTCATCCTCTTTCCACCGAATGATTCATAAGAAAGGCTAAGTGGTCGAGAGCACGTATGCCCCGCCGAAGCGTACAGACATTCCTAAATGTTCTTCCACGGGCGATTCCCACTGACAGGTGTGCATGTACGTGTGTACGGGAGGAAGAGAGATTGCAAACAGAAATTCGGCCAGGAAACGAAGAATTCCGGACCAGTCGGTCGTGGTCGGAATTCCAAGTCCGCGAGGCCGCCGCCGGCTGACACAGATCCAGCCGGCAGTAACTTCATGTTACGTGAATATTTTACCATGAACTGTTAGCTGAATGAGCTTGCTGAGGCCTGCACCGTTCCCGTTGCTCGCCTGGCACAGATAGGACCCGGAATGATCCCTGGATACCCTGGGGATCACCAAGGACCCGTTCTCGGCGACCTCAACTCCCTCTGCGCCGCTGTATCCCAGCTCTCTGTAGTCGCCGGATGTCCCACCTGAACGTTCCAAGGGACGGCCATTATTCGCCGAAACCGACTCGTTGCGCTAATTCGAGTGGCTATGTTCCGGTTATTAACGCAGCTCGCGATAGCGCCCCCGCGGCTGGCATGGGGGACACGACGAAGGATTACGGGGTTGCTGGAGCCACCCAATTCGGGAGAGGGGGGAGCGACGAACAGGTTACACTATTTATACTGCTCGCCGTGTTAGGGCACGATGAAAGGGATCAGAGGGATTCGCTTCCCCAGAAACATAATTCATTTTGGAACTAACGTTTAATATCGGTTTTACCTTTTGGCTCCTGTACGCTACAATGGCTCTCGTCTACGTTATCTTTTGTGGAAAGCTGTGTATCGGGTGATGATAAAAGTTCGTGACCGGCTTTCAGAGACCTCGAGACACCTCTCTTTTGTAGGAAACCAAGCAGTTTTTACGGAAGACATACAGTGAGTAACGAAAGCATTCGAACGCCCTTTAAATCAGTATAACTTTTTTTTTTAAGTGAATCAAACGACGTGACTTTTTTGAGGAGTTATAAGAATTGGTTTTCCAAATGATGTGTAAAAAAGATTTTGAAAAAATTGCAATTGGTAAGAATTACATGAGAAAATAAAAATGGCACTTCTCACAACTTTTTTATTTCAGCCTGTAATGAAAATTTAAAATATGCGTTTTGTAGATCTCTGTTAGTTATACACGTACTGAAAATTTCATCGAAATCGGCTGACGCAGATAAAAATGGCACGTATCAAAATATGTTAGAATCTGAGGATTTTAAGCAGAAACTGGCCAAAAGTCGTGAAAATCTACGATTTTCACCACTTTTAACTAGTTGTAGCTCGTGTGTATATTAATCGATTTCAATGAAATTTGCAGCATGTATATAACTAACATATATCTACAAAACGCATATTTTAAATTTTCACTACAGGTTCAAATAAAAAAGTTTTGGAAAGTGCCATTTTTATTTTCTCATGTAATTCTTACCAATTGCAATTTTTTCAAAATCTTTTTTACACATCATTTGGAAAACCAATTCTTCTAACTCCTAAAAAAAGTCAGGTCGTTTGATTCACTTAAAAAAAAAAAGTTATACTGATTTAAAGGGCGTTCGAATACTTTCGTTACTCACTGTATCTACTAGCTTGTAATAACGTTGAGTGTTGCAGAGAATGCTGGTGATTGTATAACTGATGAATAAAACTGTTGTGTAACCGTTTGGATCTTATTTTCACATCGTACTTGAACTTTTACGTTCATCTAATATATTATAGCCACGTTTTCTTAAGCTTTTCATAAAAATGTTGCGACGTTGTTTATCAGTGCGCGTCGTAGTGCTGGGGGTGTCCTTGTGTGGTCAGATCCGTCAACAAAAGAAAGCATAATTCGATACCGTTTTTTATCGTAGCCGCCCGAACGAAGATTTGTTCTCCAACGAAATGAAATTGTATCCAAAGATTTTGTCCGACGGAATATTGACACGAGAAATGGGAATCATGGAAGGGCGGTAAAATGTAAGCAAATATTTAAACATGCTAGCTGGTACGTATACGAGGAGAAAGAAACGTTGGGATCTATATGCTCTCGTAATGCAAACACAGGAATAGTTCCTTATAAATCCTCCTCAATTGTGCCCTCTTCTTCATATGTACACCCTCTTCTTCGCTCGCAAGACAAATAATACGAAAAGCACGAAAATATTGCTAACCGAGCGGAGGTTCAGAGTCATCGCGTATTTAAAATCCTTTCTGTACTGCACACATCCTGAACTAACATTTGTAATAGTTTTAATAGTGACGTATGGTTGTTACCGAGTATCCTATGTTAAACAACGTTCGTTTGTCGGTACCCCGCTGACCGAGAAACTAAAAACATGTATTCCCCAGTTGTTTCTGTATTTCTCAGTTGATACTGGATACTCGAAAAAGTTTCTGTCGTTTTCTTTTTGGCAAATAAAAGTCCTGTGAATCGAACAATAGAGAATATTTCTATTTAAACGGCAGAAAATTCGAGTATCTGATAAATTATATTTTATGAAACCCCTACACATTATTTGAGTACAATATTCGAAGCATCGGAACCACTGTGAGGGGCACACTGCATTTCTCTGCCAGCAGTATATAACTGCCGTTGCCGCTGTCTACGCGAGAGGGTGTCCCATGTCATAGGACGTGCGTTTATGACGTTAAATTTTCCCTGGTATTAGAGTATCGGTTGGAATTCATGGTATCGTGTTTCCCTCTTTCGATGGGGAACATTGCAGAGCGCCACGCCGCGCCGCGCCACGCCACGCCACGCCATTCCACACACCACGCCGCGCGCCACGTCGGCGGATCAACGTCACCCGGCATTCTTTCCGATACAATAAACAGCAGGAAACGGGCGAACGTCCAAAGAAAGCGCGGTGTTGCGTGAAAAGGTACGCTGTTCCAGGAAATACAGTCGTGCTTCGCGGGACCGGCATTGTCACGCTGCTAACAAACAGAAAATCAACCCCTCGTAAAAAAACTGAATCGATTCCCGGTGTCTAATTGAATTTCGCCTCGTCATACTTTTTCCGTAGTCTCCGCCGTCGGAGAGTGAAACGATTCTTTTCAGGATCGACGGCTTGAAAAATGTTACCGAAAAATGAGAAATGATACCTCGAAACCGTTCTAGTACGCGGAGCGAACGGAATTTGCAACGAACGTGTGGTTCCTCTCTTGATGCGATTAAAATTAACGATCTAACGAGCGTTTTGGTTACGGACCAACCCGGAAATTCAAATTATCACATCAGGCGATTTTTCGAGAATCAGATATTTAGTGCCAAAAATTCTACAACCCAAATCAAAAACTCCCTAGTTTGCTCAAAATCTTGCTGACTACATCAAAAGGGGTTTTATATCCACAGTAAATCGTATCAGGGCCAATCATTATAACCTCGCTGCTTCTCTGTATCGAGTAAATATTGTCAGTGATCCTAGTTGCAAGTGTAATTATAGCTCCGAGGATTTAGATCATGTTCTATGGCAGTGTCGTCTTTATGATTCCCAAAGAACTAAATTAGTAAATAAGCTGCGCAAAATTAAGTTTTTCCTACCATTAAAAGCGGACATTTTTTTTTTGCTAAACCTAATGTTAAAGCCTGCGAAAATATCATCCAGTTTTTAAACGACTGAAATCTTCATCTCTAGCGATTATGAAGATATCATTGTACAATAACTGAAAGCCTACTGTATAATTGTTAAAGCTGAAATAAACCGAAAATGGTTTCAGTGAATCAATAAAATAAAAAAAAAAAGATATTTAGTGTTCAAATACTTCTTGGATACACTGTATTTATAAACTGCTGATTTTTCGTCCCACCATGTATTTCAGAACTGGATGAACGTGATCCGGTAGAAAACGATCCACCACGAAGTCGGAACGAGCTAAGAGGAAAAAAAGTGTCCCTTCTCGCGAGGGAAAGGGAGAAAGAGCGAGAGAGAATGAGAGAGAGAGAGAGAGAGAGAGAAAGATAGAGCGAATTCCGTCCCCGAGCGGAGCAATATAATGCTCGCGATCAACGAACCGATGAAACTAATTATGCCGTTGCTTCATCGAGGGGAACGGCTTATTTCAGGTTGAACGAGACGAGCGAATACGTCGGATCAGCGGAAATTCCGATGGATCCGACCGCCGCGTCCTCCCCAGGTTAAATACACCCGATAGGTGTAACTTAATGAAATCGATGAGCACCGCCACGATTGACCCGGAAATCGTCGAAAGTTATTGGTCTTCTCGAGTGGGGAATCCGGCAGGGGAACAATGCACAAAATGCAAAGAAACAGTTGAAAATTCATAGCGAAACAATCTCGGTGCCTTCTTTCATAGGTCACCGGGTGCACCGTAATAATCTGTCGAGAGCGAATGCCACGAATTACAACGTTCCTCGAATAACCTCTCGTCGATTACGTGCGTCGATACATAGTTCATCGATTCGTCAGCGTAAATTGTTCGGAATCAAATTTCAGGCTGCACCGCCGCCGCCACAATGGAACGAATAAGAAACTAACTGGACGTGCCAATTGTTTCCCTTACTTTCGATTTTAGGGAAAAATTTTTACGATGAGCAAATTTCCTGCAATGTTGCTTTCTACAAAATTTGAAATATACGTGTGTCGTTTAGCACTTGGACAGCGGCAGTTGGCCTATTTTGATCCAGAATTAGAAATGTACAGTCAATTGAAATTATCAGTTGTTTCTATTGAGTTCCAAGACAGCACTAGCCTTTCGGAAACGTGGATTGAAAAATATGTAAATATTTTCAAAAGTGGTGTCAGACGACATTCACTCACTTACGACTCAAGGGTTTGATCGTCACTGAATATAATAATTGTAATATAATTTTTGGCTTGCACAAGACAAACGTGACGTCCTTGGATATTACTGTGTATTATACAGGGTGTTTGGTAACTGGTGGTACAAGCGAAAAGGAGATGATTCTACATGAAAGAATAAGTCGAAAATATAGAATAAAATTTTTTCATCCGAAGTTTCGTTGTCGAGAAAATCGAGTTTGAAATGTAGCGAATACGCATGCTATTTGATAGGAATTGTCTGGCGCGTCTGATCATGACCAACCAAATCTACTTCCTGCATGTACTAAAGCACACAAACCTGACAGATCTTCAAAGTCGATTTTCTCGAAAACAAAGCCTCAAACGAAAAATCTTTATTCTATATTTTCGACTTATTCTTTCATGTAGAATCACCCCCTTTTCGCTTGTACCACCAGTTACCAAACACCCTGTAGAATTTTTACTTAAGTTCTCATCGTCCAATGATTACCTGGTTCGACTTGCACCGTTTTACGTTGAACGACTAATCGGTATTTTTCCTAAACGAAACGTCTTTTACACGTCCAAGAAAGTAGCCACTTCGTGCCAGCGTGTTGCGACGAATTTTTGTTACGTCGATAGGTTCGCGGGCACGGAAAAGGACAAGTTGACCTCGCTAATTAAATAAGACCGAAAGATCCGAGTTCGAGGCGGGGGTTTTGTCAATGAGCGAATAAGGCAGAGTTTCCCCGTCCCCAGGTAAAATCGGCCGGAAAGGAGCGGCGTTCAACTTGCGCGGAACGAGCAAGGACTACTAATAAGGATCAGCGGGCAGCAGTTGCCTCCGTAAAATCGACAAATGCTGCCTCGGCGAAGCCTGTCAAAGCGGAACCATCGGACCCCGCTTATTAAAGCAGCGCTGAGCTGTGACGGGAAATAATAATTTGTTTTTTTTTCAAGGGGTCGCGACTCGCAGATGACGCGGCGGCGACCTTATATTTAAGAAACAGAGACGACGTTCGTGGAAATGGAAACTGAATGCTAGCGAGTCAAATTAATTTCCAGAGGCACGCTGGCAACACATTTGTATGCAATTGAGTCTATCATTATTTAAATTATTGCCCCATATCCTGCACGAACTCCAGGTCTGACCTACAATAACCTATATTTATCTCATAAATTGTTTAAAATTGGCGGCTCTGAATGTAAATATAAAAGGACTCTCTCTTACAAGTAATTAATCCATCTCCAATGTAACGAGCAGAAGATTTAAATTTAAAATAAATTTACAATCAATTAATTTGGAATTAGTTGGTGCACGTGATATGCTACAATCCAACAAATGACTCTGTTTCACGCACAATCCTGTTTAACAATAGATAACTTATCTTTTAGTAAAAATGACAGTAGGAATACTTGAATTTTGTGATATCAGATGATATCAACGTTTCAACCCATAAATTCAATATCAAATATAACTGTTCTATTTTCTGAGTCTTCATGAAGTATTTTTATAAAAATATTCTTATTAACGAGCTATTCTGGACGATAGGTTACAATTAGTTATCTAGGGTTCTTATAACGTCTTATAATTTTGTCCATTTTGATCGATGATACCTAACAGTAATTGAAATGAAAACTTAATCAAGGAGAGAAGAGAAGACAGAGTGATGGATTTGTGGATATGAGATGATGGATAAAGCTGAGGTCAAATCAGTTGCATTTTTCACCGGGATTCGTCCAGGCTCGGTGCAATCGATAAGGCTAGTGAACTCGTCAGCGAGGGCCGAGTAAACTAGCTCCATCTAATCGTCGCTTTAGCCGCAGATTATGCTACCCCGGTACAGTATCTGAGAAGCATACGGTGGATTTATGCACGGCGAAGGAAGAAAAATGGACTGGCGGCTGAGAAATGTTCCGGGAATGGCCACTCGGTGTTCTTCAACAGCCATTTTATCTCCTTTTCAGCACAGAAAATTTTCTTTAACAAATTGACTGCTAAAGTCCGCGCTGAGAAAAATGCTCGAATCGATCTGCGATATTTCTCACGCTGTCAGCGTTATTGCCAAAGTTTCACGAAGTATACACTTTTGTGCTTCACTAGAGCGTAAATAAATATTGATTTGTTGTGCTGAACTCGTACGTATAAAGTCACTCATCATTGAAAAGTACATATATCTATACAGCCGCTTCGAAATGTAAATAAACAGTGCTTGAAACACGGCCGTGCATGTTTTTACAGTATATTTACTAACCGAAAGTATTCGTTTCTACCCGGAATACATTTTTTTAATTTCATATTGTCACACGAAATTGTACTTCCGAAATAACGTTGCTAGTATTGTTCGTTTGTTCCTTAAGGTGATTGGTTATTTAATTGCTATGGAGGATGTTTACATGAATTAAAATTTTTATGGCGAAACCTTACTTAAATGGAAGCAGAACGAATAACGGTGTACGAATTTTATTAATTACCGGACTCGTTTGAAAGCGTAAAAATCCCGAGTCCATCAATTACTGTTATCGATAAGCAATATTACAGATACTTTTTTTATCCCTTCTCTATACTGTGACCAACAATAGTCGTTTATCACAAATCTATCTTGGCGAATAAAACCTTTTGACGCATAATGTTGAAATTTTGCTTCAGCATTCAAGATTGTTCGTTTACTGTACGTCTACTGCTCCCTTTGTTATCACGATTTTCAAATGACGGGCTGCATAAGTTCTGTCTGCACGTATTTTCCATTGTTGTAAGACTAGACTAGACTGTAAACGACTGCAAATAACCATGCATTTATAATATACTTGAAAAAAAAAATCTTCGCGTTGACCTTAAAAATTAAAATTACGAAAAATTTTGTAGTCAAAAACAAAAATGTACTGATCATTAAATAATGAAACCTGAGGCAATTTCTAAATTTTTCTTCAGCATTTTTATAGTTATATGTGCTCGTGAGACAGTCGTTTAATTTGGAATTCTTGTTGCTTTTCATGAAGTTGTTGACATCGTAAATTAGGATTAATAGTTGTATCTACTTGGGGTGGCACACTGACAGGTTACACAAAATGCAACACCATCCAGAACTTATGCAGCGAGTTAATAACATGGTATACCGTCAGTCGGATGTAGCTTAACATCCTTGTCGGTCTCTGTATAACTAAAATCCACCAAACTCCGGCGTACAAATTCCGGAGTCACAAATATCAAGATACTCCTATCAAATTTCCGAAATTGTGGACATTTAATTCGTCAGTTAAAATTAGACATATTCGGAACAAATGATGTTTCTACGTACATGCATTTGTACACAATCTCAAAATTCAGAAGAAATATCCTTTTTTTAAAATACATTTGTACAAAAATAAATAAAAATAAATTGGAAATATGATATATTATTACAATAAAGATGTGACAGTTTTTGAGAATTTTAATATGACTTTCCTGTGCACATAGTCAATTTCGTAATTTTGTCCTTCTGACCCGATCAGTACTTCAGTAAGAACTTCTTCTTACCTTATTTTAGATTTTTCGTGTTTGAAATAATTTAAACATTTCAAAATTAATATTTGTATAGAGTTTTATAACCCTTCGGTAGGTCCATGTGGAGAAGAGTGTTGGGTGAAAGAAATATTAGTAGCGAAAGGGATACTTGCCATGAAGCCAACAAAATAAACAGATGAAACAGGACACGAAGGAAATAGGAGAATTTATCGGTAAACTAATTGCATATGGTTTCGGGGAACACGATTCCTCATGCCAGCCGCGTTTCGCAATTCATATACGAAGATCAGTCAAATATTCGCGAAACTTTGTATGGTACGACTGCGTAGTCATCCTTATCTACATAAGACCAAACGGGAGTTCAAGTAAGCATGTCTTATGCTTTATCTACACCACTGTTCTACTGAACTACTATTCTGCTTAATCGTTTCCATAAACGCTAGAAAGACGAATGTGCAAACGGTAGCGATAACGAAATTGAATAACAGCAAATGTAATGAAAGACGAAAATTTCTGTGATAAATCAATCAAAACAAAATCAATCGATCGATCAATTATCGTCAAAATTGAAACTCGAGTCAATGGAAATTGTGAATGGTCTTGCAAATCAAAGAAATGCGAATATTAATCATTTATACGTTTTTTTATGTTTCAATACGTTGTGTCAATTGTACTTTGCGTTAATTTGACACAGGAGGGGCACAACATGAGGGGGAGGGGTTCATAATTAGTTGGAAAAGTGAATATAAAATAATCAATGAGTGGCCAACTATAGCCGATTCGAAGGAGTGTTGTGACTTACCGATCGGCTGCTTCCAAGTCACAGTCGGAATGGGGAATCCATCGGCTTGACAAGGGATCGTGACGCCGTGACCTACAACGGCGTTCTGGTCGATAGGTTCCACCGTCCACCGTGGCGGCACTAAAAATACGATCCAATTGGCTTAAAATCTTCCGACTCGTCGGCTCGTTTTATCGACGAGCGTTTCATCCGTGGCCTGATCTCGAACGATCCCCATCGACGACGCCTCTATCTGAATTCAGGTGCTCGGACCGCCGTCAATTACACCGGTGCGGCGCGGCGCGGCGCAGCGCCTGCCCTCTGTCCGTCACTTGTCCCGTGTTGCTCGCGTCTTGATCCTTGATCCGGATCTGCCTTGTCCGCGAGAACCTATTTTCCCGTTGACAATGCTTCGTTTCGCCCGCCGAAACGTCTGATCCTCTCAACCGAAACGCGCGTCAAATTCCAAGACCGTCTTCGCCGTCGTCGAATAGATCAGGTTACATTGAAAATAGAAAAGAGCTCGCCCCGAGAAATTCGTAAAGCATGGCTCTGCCTCTATGGATCCCAAGTCCGCACTGGAAATTACGTTTTCTTCTCACAGTGGTTGAAGAATATTCGGAAAAATCAATTTGCTCGAAGATTTGGCCGATAGGATCAACCGCAAAATATCTGTGACGATTTTCTTGCACAGTTTAAACGAAGACTGATTTTGGAAACAACGTTTTTAGTACCTAAAATTATACTAATATCTATTATGATGCCAATGTTGAAAGTCTGTTGTGCAATAATTTTGTAATCCAGAAAATATTTCTAATAAAAATGTTTCAACGAACTAATTCCTAGTGCAGCAGTACGTCGACGCAATTATTTCCACATAAATCTCTGTCAGCGAGAAAATCGATCTACACATTTGTTCAGTAGGTTTGCGTCCACGCTCGCCGTAAGTAGAAACGACAAGCAATAGTCAGACACGTCAGCCGAGCGTTATTTAACAGCACCCATACTCGACAAATACTACAATCCGATTTTTCTGGAGCACGGAAACATTTCGTTCTACATTTTCGACCGACTTTTGTCCACCAATGTGTATCTCTCATTTTCAATTTCATTAGAATTTTTGAATTGTACAAACGAATAATGATTTTACATCCGTGCAATCACAGCTGCGAGCACATTCTTCATATTTAGAGTGACAGGTAGAAAAACGCGGCCAAATCTGGTTCAAAATATTCCGAAAATAAATCATCCACTGAAAGAAATGAATTTTTTTTTGTCCCGGTACCAGCATGAAATGTCGGACATTGATGACGAGTGGCCGAGACGAAGATCAATCGATGTCCACGGTTTGACATCGACTGACGCGAAAGATTTTCCGCCGTACTAATTAGCCATTGTTCTCGCGGACGATGGTCAGAACCGGAAGATCGAACGGCTGCTTCCGGCGACTGGGATCGTCGTGACCGGCCTCGATCTACTATTGTTTCATATTGTCGCGTGTTTCTGTGCTGTGACTGGGTATTTACGTATACGTGTGTGTGTGTGTGTATAAGTGTGTTTGCGTGTGTCATTGGTTTTTACTCGTATGTTGCGAAACGGCATGCAATGTCCAACGGGTTCGATGTACTGCATACTTACGGGTTGCTAAGTAAGTGTGTGCGTGGAACAATAACGTGTGGCTGTGTATGTATACGTGTGTTCTGTCAACAGTACCGACGGTATCCTGTGTGATGGTGTTTAGACTACTTGAATTGACGATGTCGGTATCGGAGGGATGAAAAATATTTTATGCTCGCTCGTCGTCCGAATGAGGAGGAACTAATTACCGGGGGGAACTTCGAGCAGCAATTAAAATAACGAACGAAAGACTGAATGAAACCATTGAAAGTAGAAACCAACAAGATCGTGCATTCTTAAACCGAACAGAACCGAACGGAACGAACGAAACGAGAAAAGAGGCACAGTGGAAAACGTGCTTGGGAAACAAAATCAAAGGAACGTGTATATTCAGTGCCCCGTGGTGATACGGAATATAACGTGCGTTAATTAAACGAGGCGGAACAAAGGGGGAACGTAGAAAACGAAATTCGTCGATCGACCATTGCCAAACAAGGAACGGTATCCTCCGGGAATTGTATAAAGTATACGGGTGGTAGAGGAGGTAACGTGTTGCATGCATGAATTATTCAAAAAATATAAGAAACACAGGCAGGCATCATTCCAAGTTAAAAAAGATTCTGAATACATAATGGTGATTGCGTTCGATTAATGAAAAACAACATCACGAACAACGCAAACCTATCTCAAAATTACTGGTTACTCGTGAAAGAAGAAGGCACGCAGAAAACTTCGAGGCACACAGTCAAATATGTATATAATAAAAATGTTGCTTCCAACATTCTTCCATCGTCATTCCAAGTTGCTCGTTAGAATATATCTATATATATATATATATATACACATATATATGTATGTATATAAGTATACAATGTGCATATACATTTATTATATATATATATATATATATATATATATATATATATATAATATACATGTCATAAATATACATATACATAATAGATATATATGTATATAATAGACAGAAGATAAATATAACCATGAACGAGGGAAAAGTAAACTTATTACGAGAAACGTATGAATCAGAAACCTTTAACTACGCGAACGCATGCTTCTTACATCTGTCACAGACATATCGGTTGCATTGCACGAGCATAATATTAAGTAATTCTCTTCTTTACACGAAACCGCTACAATAATACAATCAAATGGGTAGATATATGATACTGTCTAGCTAATGATCACGCGCCGTAAACGAAAGTAAAAGAAGAAGAGAAACCAAGATTCTGAACCAAAAGTGAATGTACAGTAAGAAACGTGACTAAAATTCTATTTGAAATAATCAGCTCGACTCTCGACGTCTACATCGAACTTTCTTTGAAAATGTTGAGATGAACGTGAGGATGTATCAGCGCAGGTGTCACAAAACGTCACGACTAAACGTTGCCGGTATATTCCGTACTGACACGAACAATTTTCGAGTTCTACAAACATCGATGCAAACATGTTTTGTTCTGATGAAAATACATGCGATAGAACAGAAACAGTATTGATTCGTCGTTTTTATCGTGCAAAGTTTCGTAAAATGAATAAAAATAACAGAGAACAACTTTTGTAGCATTTTCCGATTCATTTTTAAATTCATACATTTTCTTCGTGTTGCGATACGTAGAGTATACTCCCGTAAAACGCGATAAAAAAAATGTTGAAAAAACTCTGTATATATATACCTTCCGTGTAGCCATTTAAAAAAATTTGTTGCACATTTGTTGTAGACTAACTGCCACATAAAATACATATATACAGTCGTATACAGTTTTTAACCCATTGAACGACCAAGGAGAGAAACACGATAGAGCCCCGGGGTTACAATTTTTTACTCTTGCAGAACACAGCCGTGAGTTAAATACAACTCACGTGGGCGTTCAACGAGCTAGTCTTTTTGATCGCGTTACGCGAGAGTCAACTGTATCGGCAAGGCTCGTCGAGCTTTCGCGACACCTTGCAGCAAACGACGAACGAATCAACGAAAATTGTAAGAAAAAAAAAAAGAAAAAAATAAATCAAACGATAGAACGTAATAGCAATGAAGAAACTCTGTGGTTCCACTCTACACCGCTTCTTCTTTATCTCTCTTTTGTTGTGCCTTACCGCGTCGTCGACGGATTAACGTTGGCGATGATTAAACTTCCGCCGGGAGATACGTGCTGTTCCGGTAAAACCGTAACGAAAGAAACCCGTGTCCTCGATCACCGGGACCCGTTAATCGGCATGCATTAAAACTAAACAAAACCGGTTCACGGTAAGCCTGCGGTCCCTAGGAATGAATCGTTCCCCTTTCTCTCGTGAGCGAAGGAACACCTGAACTTTTCGGTCGGCTCTGTGCTATACACGGTCTGGTCTATCGGGTGGGTCGTGTCTTATTTTCGATCCCGTAGCCCTTTCTTTTTTTTTTTTGTCACGGGGATGGGGTGCTGTTGCCATGAGGTGGATCGGAGTACCGGTCCTATCGAGATAATCATTCCCGTGAACGCACGAACGATTTTTCGCTTCCCCGGAAACGCCTTGCAGAGGACCACTTCCGGTCGGACAACTCGGCCCTGCCCGTATCACTATGCGGAGCGCAATGCGGACCTCGTGGCATCCGAGGAAACAGTTCTCGAACCTAGTAACCTGAATTCAGCTACCTGGTATCGAGTCTTCCAGGGATTTGGATCATTGGAATTGCTTGGATGACTCGGTCCGCCCGGTACGATGCTCCCCGGAATGATTCTCCTCCTCGACGGTTATTCTTTGCTCTACTGAATAGAACTTTTGGGCCACAGCCATTTTTTTTTCTTCTGGAAATATGTTAGACGAAAACTGCCCAGCAGATTCGCTCGAGGTCCGTCGAAGGATTTATACTAGTTATTACGCTGTAACTGTTCCGGTGAATATACAATTTCCTAATCAAGCGATAATTAACATGGTTCGTGCCGAGCCGTTCTTGCTAGATTGTTCCTTCAGACTATTTAATATTTTGATTACATTATCATAAATTATTCAGTTATATTGTCGATCGATAACGGATTAGCTTGTGCATAATACTTTTGACGTCGTGTAGCATCATCTTTATATGGAATATATTGAACAAGATAAATTATCAGACTTCAGTGTTAAACTTCCTATTCTAAATAGTTTTCTGTAAAATTGTCCAAATGATTTATTTCTGAAAAGAAAGTTCAGCTGTGAAAAATGTATGTATTCTTACTCAATCAAGTTATTGCTAACTCTGAATAACATGGAATATTTTATTCTAGTTAGCAATTCTAAAAAATTATAATTTAAATTAGGAAATCCTTACTACACATGAAATCTAATATTAATTTATACTGAAGAAGACTGCGCTACTTTATCGTTGCAAGTACTTGCTCCCACAGTTGATCACTTACGAGATGGAAAAAATACGTTTTATTCTCAATATACGAACAATTTATGAAAAAAGAGTGAACTACCGGGCAACTGCGTTGAGAAATTCCGTGAAATAATTTTCTTTTCGTTTGCATCGACAACGCTGCGATTGTTTCTGTGATTGGAATACAGAACCAACAGCTTCATAAATCACCACGTCAAATTTACTATTAATACTACTGATTATTATTAATAGCAACGCTGAACTAGCTATTAAAAAATTTCCTAACTAGCGCAAAGATTCATTTTTCAATCTGGGATAGTAATTCCGTCTCCCATAAGCGGGAGACGCGGTATACCAAGTGTTAATTATGAAATCCTCCGGACGCTATCGTGAGTAATAATTTTCTGCCCGGTGTAATGGGCCCATCGTTCGGAAAAGAGCTCGGCGGATCCAAAGGACACGCGCATCCTGGATCCTCGTATTCCGCCGAGGATATGAAACATTTATATAGCGTCGCGCGTGGTGGAGAATGGATCTCGAATGACGGGGAGCCGTGGTTGTCGTTTTATAGACATTAGGACACGTGTATCCGATGGCGGGGCTAATGCGTGGCGACGTTTATCTGAACGCGTTCCCCGTTTCCGCTCTTCTTGTTCCTTCAAGCCGGGCTAGACGTTAGCCGTTTCCGCGGCCGTATCATCGTCCGATTCTCAACCGTATATACCAGATATACTGAAACGACGCGGCGGGACCGGCTGTCGTCCCATAATAATGGAAAACAAATGGAAAGTCAGGTGTTTCTTATCGTTCATCCGATACCGTGCGGCTCACGCTTCTTGCTCGTTATCGTTCTCGTCGCGACTGCCATTGTTGCTCTTATCATCCCGAACGTTTCGCTGATCGCCGGAAATCGCGCACCCTATTTTCCAGTCGATCGCCCCCTGTTTCGGGCAACTATCGTCTACCTAAACTCCACTTAGCTTTGCACGAAAACTTCGGACAATTTTGCCGGTGAGAGCGGATTTGGTATTGCGATCTGGTCGATTGAAATCTGTTGTTGGCGTTACAATGCTCCCAACTATGAAATGTCTTTAGGTGTACCTCCATAGGTAATTTATTTCGATATCTCACTTTTGTTTGTTACTAGTGGTGAGCTCTTCATTTTACATTGTTTTGTTAATAGTGAATACAAGCTGTTTTCTTTAGTTTACATCTTCGGATGTCTTCGTTCGTTTCCTTTAATAACATCTTTTGCCTATAGTTTATTTTTTGATACTAGACTACAGAAAAATCTTGATCTTAGACGTCTTAGTCGGGTCCGTTCCACCTAATCGACAATTATTTCCTCGACAATGTTTATAATATTTTCACCGACATTAGTTTTCATGGACATTTGTTTCCACTGACATTAGTGTTCATCAACACTTTATTGTCACCGACATTTCGATTTTGACTCACTAGCAAAATAATATCGCAGTTTGCAAAATTAAATAGAATGTTCACAAGTCGTTTACGAAGGGAACGCGAATCGAACCGGTGACAAAGTGTCGCTGAAGACTAATGTCAGTGAAAACTAATTTCAGTAAAACATCAGAACATCGCTGAAAACCGATGTCAGTGAAATCGCAATTTCAATGAAAACAGAATGTCGGTGAAAACATATAGCGGTGACGTAGAGTCGATGTAAACATTGTCGAGGAAATTATTGTCGGTTAAGTACAACGGGTCCGTCTTATTGTAACGAGTGTTTACACTCGCTGCCCATTTCTACGACGCGGTCACAAAAAAATAGTAGCTTTACACGGTCTTTTGTTACAGCACGGGCCTGAGAACGGGGCTCGGATCAAGATTTGACTGTATTTATAAATGTGCTCGTATTTGTATCATTCTATTCTGAAAATCCGGAGCCTTGGCGGCTGATCAACCTTGCTGTTTTTGCGACAATATGGACACGGACAATGAACCCATTTTTTACAGACTGACTTTTTCATTTCTAACATGACAATAAATTTTGATTACACGACTTCATGCTTGTACTCTGTAACGCCTCGAAGAAAGATTCCAATAGAGTTCGCAAAAAATTCGAATACCGTTCGAGTGACAATAGCACGAAACGTGTGGCATTATGAACGCTGTTCTCTCGTTCGATTTACGATCTATTGTTTTCGAAGTATCCAGTCCATTGCTTCGCAGATTTAGAGTCTCGATAATAGCCCGGAACCCCTTGAATCCGTCAATACCACGTGGCCGGCTCTAGCTTGCTCTCAAGATCAGCCAGGAGAGACGCCTCCTAGTCCCCGGGAGGATCGATACCGTGCAAACCTATCGGCACGATGGCCAAATTTCACGGAAAACCGCGGTCCCATGACACTGGTAATTAGCCGCGTCCGAAGCATTGTTCCGCGATCGGCTCGTATTTTCGAGGTCAGATTGGACGTATCGAACGGTGAAAATAGTTCGTTAGCGGTACAAAAGTTCGCGCAACAAAACGCGACACCGGCGTGTTATTTTCAGCCCACGATCCGCCCCGGGAAAAACGCTATCGAAATCACGACGGACACGCATAGACGGGTAACTCGGATTTACGGTGCTTTTTGCGCACGACTCCACGACCCGCAAACTCCGCTGCCTAGTGAATATGAATGGTCGGAAGAACATTACACGGCATCGCGGCTTGTCATGCTCTTAATACACTTGACATTCGCGGTCGCATCTCTTGGAATGGTAAAGCGACGATCTGGCGCTTCAGCGTTCCGCCTACGACCTCCGCGAGAAAACGTAGCGACTGCGGATTATGTGTGTTTATGTCAGAAATGAATAGATCACACACGAAACAGGAAACGCATCGGGAGAATTTGTAAATGCTATTACTAGACTGCGGATCTATGTGCAAAATCATTTCCGTGGATTGTGAGAAGCACAAGTTTCGAAATTGATTTCATACCTTAATGCTTCAAAAGATCCTAGGATAATATTGAATCTATTTTTGTTTCGCACTTTAAACGAACAAATTATGTTTCAATTCAAAGAAATATGTTTAACAACAACGACAGAAAGAGACCAATTATTTCACACTATGTAAAATCGTTTTATGTTGCATAAAAATCTGTTTCTTATTACTAAACACCGTATTGTATGCATTTATGAGAATACTGAGGTGTAATTTTGAAATGCTGCAAAGAGTAGAAAGATTGGCTTAATTTCACCTGGCAATCCAGTTTACGTTCGAAATTAACGTGTTAAAATCGCTCAACTTGAAACACGCATAATTTTTGAATCGGTGAATTTTTCGCCTTGAAACTTCGATTTTTCGTATTTTCTCGTCAAGATGTACTGGATTATATAGAAGAAAGTTAAAAATTTCTGGTTTGCCAAGGCGAAGTTTAACCGAAAAATTTAACATCAATATATCATTTTCACTTCATTAAGATTAAAAAAAAAAAACAAAAAACAGAGAATCTATATATGTGTAATTATCAATTATACATTTATAAAAGTGGTCCGCCTCTTAAAAGTTAAACAAGTAATATCATTTGAAACTAACGAATTCGAAATCCAACAAGAACTTTCTAAACAACCTAATACTTTTCGTAAATACCGTATAGACATATTCCGCAGTTAAATAATCTTGATTATTAGAAAATTGGCGAGAATTAGTGTCTGTATAGATTACCCTCTAGCTCCGGTTCGCCTGTAGTGGAATCTCACGAACAATCCCGGGATGATTCCATTCATAGGAAGATTGGAAGTGATTTAGATTCGATCGCAGCTAAGAAATGGTTGTCACCGACTTTCGAAATCGTCGCCGCGCCGGCGGATGGAAGTTCTTGAAAACTCGTATTACCGCGCCACCTCGAAACTCGAAACTAATTTCCCTGCGCGGCAGATACCCGCGAGAACCACCCCGGGTCCCTCGTCTACGGGGGAAACTTCCAGCCTCCCCTAACTTCCACCTCTATTCGGCGTGGTCCTCTCGTTCCAGGGGGATAGCCTAGGCTTATAATGCCGTTCGATGGAACAGAGGGAGGCGACCGTCGTTCTCGGAAATGAGCATTCGAGTTGGAGAATGTGCTCGTTGAAAAAACGTGTTCATCGTTCCGCGCTTAGCCGACGGAAGTCTCGGTGCATGCACGGGAAGCCCGTAGTTGGAAAACTGTAATTGCGAGCCAAGCGCCAGTTTTCCGCCCCCTCGAAGAACGACCAGGAACATCTGCGAGGAAAGTTCCGGAACCGACCGTTTCCTGGAACCAGCTATCTTCTTTTCGCGGAGACATTGTTATGTTTATGAGAGATTTGAGCGTCGAATCACGCCATATTGCGGTATATTTGGTTCGCGCACCACCCGTATAATGTCACTGTCTCTTTCCTAGTTTGGATTGTTTCGAATTTTTGTTTTTAACTTCTTGCCACGGATTAAACTGCTTTAGCTTGGATTGCCTCTTCTGGTTGTGTACAGTGCCGGACAAAGTTCTTATAAGAACAAGGAAAAAAAGAAGAAAAAAGGAATTGTACATTTTACAATATAATGGATACGTCATCTAAACTGACCATCTACGATATTAATAGCAAATTATATACTTTCTTAAATTCGTTTTAGTTTTAATGGGCTCCAGCTTTTAATAATATTATTATTTAATTCTGTTACATCACTGTACTACTTCCCGTCAGCCGAAACGTTCTCGATAATATTGAGATCAGGAGAGCAAGCCAATCTAAAACTATCCCATTTCTCAAAATAAAGAAATTTTGTACTGCATGTGCAGTGTGAATTGCAGCATTATCTCGCTGAAAATATAATTGCTGTCTGCAACGCGAACCTCGGACTGGTCTAATTGTTGTTCCATTAATTTAATATCTTTCCGGTATTTGTATGGCTTTGTAAAAATTTAATTGCAGTTTTAGCATGACCCATATCATAACACTACCCCGCTTCCCATTTGTCGACGGCTCGAACAAACAATTTTTTTTCAATATCATTTTACGGCTTTACAACTAGTAGTGTAAGTTCAGTTTATCGTGTCCTTTATTAACCCCTTGTCCTACCTGCTCCCTCCCGACTGCTCGGGCCACAATAAACAAGAAGGTCGGTCGCGCGTCGAGCCGTTTACCTGTTTGCTATACTCGCGGTATGTATATCGCGAGCCACGGGCCTGACTCGAGTTGTTTACGTTTGGTCCGAACGAGGTACCACGGTTCAGGCTCGTGCTTATTGTTTTTTGCCCAAATTTCTTACCACGAGTCTCACTCGTTGTAGGACAAGGGTTTAAAACTGTATACCATTCCTGAAAACTATCCGGGGGCAGTAAGTTTTCTCAGAAACACTCACGTTATCTAACAATTAATCTCGTACTACTTGAAATTCGAACTACATCCGCGGACTAGAGTGAAACCAATAAAAGAAAAGATATTCGAACAATGGTCAGCTTGTATTATTAAAGTACGAACGAGAAGGTATTTATGAAAGCTTCAAGCGTGACGAATACTTTCATATCAATGTCTCTCTAACAATTCGCCGAACTGAATTTCTTCAGGTTCCTTCTCCTGAGGAAGCACCATCGTTGTCAGAATTCATCGCATTCTCCTGTACACCGAGCTTCAAGGACCAATTCAATTAAATGCTTCTTCGGAATACCTTTGCTGTCCACGATATTTGAGGTGGATCAATTCTACACGATCTCAGGAATCACAGTTACAAAATACTTCTCCATTGACCTTACTGCAGTCGAGGAATGTTACCGGTAAGGGGTCGCGAAAAATCCGAGGAAACGCGGCCTTAATCGGATACATAAGTCGCGAGATAGCATCGTGAATCGTTCTCGTAAGAATACGCACTGTACTCCAATCCTTCCTCATGGCTGTTTGGTTCTGTGCGGTGGTATGTATATATATATATATATTTTTATACATATATACATGTGCGCGTGTATATACAGGTGTACAGACCGAGATATCTGGGAAAATATCTCCGAGAGTCCCCGTAGCCTTCGAAGGATCGCGTTCTGAATTCGTTACTCTTGTTGCAACCATTAATATAAAAATTTGTAGTTCTTAAATTCTCAATTGAGAAATATTATTGAATGAATATATGGAAGACTAACTTCATGTATCTCTCCGTTAATACAAATTCCATTTTATTAATGTGACTTCTCATTATATAAGCTTGAAATGTGCTTTATAATAAATATTTACAAGACTATGAAAATTTATATAAAGAAGAAAAAAATATGCGTTGTAAAAATTTATATGTAAAAATTGCAGTTGCACAAAAAGCTTCCATATATATTTCCTAGCAAATGATATTAAACGAAGTCCAACAAACTTTTAATTCAAATGTTGGAGCGGAAATTTGATATTCTTCCCCACCAAGTAAAAATATTTGTTAAGGCATCGCTTTTCAATTTAAGTTTGACTTATTCGTCCCGAAGTATATATACAGTATACACAATAATTTTTACGGTGTAAGTACATGTAAATAATTAAGCAAAAGTTTCTTTTGGGGAAAGATTATTAAGAATCCACAAAATTCTAATATTAATCATCGCTTAAAAGTGATGTTACAGTATTGCTCTACTTCATCCGATCAGTCAAAGGTGACGGGGGCGATCGAACAGACTCCTGCTGGAAATCTCGATCTGCGTATACACGCGCGAAGAAAGAGAGAGATAGAGAGAGAGAGAGAGAAAGAGAAAGAGAGAGAGACAGACAAGTATAGATATTCGCTGGAGACGGTCTTATGTACACAGGTTCTTAGAGCTACCATGTCGACGTTTGTTCTTATTCATTTGAGACACCAACCAGCAACGGTGAGGCTGGCCGAGTACTCGGCCACACCAGCGACGTTGCTGATCTGGCAGGTGTAGTTCCCGCTGTGCCTAGCGCTGACGTTATTTATCGTCAGGATGCTGGAAACGGGCGGAAAGTTGCTTATCTGTATGTTGTCCCCGGTATCGGCAATGGCCGGGTTGGATCCGCCCGACGAAGACGTCGCCGATGCGCCGTCACCGGGTGCTCTGACCTGAATCGGTTTGTTGTTCATCAACCACGTGACGTTGATCGGCCGGTCACCCTGGCTCATGGAACACATTAGCTGTGTCCTCATCCCCTCCGTCACACCGTTCTCGAAATAAAACGGCGGGATCCGCGGTGGAACTATAAACGTGACGTGTGGATAATAGTATGTACCTGGTTACCGTCCACTAACCGCACACTCTCCTATACGCGTATCGCGACCAGAGACCACACTTTCCGTTCCCTCTTACGCTCGGGATCGGTAGCTACAGGGCTCGAATGCCTGGAAGTTGGCCGGAAAGATTTCCGTTCGCGTCACAGGGCGCACACGCAGCCTAAACGCCTACAGTAGCGTTCGCTTAAATTTGCAAAATCTGTTACACTCCAGTTTTCGCGACTCGTCCCCACCCTTCACACCTACCACTTAGTGCCTGGAGCTCAACGGAGCCGTGTCTCGACAGACAAGGAAAGAGAAGACGCTACCCTGAGTCGAAAGAATTTTACTTCCGGATCCCAAACGTTGCAAATTCAAGCGAGCACTACTGTACTTCCTGTCATAAGACTCCATAACCGCAAACGGTACCAGTATTCGTTCATTTTTGCATATATCCTAGCCACTTTACGTGACCGTTGCCGAAAGCGATACGAAAGGGACTTCATAAATTATTCAGCAGGACAATCGACGGTGTAGATACTGGATTATAGACTCTGATAACGGGAAGTATAGGTCCACGTTTGCTACCGCACCTCGTCACCCCGTTACTCGTAATCTTATCGAGGTGGTAATGCGATTGCTGCTAGTGATAACTGTAATTCTCCAGCAATCATTTTTCCAGAAAACTATGTAACGAGTAACGATATGCGATAACACGCCACCGTCTTGATTTGTTATTACTTAGGTTAGAGAACGAGGCAACGAAAGTGGACACAGCTTCAACGATGAGACTTCTGCTTGGTTCGCCGGGCGCACGGTCCCGCATTATTGTCTCGTAACCGGTGAACGTTGAATGGCACAGTAATATTCCATACTTGGATGCAATCACGGCGAGTTAAAACGGTTCACAGTATAATTACGTGAAAATCAAGAAACTCGCCGGGACACGAGCGCCCGTTCGGTCTCGGAACTGAATTAACGGCTAGCTCGCGTCGAAAATGACGCCGAGTTAATAAATCTTCTTCTCGAACGTCTGAAATTAACATTAAAATACTGCGTCTGTGTGGATACGGAGCAGCGAGGAGTTTAATCCGTTTCCGTAAACAGGCAGGCAGTCGTAATTAGTGTTTCCCTTGGCTGCAACAACGGTCCAAAACGATCTACAAAAAGGGAGTTTCCAGTAATATTACCGGGGGACATGAAAGGTTGTCGTGTTTTCTCGACTTTAGAAATTAGAAGTCTCGTCGCGAAGCCGGTGGAGAGAGACCGAGTGAGAGAGCGAGAGAGCGAAAGAGAGAGAGAAATAGAAAGGAGAGGCTCGAAATCTTGTTTACTTTCCAAGTGACATTCTTCGATCGAGTCGCGGCGCACTTTTAACAAGCGACATTTCCATTGCCCGGGTCCGCGGAACGAAGAAACTCGATAATACCCGGGGTCTTTTGACTCTCTCCCGTTGCTCCCCCCTCTACGTGACCTCCAACCACCACGGGACAGGTGCAAACGCTCCCTCTCGAAAGCTAGAGCTCGTGAAAAATAGCGGGCCGGCCATAAATATTCGGCCGGAGCTACACACGTGCCTCGCCGCGCGGAAAATGAACATTTATGACCCGGGGTAACTGTTAATGTCGGCCGATGCGTCTTTACGAGGCAACTGGCTCGAGAACCTGCCCGGTAAGCTCCTCCTGCCTGCCCGAGATCGAAACCTCGATGCAGGAGCGCTGCTAGGACCCGTTGCTGCCCGTGTCCCTTCGCGCGGATTACTTTCTACGCAGGTGAAACTCGCCCTGTGAAGGGTTCCGTTAATTACGGAGGAACATCGGTAATTCTTTCTGTGCACCGCTGTCCATGAGTCACCGGACACTTGATCACTTCCGAAACGAAATTGAGCCAGGAAAAATTTGTCTGTGATGTCACTGGCATGCCAACGTTGTAGTAAACTAAATTCTTATAGGTTCAATAAAAATAAAATAAAAATATCGCGACACTTTCGAGACATATCACGTTGATTGCCATGTCACCCATATGTGTGAATGAATTAAAATGAATTTTTACGCTAATATATTAATTGTATCAAATTTTTTAAGAATCTGTAAAATGCCAAAAAGTTGGAGGACCACTCAATATCATACATATAATTTTTTTCAATTTTTATTTCATTAAATAACTTACATTAATTTGATGGAATTTTTGAGGTTTCTAGCTTGGCAATCAAAGTGTTATACAGGGTGCCTTAGAATGCGTGGCGCAAGCAGGCATATGGGGGTTATTCTGTTTGCAAAAGTAGGTACAAAGGAGTACAGTGATTTCTCTATATATATATAACAATATGTAAATGACTTCATTAGTATGGGTGTAGATGGCTTAGAAATATTAATTTAAAATGGTAAGTAATCAACAGCGACAATTTTTTATACCTTGTTGGAGGTGACCACAAGTCAGAGATTGCTGCGAAAATATTACTTAAATAAGGACAATTGAATTCCAATGGAGCTAGGGCTTGCAAAATGGATTGAAGAAGTAGGAATAACCATGTAAATAAACGGAACAATGAAACGATAGAGCTTGCCCCCAATGTACAGTATGATTTCCAGGTCCGTTACATAGACAGAACGGAGGAGTTAATTTTGTGACACAAATTCGTGGACAAATGTCCGGCGACTTATGAACGGAAGTGTGATCCGGTGTCGTTGAGTTACTTACCAGGTTCTATGGGACGAAGAGCGGATTAGAAAACCGAAACGAACGAGAATGCCGGCCGGAACGGATAGAAGCGAGTGATCTCGAGCGGATTTAGACGATTCTGACAGGGGAGGCAGATAGAGATCGAGCACGGAAATGGACATCGTTCGAGAATAACGAACTCGCCGAGGTCCCTCGCATCGATTCCGCTCCATGGGCGCGATTTACTACGGTCCCAACGGTGTGTAAACTTTCATGGCAATGATAATGGTGATGAGCATGATGATATTACACAAAATCATAGAGAATATCTCGAGCGGAACATAGCATAGTCTCCATAATATAAAAAACAAGGTACTGCTCTACAGAGTGATAGTGATAAGAACTTGGTCAGAATCGGTCCAAACGTGATGGTACGATACAACACAGATACACGTGGCGTTGGAAAAGTTTCTTGGCAGCACGGTTATCGGCGCCGCGAATCATCGTCCCGCAAATCCGCAGTGAAAAGTCTTCGGCCGTGTTCCGAGCAAATCCGAGAAACTTCTGGTTAATTCAATTTCGCACTGCTTAAAAGAGAACCCCGGCCGATGAGCCTCGATCGAATCGCGGTCGCCGCTTTGCATGCAGAATTCTACCTCGAACTGGATTTCAGAGACGGTCGTGATCTCCCGATAGAATTGGTCATGAACACGGAATTTGCGGCCCGGATGAAATCATCTGGCCGTTAAAGCCAGTTTTAATCAGCTTCGAATCCTTTGTAAGCGAACGTGGGTGAATAATCGCGCCGCCGAAGAAATTTCCCGCCGCAACCGTGTATCGAGAGCAACAAAGGTGAGTTCATTCGAACGGGATAAAAAGAGCTGGACTCCTACTGCTGGAACGCGTCACCGCCGGCGACGGCGACGATCCAGATCGTTGCAAAAATTACCATAGAGATGGAGAAACGTGTGACGATACTCAATCATAAAAGAAAGACATTACGTGTACTTTCGAATATGTTAATGCTGAACGATGCATACACGGCTCTGTGCGAAGATTAAAACCAGTCACGAACGGTTACTTTACGTAGAAGCGGTCTCACGCTGTGACATCGAGCCGGATCGAGCGATTGCCGATCGCGATCGCGTAGTCCCAATCTAATCGAGGATTTCGGCTTAATTCTGCGGCGGACCGTGCGGAATTTCGGCGACGAACAGATATCCGCCGGCGCTATTCTACGGAATAGAGGAAACCGTGTTCCGTGCATGATGAGACGTGGATCAGAAGCGGAGACCGGGCTTTCCTCATAATAAAAACCTCCGTAGCGCAGGCTGAAAGGAATTGTTTAAGAAGTTTCCGGTTAGAAAATGAAATCGAGTGGAGACAATTTCCTTGAGAATTACTTTAGGCAGCATCGTAAAATTTGATAGTTCACGCGAGAATAATATTTCTTTAACGTGCTATTACTGTAATAATACAATTATGCTAAATATTCAGATAAAAGAATCGACTCTACAGTGGACTTAAGAAATATACTTAAAATTTAACTGACACACATTGGACTCACTTTCACTAAATTGGTAAATAAAAATCGATTTTGCTTTGCAGACAATCACACTCGCGTGCATTAATTGCATAATTTATAATTATAAATGATAAATACTTGAATAATTCAACAGAGCTTCGTTTCATGTCGTATTAATTTCCGTATATTAATCTGAAACCATGCACAATTTCTTGACAATATTCATGAATTGTGAATGCACACAGTCTGGCACTTCCGGTGCGATCTTTGTCGCCGTGAAAGCTGAAAATCAATCTGGCTATACTTAGAACGAAAGACGTCTCCGCTTCCTATCTTTCATCTCGTATAGAGCACCAAATATCGTTTCTATGAATACTCGACCGAGCGCTCCGATGTCACAGATAAAGTACGATCTACGAAACATACTTGGTCGACTTCGATACACACTAAAAGAAAGCACGTTCGCACAAACGTAGAGTACGAAACACTGGCAAAATGGTATATATACCGTTACATGTACATATAGAGATCATATATATAGATACACATATATATGTATGATACACGTGTCAAGAATCATATATGGTATCCGTATAGTAAATCTGATCGAAGCGTGCAAATTAGGCGTGCAAGAGAGAAACAGCGTGCAGGATCGTAGAGTGTGTAAAGGCTGAGAAAATGGAAGGAGAGATCTAGGCAAAGAAAGAGAGTCAGAGAGAGAGAGAGCGAGAGAAAGAAGGAGAGAGATAGGCAGAGAAGGGAAGAGCGATAGATTAGAGAAATAGGAAGAAAGAAAGAGAGACAGACAGACGGAACAAGTGTCAGACAGAGTGAGAGAGAGAGAGAGAGAGAGAGAGAAAGATAGACAGACATATAGGAAGAGACAGAGTAAAACCGGAGGACGATCAAAACCGGAAGTAAAGAAAGAATTGAAAATTCATAGCACGTCCAGCAGGGGACAGACAGCGTGACTGGTGCCAACGGATCGTTTCGTCGTCGCGATCCTGGCTGACGATCTAAATTGAAATCTAATAATCCACGACGAAGCAACGTTAAGCACGTCCCGCCTCCGTGGAAGGTAGCCGAAGAGGAAGAAGACGAGGACCCGAAAGAAATCGAAACGGCGAGGCAGAATAGTCCGCGGGGATCACGATCTCGCCGATGAATCGCGCGTTGGCTGTCTGTCAGCGACTGGACGCGCTGTCAGGCGTGCATCTCGGACTAGCATGTAGCAGAAACAGGTCGTTTCGAATGACTCCGGACACCATCGGGTACGAAATCATCCTAGACGATCTCCAGTGTACTCGGTGCTTAAGAAATTCGACCCGCGAACGACGACAGAGGCGAAGAAAGATTGGGGGAATCCGGGAGGATCGGGGCCGCGTAATTGACACGTCACGCTGCTCGATCGATCCGGATAGACGTTTTCACGCGATCGACGAAGACTTCCGGCCCGCCGGCCGGGAAACGGAAACTTCTTCTTAACCGAGAACCGACGGAAAATTGATCATCGCGACGTGGTGCGCGACCAGGCTGATTGATCGACCGCGGCCCGCCCCGACTCAAACGGACTGCTGTGTTCCTTGCCGACCGATCAATCAGCTACTTTCCACCGGCTACGTATAACCCGTCCGACTGGAAAATCGCCGGTCCATCTTTATTACGTCCCGGGAATCAGAAACCGCGGGAATAAGCAGGCCCCGGATCGATCTGCACGCGTGGAAACCGTCTGTTGCCGTTTCTGAGACGTTTCTGCGAGTTGGGATTTGAGCATCGATTGGGCTCGAGGTAGCTGTTCAACTCCTTCGAATAAAGATTAACATACGGCAGTGTTTTTAATTCCCAATCGATTTTCTTCAAAGGTTAAATAAAATGATATTTCGTATATAGGAGAACGTGCAAGAAACGATGCGATTCGCGATCCGCCGACGTATCGTGGCATGCTGATCCGCCAAGATCGCTAGGATTGAGTACAACAGAAAAAAGGATGGTCTACTTCGTGTGTAGGGTAGAACAAGTTTCCACGTGTATACTAAACATGCAGCTCGAAAGGAAGGAAAGTTCTCGACGCGAGGAATCATTCGTCCACGACAAGAAGGCACAGAGAAACTTGTGGGTATGCCCTACTACTTGATATGAGCTCAAATTGCTTCACGACGAAAACACATGCACTTATCGAGTGTAACTATAACAGTGCGATGCGTAGAAGATGTCCCGTTGTCCCTCCAGAACGTGTAATCCCTACTAGAGTCCCGGAGGTCCCTCTCTGTCAAATTTTGCGCCTTCTTCTCGCGGACGAAGAGTACCATTTTTTGAGAGTAGATCGGAAACGTGGAAACGTTATCTGACATTTAGAGTGTTTTTAGGATAGCGAGCAGGTTCGAGGGGATTGAGATTGCCTCTATCGTCGTGCAGCGTGAACGAAGAAGTACACCAACGGTGTGCGTTTACCGTTGACGAGAAGGAGTGCAGAATGAGCGACGGTGGCAGCGCCATTGGCCACGCGACAGGTGTACGTGCCATTGTGCTCGGGTGCGATCGTGCTAATGCTCAGGGCGCTGGTAAAAGCGTCATTTTGCCGGACGGTAATCGGGGACTGTTCGCCGTGCCCGTCGGCCTTGGGGCCCCGCTTGGGCCCCTTAATCGCGTCCCCAGTGCTGGCCGGCGCTTGAACGCGGCCATAGCTGGACGACGGGGCATCCAGCGACGTCCTGTACGTCTCTATCGGGACGTTATCTTTGAGCCACGTGAACGTCAGTGGCAGATCGCCAGTCACGACCACGCACTGTACGCTAGTACGGTCCTCTACGCTTAAATCGCGAGCAAAACTGAAAGGCGTGATTTTAGGTGGCACTGAAAGAACAATACAAAGACAAAAGGTGGCATTCCCAGTCAAAAGCGGTTCAGATTCGCTAGAGAATCGCGTTTAGTAAGAGGAAGGGTGTGTGGTGGGTTACAAGGGTGTTCGGCTGGTAGTTTCGGGCAGTTTCGAGTTCATCGTCGGAAGATTCTTGGAGGAACAATGAAAATCGGAAGAGATAGAGACAGACAGTCAGAGAGACAGAATGAGAGACAGAGAGAAGAGAAAGAGAGGGATAGAGAGAGAGAGAGAAAGACAGAGAGTGAGACAGAGCACGCACGTCGAACGGACGTTCGTAATCGTTCACCGGTGCCGTCGGATAATTATTTTCGAGATTAATCATTGCCCCGTTTCCCACCAGCGGATTTCCCGCGGAAAACTTTGTGGTATCGAGAACGATCAACGTTTGAATCGAGTTAATTGAGGACGAGCCCAGCCTCGCGGCTGTTCCAGGCTCTACTTCGTTAATCTCGGAAATTAAAAGGATCCAACGGCACTGACCGTGAGAAAGAGAGAGAGAGAGAGAAGCGAGTTTTAAAATACTCCACGGGCCGAAAAACGTGTATATCCGACGATCCCGCGAAAATTTACAATGGTACCGATACGTCGGATCGACGGAGCCGCACTTGATGAAAGGTTCGCCGCGTCAAAGGACTGTCATATTGTGCCGCTTGTAATTACAGCCGCGTTAATTAAATTTCTGTGGCCGGGCCCGAGCCTGCGGCAAGTTCAAGCCTCCAGGGAGCGACGCTTTGAAGTGACCCGAAAGAGTATTTTCTTGCGGCGCTGGGAAAGTCCTCTCGTCAAAACGTTGACCGGCCGCGCGGAGTATTCTAATGCGCGGCATACAAAGAGTATCGTTTCATTGCGGTTTTCTATGTAAACGGACAGAGATTCACAGACAGGACACGCGTTGCGGACTTCACTGGAACGGCCGTGTTTGTTCTCCACTGGAAAAGTTAGTCTGCCGGCAATCTTCCCGGGACTATTGCAAACGCTGTCTCGAATGCTGTGCTTGTTTAGGGAAATTCAAACGGCATTTAAGCTGAACCGTGAACTTCGCCGAGATCCACAAATTAATGTAACCCTTCGAGTAGGTCAGGAGTGAAGCTATTACTGCCTCTTCCTTGCACATCTTTAATTGGTTACGGACTTGAAATTTTGTCGGCACTTTTGTAACTGGTCTGTATTGAATCAATGTTTAATTTTGTATTTACGTGTATTAACGGAGTGCAAAAGTTTTAGTCGGTTCTTCACAATAATCTGGTAGTGGCTTCACTTCGCCTTGACAACCCTGAAATTTTTAACTTTTTCTTATATAGTCCTGTAGATCTTGATGAGAAAATGTCAAAAATTCAAATTTCAATGTGTAGGAATTCAATGGTTCAGAAGTTATGCGTGTTTAAGGTGAAGTTTAACCAGTTATTTTAACATTTGAACTAATCATCTTGAAAGGCGTATACTACTTCAACATGTTTGTGCATTCAAAGCTGTTGCACTCGTTTCCGGAAAAATTTGGAAAACCGCGTGTAGCTTTCTTTTTCAATTCCACAATTTCCTCTTGAAATGTTTTTGTACACGGTTTACAACGTTGAATGGAAAACGTATGAATTGCGTTCCGTTGCATTGTCGTCGCGCATGACTATGGAACGACAAAAGTATACTTTTTTTTTTGCTGAATATCAAATTCCTCGCGCTTTACGGATTACGTGTAAAAGGGCATTCCACACTGCGCAACATTTAAGGATCATTGACCTTGTCGCTCTAATGTGAACATTTACGAGAAATAAGAATTATCGGTTTACGATAATGAATAATTGGATATTTCCTGATGGGAAGAAATTCGCGATTCTGAAAGCCGGAAAATCTCTTTCGGAATTATGCTCGGCGAGCGGCTACGGCCAATCAAAGAGCTCACGGACATGCGAACCGTTTAAACGTAATTCGCGAACGTGTTCCCTCCGGTAATCATATTCGTTCCACTTAATTCTCGTTTCCCCGCTCTTCAGTGTTCCACACGCGAAACAGAGGACGATTGTAACGGGCTCGTAGCGCATCACTTTCGTCCGTTGATCCGCCGAGTGATAAACCACTGTTACGAGCGGCGATTGATATTAAAACTGCGGCCGGTGTCTGGCATAAAATTTTTTGTCGAATCGGTTTTCACTTTTCCCATGGCCGGGCTTGCTCGAGTGCTGCGAAAAATTCGTGAAAAAAACTTCCCCCTCGCTCGCGCTCGGACCGCATTAATGAACTCGCGGCGCGGCGGCCAAACCATTCCCCATTTTTTTTCGCTAAGCATTTCGCTTCCGCCCAAACGACAAGCTTTCGCAATTAATTCCCTCCAGCGATGAGCAAGCAGATCGCGTCGATAAATTTCCACGAATATTTTCCCACGAATGGATAAACGATCGATCCAGATAACATCGATTACCTTCCACGAGTATCTTCCCGGCAATAGAAAAACGATAGACTCGTGCAGCCGTTGATTATCCTTCTTTCTCTCGGGTAGAACATGATCGATCGACGCCGAGCCGCGTCGTGGCTATATTGTACGGGAATTTTGCTGCTACGGGGAAACCGATCGTTCGACTTGACATTGTTGCTTTTCTAGGAAAATTTTCCGCGAAAAGAGAACGGTCCGACATTGTTAATCCTCGTTCGTCGCTTCAGACAATTTTATCCAAAAAATTAATCTTCCTTTCTAACACGTTCGCACTGTGCAACGCATGTACAGCACGAATTTGTAGCATTTTGCGAATTTTGCAAAGAAAATAACCAGTGAATTCTCGATATAATGTCAACAACACGGATTTATTTGCCGTGTTTTGTTTACACTCCTCGGCGTCCAAGGCCTTTCGAGCTTGGTGAACCCCCACGGGGTATACACCGCGGTAGTGGGGATAATTCCGCAACATTTATCATTAGACGGCGGATCTTTAGGCAAAATAAAAACTTTCTACATGAATTGCAACAGACTAGAGTGAAATAGAAATTTATTTTCTTTCTTAATATGTTTAACACTTTGAACGCCAAACAAGAAAACTAAAAAATTCCACGAAATCAAGGTGTTATTTGATAAAATAAAAATTGAAAAAAATTAAATGTATGGTATCGTGTAGTTCTCCAACTTTCTTGCATTTTACAGATCCTAATCAAATTTGGTACAATGAATATATTAACGTAAAAATTCATTTTAACAGTCAACGTGTTAATAGGTTGAAAATAACGTAACAGCATTTTGAAATTTTTCTAATCTTTTTAATGTTTTAAAATACGCCTACCGATTTTGGTTATAAATGCATATATAGAGAAATCACTTTTTAATGTCGTCTTTTCTCAAAAAATTGCAATTGCCCGCATACTTTTGAGCATCAGTTGTCACATTTGTAAGGCTGATTTAAAAAATTGTCTGTACGATCCACCAGGGTCAACAATGAATTTCAGAATGGAGAAAGAATGGATGAACGGTACGACGATAAACTTTTTCGAATCAAAGGGAAAACCGATCGACCGACACACGGCGTCGTTAAATTTCCACGACTATTTTACAGTGAAAAGGAATACGATCAGTTGGCATTGCATTGATAAAACCGTCGCGAAGCGAGCATAATTCGGGTAGCGGCGTGTAGCGGAAACGCTCGACGTTCATTTTCCGCCCTTCGATTACCCGGATCGTCGATAAAATCGGGGATGCTAGGCGCGTTCTATCGCGGTGAGAACACAGGCGTCGAGTGAAGTGCACACAGCGCGGAAAGAAACGGCGACTGTGTCACGTAATAGAATATCGATGCTTCGACAACAGCGTGTTTATGTACAAGTGCGTGCACAAGGCCTCGAGTACGGGGGTCGCTCGTCTTTAGAACGTGTCGAACCACTCGGTCGGCGAGTGCCGGTACTTTAACTTGGAGATGACTCGTCTTGTGAGTGCCATCGTTGAAACTGTCTCTGCTCTGCTCCGATGCGTACTGAAGTCGACAAACCCGGTGAGAGGAAGTAAAATATTCAATAAAAATATTTGATCTTATTGATTCGATAATCGTTCATTAACCCGTGTAAAGTTACCGTGCCATATACCGCGCATTACTTACAACAAATTTACTGAGTTGCTCAAGACTTAGCTTGGCGTGAAGTAGAAGCTATAGACGATACGTACAGGGTGTCCCAGTTTTTTCCGGCCAAACTTTGCCAGTGTGTTCTACACGCAAAAGTAAGAAAAAAATGTTATAAGAACATATGCTCTTAAATGTTTTATTAAGGAGTTATAACTAATAATACAAAATGATAGTGAACTGGCATTTCGTCGACACAGCGTACGAACGTATTATGAATATCTCTGTTTGTGTTTACATAAAGTCTTATGTTTACTTGCTGAAATAGTTGATATCGAAATTGAACACTCGTGAGCAGTTAGTACAGAGGATTACAGACGCATTTGCTGCGATTAGAGAAAATGAAGAAGAAATTAGTAATACGATAGGGTCAATTTTTGTTAGATGCCAATCCTGTATTCGTAATAACGGACGTCAGTTTGAAATGTTAACTCGTTAATAAAACGTTAATAAAAAATGTCGATATCAACTACTTCAGCAAGTAAACATAAGACTTTATGTAAACACAAACAGAGATATTCATAATACGTTCGTACGCTGTGTCGACGAAATGCCAGTTCATTATCATTTTGTATTATTAGTTATAACTCCTTAATAAAACATTTAAGAGCATATGTTTTCATATAACATCTTTTTCTTTCTTTTGCATGTAGAACACGCTGGCAAAGTTTGGCCGGAAAAAACTGGGACACCCTGTATATTCTTATAACGAAAATCCTATAACATTTTGATATAACTTGGTATGAGATCTAAATGGATATTCCAGTGTAACAGGTCCAAAAAGTCGATTTCTTTTTGAAAATACGTTCCTAAAATTTTGTAATCGTATTTGAAACGAATTCTGAATCGTATTTTAATTTGTTTAATGCATCAAAGGCTAGCAATAGGGCGAATTTAAATTTGAATTTAATGATCTGAATTCCCGTGATATCTCAAAAGCTGCTGTACCAAAGCCAAATTTTGCACATGTCTTCAGCATATGCATTGGTATTGTCGGTACTACAACGAAAATATAGTTTATTCTAATTTTTAGTCTCTTAAATGCAAAAAAGGCGGAAATTTCAATTTATTCTCAATTTTACTTTACTACACTTACTCAATACAGTTTCGATTGAAATGGCCATTCGGTTTTCATTACGATTAGTGCACGTGCTTTTGTTGGTTAGGTCCACAATTGGCGTCACATGAATTCAAATTGAAAATAGCTTCATTATGTTCGTCGGAATGATCATACGCGTGATTACGCAGCATGATGTTTAATATATTTGTGTGACGCGTGGCTGCAAAATCGATTGTAGCATTGTTAATACATCGAATTTCGTATTGAAACTGTAGGATCTTTACTTATTTCATTATCTTAACTTATTGCTAGATTTATGTGACGTTTTAAATCACTTTTCCTGCTTTCAATTATACTCATTTCCTTCGCCGATAATTCAACTCTTTCATGGTATAACAACCTCTACATCCGATAATCACAAAAAACACAAATATTAAAAAAAAAAAGAAATATTACTACTTTTCGAAGCTACTTTCTTTAAATATTGATTAATTGTATTTTAACCGCAATTTAATCTGGTACAGTTCACCCAGCAAAAATGTCATCAGAAATTCGCACAAGCTTCCTGTCATAAAAATCTATTAGAGTCAAAGTCTCAAAATCAATCGGTTATATCAACGAGCAAGTATCCTATAATAATTTCCATATTTAAAATATTGACTCGAGCACGGAGAGAGTACACATCGGTGCGCGACAGTTGAACTCCGACGAGCACCCGCTCGACAAATAAACATCCAATAAATATCTCGGAAGCGTTCGATATCGACTCCTTCCCGTGCCATACTCTTTGACTCTGTTCGGATAGTGAGTGAACGTTCGAAATATGCGCGATTAAACGTAGCAGACCCGCGTACCTCGTCCTGTGTACACGTGCGTTCGCCCCGTACCTTACGGATAGGGCCGTGACCTCGCCGCGACATGAATTTTTCTGTACAAGAGTACACACGTATGGAATACAATATACAGAGCAGTTTAGGCGAGCGCGTGCAAGGACGGATGCTTGAGCGATGCAGTGAAATGCTGTGCTCTGGTGCGTGGGTTCGTTCGCGAGTGTTGTCAAACGCACGGATATCCGGTGACGTACATAGACAGAAAGACAGAAACAGATGTAGAAGAAGGAATAGACAGAACCAGAGTTAGAGAGAAACAGTTAGAGAGAGAGGGGGGGAGACAGAAAAGAAAAAGAGAGAGAAAGAAACAGAACGAGTGGGGTAGAAAGAGAGAGAGAGAGAGAGAGAGAGAGAGAGAGAGAGAGAGAGGGGAAGAGGTACAGAGTAAGAGAAATACAGAAGACGCATACACTCACACGTACACACTGGTAGCTTACATGTATGTATGTACACTCGTAGCACCGTAACCTATCGCGCGCAATAAGGCTCGCCTCGATAAGAAACCCCATACCGTTACGTATCGTTTCGAAACTTTCCGATTATACCCTCCGAGCGCAACATGAGAGCGTGACTGCAGCGCGAATGCTTGCATTTGAGCAAATAGAAAGAGAGAAAGAAAGAGATACAGAGAGAGAGAGATAGATAGAGAGAGAGAGAGAGGGAGAGAGAAAGTTAGTCTGTGTGTGCACTGCGCGCACCAGTCCCTTTGATTGTCTCCTGCTTTGCTCCATGGCAGGCAAAGCGAATCCAGCGGTGTAGGAATAAGACGGATACCGGCCTCGTTCACGGTAATTAACGCTCGAACGCGGTCACGTCGCCGCGCGGGTAAATAGAAACGACGAGATTGAATAATTGTCCCCTCCCCCCAACCTCCACCGCCGAGCCAGTTCATTCGAGGATTAATTAGCTTCGCGGGGACTTCCGATCGCTTCCGATCGTCGACTGTCGCCATTCTCTCGAGCTGAATTCCCAGCCACCCATCCTTATTGTTTCGCTCGTCGATTTTCTGTTGCGAGAAACGGTCTCGTCGACGAGCTAAGGAAAATTGGCTGCCGCGAATATGACCGGAACGCGAGGCTTGTTCTTCCGTCTGACGGTGAACGGCTGCCGTGAGACGATACCACACGAATCTACAAGGAAAACCGCGCGGAAAACATAGAATAAAGATTTCTCGTGGCATGCCCCCTTTACAAGACAATTCAGCTCGAAGTCTTCGCCAACGAGCTTCGCGAAAGTGCCGGTGTGTCTGACCTTAACCGACCGTTTCTACTTGCTGCGTATACAATACGGATGCGGCAGAGACAGCGTATTTTTCTCGCGAACTGTAAGACTTTATTAAGCAAAGTATTTCTTTATTTGAAAACGTTATTTTGGCCAAAAATTTTTTGACATAAGTATTTCTAATAATTAGAAAGTTATAGCTGATCTTTTCCAGAGGTCCTGTTCAAAAATTTCTCCTGCGTAAAAAGGAGTATACAACGAAATAAAAAATCCCGATCTTGAAGACGAGATAATACAGTATATTACACAAATATTATCGAATTTTCAACTTCAGAGAAACCAGTAATAACAATCTCATAGCTTTACAATTAATTTATATTTCTGAAGAAAAAAATTGTGAGATACTCCCTACAATGAACACAAAAACATTTGTCGGATGAAGTCATAGTTTCCGAGAAAAAAATTTCCAATATCATTCTTTTTCCCTTATAGACGTATTGGGTGGAGTTCTGAATTCGATTGTCTCGGTAAAGAAGGTCCGTATGAGAAAATTGTATTCTATGTCTTTCATGTAGATTTTTCGTGCATATCCACGCCTTGTTTAATTTTACAGATATTTCAGGCACCATAGGATTTTACCGGTAGATGGTTTCATCATATGCAGCTTATTCCTCGATTTGACTATTCCTACGCCACTGGATAATCCGCTGACTGATCCTTTGTCACCGTTTATGGTAACTTGTCGAATTTTCCGAAGTTCTGCCGCGCTTTCTCTACGCGAGCATCGGGGAGTTGGATTCCTTGCGTTGCGCGTTGCTTCGTCGATTAAACTGACGTTCGCGCTGTACCGAACCAGTGCGCGAAGTTTCAACATTCTTTTGCAATCTGCCTAATCGTGCTTCTATGTTCCTAAAGTTGCTGAAACGACTGCGACGTTTAACACGCTCATTTGTGACTCTGGGTGATTCTACGGTCGATTGAAACTATTGCTATGTTACGGCATAAATTATGTACACCAATTAACCCTTGTACGATCTTCAGAGATAGTTGAACAAAAGATCTTAGGATAATACTTCATCTTTTTTTTTTATTGGCACGTTAAATTAATATGGTCACTTGTAACTTTACATTTTAATACCAGAAATACTGAACATTAAACGTGGCTGATGTACACTGCTTTGTAATAATGACACGATTTGATATTTTCAGATTTCGTCGTAGGATTTTTGTTATAATACATGCTTGTATGAGTGACTATTAATATAGTATAAAATATAAATTATCAAATGAAATATTTTATAATAAGTCACGTTAAATTCATAATTGACGCTTTCAAAAACAAATTTAATGTTATAACTTTTATATGTTTTTAATCAGGTCAACTCTGATTATTAATTCGAATTCTGCATATAAAAATCTGTAATTGTCATGCTTTTTCTCATTCCAAATTGGCTCGTAGAATCACCTCTTAAAATGTATGAATATATACGTAGTCGAACAACCTGCATTTACAAGGTATTTTTTATGCAAACAACTAAACTTTCTCAACGTATGTTAGTCCAGATAAATGAGGAACATAAAAGCATAAATTAAGATTTGAAACTATAGAATAGACAGAATATGTAAAAGAAAAATAATTCGACTATACATTCAAGTAAAGGGTGAATTAAATATTTTTACAAATAATCGTTTTAAAAAATTGCGAATACATATATAATTAAATCGTATTCCGCGACATTTAACACTTGTTAAAACTAAATTTAATGTAAGCATTCATTGATAGAATACTGTTACATTTGAATCTTGATATCTGCAAATGTGAACGCGACGATTTTCTCATTAAATTTCATTAAACGTACATACTGCGAATATTCTGAAATACCAGTCTGAAATTGAATTTAAAATGAAATGTTCACCTTTGTCCTTAAATTATCTGTCTCTGTACTCATTCCGACTAAAATATCAAAGCAAAGTATCATCGCGCATTTCAAGAATACCTTGTACACGGCGCCCGACTACCGCGGGATAAACCTGAACGTGTTAAAGCGTCGAAACCACAAGAGGAACAGAATTTCTATATCTTACGCGAATCTGAATTTCCATTATTCGCACAAGACGGTCATTCGCCAACGCAGAAACGTTCTTCATCGGATTTTCGATAGTGAAGTGCATGTTATCCTTGAACCGATTCTGGTGAACATAATTTAGATGACATTGCATCATCGACCGCTTAGAAAATTACGAGAATCCAGCCGAAGAAGCTCGACGGAACAGAAATTCATATCCGGTGCAGCTTCCTTCGAGTAATCCCCAATTACCGTTGATGTGAGCACGATTGAAACACGATAAAAATCGGATTTCATGCGATACACTCTTAAAAAGATAGTACACGTCGTGTTATCGTTAGATTCTCGAAGATAGATCCAAAATTGTCTACATAATTATTCAAATACAATGAATACTAAAAAATTTAATTTCAAAAGCTAAAGTTTACTGTGAATTTGTCTATTATTCAAGACAATATGTGAAACAGAAGCGACAGTGAAACGGTAGCGAAAAATAAAAAGTTTACCTTAGATAAAAGTTGTTAGCCTTGACAATTTCATTCTGAATATCTAAAAATTAACGCGCTATATTATTGATACCGTTGCATTATTTAACACCACAAAATTTCAAGTTAATGTCAATGTCTGCAATAGCTTCGCAGGAAACAGCTTGTAACATTTGATCTGCTCCACTTTGTATACCATTCGCCGCACTGGGAAAATTCTGGATGTTTCATTGAGAACCTGATGATAACACACCCGTGCTATCTTTTTGTACGAGAGTGTAAACGTTTGTTGCTCGCGGTCACTGAATATTTGCGTGCTCGCGCGGCAGGGTTTCAAACGGTTCTGGAAATAACTGTTTGAAACTGTCATGTAAAGCTCCTGATTAAAAACAGTTATGAAGAGCTTTTTGTGAAGAACAGACATTTCCAACTATTATTCGTTTCGGTTACGGTATGGGGTCATTCTCGTTATTTACGCACTGATGTCCTACTGATTAGTTCGGATAACCGAGATTCTACTTTATCGTGAATTGAACGAGTCAATATGCACCAAATTGTGCCGTGTTTCGTACCATTTCAGTCAGAAAAATGTTACGAACATGTTGTTCAGTTTCGTTAGAAAATGTTTTATCATTAATTTAGTACATATTGTATAACGGCAAGAGATAAAAAATACACGTTATTATTATAAATCTAATTTCTTTTTCTTCTTCTTCAAACTTCACCTTGGCAACCCAAAAATTTTTAACTTTTTATTATATAATTGGTAATTATTTACATTAGGGGCTTCCTCACCGATTATGATGACCTTGAAATATGTTGTCAAGGTCATCATTCTGAACAACTTTTTCCTATACATGTTACCGCCGCTCAGCTTTAGTTTCCGAGATATTCGCAAAAAAGTTTCAACATCTCAAAAAGTGATCGGAGTAGGTGTGGGTTAGATTTGAAGGTAAAAATTTACAGTAAAGGTTTTTACATTAGAGAAGACGTATCCATGGGGAATTATGCAACAAAATTATTTTTTTGGGTATATATTATTTAAAAAATTGATACAAATGTGGATAGACACGTTCTTGTTATTTTTGTAAAACAATGTTAAGTAGTCAGTGTTAGTGCTTTGTAAATCTAGTGTTAAAGGGACATTGAAGTTGCAAAATATGAAAGAAAACCTTGCATCCAATATTCTACATACGAATAATGAAATATAATACTAATGTACTACAAACTACATTATAAAATACTAATGTAAAGTGTACTTACTTCTGAATCTTCTGTACCTCCGTCGGATCCACAGCACACAATTATTCACTCACGAGAATAGGTCCGAATAATTGAACAACAATCACTAAACAACACACACACACACAACACATTTTATAAAATCGTGACAACGAACGAGAAGATGTCACTCCGACTACGAACAAAATAATACTGCGATTTTAACAATGATCCCTTCCACGGAGGTGCTTCGGAAAACAGGGAATTCCGGGAAATAGGGTCGGCGCCCCGCCATAATTTGTTCACCTTGGTTTTGTATCTAGTTTTTATAGATCCTCAGCGTCTAACCTGCCTAGGATAACCTGACCGTACCACCTCCGTGGAAGGGATCATTGTTAAAATCGCAGTATTATTTTGTTCGTGGTCGGAAGGACATCTTCTCGTTCGTTGTCACGATTTTATAAAATGTGTTGTGTGTGTTGTTTAGTGATTGTTGTTCAATTATTCGGACCTATTCTTGTGAGTCAATAATTGTGTGCTGTGGATCCGACGGAGGTACAGAAGATTCAAAAGTAAGTACACTTTACATTAGTATTTTATAATGTAGGATTAGTATTCGTATGTGGAACATTGGATACAAGGTTTTCTATCATATTTTGCAACGTTTATTAACGATCATTAATGATTTGGTATATAGTATAATTTAATGTGGTTCAAATAAAATACTACTTTAAATCAAATATTTTTATTTTGATAACCAGATAGATAAAATGAAATATTTTTATTTTGTATTTCAAATATTTCCTTACAATGAAAATAAGTTGAGCAAGTAGTTAATATTATAAATTATAATTTTTAACATGAGAAGCTATAATAGTTAGCAAAGTATTATTTGTAGTTTAATTACGAATATGTAACATGTTGATAAACAGGCTACAATATCGTAATAACATTACAGGCAACAAAATATCATAAAAATATGTTATATGTCAACTATTTGAAATACTATTTTACACAGTCCTACACACACCTACTCCGATCACTTTTTGAAATGTTGAAACTTTTTTGCGAATATCTCGGAAACAAGCTGAGCGGCGGTAACATGTATAGGAAAAAGTTGTTCAGAATGATGACCTTGACAACATATTTCAAGGTCATCAAAATCGGTGAGGGAGCCACTAATGTAAATAATTACCATATAATTCTATACATCTTGTCGAGGTAATGTAAAAAATCGAAATTTTAAGACGAAGAATTCACTGGTTCTAAAGTTATGCTTGTTTAACACATTAAGCGCGGAGCGTGTATCTCGACTTACCGTTCACGCTGTAAGGAAACGTAAGTTTAAACATAAGTCACCTCTCCGAGTTGACCGACGCGTAACGAGAACTGAAAAGTGACCCGTAACCGAAACAGATAGTAATAGGAAACTTTGGTTCTTCGTAATGAATAGATTTGTAATAAAAGGTCTTTATAACCGTTTTCAGGGTCGGAATGCCTATTACAACAGTTTTGAAGCCTTGTCGCTGGGGACCAGTGACGATGCGAAAACACGAAACTGTGCCGCCTCGCGTTCCCTGGTCTTGCTGCTGCGGTAAACAACGCAATGTACACGGAGCTTGCTCCGTAAACCTAACGCTGAAACATTCTGCGTGAAGGTACATTTAGCGGCACGCGTCAAACACGCCGGGACAGTGTGCACACACGAATCGTTATTAAATGGGTATACGATTACTTGGGTGTGGGAGAATAGGAGTCACGGATAGGACCAGGGGGATCCTGACATCACGTTCGTCAGCGTCGTCGTCGAGCGTTCTTCGATCTCTCGATCGGCGCTGCTCCGAGACTATTCTCTTATCTCTCCGGTGGTTCGAATCATTCTTGCAGACTGTGTCTGGAAAGTTTTATGGCTGCACTCGAGAAACATACTGTGTGGTTCATTCTGGGTCTGTCGGAGATGACGAGGACCGTTCGCGCATCACCTTCGACCAACCGAAATACTTTCGTGCTTTGGGCAGATGGAATTCGATTACGGGGCGAGTCGCCTAACTCTGCCAACTTGAATTATTTTTATTATGTTCTCTCTTTCTCGGACTCCTAAGACACATGTAAATAATACACTGTTTCGGAAAATTAAAGGAATACTGAATCATTTCAGAAAAACTATTCATCTTCGAATTCCTGCAAGTTCATGTAAAAAAATCTTACAATGTTTCGTCCACATTTCTTTAAAAAACGAAATTTCTACTCTCCTACTTTTAAACTTAGCTTTTTCTAAAGACTATTTTGTTATAAAATAGAATGAGAAATTGCCTTATTTTCAAAATTGTATACATTCCAACGATACTTTTTCTTTTTATTTAAATGGTATTAAAACAGTGCGAAAAATCACAGATCAATTTTTGGAGAGCTCATTGTAAAGGGGGACGTTCTTTTATAAGGTCACATAGAAACCAATGAGAAAACAATTTCTTAACACAGTGAGATTTTTTGAATTTGTAAAAATTTGGAATAAAGAAACTAAATAGATTACAATTTACAGTGAAAGAGTTATGTGACTCGTCCGGTGTATACATAGTGTTACGAAAAACGACAAATATCTTTCTTGAAATTGGAAAATGAATGAATACGAATTCCATGTCTGCAACGTTAAAATCAATAAGCTTGAAAGACGATACTGACGTCAGTCGAATAATTATTTCGAATGAAGTATCAGAGCAAGATACAGCAAAGTAGAAAATATTATTCCCTGGAATAAGCGTTGCACTCTAGCAGCTGATGCGAAACTCCAGTCGCCCAGAGGATTAGGTTTGCGGACACTTTCGTTCCAAAACAATATTGACAATCATCGTAAGACCCATGTAGGTTGGGTCTTTGTCGGTTTCGAAACTTTCCGGGCACAATTTGCCGAGCATAGAGAAAAATAAGTGTCCAAGGTTAGAGTCATACGTGAACGACAGAGTCTCCGGTGGACTCGACAAATTTGATCGGCCTGGCCCGCAAAGCCTGCAAAATACCTGTATCGGAAAATATTTGTCTTCTGGTCACTCACCTAGGACCCGTACTTCGACCGACCGTTGGGAGGTGATGTTATGCTTGTCCCTGGCGGTGCACGTGTACGTGCCCTGATCAGCCTCTGATTGCACGTTATCGATAGAGAGACTGCCGTTCGCTACTCTCTGTCTGATGTTGGTGGGCAATTTCACTCCGTCTGACAACAACAACAATAATGCTTTAGCATATGGGGAACGCACCGTGGTCGCGATCGATCTAAATTGCTGGGAAAATAAGGGCGGTTCGGTATACGAGCGGAACAGCAGCTTCCTGTTGCTAATTCCGTAACGAGCGAACGTTAATACGGAAGCTACGTTAATTCCTCGAGTCGGGGATGAAGCCAGCCTCTTCGACATAAGCTTTATCGAACGGAAAACGCGGCGAAAGTTTCATTAGCTTTGATAGATCGTCAAACTTTAACAGAGGTTTTACTTCATCGAGCTGCGAGTGCTTTACATAGAATCCTTCCGGTGCGAAATCTACTTTTCCAAGTGAAATCTATTTTACCGAGCGAAAGCTTATTAGGCGAAAGTTGTCGATATCGTGCTACTTAAGGAATCTTGGATCCTATGGTACATTTGGAATGCTTCCTCAAAGAGGTATATAGGTCACACGGTAGGGCGACATCTTATTTTAGTATCGCAAAATGTAACACATAATATCATAAATAAATGTATCAGGATAAAATAATTACCATAGATTGTACAATATGTGTATTTTCAAGTGAGGTCTACATTAATTTTTCCAAGAAAAAATTTCTTAAGATCGCGGTTTTTCAGGTTGTTAACTAGACATATCTCCGTACTTTGTCAAGGGAGTACTATACCATTTTAGACTTCAACGGAACGAACCAGTGACGGTGCCGACTAACATTGTTTCGAAGAATTTTTTGCCAGTTCGGTTCGTGTCGGTGCACGTCGATACTGCGCTGTTTTAGCAGAGTGTGAAGAGAAGAGCTAGTTCCTCGTCGCTGTCCGCTCATTTTGACTGTGTGACGTCAGCTGACTGTTTGTTGCCGGAGCAGTGTAGACATAAAGCATAAACCGTCATGCCGGTGCCGGTTCGTTCCGTTGACGTATAGCGTAAGTTAACCTTAACAGGTAAGAAATGAATGCAGGAACGAACAGATGACCCGTGATAAATGCGATGGATACCATAATAGTCGATTAAAGGGATCGTTCCATTAATGATTTGACGGGATCACTCAAAACGTGACTGAAATAACGCCGTATGCATGACGAAATGAAAGCCCGTTTACTCACCTTTCTCCCAAATTATCGATTCAATAGGATATCCAGCGACTGGACATTTGATGTGAAACTGTTTCCAAGCGACCGCCGAAACCGTGGACATGGGTCTGACGTATGGTGGGCCTGCGATTGACATGCAAATAATACATACACACGTGTATTCCAAATAATTCCCTCCGCGATCCCGCACGAAGTTAACCCGTTTCCGTATTTTTATCTGTTGCCCAGGTGCAATCGATTCGGTAGCTACGAAGGAACGAGAACGAACACCGCCTTTTATCTTCTCTTCGTTCCAATTTGCTGCTCCCCGGGAAAATAAGAACCACCTGGCTGATGCTCTGAGAGTTTATACTGAAGTTTATGGCGCCGAACCACGCCGGATGAAAGCATTACTAATTTCATTCGAATCCATTTACCCTAGAACGATGTTCCTTCAGCGAGGCAGTACGTGTTTACTTCGTTTAGTTCGGCGATGGATAAAAACACATTTAAAATGAAAATAGATGTGACGTATCTGGAATTAAGAGTTACCGCTCCACTAACTGGTAATATGTATTAGAGTCACGACAAAAAATTTGTACAATGGATAACGAATGAATATTGACAATACCGATGGAAGAAGAAAAATAATTGTTCCCGACAAATTTTTGCAACGAACCGTTACGCACGAATTTTTCGAATTTCTGTTTTATTAGTTATTCCCTTAAAAAGAGATACACGGGTATGCGCGTGTTTTAAATAACTATTTACAGAAACAAATATTTCATTGAAATCAAGTGAAACTTTGTTGTGATCTGTATGTTTCGTATGATAATAACTCTGTTTGCATCGAGTTTTCATACCCTGAACCAATCACCTTTTCTCGCGTATACTCCATTGTCCTTTTATACGGCTTTTTTAAAATTAATTTACCGTGAAAATGAAGAATTCGGTGTGTTTGCACACACAGGGTTACGAAAATTTTATGAAAGCGACCTATCCGTCGCATCACATTATTGTTTTTGAACAATGCTAACAGTTTTGCACTTGTTTGTATAGAACGTATTGAATTCCGTATCTTTTCACAGAAATTCCTTTTGTTTCACTGTTGCAATAAATAAACACGCAAAATGAATCAATCATGCTTTCGCTACTTTTAATTACATTTATAATTTCAATAACTGTCTAGAGAGTGACAGAGATTTAAATTCATTCGAATGTTAAATTCCAACGAAAACGTTAACAACTGGAACAATTACCCTAAGAATCTAGAGTAACTAGATTTCCATTTCAAGTGATTGTTAAATATGATTAAATATCCGATTTTTTGACCTCACGGAATGCCTACTCCCTTCAAACTCCAGATAGCTGAGGAGACATCGTCCCTGGGATTCCTCGCAGACCGGGCAACAATTGCGGCAAGTTCGTCGATTCGTCGAGGGGGGGGGGACGGTTTTTAATTAATAGAAACCACCCCAGTCCGGCGAGCTACGGAATCAGGGCGGCGTTAATGACAAAGGGGGTCCCATCAAGCCGTTATTCCGGGCGATCGATCCCGTGGTAAACGTAATATTCCCCCGGGTTTCCAGTCAATTTCAATCGACACCGGTCGGCGATTCTTCTCCTTAACAGTCTCTCCCCGGGACTCACCGTAAATATTGAGCCTCGCCGAGTGGTGAGCCTCGCCCGCCCGGCTGCTGGCGATGCACTCGTACTCGCCCCCATCTTCAGACTTCACCGACGAGATGTTAACATGCGATATTACGTCCCCGTACACCGTCACGTACTGGCCAATCAGCAGCCTGTCGTTTTGCGGAAGCGGAAATCCATCCAGCAACCAGGAAATTTGCGGCGTGGGATTACCCGCGGCGCTGCATTTCAGGGAAACCGATGGACCGATTTGCATTGTCTGTTCGATAAACCTGTAGACCAGCTGCGGCGCGATCTCTGTTAACAGAAATTATATATGATCACGCTTACCTGGAAACATTCAAATACTAATACTACGCCCACCCCCGCTCAAAGAGAATTCCTTCATTCTTCACGAACACGTGACTGACCATGCGTGTGTTAACCCTTGCGTTACTGTTGACCGTTTTTTTACCCAAAGAGGCTTCAAAAATTTGCTTTCCTTGTACTTTTGGTGACTGTTGACACCAAATTTACGTTACCGTTATTTTTGTAAAGCAGTGAAAAGTATTCACTATGAGTGTTCTGTAGATCTAGTTTTAAACACGTTTTGTAGTAAATTAATTTGATTTAATTCGTTCTGCTAGAGATTTTTGTTTCATTAATTTACAGTGTCGACGCTGTTGCATTTAACTGAAATAGATAATTGCTAGCGAAACACATTCTCTGCCCTTCACCACGCTATTTATCCTCGAGGCAACGTAGCTGACCTGTTACAGACTTGTTCCCCTGAGGCATACCATTTCCTCTTTCAATTTGTTTTATGTCCACGATCATAAATTTCAATTATTCATCCTTCTAAATAATGGTAATATTAAACGTTAGTTATAGTTTATAAAGATGTATGAACATTTATACGTAAAATAAGACAATTATATACAATAATTTTAAAAGTTATTTTCTAATAACTTGAAAATAAATGTTATGGAGATTCTTGTAAGGTATTTTCATGTTATTGAAGACAATATCTTTTCTCGTGAGATAGGAGAATATTCTGTCTACGTACACTAATTATTGATAACTGACAAAAAAGAAAACATTTCCCTATTTTGAATTACCTATTAATAAGAAAACTGATTTAACACATTACGTAAACAAATTACATTTCTTTACGACACATTTACGTCGTACATATTACTGACTAATTTCACTGCTATTGATCCAACTCGTATCTCAACTTGTACAAAGAAACATTTTGTTACCCTGTCAGTAGGTGCTGTCTGTAGGTATCTGTCTGACTTGTTATAGACTGACTCCACAGAAATCAATAAAATAATGGTTCCGTTATTTTGGTCGCTGGAAGGCTAATTATGATACGGGACGTACATAATTAGCTTTGACTAAACTACAGGTATTGTTCAGAATACCCATTCTCCATTTCAACAAGTCTAAACAGTCGACCAGCAATGGCATCTATTGAATTTCAGCATAGCGAAACAACATTGAATTGCAGTGTTCTTGACCGCCAAGTCCATCAAGCCACTATTTCCAATGGCGTTTCCTCGCTGCATGATACTCCTCGGGTCCAATTTCACCAACTATCAATAGTATTTATACTTTACGCAGGGACATGGTACAGTGTACTCGAATGCTGTCCGAAGTGTGACCCTTAGAGTGCGAATTACTAAACGTGGTCATAGAGACTCGCTCCGCATTCAAAACGCGTCGCACGATGTCCAAAATGCAGATCTAAATTGTCATTGGGACTTGTTCGTCACCGACACTCGTTTCATTTTCCTCGCTGAACCGTGTCCATAATTTTGTTGCTTTTCCTCGACAGAGTACACAATTCAGCTTTGTTCACGATTCATAAAAGTTCTTACCAAACGGGGAGCATAATTGAAATTCCGTGAGCGACTACGCATCGTAAAAGTTTCATGCGACCTATCAAAATCGTAAAATATACGGTCTCACTTAATCGTAAAACGTGGGGAGTTAGTTAAAAGTACCACTGGTTCGCTATGTAAATCCCTTTAGAAGAGGACGCAGGTAGGATGGAGATTAATGGCTTGGGAAAAGTGGAAATCTTTCAAACGTTTCGGTTTATTTGGAACTGTAGTGGATCATCGTATTAATACTTCTAAATCCTACGAGTTTATCTTACTTTACAAGATACAGCTCGGCAAGAAAGTATTCGTACACCCTTTGAAACAGTACATATAACTTTTTGAAAATCTGTTCGAACGATTTGAGTTTGTTTGAGGTGTTAGAAGGACTAGTTCACTTGCTATTGCATATAAAAACTTTCAAAAATTGTACTATTTTATCTGTACCGTTAAAGAAAACTTCAAATTTATATTTTACAAATTTATGTAAATTATAATAACAGGTGACACACACTGAGAGTTTTAATATTTAAATTTATTATTTTGAACCCTATATAACTCATATAACTGTATGCAACTGTACATAACTAATTTTCTCAAAAATCTTTTTATGAAAAAAGTCTTTAAAAGACATGCTTTCAAAAGTTAAGGCGCCAGGTGTGATTTTTGAAAAGTTTCTCCGTTATAAAAGATGTGCAGAGACTTTTTGAACTGGTTGTACCTTCTACTACCAGAAACGTTTGCTTCAATCGTATCTTTGCCGACTTTCCCGGCAGACTTTTTCATAATTTGCGATACGATTATGAATAGAACGTTCCGCGATGATGGAGGAACAAAGATAAACTTGCTGTCGTCGAATCACGCGATATCCCTTTTCATTAAGTGGACTTTAACGACCAAAGGGACTTTGTACTAAATAATTGGCCTGGCGATTAATGGATCCTGGGGATTAAGTGCGCCGTGGCCTAACGAAGAAACATTGAAAATAACCACGGTGCTTTCGCGGGCATGCGTTCCAGTTCCAGGAGGGCTCTAAATGAACCCGCGGCTCCACGTAACGAGTCCTGCCGGTAATGAATTCATGAAGTTCATAAGCGCGGGCACGTCGACTACGAAATAACATTCTACAACTTTTCGCATGCATATCGTGATTTTCGCGCGGTTGGGTGCTTGAACACGCCCCAGAGAAATCGATCCACGGTTAATAAATTCTTCACCACGCTAGTCGGCCCAATAGCGACTCCAGCAAATATAACATCAAAAATTAATGTTCCTGCTGTCGAAAATTTTTCGGTGAACCTACTTCTCAGGCAGCCAATGACTAAGGTTCGTCAGTTTTTAAATTTCTATCTCGTATGAAATTTATCAAAATTTATTAGAATGATCAAAGAAGAAAATAAACGTCTAGGTAGCTCCTGTATCTTGTATTTAATGCATACAATTTGTATTTTGAATAAACATTCTAGTCATGGACGATTAAAAAAGTCTAAAACTTTCACATTTTAATATTATAGATGCGAACTACTGTAACAAGAAAGGATGTAGGAGGCGTACCAGACGAAAAATGGTTGCAGCAACGGTTGTTTAATAATACCATGACGAGGAACACAATGTCTCGTCTAAATAATAGTTCAGTCTGTCGTCAAATATATACAGTACTCGCAGACGTCTACCTCTCAGCGAGACGGCTGCAATTTAAATTAAAAATCTGCGGAAACGGAGACGGCCTGGGGCGGTCTGGTCTCGGAAAACTTAATTCCAAGTGTTAGAGGGACACAAATTTTTTAAGTGTGCCTGCCAAAGGCACTGTTTGCTCCCTAATTTCGAGGCAGCATTACTGCACGAGCCGACCTCTCCTAATCGATACGAGGACAAGACGCGTCCGTCGGCCATTAAACAAATTTCATTCCGGCCGCTTAATTGCGTGTCTCCCAAATACGCCGATCCAGTTATGCTCACGAAACGAGTTTGCTGATCGGATAGGAAGCGATCCACATCAATTTTTTTTTTTTTTTTTTGACGTATTCGTATTGGTTTGATATGGACGACGTTAATGAACTCGTGCAGGATGAAACGAATCCGTCAAAAAATCAAAACCACCTCCACATTCCGTTGCGCTTCGAAGTTTAAACATTCATTTTGAGCTTATTTAATCCATCGGAATGCATTGGTTTCATTGGCGGGTTAGAGATTGCTTTATAGATTTTTTAATGCGACTTTACTTCGATTCTAGTAGAGAATCGAGTGGATGTGTGATTCAGAAATTAGTGAGATGCTTATAGTCTAATTGCGAGGTTGGATGTCTTCCTGCTAAAATGCTAAAATTGTCAGTCTCCGTTAATAAATTCATCGTCACACCAACATTAGTTATTTTCGGCGTCGCCTTTATTACAGGAAAAACGAGTATAACTTTCGTGGGAAAATAGAAGGAAATATTTCGAGACAGAATGAAAAACGCTAAACGGGTCCTGTTCGGCGGTTCTGTCCGTAGCGCCAGTTAAACTTAAACTTGCTGTTTGCCATCTCGCTTTCTATCTCTGGTTATTTGGCTCTGCTGTCCTTCTCTGTTGCTCTCTGGAGGCTGACGAGCCATCTTGCCTGACGTATCTATGACGCATAATAAATAGACGTAGCTAGAGGTGCAGACTGGGACGAGATCGTGCTCGGCCGGCATGCAAAGCATCGGCAAAACCGCAGGAATCTCGTTAGCGTATGCAAATCCAAGGTGGCGGTACTAACTATCCCATCGTGCTGCGGGCAATCCCTACCTAATGTACACTGTATGCCCTGCAGCTTAGAAATCATGCAGTCGAGAAAAATCCTAATGACAGAGTAACGGGAACGCCTAACTCGATCGTCAACCGAAAATCGAATGGTCTGACCCGCTGGCTGACCATCGACAAAACTCATGCTGGCGGTTAGGGAATCGACCCGGAATAAAGGACGTTTCGAGCCGCTGTTGCGGCGCTGGAAATAACGAAATTCCATTGACCTCCGTTCTCCCGCGAAACAAACAATATTTCTGTCTGATCTAGTTTAACGAAACCTTCGAAATTTAGGAAATAGATCTCGAAAATGTCTTCGAACTTGTTTCCCGAGAAAGACATTCTACTTATTTGTTACACTACGATTTATTTGTTGCAGCGGTTAGAAATTCTTTACTGTCCGCAATTTCCTAATAGAAGATGAAAATTCACATTTATTTATTGTTTGCCTACGGTTAATTTACTCCTAGGTTACTTTATGTACAGAGCGTCAAGAAAATATATGACGCGCGATTCTACACCTACGATTTGGTGGAAATTGACATAGGAAAACCTTGAAAGGCAAGGTAAAAAAAAAAAATAAATTTTTTGTTTTGGTTCAATCGTTCTGTTCCGCTGATCATGAGGACCAACTTTGTGAAAGGAAACACAGATCGCCCAACTCAACCGTTCTCTTAAAAAATGATGTTGGATTTCCTGTAATTTTTGCAACTTCTTTGTTCATTCTTTCATTTTGTAGTTAGGGAAATAGCAGTATCATGCTTCTGATAATTTCCCACCCAACGAGTCCGCTTGTCGCTGATACCGGTGAGAAGTACGGGGCACTCAAATTGAGCCGCCCTGTAATTTTATTATTTCTATCCAGTTGCAACTGTAAATGTAAAGCAATAATTCCGATTCTTCCGGTATCGGGAGCCGAGCGGAGCCCTTCCATCGAACAAGATATCAAATATTTGTGAGCGACAGAGTACTTTCTCATGCAGAAGAATTGCCCGATCGGTTTACGGCAATGTAGCGTAACGAAAATTCATCCCGGCCCCGAAAGTTCGCTCGCAGCAAAGGGGACTTTCATGATCGCGAAGAATACTCCCGGAACGTTTTCCATCGAATAGAAAAATGAGCCAGCTCGGTAGCGTCGCGCTCGGCCGAGCTCGAAGGCGGTTGAAAGAGCCGGAGGGTCAGGACGAAATAGCGCGCAATCATCGTCCCGTTTAAACCTAATGAAAAATCGCTTACCGCGGCTAACTCCGGGCCGCGGCGAGTTATTGCGGCCCGATGCAATTGCGGGTAAAGCGTTCAAAGGTTGAATCCATTACCGTTGTTTGCTGGTGTTCTTGTTTCTATCGCCGCGACCCGGCCAACTAAGTGCCTTCTTTCCTTCGGGTCTTCAATTACCCTTGGCACCCCGGGAGTTGGGGGTGGCTGCGGCGAAAGGGTGGAAACACAGTTTCACCTTCTGATAACGGCTGCGGGTGAGCGAAGCGTGTACAACCGTTCGAAGAAACGGTTCCGGACCGATTGTATCCGACTTTACCCGATTGCAGACGGTCAAACCAGACCGATCGGCAAACGATTCCGAAAGAAAAGTTCCAGTTCCAGCTACTATCGAACTTGCCGCGCTGCGTGGTTAATGGCCAGAGCTGGGTAAAATAGTATTGCAAATAGTAAATAGAAAGTAATCCTATTTATTTTAAAGTATGCGTAGAACTTTGAAAATAAAATATTTCATTCGATGCAACAAGTCTCTAAAATAGTATCTAAAAGTGATATTTTATTTCAAGAATATTTGGATTTCGTCCTGAAATATTTTATTTGTATTCATTTATTCCCTTTATTTTAAATAGTTTTGCTGAAAACACATCAATCACAAAAACAAATTCAAGTTTGTCAGAAATATCTTTTAGCCATCATTATGTGAAACTTGTTTCTTACATTTTAAATGAAAAAAATGAATTGAAAACCCGCATTACTTATAGGATTATCCAATACTCTAAGTGAGATTAAAGTATTTTATTTTATGTCAGATTATTAAAATAAAATGCTTCATTTTGTGTTTCAAATTGTTAAAATGGAAATATTTTATTATATTTCGTATTGCAGTGTTTTTGACACAGATCTTTGAAATTAAAATTTTGTATTTCATAGTTTATATAGTTAAAATAAAAATATTTTATTTTTGAAAGTAGATATTCGATTTAGAAATTCATTATTTTTTGGGCCAAATAAAATCTAATCTTACTGTCCAAGTGTATCACCTTGTGATTATCATTTGTTTGGACCGCTCGAACAGACATTCGGAGAATATCGTTTCGATAGTAACGACGTGGTGGAGCGAACGATTCCGAAAGAAAATTTCATGTTCCAACCATCATCGAAGTGGCCGCGACGCGTGGCTAATGGCCGAGAAAGCATCGGCTCGGGGAAACGTATAGAATCGATTCAGAGTGCTTCGCCAGCATACACCGTCCTTGCTGTCCGGGGAGCTTGCGGGGATTAATGAGATGGGTGGAAGAGAGAATAATTAACTACCCCCGTAACGAAGGGTTTGATTGACTTTCGTACCCTTCCGTCGAACCGAGTATGCCGCTCTGACGGTTCGGTCCGGTGTAAGTAGTTGCGACGAAACAGACACGCTGTTGCAATTTGATGGCATATAAACGGAGCATCCCGCGCCAAAGAACTTCGAAAGAGAATTAATGATGGCTCGAATGCAACGCGCGGTCGCATCGATTCCCTGCCGGCCGTTGAATCAAAGTTTCAAACGTGTGTCTTTCGATCCGGGCCAGAACTTTTCTCGGTGAAACCTTCATAACGTCGCCGTGAAGCTTCTTTGTCTCGCGACTAAGTTCAAGTTCGCGTTTACATTTCATATAAATTGATGGTGAATTCGCGGTGCAAGTAAATATGGTATAATTTGGTGCAATACGAGTGACAATGCCTGGAACCATTCACAGTTTTGTTTATTCAAGATTTTGTGATTTGTAATTGTATTTGAATTATTAATTTAATTTTATGGGCCAGTAGGAGAGCAACCAGATCACGAATTTATTACCCTGTCAACAGTTTTATAAAGATAGTAATTTTGTTCAAATCGGGCACGAACTTCATACGTCAACTCGTCAAATAATAAAGGAGCATAATAAGTACAGCACGAAAAAGTTAAACATGATTAAACATTCGTCCTCACACAGTCTCTGAAAAAATTTGAATTCCACGACACGCACCTTTCGTGCAATCAGCGATTTACAGGCTTCCAACGTGTGCCGGTCAGCGCATTGTTCAAGTCTAGGAGGTTTATACAGCGAGAGAAACAAGCCACATTCAATGACATAAAACGGACAAATGCCCGAAATCTGCCGTCTACTAATCAACGAATGAAATTTCGAGCAGCGGATAAAACGGTAACACAACCTCGGTCTCGTCAACTCGAATAAACACGTTACGGTTAAGTAATTTGAGAATTGCGACGGACTGTTCGGGTCGCTCAAAGCCCGATTCGAAGCGCCTCGTTTGTAGGTATGTATCTCTTTGTCCCTGTGTTCGCAGAAAAGCACACGTACCGAACGGTCTTTATTATATTTCGAGCGGGGAGCTCGCGTATCGCGTGGTTTTCGATCCAGCGATGCTACGCAACGCCGCTGGTCTCTCGAAGCAGAGGCGGTCGGAGCGTGGAGCAAACGAGGCCATTTTCGAGCAAAAATAGTACTCCGCCCGGGGCGAAACGACTTCGTGATGGAAAATACATTACGAGGGAGCGAAGCGTGCTCCGTGCCCGAACGCAGCGAATGTTTCGGCCCGAGAACCGAAAATTGAGAACCGAGAACCGAGAACAGAGAACAGAGAACAGAGCACGCGTTCACTCTCGGAACGAGGAACTCGGAACCCGCAGATGCTCGATTGAGTCTCTCGTGCGCAAAATCGCTCGCTGGGTATGTACTCCGGACTTTTGTAACCGTGGATCGGACACGCGGCCAATCTGGCTCGGTAACAGTATTTTAATTGAAATCTTCGTGGCCATAACTCGAAACGATCGATCGGCGTGCAGTGTTGTCCGGTTAATGGAAAAAGCATCGAAGTCGGTTACCCGATCGAAATATGACACACGAGCAACAGATAGGAGGATCCGCGGAAACGGTGTCGGGGAAACCGATAAACTCGAAGCCATTCTGTCAGCCAGCCGAATTTTACCGTTACACGGGCGTGCGCAGAAGATTCAAATGTTACGGTAGTATGGAAGCTGTTAAGACATGCTCGGGTACACGACTGAGAATTCAGTGTGGAAACATTAAACCAAGCATCTTGGCGTGCTCGCATGTTTTTAGTTTCTAGAGCAATGTGATTGACAAAACGCATATTTTAAATTTTCATTACGGGCTCGAGTATAACAGTTTCAAAAAGTGCAATTTTTTCATGTAATTTCACTTAGTAAACCAATGCTTCTAATTACTGGAAAAGGCAGGTCGCTTGGTCGAATTTGAAAAAAAGATATTCTGTTTCATAGGGCGTTCAGTAAATTCCCGATATAGGTATGTCAACAACACGGGTCTTGCCAGCGTCGTGTATCGTCCAGGAGACATCCGAGCCGTGTTACGTTTACACTCCTCAGCTTCCGCGTTCAAGGCCTCTCGAGCTTCGTAGCCCCTCACAGGGTATACCCCGCGGTAATGGGAATCACTGTATATTCGTGAACAACTGTGTCTCTGGTTTTCCGTAGGAATGATGAACGGTGAAATAGCTGCCATAACCTCGATAACGAAGAATCTCATAAGACAAGATATTGATTCGTAACATATCGCCACTATTGCTCCACCGTCGCGTAGAAACTCCGTTCTACCCGTAGTCCAGCAAAGCGGTTCGAAACGCTCGTCGCGCGAAAGAAGACGCAAACAGTGAAGTTAATGTACCGCAACAGCAAAAGCAATATACCCGGCAAAGCTTCTTGTGTTTGCAAAAAAATTGCCTCGTCAACGTAGCAGAAACGGCTTAACCGTCCCCATCGTGAAAGGGCTCGCCTGTTAATGGTATGTACGATGCCGTCCGAAAAAAAGGGGGAAAAGAAGCCATAGAGAGTGAAGAAAAAGAAAACAGAGGAGGATCGAACGCGCTCAAATTGAAAGCGATCCGCGGGATCTATAGGCATCGGAGCCGAGCCGGGACTGAAACCACCGACGGTGAAAAGTACGTGATCAACGCCGTTGGGGCGCGAGAGGTTCCATAATTAAAAGCGCCGGTGGATCGAAAGGATGGCGATTATCGGGCGGGCAAACAGCGATTTTCGCGGGATGGCGGCACGAACGGATGGGCGTGGGTGGGGGAAAGCGAGGGGATGGATCACGGCGACGGGGTGGTTGCAGAACGATGCGGGCATTTTCGTGCGAAAATGGCACGTACCTTCCACGGAGGAAAGCGGCCGCGCGCGCCCGGCTCCGTGATGGAAAACGCGTTACGATGGAGTGGCACGCAAACCCGGAATGGATCGTATGGGGAAGAGTTCCACTGCATTAACCACCGGCAACCTATCACCGCGGAACCATTCGCTCGACAAACAGGCCCTCCTCTCGCCACCCCCCTCCCTCCCGCCCACACCTTTTCGTCGAGCACCGCCATCGAACGAGTCTGTCTTCCGAACACGCCGAGGCCGAGTTTCCATCATCGACCAAGGAGCCTCGAGTGCCCAAGACGCCGGGGAAAAAGAGAACACACCTGCCGGGAAACGAGGGGAAACTCGGCCCGGCGAGTTTTCCAATTCTTTTTCCTCCAGGCCGATTCAATTAGGCCTGAAGAGCCAGCCAGCCGGTGCTCGGCTAATACGTTGCGAGGATTTTACGCGTTTAACCTTACCGATGCTGATCGATAGAGTGTTGTGCTTTGTGCGTTTGCCCGTGGAAATCTTTGGGAATGTGTGGAACGGATGATTTTGTAAATCCTGTACCCTTTTGTTGTATTAGGAGGTTGCATTGAAAGCCGCTGTTTACGTATACGTGGATCTAACTGCGTATATTGTAGACAGCGAGAGCCGATTCTTATCTCACTTTGAAGTATAAACAGTTCCCTCTAAGTTTCAGTCATCAGACGCCTTTCGTTGACTACGCCAGTTCTTTTCTACAGCGGAGTTAAAATAGAACGCGACAAGTTATTTTTTCGATGTGTCCTTCTACACTATTTTTTTATTTTTTTTTTTTATTTTTTCTATTTTTTTATTTTATCTCCAATAATTGAAGCGTTTACGCGAGAATTTGATACAAAAACGACCATCAATTGCATCAAATCGCCGAAAAGTGATCCTTCTCCACGACAATGCTCGGCCTCATGTTGCTAGAGCCGTAAAACAAACACTGATGGAGTTCGAATGAGAGATTCTCCCCCACCCAGCCTACTCTCCAGACCTGGCCCCAAGCGATTATCATTTGTTCAGATCGATGCAACACGATTTGGAAGATACACATTTCCGTAATTACGAAGAAGTTGAAACTTGGGTTGCTGACTGGTAAGCTCGAAAGATAAACCGTTTTTTCGTCGTGGAATTCAACTTTTGCCAGAAAAGTGGGAAAAAGTAGTAGCTTTCGAGGGCAAATACTTCGACTAATACTTTTACATATTTTATTATTGAAATGAATGCTCAAAAAACACGAAAAAACAGCGGCTTTCAATGCAACCTCCTAATATATGTAATTTATTGGGGTCCCTGACAAGGAAAATTCTCTTTATTTAGCATCTGTTTGTTACAGTCGATGCAGACAAAATTACTATTTAAATCGGTGCACGTGAAGTGCTATATGTTTAGTCACGGACGGGTACGGACAGGCACGGACAGGTTCGGACCGACACAGCACCGACCAATATTATTCCGAAGAATATTTTGCCGGTTTGGTTCGTGTCGGTCCGATCCGCTCATTTGTACTGTGTGACGTCATCTGACTGTCGCCGGAGAAGTGTAGAAATAAAACATAAACCGTCCGTATAGTATGAATCGACCTTTAGTCGCGTTTGTATGCTGAAATTTAAATATATTTTGTTAACCATCCTGCATATTTCGCGGCAATTAGGGACAAAAGTAAACCTGTGGTTATAATTATATTTTCATTGTGAAAGCATGTCAATTAATTTCGTACCAACAATTTCCGTGTAGTTCGATCGAGCTGGAGGTAATATTGATTTTCAACTTAAACTCAAATTAATCGACAAAAGGTTAATGTAACGATTAAATGAAGAGTGGAGCTCACTCAGAATTGGATTATCCATCCATTCATTTTCTCCGTTGAATTATTTTTGTATATTTTTAGTCCTCGAAAATAATAATGATGGAATCGTTTCTGTATAAATAAATATGATAGAATCAGCTATTTCCAATAGTCCGATAATGTGACTCAAGGGGTTATATACAGTCAGGAGGCCCAAAAAAAGCAATTTTTTAAGAATTTTTCCTGAGAAGTCCTTTACATCTATTAATATAAAAATTTGTACACATATTATGGTAACTTTTAACTGTATTTTAACATTTTTTATTTGTAAAAATAATAATTTTGAAACCTGCTGTAGCTGATCTTCTAGGGCTCCTCTAAAAAAAGGCGCTTTGCGGTGACCACTATATCTCTGGACTGGATCATCAAAAATGAAAAAACCAAACTGATTTCGTTAAAGAAATGTATAATCTAGTAATTAATCGAAGGAATAAGCAAAATAAAATTTTGTGACAAAATGGCAGCTTTTCGAAGAAAAAAATCGATTTTTCACAAAAATTTTGGCCTTAAATTGTTTATAAAAAAAAATATTCATCGAAGAGAAAAAAGCTTCGATTAATTACTAAAAAATATACTTAAGAAGCTTGTGTTAAAATTTGAGAGTGATCGGTTCAGCCGTTTCCGAGAAATCTTGGTCACCGACTTTGAAAACACAGTTTCGAGAAAAACGCGTCGAAAGATCGCGTTGAAATGCTCTGACGCTATCAAACACTCTGACACGTCTTTACAAATATGCGTGTAACTTCGAAAATAATCGCCGGATTGACTTGAATTTTTTGTGCGTATACTTAAATATATGTACATTACGAAAATGAAATAAAAAAAAAATCGATTTTTTGAAAATTCTAACTGTATATAACTCCTTAAGTTCAAAGATTATTTCTTCCATTTCAGTTTTCTTCCAAATCAGCTGAAAATTTATAAGTGCCTTGTATTATTTTCAGGACTCAAAGAATTTGGCGTATGTTGTAAAAAGAATGAGTTGTTGTGAGTAACGATAGTCTCAACTTTTTCCTCACGAATCAATAACTTGGCAGCAATTATAATTAATTGCAGTGACTCCGAGTTCACTATTAGTGTAGGCAACCATTGAATCGTCGATTACGTGCTAACGGACATTCTTAATACATATAATCTGATTACATTTCGTCCAAGCCTGTTGACTACAAGTCCCTCGGGACTTGGACCAGGCATCGTTGTTAACAGTTCGTCATACACACCGGTTAAACCGTCCGGAATCTTACTGTAAGCGGGCACATCGGTGTAGAAGACGGTGTGCCAGACGTAATTGAAACCGTCGTCCGTGGCCAGATGTCATTAAACGCCGCGACGAAGTGTCTTAAACGTTTCATACCGCGGTAGGTTCGTTAACCGCTGCCGCGAGTTACTGCGCCACGGTTGGAATGAGACAGAGGTAGTCTTCCTTAAAATCGTTTAAACGGAATAATGGATATTACACGAGGCAGAACGGCTGGGCCGAGTCTTTGCCAACGAGAAAAAGGGACGATTATTATGTAGCCGGGGAACTGAATTAGACGGGCAATCTCGAATGTCCTTGCAAACGACGCGCGGCAACCACAACGATTTAACGAGACGACCCTATTCTGTGCTACGAAGGGAACTGTCCGAAATTTCTATAAAGTCATCCATAAATTGCGCATCTTTATGCAAAATAGAAATTTTCCATATCAATTGCATATACATTTATTCCTCCTCGTATTTTATTAAGTCACAGACAATATAATCATTTTCTTAAAATAGCAGCCAACTCGGCGTTGCACAGATGTTGGATACGGTACATTTGTTGATCTTAGAGTACGGCAATATTTTTGAATCTATTCATGAATTTATTTCTGAATCTGCGATAACTTGGGGGGACGTATATGCTTGCGAGAGCGTACCGTCCACAACGCGTTAAAGAAATTGTCCTTAACACGAGAAGTACCGGATGGGTCAAAATGACTTCCTCTTAATTTTTATCTTTTACAGATATTGAAATTAGGAATATGTTTCCATGAGAAAATTTTTTAATAAACTTCTCTATCGAAGTAGATATTTAAACAAAACTAATACGAAATCTAAACAAATCTTATTTTGTTGTTATTATAAGGCAATGTATGGCAGTTGCATTTAGTGCTTGGTCGTTCTAGTGTTAAGGGTCTGGCCAAGGACTAGGGAAGGCGAGGGTGAATTGTGGCAAGAGAATTGAGATTGGCTCAGCACTTACCCCAGAACCATAGACGGATAAAGATTTAATTAGCCTGCAATAGTTCGCCTCAGTTCGCATTGCAACCCTCGTCAAATTTCTAGCAGACGTGTACCATCTTTTTGAGCGGGGGCGTATATTCCCGACCATATCGGCGAAAGCATTTTTCCTGGTTTCGTACCGAGATCGCGTTCGGTCTGCGAAGGCAGAATGGGACGGAGGCCAGGACATAAACGCCTAAACAAACGAAGACTCACCGCCCAGCCGCAATTCCGCGATTCCTTGGGCCATCTCGTACTCGTTCCTCACGAAGCACTGGTACATCCCGCGGTCCTCCCGTGCAACCGACATCACGGAAATACGTTCCGTGGCAACAGCTCTCACGCGAGAGCTCGTTCTCAATGGCTGACCGTCCTTCAGCCAGTAGAGCGCCGCTTGCGGAAATCCACTTGCGCTGCACGTCTGAAAAGCAGTTTAGAGAAAAGGGACTGATGAGAACCGACCAACTTTCCGGGCGTGTCCGCCTACAACCCCCCTCCCCCTAACAGAATACCCTCGAATCTCGCATCCCCTTCAAAAATAAGATTGCCCCGCGTCGAATGGCGCCGTCGAGCTTCTTTCAACGTAGGAGAACGCGAGCAAGAACTCTGGCGGTCTCGGGGTCGCCTCTGACTTTCCGTGTTCTCGTAAAAATCGGATTACCCCGGAGCCAAATGCCTCGGGAATGAACAAGAATTCGCCGGCGAATTGATCCAGTACTCCCGCCGCCCCCCTCCACAACTGCTCGTACATCGCTCTTTCTTTCTATCGTGATTATTCGCGTCCTCCAACAGGTTGTGAATACAATCCTAGATAAAATAGCGAGCCACTTTGCATATCGGAGAATCGGCTCGATTTGAGGGGGAGAAGTTATCCTCTCTCTCCGTAAGTACCGGATAAATCACGACAGAGACGAAACGCGTCACGTGACCGGCCCGTGGCGGAAGAATAGGGGGGAATAACGTCACAGAATATTAAGGTAGAGTGGGGAGACAAGTCTTGATCTGACGACTTTGCGTTGTGTGTCATACCCTACCTTTACCTGAATGTCGAAATTATTTGTCTAGAATTGAAAATGAATTTTTGCTATTTACCGTATAAATGTGTTATTTACAGCAACGTTGATTACACTGCTGTGTCTTGCACAACAAAAATAATCGCGATAACAGGACACAACGCAAAGTAAATAATATCAGGAGCAAGAGGTAGCTGACGCAACAATAAAACGGTCGACACAAATGGCTAGGGACCGGCATTAATTGCTGTTATAAAACCCGACGTATCAATCGCGGGCCAGCGTGAGAATCGTCAATTACCAAATGAGCGGCCTTGCCGAGATCGACGGTCTGGATCGACGGTTGAACGTGCACGCTCAATGGCGCAGACACTGTTAGCCGCACTTCCATGGATTCGTTGCCCTCCACATTACTGGCGGTGCACATATATGAGCCGGTATCGTTTTCCTGAACACCTTGTATGATCAACGAACCGTCTCGCACCACGTAATGTCCCGACGCGTCCTCGATTGGCTCCTCCCTCTGGTTGCGGTTATAGTACCACCTACGACAGACGAGAGAAACAAATGAAGATTCGCTGGAACCTCGAGATCGTAAAAATAGGTGAAATAATCTCGTTAATATTAGACAAATTTAATCTAATCTAAATTTACGAAAGTTATCCGTTAATGTATTCCATTCTTTATCACTTTATTTCGGTCCTAGGAAGAAATACCTACCATGAATAGACTGCGGATTTATATGCAAAATGAAAATTGCATTCATTGCACCAGATTCAAGCTATTTCTTCTCTTACTGATTTTATTAGGTCTATGATAATAAAACAGTATTTTTGGATTATTGGAATACTTTCAGTATTTTAATTTTGATCTACCTATTTTTTAAATAAATGCATAAAATCCGCATGATCATAAACCTTGCAGGTGACCGATTTGGGACGGGTTTGAGGGAATAAATTTTTCCTCCCATTAACATTATACAACTAATTCGCCAAAAATACCTTGGGAGCGGATTGCTCGTTATCGTATTGAATAAATTATTAAGAGGCAAAGCTAAGCAATTGTTTCATCACCAAGCTCCCACGAAAGCGCAAGGAGCTGAACAAATCTTGCGAAAGTAACACGATCATGCACATCGGTCCTAAAACAGCAAGTGTCGCGTGACGACGACACGAGACTATCGGAAATTCTATTTCAGAACTCGTTTGTATTTGGCCCGTGGACCAAGGTGAAATGGAAATTCCGACGATACGACGCGTTACATTCAATAAAGCTAATTCCCGATGGAATTCGAATTAATCGGGCCGCTAAGAATTTAAGAGCTTCTGTTTTCCGAGTTTTAAAGGGCTCGTCGTCGTCGTCGAATCGATAAATTCTTCAGTCTTTGAGCGCCGAATGCCTGAAGTGTTTGCAAACGTGGTAATTAACGGTGGAGCAGTAACTCGTCAAATAGCGGGCATCAATACTTCTTGTTCGAAATCGTGGAAGTTGTTCAGGCCAATTTGACAAAACAAAAGAAAGAGATACAGATACGTGCCAAATTGTTAGTTATTAATTCTTTTAATTTCGAAGTGCTTTATACATTTAGTACACCTGAGCATACATAATTTCGAGTATCATCTCCTTCTATTATGCATTACAATTTCAAATGAAAAGCTTTCTACAAATTGTGTTGTATGTTCTGCAAAAATTAATTTTTGCCCATGAATTGTTAAATAGTTAAATATCGTGAAATAATCACCGGTTTCATGACTATTTATTTTCCAGCAGTTATAATAAGAACAGACAAACGGAGAAGACGAAAAATGGTTATAGCAACATTATCGAAATGTTTTCAAAAAGTGCTATGATCAATGCTCCAACCAGAACCCTGTTAGAAAGTTTCCGAACTCTTTGAATTTCCGTTACGAGCACAATAGGTTCGGAAAGAACAGGAGTCGGTTTGCTGTTCTTTCGGCGGTGTCTGACATGGAACAGGGATATACTACTCTCAGCCGAAACGTACGGCTGCTCCGCTGGCTGGTAGCGTCCGATAAATTGCGCGGTCGCATCACTGCGCTTCTCGTGATACACGGAGTTGCATTATGTCCGATCAGTGTTCAAGATTCACCACTGACTGAGCGAAAATGCTCGCATACCGCTGGCGTCGGACACAGGGCGATATTGCTGCTTTGCTATCCGAGCAAGCCTTTCCATTCCAGCAGTGTATCTCTCTAGTGCACTCGGCAACCACAAAATAACAACTGTTTCATTGGGAAGACTGAATACACAGCACGGCCGTGAATTGTGCTACGTTACCCATACGTTCCGCTCGCGCTCTCTCCTTGTCTCTCTTCCCCCCTCCCTCTCTCTCTCTCTCTGGGTGCCCCCACCGATAGTCCCCACACCAGCCCATCTTTTTTCCCCGGTTCAGAACTGCACAGTATGCGTGCATGGAACGCTGGATGTACTGGCACGCTTTCAAAACACTCCCGGTTGAACAAGCAGCAGGATAAACCGCGGCTGTGGCGTGCACGGGTTACAGACGAAAATCGTTAATACTCGGCGGATCTCTAAATAAGAAGCGAGCGAGAGCAAGCCGGCGCGACCGGATCGGGTCCGTTCGCCGGAAATTATTCGCCCATCCCTGGCTCCGTCCCCCGTCTACAACGGGATCGATATACCGGTTCGAAAACGTGGAAATTCGCGCGTTTCGTCACCGAAACGCTCTCTTCCCCCCCCCCCCGTATTTAAAGCGTCTCGGTAGACGGGATAATCGAATCGATCTCTCACGGGCACGCGCGACCTTTGACCTCGTCCGACCGAACCCGCCGCGCAGAAATTGAACCATTTCGGAACCAATTCGGTCCCTTGATTTCTAACGGTCGTACGTTCCCGGATCCAGCGATTAATATTTATGGAAAGGAGAAAATATTTCGATCCCCCACCGATGTTCTCTACGTGATATATTTATGACAGCAATAACAGAAAATATCACTGTTTTTCTATGTAAGTCGCGCGTTTGACGATCGATCGCGTCCTTCCTGCGAACGCGACATCATTAAAAAAATACAATTTTTCTCTTACCACTGTGGAAACGTTTTAGAAACACTCTTTGATCGATAAAAATCTTACTAATGTATCTGTTATGTAGCTCTCCTTGAATTATGTGTCACAGTATTATATCCTAGAAAAACGCGTTTATTCAATTGTTTTTTTTTTTCAAAAAAAGGTTTTCCAGGGTTTGAAAATACAGATTAAGAAAAAAAAATACACTTAAATCTGTTTTGTAAACATTATCCCCCTTAATTAGGAAGTTGATTGACAAAATTCCAAGTAGTTATAGTTTAGAATCACATATTTTTCCCCTACTGTTCTAATCGTTTTTTAACTACTGCAGTTGTTTCGAGTATGGCAGTTTTCTGTATGCTTGTGTACCTTCACGCGTGTCTTCACTTATATCTAGTGGTTTGAGTTGACCGATGAATTTGTTTTTTACAATCTCTGCCACAGACTCCATTTTTGGTACCATTGCCATGTTCCCAATGCTTTTTTTGTTCGTTTACCAGTGATGTGTATTTTGTGATTTTTTAAAATGGTTTTTTTTGTGCGATGTTTGCATCATTAGGTACTGCAATGTCTATCTGATAGGTTTGTTTTTCCACTCTTGTTGACAAGCGTGATGTTTGACCTATTATTTGCGATTGTTTTATCTGCGTGTACATTTTATCTGAGTTTTGAATTTCGAGTGTGTTTTCGAGTTTATCAGTATTGGTGTGTGTGCTTGTATGGATTGATTTTGAACTGCAAATTCCTGATGCATGATCTTCGCTACTGTGTTGTGTTTATCCGTATGGTCTGTTCCAATTGATGGTGTTTGCATTCTTCTGTTGAATGTTTTATTGCTTCTGCATATTGTATTTTTTACATGTATCTTTCTCTATGGTCTTTTCAGTTGTTAGTAATTATTTTAAGAACAATTATCGGTTATAATTTTGATATCATTATTACGGTATATTATTGATTTTATTACTTTCGTCGTACTAAATTTGTGTGACAGTGTATAATATTAAATTAGCAATAAAAATGCTAATCGAAGTCAGAAGAGAAATTGAATATTGTAGCTGGACAAACGGCCGTAATGCTTCGAACCGTCGAGCTGAAAATTTGAGAGAAAAAGGACTAATGACAATAATAATACGTCGAAGATATTAGGATTCGACGCAATTAGCACGCGGCTGTGCAGGAGACTGTCATAATTAACGCCAATACGGTGAGGAAGTTCATCGATCAAGGCACTACGTAGCAGAGCAATAATCAAGATCTATCGAACCTTGCAATTCAATACCTTTCGATAAGAAAGATCTAATTATAATTAGCCTCTATCTAACATTCTTCAGTGAAAATACATACTATGCAAATAAAAGCAACATTTATATTTAGAAATTAGTGTATAATTAAAGTTTACCTCTTGAGGCTAGGTTAACAAGAAAGTTTCGTTCCGTTTCAACGACTTTAATCTATCGATCGAATGAATTCGGTATAATTTAGGTAAGTATCATTGACGACGGAATAAAATTGTACGGTCCACTGAGTGGGGACGAAGTTCGTTGCCAATGTAATAGGTACACTCTAATGACCAACTTGTGTAAGCCATTACAGTGCGGTAGTTTCACTGCGAACCCATCGTTTTTCCCCACTTTTTCTAGTGGTTCCTTAAGTTCGCAACAAAATTGTTTTTACTTCTTAACTCGTAGAGCTTACGCTAACGTCTCCGGCATGTACCGACTTTAGCATACAGCGTCATCATTCTTTTTTACTTTCTGTTAACAGTAGAACTTCCAATCGTGCCAATTCATTTTTAAATTCCTACAAGACGAAACAAAATACATTTACTAAAATTACTTGTCACTTTAATTGGAGCATCAGAAGTATATTAATTATAACTCACAGAATTACAAATTGATTTTAACCCATCTGGTGGTTCATTTTGATGTTAAATATATTGTTAATGCTAACGTTCACTGTTCACTATTCCATGCTAGGTGTTTCACATAATTTATAAGAATACTTAGAAGCTCACCATGATTATTGATGACAGTACACACCGGAAAAAGAAAACTGAAGATCTTGGTGATGTGTCGCACATTTCTTTTTTTTTTGTTTTATAAATCCGCAATCAAAATTTTCGCTAGAGTAGAAGTGATTTCTGACAACCTCAGAAATCACTATTTAATGGTCGTACAGTATCTCAGAAACATCCAGTCGTCAGTCCCATTCTTTGCACCCGGAATCTCTGCGCAATTTCAAAATTGACAGCGAAAAATCCGCAGAATTTCCAGAATAACAAATTCCAGTCACAGTGTACATTGATTTCAGCCACGTAGACGGTCTATCCATCAAATCCTATTTCCTTCCCGGCGTCCCGCGGACAATGTACAATCGACGGAAAGGGATGAAAGAGCTCGCCGGTTGAATCTTCCGCGGGCTGGTTGTGCTTGCAGGCCGAGGGCTGAAGATGAACGTGACCGCGCAAAAGTCGAGAGTCCACCCTTTTTCGAGAAAGCGTGCGAGGGTGGAACGCTCTCTGCGATCTAGGCCGTGGTCTCTCATGGACCAGGGCCGGTCTCCAGCGTGGAATACTTCCTGGGCTGCAATCTCGAGGCTAAGGCGAGGTCCCCGGGGACCTGGAGCGGTAAGCAGCTCCTCTAACTTCGTTCAAAAATGATACCGTTGCTGCCTGTACCTCGGTTATCCGTTGTCCGTGTGTGCCGCGCTAGCGGTGATTGACCCCGAACCCGGCGCGGCAGTTTCGAAAAGCGTGACAGTCCCTGCTTTAGTCGGCTCGCAGAGGCTGGAGCATGGTGGAAGGTGCGGTGAAACCAGGCCGATGAGAGTGAAGAGTCGTAGGATGCTTGCCGGGAATCGACGAGCGAGAGAAAGAGAGAGAGAGAGAGAGAGATAGTGCGGAGAGAACGTCGACGAGGAGTATACCTATAGATAATCGAATTTACGGAGGGAAATTGGTGAGGGAAGGAGATGGGATAGGGACGGTGTGGGAGGGAGCCTGGAGATGGAAGCCCTGCCACGTTGGCAAACCCTCAGACTCTCCCTTTCCTGTCCTCTCATCCTTACTTCGCCCTCTCGCTCTCCTCTCCCTCTCTGTTAAACTTATCCTCTGGTCGAATCTTTCTCCGTCGTGCGCGGCTGTTCCCTCGCTTTGCTCGGTTCCGTCAACTCGGCGGAGCCACGGAAGAGGCAGAGGAAGCGACGAGAGAGCTGGATGAAAAGAGAGAGAGAGAGAGAGAGAGAGAGAGAAATACGGACGGAGAGAACCGCGTTAGCGAGAGGGCGACGCAAAGCACAGCCACGGAATACTCAGTGACGTCGACGTACACGTAAATGCGGAATATTTGATGGGCTGTCAGAAGCAGTCTCTGTAATCAGCGGTCGGTTTGTTTGCGTTACCCATACACCCCCGCGTCTACACAGCTCGCAGCCGCCTTCATTCGTCCCCGCCGGGTTAGCATCGTGGATGTACAAACGAATTCGCGTCTGTTAGGACCGGCTCTCGAGTCCTTGCCCCCGTGACTTTTGCGTGTGATCGATCCTCCCGGCCGACCAACTGAAACCTAAGGAACTCCGGGACCCATCGACGCTCGCCGCCGCACATCCGCACGCCTCGTTCGCTTATCGCGGCGTTTATTCGCCGACACGATGCCGATCGATCGGGGAGACGAACCCAGGGCGTCGCTCGAACCGACGAAATTAATTACAGCTGTCAAACATCGGCGACAGGGAATTGTTAATAAAGCGGCGCACGCGTATCGAATTATCCGCGCCTCGCGTCGAGCGTCGTTAAAATTTTGATACCCTCGCAACAGGGGCCGATATCTGCCACGGAATAGAGCCGTCTATGGTCGTTAACGTCGTCGGGAGATTTTAATGGGAATACGAGTCGCGATCCCGTGTAAACTCAATCGACGCTGATCCACGAGGATCCTTGGGATCCTCGATGGGACCACGCTCGACGAGCCGCGCGAGCCCTCGACCGAGTAATCGACGCTATAATTTTGTTTCGTTCGGGATGTACGGATGTCCGAACGGAAAGCTCGTCTTCGGCACGTTCCACGCCGGGTCGGTCAATTTTTTGCAACAGATGTCGCGGATTTCGAAATTAAATTTGCATCATAAAATAAGTAAATCGTGAGGTGACTGCGTTGTTGGAAAAAAGACTGGTACAGCACACGGGAAGGAGGAGACTTTACCTTGTCGTTTCGACCAATTGCAAAGTTATGTGTATCTAATAAGCTAATAACTAGACTGCGGAGTTTTATGGAAAATAAAAATTGTCTGCATTAATTGTAAGTCATAGGAATTCCATAGACACATTTCTTTGGTAATTATTTAGTACCACTCTATTTTGATGAAATTTATATGTTATGCAGCTACACGTTTCGAACAATTTTTTCCTTTTTTCAATATAGGGAGGTCGCCTTTTAGTTCTCGAGATATTCGCAAAAATCTATTGCTAATACTGTATCGAATTTTTCCATTACTAGATCAAATTCTGTATGACAGCTACAATGCAAAGATTATGTGAATAGAATGAGTTGTGGTTAGATGGTGAAGGGGGCGGCTTGACGGCCGGTCCGAGCACGCATACGAAAATCGAAGAGCAGTCTTTCAAAATTGAAAGCTCACCTTACATATGTATGAACAGAGTGAGACCCTGTTTTCTCTCTCATTTCCACAGCGTGTTTACAAAAAAGAAAGTAGACAGACGTTGCGCTGGAACAGGCTTACGTTGCCACGGAGCGTGCAAGAATATGAAAAATTCAATACAGTAATAGCAATAGTTTTTTCCGAATATCTCGAAAACTAAAAGCGACGCCCCGATATTGGCAACGGAAAAAGTTGTTCAAAATGTCGAAATCTATAACAGCTGTAAATCTATCTATCTATATTTGAATTTCGTTAAAATTAGAGATGAGTGGTACTTTCTAAATAATTACCATTTCTTTTTCCAATAATTTGAATGAGCTGGAAATAAAACAGTAAGATTTGTAGATTCCTTAAACGTTCTCAGTTTTGCATTTCATCTAGTCATTTTTGTCATAAATGCAGTCTACCAATCAGATCCCGTTCCGGTTGCCTTCTATACAGCCATTGTTCTTTGTCCATGCAGGATAACTAGTGTCCGCTTTACTTTCGAAAAAGGGAGTGAACCACGGAGAACGAAATTTTCAAATCCTCACAGTCCTTATTCTCTCGGTTTCCGTATTATGATTTCTCAAACTCAGTCGGCCACAGTTTTTTTAACCCTTGCTTGATTCTATTCACTGCGAGTCGCGCGGAACACGTGACGGATTCACTGTTTTTTTAACACGGGAACTCCATTGTGTACGTAGAGAATGCTTGAAAAGAAAAATACGAACTTTGTTCCGCAATGAAAAATTCACAAACTCATCCATCGTTTGACTGATGTTTAAATAAACAGTACGAAGCGTTTTCAAGGAGTAATAACATTCGCGTTCCTTACGAAAAAGGGAAAAAACTAACTAAAGTTTGTTGCGTATATGGCTGTACGGCTATTCAAATAAAGTTCAAACATGACTGTTTGCTCAGAAAGAAATTACTAGAATTTTTCGAGGGGTGGTGCAGTTTGGTGTGCGTTGCAATGTCACAACGTAGTCAGTTATCAGATTTAAGAAAATGTAACCAGGAATGTATGTTCCGAATAGCTGTAATCAATGTTTCCTGAAAATGAATATATCGGTCTATGTGAATTCTGAAAATTCTTATTTAACACTAGATTGCCTAAGCAAGTCATTTTGACTGCTTTTGAATTTCATTTTTTTATTGCTAATACTTATTAATAACTTGTTATATGACTGTAAGTGATATAAAATATATTAAAAATTACTGTTAAACAAATTTCTTTGCGCATTAGTTATTTTTTCACAATGCAGTCATTTTGACTGCTTTCAGGCAATATAGGTATATACTAAGCTCCCGTCTTTCTAGTGTTAATATCGTTATCAAAAATCGTAGAAACCAGGAAACAATTTTTGAAACTGATATAAAGGATTAATGAACTTTAACGTGAGATATATCGAAATCTGATTTTCAGCTGAATTAAAAAATTCAAACTATAATTAAACTATAATTTGGCATAAAAATGGGGGCAAAATTCCCGCAAAAAGCCCTCTTTCTGGGCCACTCTTTGTGTAAATACAAAGGCAATTAAAAGAACAGAAGGAAATAATTAGAATCGTTTCATGTGTTGAGGAGAGATTCCAAATGCACAATATTGTTAGGTATCTTGACTAAATAGTATTTAATCAAATTGCAATCAACTGTCAACTTTAATACGAGGCTACGGTACAAGAGTCTATCTTAACGCAAGCAAAGGAAGTCTAATAACAATTTTCAAACAGGAATATTTCTCCTCTCTCCCAGTATAATTTATACTCACGCAACCATAACCTCGATCTTCGCTACCTCCACGAAAATACAACGTCATGCGTAGCACCTTTGCCGAAGCCATGTTTGAAATTAGCATTAATATAAAAAAAAAAACGAAAAAAAGGAACAAAGAGGTCGTGCTTCCACGAGCATGTATTACTCGACGGGCAGAAATGGCCCAACAGAAAGATCTCATTTCCCCGGTCATTGTTATCATTCACTAACCCATTCCCGTTCCCTGGTTTTGTCCAAACGAAATCACGTTCCGAAAATGGAAGCCGCCGTTGGCTAAGAAAAATAGAAGAGCAAGTATATTTCGAGAGGCAGCGGCGTATGTAGAGCTTACTCGGAGGTAAATTACGGGGGAGGAGGAGTAGTCAACCGGAAGGCAAGGATCTCCTCGAGATAACATCGGTTCCGGGATGGCGTTTCATATTTTAAGAGAAGAACGGGAGAATCATGCCGAGGAAAGATCGAGAAAGACGAACGGGGCGAATCGCGGCGAAGAAAAATCCCGCGAAATTGAAATTTTTACATTTCAATAACGCGTTCGTTATAATCCCGTGACGGACCGAGAATGAGAGACCGGCCGTGCCGTTCGATCGGAGCGCGTGGAAGCGCTCAGTTGTTGCCGAGGATTATCGTCAATGATTTAACCGAGGCTTCTGGTTCAAGCGTGGGCGCCGGGTCGGAGATTCAACGTTAATTCCAGGATGCGACTGGATGTCTTATTAATCTCTCTCCCTCTTTCTCTCTCTCTCTCTTCGCCCTCCCTTTGATTCGCAGCCGCTACCTTCTACTTCGACGATGGATTACTGGGCCATGCCGGAAAGTAAATAGATGCTTAATGTTTAATCGTGTGCCGGAACGCTGGCGCGGCTATCAAGGCTGAATAGGAAACGAGCGACGTCGCTTCCGTGCCACTAAGGGAGTACAACGATCAACATGTGCAAAAATGTTCCCGTATCTTCATATTATGCCTATTACTGAATGACCAACAACGTTGCCCAATAACACATATCCAACCGGCAATTTTTTCTCTGTTTATCGTGCTGTTCATTTATATATTTTTTAATACATCATGATTTTTGTTAATATTTCGGGTTTATTTTCATTTATTTAGATTTAAGGGTATCTTTCTCTGTCCATAGATAATAAGTCAACCTCATGTTTCGTTTTCTCAATAACCATTCAACCGATCACGTTGAAATTCCGTATGCATTTACTATTTGTAAGTATTCGTAGAACCATAAAATGGATTGGTTAAATGCAAAGCTGTAAAGACATCAGAAGTATTTAATGATGTTATATTATTCTCAACTTATCAAAATGAAATCAAAATTGTGTCTTGGACAATTTTTATTTTGCATAAAAATCCGCACTCTAACTTGTGATGCAAATGTGTTGAGGTTGTGTAAATGGTCTCGTCCTCGGAAATGCGAAAAGTAAAGGCTCGGAGCCCTTTCACCGCTCGGTTTAAATCGAGATATTTTTTCGCAGGCAAGACGAGAGCGTGTGCGGCGCTGTTGCTGCGACCTAGCCAATTAAATTAAACTTCGTCAATACATCGTCCCGTTGTATCGGAAAACTGTTTGGCAAGTAAGCGAACCGTGCTCGAGCACCGTTTTGCAAAAGTTGGCAATTACCAAGGTTTATGGATAGCCTCTCTTTCTCTCCTTCTTCCCTCTCTCGCTCCCCCCCCCTCTCTCTCCTTTTCTCGTTTTTCAGGCTTCCCGCGGACGCATTTTTTCGAAGAAATACATGCGATCGTTCGCACCCTCGTGCAATATGTTGCGAATAACTGCTCGATGCTTTGTGCGCAGTCATCGGTTAGAGTACTGTTTCATAAAAACGCCCGCTAAGTGGATTAAACGAGTTGGCTACACTACAGCTTTTGTAAATTGGAAAAGTGAAACTGGTTTACTATGTGTGGAGCCTTATGCCGTTTTTTTTTCTTTTTTTTTTTTAGCACGACACGATTCGAATATGTGTGTGGTCGATACTTGAAGGTAATAACTTTGATTGCAGTCCTGTATTCTTTTGCCGCACGTAATTACTGTTTTCTTAGAGCGAGAACGTTTTAATATTGTATTGTAATAAACAAAGAGACATTTTATACCTCCATTCAGTATTTTAAATTGTTTATGAAGCATTTATTGCTTAGACTTATTGTATAATGTTTGTTCAGTTATAATAAGCGAGTCTAAAAAAATTCCACAGGAATGTTGTATTTCGTTAAACACAGCAGATAATTTCTAATAGAATTTTAAATGAAGATAACCGTTGATTTCGAGCCCCGGTAGTATGTTATCTAACCCAGACCGAGATGCAGGAACCTTCAAAATTGATTTGTAGCTTTTAATACCGCGAGCAAGGTAACGTGACCGAGATTAAGGACATTTACCTATCCCGAAGATTGTCCGGATCGATTATTCTGTCACGAACGATGGACGGTATCGTCGGAATTTCCAGGTCCCGGCTACGAACTATTATAGCACCCGGGAGCATAAAAACTCGCAGGTATCTGTCTCGCGGCGTTCTTACCTGTTGGTTGGTGTTGGATTTCCGTACGCGACGCACGGTATCACAATGGTGTCTTTCAGCCTCGCCGACATGTAGACCACCTTCTCATTTATCATCGGCGGCATGGTGCTCCGTATCTCTGCAAGCAGAAAAAAAACGACGGGATCTCTCGTAAATCCTCTAACGACAATACATCTGGTGGCGGGGTGGAGCTGGGGGAGGGGGGATGGGGTAGCAATAGACCCGGGGGTCTTGTGCGTGAAATAATAAAGAAATCTTTCCCTCCATGGGCAAAGTTTCCGGGTCTGCAGGAAAACTCGCGCGAAATTTTTAGGACAACGGGGTTTGGGGGATGGAAAGGGAAAATCTCTCCCTTTAATATGTCGCCCCACGGAACCATCTTGCGCGGAGATGAATCCCGGTAAGGTTCGGGCCCGCGATGCACGCGAAATATATTCCGCGAAATAGAGCCGGAACGGAGGAAGCAGCCGGCGGACTGCCGAGGGGATAGTTTTAATAAAACAGGCGCGGGATTAAAAACCGTCCGTTGTAAATTACAAAATGAAATCCGGCGCGTGCTGATCGTCCTCGCCGGATACGCGAGACTCGCACGGAACGGCGCTCGAAAAATAACGGAAACACCGCGAGAAAACGGTATTGGATTAGGTGCATTGTTCGGAAAATTGATAGTGACAATATCGCCGCAGATTTAACAAAAGGACGAGGAGGCGCGGAGGAGAGAGAGAGGACAGGAAACCGAGGAGGAAATACATCCTGACCCCCTTGGTTCTTTTTCATCCCCACGGTGAAACAGATACGAGAAACGCGAGCGAGAACCAGCCAGGACACGTAGAACCCTGAAAGAACGGAGGGGGAGTGGGGGAGGGGTGGGGGTTACTTTGCAGCTCCGACGCACCCTCTTCTTCCCTCAGGACGAGTTCATGTAAGTTTGTTCCATGATATACGGGAAATGTTTTCCACGGCGCGTCATAAATAGCCGCCGGCTGAAAAAGGAACAGGAACAACGGTTCCCCGCAGCCCCGGGAAGAGACGGAAAAAGAAGAGCCGGATAGAAGGATCAAGGGAACGAGCGAGAGAGAAACAGGTTCCGTGCCGGTGCACGCATCAGCCCCGACGTTTAATGGGAAATTATGGCCGCAGATAGCGGCCGCGTCTCACGACGCGCGACGTGGCCTGCCATAAAGGGGCAGATAACCACCCGGTATCTCGTTGATGCTCCACGAACATTGGAAACCGTCCTTAACCCTCGTTCGCCCCCGCCTGGATCACTCTTCGACCGAGTTCCACTCGGTGATTTCGCTGCGAACCCTGATTTTCGGAGTATAGGGGAAGTGTCGCTGTTGGTTAATGATCCTCGAAATCAATTGATCGATGAAATGGCTTCCACAAGGAACTTGGGGAACGATTCTGTTTAACCCGTTGAATGTTCTGCGAACGTTTCTACGATGAAATTGGGAACATTTTTATATGGCTTATCCTTGTACAGTCGTCTATGTTAGTAAACAATTTTTTATTCGACCATAGGCAATTATTTTCAATGATTTATTCGGCAGTCAGTCTGTTAACAAATTATAAACAAATCCCATTGAAAGTTGTGAAGGTTTATAATTGCACCATAGTTTATGAATATTTGTGTGCTCCAGGCATTCTCAGTTTGGAGAGGTAATTAAATTAGAGCGTTCGTGGTTTAAGTATTTCAACTGTTGAACTAATAATTTTCATACAATGAAAATATCAAATGGACACAATAGCTGTATTGAATTTAATAATATTGTAGGATCATACGGACTATGGAAGGACAAAAAACCTTTGGTATTTTAAAGCGTGAATATATTTAAACAATAAAAAGACAAAAGACAAAACAAGGTATACAAAGAGATATTACAAAAGACTACTCGAAGTGCGCTTCTCTACGTCTCGACGAGAACTGCCCGATGCCGAATGTTTCTCGAACTCGTCAACTTGTCTACATTGTTTATTATAGAAACGCTATCGCATCGCTCGGGCCGCCTAGGTCCGCGTGACTCCTTTATTCCCACCGACAAACATTAAACGATGCCGCCGAACGTGCGCGGAACGAAGGCACACGGAAAACGACACAGCCGCGCACGAGAGTGTGACGGCTACGCGACTTCTCGGAGGAAAACGCGTTTCCAAGCCGAGAACGCGGGATCTCGAAGCTGTCCGGATTTAAAAAGAACACGGGTTCGATATGAATGATATGGATTCACACAATGATTAAGTGACCACGCAGTAACAAATGTATATTCTTCAACAAATGAATATAAACAGTATATAAAAAACAACAGTAACATATGGCCAAGGAATAACAATAATAAATTAGATAACAAAACTGCTTACCAATCACAGCCTCTCTCTAATACAAGAACGCAACGCCAACGATTAACGAAGAGAGAGAAAATATGTATATCGCTGAGAAACCTAAAACTAAGAAACAACGGAAAACCGATATTATTCACTTCACCGCGAATCTACGTCGCGGAACTAATGAGTTTAATAAATAAAAGAAATACACTAAACTTAATAACTACGAGCACGAGGGCTCGGCAAGACGAATTGAATAAAAACGAACTAATAACTATTTTACGTAGGACTTAGGACTTTTCGCCCGGGCGTTAACAAAAGCCTGAAACGAACTCTGCCTAATCGAGACCCACGGATTCAACGATACGCACCTCGCGCTTGTACATCGAAGAAGAACGATCCTTCGCAGGATTTCGGCTAGCTCGGCCCGCTGGCCGGCTCCCCACAATACGCCCCTAGCCAATTAGATTTGGGTCTTAGTTCGACAGCCCAATCACGCGCGTTACGCATTCTTCTCTTTCACACAACACTCTTCTCGCTCGCTCACGCACTCTTCGCCAACGGTCGTCGAACGGCGTAGCTACGGTAAACATAAAGGACCTAGGACGGCCACTATAGATATAGATCTGCGTCGAACGCTCGGTGTGCTCAGTTAGGGTGACCCCACAATTGCTAAGAATTACCGAGCACAGCCCTTTGTCCGCACGCCCAACACCACGCGACTAACCTCTCCTCGACCGTTGGGAAAAGCGCCTAATGCCCAATGGCCCGACTGGCGAGGACGCGAAACAATAACAAGGTGACGAGCGGGACGCCGTTAGCTCTGCCTTAACCTAAACTAAATACTAAACCTAAGATAAAAACGATCCCGGACGGCGTTGATTCCAAGAAGGGTATTTGTTACTTAAATACATTCAACGCGGAATAAACTAAAATATTATACATCGTCAAAGGCAACACTGTGATCAATTAGGGAAATCCCACAATTACAAGAATTATCAATCACAGTGCTACCGACGGATAAAGCCAAAATGGTTTTAGAAAATAAACAATAATTGTTCGGAACGTAACAGTCCTCCCTCCTTAAAATCATCGTCGTCCTCGATGATGTAGTGCGGCAGCTATACATTTTGCGCTTAACCCGGAGCTACTTAAGAAAATAAAGGCTCGAACCGGCGGTCGAAAACGACTTGAATGCGAGAATTCTTTTTATATTTAGTATACCTGCTAACTGCAGTATCCGCCATAAATATTTGCAGTAACTGTGGTCTGTCCGATAATCTGACTGTGTTGTATGCACATGTCAGAATAGTTCTGTCCATCCCCGCACAACCCTCGACATCTATAACCTCTATGTGTGAGCAATTTCTAATAACTCCGCAAATATCCTCGCTGTGTATTGCGCGATTTGCTCTACAGTGCAATTCTCTCAGCCCACACAATGACTTTAACGCATACCCCGGCATTTCTGGGTACATGTTATTTATTTCCAAGGTCCTTAATTCCTCCAAACTGGATAAGGGATCAAGGGAGGACTCCCCTCTAATGTTCGTACAGCCACTCAAATTTAAGTATGTAACCCGTTTCAGGTTTACACCGATCTCCCGCACCGTTTCAAATGTCACCCACCCACAAAACGTGAGTGACAGGTGCGTAATTTGGTGGTAATTCTTAAATAGTGGTAGGGCCTGATCCACTGGTCCTAAATCCATCTCCACGAAGTCCCCCTCTTCCATTTGGAGTGGCTCATTTAACTCAACATGGTCCACCTGAGCCACGCCGAAGGTCAGCGCATGAATCTTTAGAGTCGTAAGGGTTTGTTGCAGGGCTCTATTGTTAGCTAACGTCGTCAGTAACGTGTCGTCAGTCAGTGTCTGTGTCAAGGTCAAATCTAATGAATGTAAAGACTGTAATGTATTTAATAGTATAACTAAATGCTCTACAGAAATTCCCACGCATCTATCTACTTTAAAATTCCTCAAATTTGGGTTTATATAGCGGAAAGCTTTCCCGCTCAAAACAGTCCTTGTAAGTTGAAATGTACTTAGATCTCTAGCTCTTTCGAGCACCTGTATTAGTTCAGGCTCTATTGGCGGTTGCGATTTCCCTAATAGCATAGATTCTAATTTTACCGCAATGTCGACAAGATTTCTGATCGCCGATGGCCGGATGGTTGCTGCTGTTAAATCTAAATGTATGAGGTTCGAACATTCCTTTACTATTATTGCCAGAATTTGCGGCTGTAAAAATTTCGAAATACTCTCGTCATTAATATTTATTGATGTTATGTGTTGTGCTGTTCGGCGTAGCAACCACCGCAACGCGCTCATAGAAACCGTCTTCCCATGCCAACCGTGCGGCCAACGCCAATCAGAAACGTCTAAACAATTAATTGAGCTATATGACGCAAGGGTTTTTTTTTTTTTTTTTTTTTTTTATTTATTACCTTTAAGGAACTCCGTGTTTAATATTCCTAGATCTACCAATAGTCTATTTAATGGTGTAACCAATTTACAATCTGTTGAAATAAAATGCACATAATTTCCTGGTCTGTATGTCAAATTTTCTCGGGTGTTGCTAATGTTTTTACTATTGAATTGGTGTAAGGTTGGTTCTGGTACTATTGTTTCTTTGATTTTAATGTTAGATGAATGTGTGCCCATACGTGTACCTCCCTCCTTAGAGTTCGGTCCACGTATTAGGTTTCCTAATCTATTGTATAAACTCTGGTTGTCTATGTCATCACTATCTGATTGTATGTGATTGTGTGTCTGTTCAAGAATGGTTGTATCCTCTGATGAGTAATCTGTAAGTGTTTGTTGTGTTCTATTCGGTGTTAAGAAAGTATCGTCTGTGTCGTCACTGTCTAGTATTTCTGGCAAATCTATTGAAATATTGTTGTCTACTTCTGATTCCGACTCATCGCTCGACGAGGTGTCATTCGGACTTGAAGCCTTAGGGTTACCCCACAATTGCTTTGAATTAGGCTCCAGACCCGGCAAAACACTTCTACGTCGTCGAAGTATCGGTGTATCTGTCATTCTATCGTCTGTCGTGTCACTGTATATGTCCGTATCAGTGCTGTCAGAGTCAATCTGTTGTTGTGCATTTTCTGGTTGTTTAGATCTAGTTCTTGTTGCTATGGATTCTGGATCGGGAGTTCTAAACCTAACTCTAGTTGTTTTAGAGCCTTTCGGTCTACCACGGCCTCGCTTTGGTGTTGATTCTGTTAAAGGAAATACCCTTTTAGGTGATGGCCCTTCATCGTCGATATCCGAAGATGACGACAGTGAAAAGTCATCAGACGAGATTAATTCGTTGACTACTACTGGGTTTCGGGATAATGCATCAGCATTGGTGTTTAACTTCCCTGCTTTATGAACAAAGTCATACTCATAATCCCTCAATTTCAGTCTCCAACGAACCAATCTCTGTCCTGGGTCCTTTATAGAATCTATCCACCGTAATGGCTCGTGATCGCTAACTAATGTGAACTTCCGTCCATATAAATAAGGTCTAAAATGGATAATTGCATATAACACAGCTAAACACTCTTTCTCAGTAGTAAAATAGTTTTGTTCTGGTTTCGTTAATGTACGAGATAAATATGCTACTGGCAGATCGTTCCCATTGACTTCCTGGCTAAGGACTGCGCCTATGGCTGTATCCGAAGCGTCAGTTGTCAATGTGAAAGGTTTTTGAAAATCTGGATATTGCAAAATCGGATTCTGACATAATGCTTTGCGTAATTTCATAAAACTTTCTTTCTGAGGTTTGCCCCAAACGAATTTCGCATTTTTCTTTAATAATTCTGTCAACGGTTTAGCCTTTGCTGCAAAATCTTTAATAAATCTACGATAATAGCCAGCTAATCCCAAAAATTGTTTAATATTCTTTGGGTTTTTGGGACGCGGAAAATGTTTCACGGCTACTATCTTTTTTGGATCGGGCCTTAAGCCTTTTCTGCTAATAACGTGTCCAAGATAACCTACTTCTGTTTTCAAAAATTCGCATTTATCTGGCTGTAGTGTTAAATTTGCATCTGCCAATCGCGAAAATAAACGCCTAACTTTCTTTTCATGTTCTTTCAAATTTTTCGCATACACGACTATATCATCTAAGTATACAAATACTTCAATTCCTTGTAAACCTCTCAGCAATTGATCCATCAACCTTTGAAAGGTTGCTGGTGCATTTTTTAAACCTTCGGGCATTCGCACAAACTCGTAATGCCCATTAGGTGTTGTAAAGGCTGTTTTAGGCCTATCTTTTTCATTCATTTCTATTTGCTGGAAACCACTGGCTAAATCAAAAGTTGAAAAATATTGAGCTTGACCCAAATGGTCCAGAATCTCAGAAATGTTTGGTAACGGATAAGCGTCTCCTATCGTTTTCTCATTTAATTTCCTAAAATCTACCACCATCCTCCATCTTGGATTGCCTTTAGAATCAGGTTTTTTCGGAACTATCCACAATGGAGAGTTATATGGTGATTTAGATGGCTTAATAATTCCATCTTCTAATCTTTTCGCAATTTGTTTATCTATTTCTTGTTTATGAACTATTGGAAATCTGTATTGTCTGGTATTAATAGGAATATCATCTGTTGTATGAATGTGGTGTTTAATACAAGAAGTTACAGGCAATTTGTCAGTAGGTAGGTGGAAAATATTGGGAAATTCTTCAACGATATCTATTACATGATCTTTTTCTTCTACGCTTAGATGGTCTAAATGTAATCTATTCACTATTTCCGTGACTCTGTCAGTGGTTTCTGGCATTTCTTTTTCTGAGTCTGTCTCGAAGTATTCCTGTTCTTCAGGAAAATTATGCAATTCAAAAGGAATCAATTCCTGAGGTGGAATCTCTATTTGCACGTCTTCATCTAGAGAATTTATTGCTAGGACATGGCACACGCCGCAATCGTTGACCGATACGGCTGCTTCGCCAATATATAAACCGTCTTTACATTGCAATCTTGGTAAATATCCTTCCTCCAAATTTTCATTTACTACATCTATTGCAATCGCTTGTCGACTTCTAGCCTTTATTGTCAATATTCGCGGCTTTAAATTCCTGCGTTCCGGATTCTTTAATGATTTTCCGTCTACAAACGGAATTGGTCTAATCGGGTCGCTCATTGTTACTATAGTATTATTTGTAAATGAAATTTCGGCTTGTTCATTACGAAGGTATTCTCTACCTAGTATACCGTCGCATTGTAGTGGAAAAGTTTTTCCTACTACATGAAATTTCACCGGTCTATTTCGCAGTTTAATCACGACTGTTCCTATCGTTTTTACTTTTTCGGTAGTTATTCCCGACATTATAACCGATTCGTCTATCGAAACACGTAATTCCTCATTTAATGAATTTAATTTTATGATGTTTATTTCTGCACCGGTGTCGACTAGAAAGTGTGCTGCACCCGTACGCAGATCTGATGAAATTATCTTTATTATCGGGGCATCGCGTTTAATTTCTATTGTGTTCACCGGCTGTTCTTCTCTAACGTCTTGACTAACGGTTGACGCTGTGTTCCTAAAGCTGGACTCTCCGTCGCGTCGACACGGCGAGTCGCTTGTGAGTTTAAATGCTGATTACTATGTGTTTGAAAACGAACATTGTGCGGTGAAGGTGAACGCGACCTGGCTATTGTCGGTTGGTAATGTGTTTGATCTGACTGTTTAGAAGTTGAAGGTTGAGGTGACTTATCTTTCACGCGCGGCACTATGATTCGGATCATGCTTTGAAACGCACCGAACCTACAATATGTTCAAACATTTCGTTTCACTGAAGATCGTTATTGCACAAGCAAACTAAATATTTAAATGAACTACTTACTATTACAGTAGTAATAAATTTTAATGTAAAAAATTGAAAGGTCAATTTTTCCATTAATTTGAGATTCTATTTTCTACAGCTTTGCAGACATGTTTGCAAAAATAACGAAGTTACAGGCTATTGAAAAATGGGCTGCGACAGAGTTCGATTCGAAAAGCGTTCAGCGATAAGTATTCATCACTTTTAGGTTCTTCTCAAAATACATGAATTATTAGTGACATAAAAATCGGAAACACAAAGAATCGGAAACTTTTTTCCGAGTAACAATTTGTTTATTTGTTCGTTTCTTTGCCATAATAAATGTAAGCTTATGTTATTTTGTTGTTTTTCATTCGTTAATAAGCCCCTTTTTATTTCCCATCAGTTTTAACCCCGTAAAGTAATATTTTATAGTTCTAAATTGTGAATGTTTTCTCTAAAATCCGTTTCAATGCCTCCGATCGGAAACATTATGCCACGGGGTGTATTACCAATTTAGAATGATCTGTCCAAAATTCGCTGATTCCTAAAATAAAATGCGGTTAATGAAAGTGGAACGAACGGTTTCAGTACAACCACATTTCCTAAATCGACATGAAAAAGTAATTGATCGATCAATTTCGAGTAAAGCTCATTCGATTCGCTATAAATTTATTCAAATTGTATACCAACAGTATTTAATATTGCCTTTTATTTACAAGATTTTGTTTTAACAATGCCGGATCAACTTTTATGTACTATACTCTGACTGTACGTATATAACAAATTGTATTTACAAATTAGAAATTGTTAATCAAACGGGTTCGCGGACGGTCAAAGGCAGCGAAAGCTATTATGTGTATGATAATTTCCGAGCGTGCTTTCAATATGCTAAGAATACAGCGCCATTGTCGGCGCAGACTTTCCCGAAACAGAATACACGCTATTAATATACAAAGTTTATTAGTTTCATTCCAAAAAAGAATTTGCAAACATAATCGTCTATATTCCGACATCAAAGGCACGTTGAAGCGCGCTAAAGGAAACTTTAATATGGTTTGAAATTGACCCAAGCACCGCCCATCTCGTCTATCCCAACGCTCAAGAGAAATATACCGCCCAACCCTTCGCGGAATACAGTGGACGAAATTTCTGTAAGGACACTGATTTACGAAGGAATATTAGTGTATTTTATCAAGTGTTACTATTTGTACACCTGAAACTTCCTGTGCATTAGAGTGGCATTATTGGAACAATCTGTGTCATCAAACTTTAAATCTTCTATTGGTACCCATCGAATTATCGCTTACTCCTCGAATTCAATGCGAAATTACTATGGGAACACTCATGTTTACTTAGATGTATCTCAGCATTTCTATGAGAAACATTTAACACTAGAACTACCAAGTACTAAATGCAACTGGCATACATTGCCTTATAATAACAACAAAATAAGATTTGTTTAGATTTTGTATCAGTTTTGTTTAACCATCTACTTCGATAGAGGAGTTTATTAAAAAGTTTTCTCATGGAAACATATTTATAATTTCAATATCTCTAAAAGAAAATATTAGGAGGAAGTCATTTTGACTCATCCGGTAGTTCTGATGTTAAGAAAGTCAATGCTATTTGAATTTCATTTAATTTTCTAACATAAAAAGATCTGCCTAATTATCACTGTCACGATATTGTATCCGCTAAATATGTATACAGTAACGAGCTAAGATCTGTTGATCTAAACTGAACGGAGCTACACGATCGTAGTCAGTTCACCTATCCCCTCCACTGGAGGACACACCCCACGAGGAGCCGAGAACCTCGAGTTGCCTTGGTCGCCTCGACCCGTGTTTACGCGCGCTATGCTACGTTCGGCGCGGTCAACGTGATCACAAAAAATGATAGCTCTACACGATCTGTATCACAGCACAGACTCGAGGATTAGGCTTTTAGATCACGACTTTACTGTATACAGAAATGGCTTAAATATTTTCTCTTCAACGGGAACGTCGAAGCATATCGTGATTCAGGATTATCTGTCGAAGAAATCTCTGAACGAATAAGTAAATTCAATACGTGTACACATAATTATTTTAAATTACGCAAAAAGTATAGGAAAAATCACTGCATAAATGACTATACAAAATGAACACGATCGTTTACGAATATTTAACCCTTTGCACTCCGCTGTCCCCTCTCAGGGGACATTAAAGTTTATTAGCGATTACGGGAAATTAATTTATTCCAGCGCAACTTTAAATAAAATATTGATTTTTTTGCAAATATATATTCCTCGATGTCAACCAATTCATATAAGTCCAATATCATTATAATACGTTACTTGGTTCCAAAATTATACTAAATAATACGAGGATTTGTAAATTTCTGCCAGAATGGTTCGGAGTGCAAAGGGTTAAGGAAATTGCGACTGGAAATAAAACTACCAGTGAAATGAAAAGAATTTTGAATTTGCCGGTGACCGTACAGTGTGTCGAACGAATACAACAGCAAGATAAAAAAGATTAAAGCGTGCGAAAAACTATGCCATATCGTTCACAACAGCGTCAGACACACATTTTTATTGTGAACAGTAGTTTTTATAGAAACAACGTCCACTGTATGCAACACGTCGACGGTCTCGTTCAGATTTACTGCGACCGTCATTGGGATCGCGATCACTACGTTTGGTTCATTAAGATTTCATTAACAGATATTCGCAAAATTAGCGACGGTCGAAATTATCCGGCCGGTGGTATGTAATACCGTACCGGATATTGTGTAATAATGCTGTAATCAATATTGCAACAAAAGAGCCTGATGTGTGCAACCTGGAACGGTATACCGCGTATGATTACAGCGTTTTTTTATTCTCGTATCGATTATCGATCCGTCGAATAAATTCGAGCCGAATTTGATTCGATTCGGCTTGTCAATCCCTCGAGCATCCGGCGGGGCACGCGCGAGTGCAAAATACGCGTGCCACGTTGTTTGAACGAGGGAATTTAATACTGAGCGTTGTATTACCGAATACGCGGTGTATTCTCACACAGATGAAACCCCCTTGTTCCCTCCTCCATCCAAGGAAAGAAGACACTCGCTGCATCCCTTCTAATCGTCGACGCGAACGCGAAACGCCTCCTCGCACGCGAGAGAGAGAGAGAGAGAGAGAGAGTATGCAACGAGAAAGAACGCGTGCCCCGTGGCATTTCCGTAAATGCCGTGGCTGTCGCGGCCAGATCCGCGTATGCGACACGCCGCGATGCACCGGATTCGTACCGCGAGGCGCATTCAGCCCCAGAGTGGCTCAAGATATGCGGCTGACGTTTATATGCAGTCTTCGCTAACAAGATTCCCGCGTTCCCCTGTAACGGAACTTGCGGCTGTTGTGTACGCAGAGAGTGTTAGATGGCTGCCTACCAGTTATGTGCACGCCGCGCCGGTTTTATACGCTCACGGCGCGGTCAACAGTCCGCGCTGGAACAGTTAAAACCTACAAAAGCTCAATGACGAGTCTGCACAGTCTTCAACACTGCATCTATAGTCCAAACGACGGTTCCTAACTTTTTAACCCCTTGGCATTATGACTTTATTCTAATAAAACGGCGTGAGAAATCGATGTTGTTATTTTTCTTTTGAAATTTTACAAATTCAAACAATCACGTCTAATCCTATTAATTTTTCAATAAAACTTGGAAAATTAATTAGGCAAAGGGGTCTAGTTTAATAGACATATAAGGATCATTTAATGAAAAGTATCTCCATAACTATTAACGTTAATCTTACTTTTTCATATCCTAAAAAGGTGAGGCTGCATAGAATATATATAGAACGATTAATTTTATTAGTTTTATTTTCTATGCATGTTACTTTGTATGAATATATCCTAGGGATTACAGTAAATTTTTCTTTAAAAAAACAGTAACCAAGACCCTGCTTTACCCGCACCTGACCATGGCTGAATCATTCTACTGAGGATTATTTAATGGGTCCTCTAGTTTTTGAGAAACGTTCCGTAACCCTGAATAGCTCTTAGCGATATTAAAAAACTTCCTCCAGAAAAATTGCAGTCTTACGGCTGGAATAGTTTATAAAGTATTAAATATTTTGCCGGTGTCTAGCTTCGCCTCATGCGAAATGGAGCCTGTCTACTACAGTATGAGGATCTCCCACTGACTGTCCAACTTCTTATACATCACTATAAATGTTTTAGGTTACAGGTGACCTATTTCCAAGTATACGGGGTAGTCCGCCACAATATTTGAGCTGTTTCTAACCGTTTAGCAAAAGTAATGTTTCAACCACAGGTGAACATGTTGGGGGAAAGACTTACACACGCAAAAAGTATTCAACAAACATTTAAACATTCTTTCGATGGTATTTTCACAGTCAACGATTTCAGATCATACAATGGCTGCAACACAAACTGAACAGTAAATTATGCTATGTGAAAGACTACTTTCTAGGGCAATGTCCTGCACTGTCAAACACAGGCCAGAACACTATTGTAAGCTTGATCTGTCGTGTTCCGTCGTATCTGATTAATGTTTCATTATAAACAGAGAATCGATTGTCCGAAGTTCATCGATATATCTACTGACATGGGACTTGCACGTGCTATCGATTTGCACTTAAGGGGAGGCACTAATTTCCATTCGCGTATGACACGCGGAATCTGGGACCTGGACGCGAGATCGCGCGGAGGATTAACGATCGCGCGTGGATCATAGTCGTGAAACATCCGAAGAACTTCGTTTCACAACTTCCGACGACCGAGGAAGTTCCCACACAGTCAGGCCGTCTCGCGCTTAATTTACATCGGACATCGGAAAAAGAGAAACAGAGATTGCAAAGTTACCAAAGAATTCCAGCTGGCGGTCTCGAGGGAAGTTCCCACAGGGGTCGCGCGTTCCTTGAAAATTTAAAGCGAAACTTGCCCTTGTATTGAGGGAACGGAGACGACGGACGCGACCGTCGCGTAAGGGAGCAACGATTCCAGTGGAGGAAGAATTTGTTTCGACAAAAGGACGGCAAATAGACCCGCTACTCCATCTCGCAATTGCGTTCTTAAATCAGACGTGATTCCGAGCTTTTTGTTCGGACGACGGAGTCGGAACGGTCCTCTATGCGACCGATTACAATCTGTTGCAATTGAAACTGTTGATCGGGATGTTATAAACTTGTCGAGTCAAGAACGAGACTGCAAATACTGCTGGAATTCCTATTTACAGTGAGTAACGAAAGTATTCGAACGCCCTTTAAATCAGTATAACTTTTTTTTTTAAGTGAATCAAACGACCTGACTTTTTTGAGGAGTTAGAAGAATTGGTTTTCCAAATGATGCGTAAAAAATATTTTGAAAAAATTGCAATTAGTAAGAATTACTTGAGAAAATAAAAACGGCACTTTTCACAACTTTTTTATTTGAGCCTGTAATGAAAATTTAAAATATGCGTTTTGTAGATCTCTGTTAGTTATACACGTACTGAAAATTTCATCGAAATCGGTTGACGCAGATAAAAATGGCACGTATCAAAATATGTTAGAATCTGAGGATTTTAAGCAGAAACTGGCCAAAAGTCGTGAAAATCTACGCTTTTCACCACTTTTAACTAGTTGTAGCTCGTGTGTATATTAATCGATTTCAATGAAATTTGCAGCATGTATATAACTAACATATATCTACAAAACGCATATTTTAAATTTTCACTACAGGTTCAAATAAAAAATTTGTGAAAAGTGCCATTTTTATTTTCTCATGTAATTCTTACCAATTGCAATTTTTTCAAAATCTTTTTTACACATCATTTGGAAAACCAATTCTTCTAACTCCTAAAAAAAGTCAAGTTGTTTGATTCACTTAAAAAAAAAAGTTATACTGATTTAAAGGGCGTTCGAATACTTTCGTTACTCACTGTATATAGGGTAAGGGATCCAATTACTGTGCCTATATCAATTATAGGTATTTTTAAATTATAGTGAATACTAAAAAAGGGACATTAAATTTTTTTTATTGAAATCAATTAAGTGATTGTCAATTTTTTGTGCTTTCCAAATTAAATTTACAAAAATTGGGTGATGCCGCTCTTACTTTTATCAATATTAACTAAAATATATATTTTTACTTAATTTCGATCTGAAAAAATTTTCTTTCGAGCGGAATAAATTGTGAACTCATTCTGTTTTTCATAAAGCCACGTGCAGAAATGAAAATTTGTATGAAGATAGTATAATAATCAGCAATACTATTTGTGAAAATGCCTCTTGGCTCTAGGCCCGTACGAGCTGATTTGATTATAGTACAGCTCATGATCAAGATGATTGATTGATCCCTCCCTAATGCTACGTAAGAGCCACTTGCTAAATGAATATTGAGCGACTAATCGAAGACACGTGCAATATAACTTAGCAGCGTCTAGTTGATACATGCAATTACACTTTAGCTACTGCGACTAAAATTGTAGAGGTTTATTCAGGTATAGTAGTGGTATGCTCTCTATAAATATAAAACGGACATTGGAAAACTATTTCAATTTATATTTGATTTCAATTAAATTCGTTTTAGAAGGACATTGAAAACGTGATACTGTGTAACTATACTACCAGGTACTAATAATATGCAACTATATCATTCTTTTGTAAAGTAAAGAACAAATTAAAGTGTACAAAACAAATGAAACGTCCCGTATAATTGATGAAAATGGATTACTTAGCGAATTTGCCTCATTTTGCGAATTTAGTTTGGAAAGCACAAACAAAATATATTATTACAGTTAAATGTCGCATATAATAAATAATAACTAGACTGTAGATTTTGTGCGTTCGTGACAAAAGTGAGTAGCAAAAATATAAAACAGACGAATTTGGAGAACTAAAGAACCTCGATACGAGAATTTGTGAAAAAACCAGGCTGAATCAGTTTTCAAAAATTCATCAATGATATAATTTCTGAAATTGCTCAACAAAGCGAAGAAGTTCCCACAGGTTATGCTAGTGATAACTGTAATATTTGCCAACGAACTAATATGTTTAACAGGCACAGCGTTTTAACAACGAAACTCTAGCATTTTCAATACTTCCGTATCAACTTTTAGTATAATCCAGCGTTACATCGCAACCTACAAAACCATTGTTGAACGCACAAACACGTTAACCGTGCGCCAGCTCGAACAATAAAAGTAAACTTTACACCGATTCGAAAATTTTCGAAACAACCGAGTGACGGATAATTGTGAAAAGTTTGCTCGTTACCCATGATAACCTCCGTGTATATCGAGCTTTCAGTTGATTTGTTGTGTCCTACGCGGAGACGGGACGATGGGCGGAAGACTCACGGAGCATGTGAGTTTCGCTATTAAGTCAAAAAGTGTATGAGCGCAATTACTGTTAGCATAAAGTAGACGAGCCGCGATAGCCCATCTACGTTGAAACGATCCGGACCGGAAAAATTGAAACCCGGAACAGCCTAGCCTGACTGATCTTACTAAAGCGAAATGAGTTGCCATAAAAAAGCCAATAAACTTTTCTTCATTGTTACCGGTACAATGCAGTTGCATCTACGTTTATGAATTTCTTTGAACACTCACTGGAGCTGGAAAGTGCTCAACTGAATCGTTAATTGAGAATTTTATCGATCACTTTTCTGTACAACGCATAAAGTAAACGGTAACATTTTCCACGTATTTGAAGGCGTTTTTCTTGGCAAAATAAAAATTCAACGAACTGGTACTCGTTATTGTTTCAATTTTTCGATTCAGTTATCTTGAAATCAACAAACTAAAGTTTTAAATACATAGCCTGCTGCAAAAAAGCTTAAATTTGTTGCATCCGCTGTTTTATTCTGCGGTGCGGAGCGAAATTTTCAGACGTTACGGACAGGATAAAACATGTTTTCTAAGTGGATTATTCTGAAATAAGGCCGCCAACACTTTGAGATAGTCCAGGCATCTGCTAGGCAACCCAGTTTCGCCGTGTTTTCGTTAAGAGTTCCGGTTAAGTGGTTCAATCATGTGCGCTGCAAGACGGATATTTGGCTTGCCATGTTTATAGCAACGTTAGATGAGCAAAACTTGATACAAGCACGAAGTAAGATTGAGATGGGGGCGGGACGAAAGGTTCGCGGGATTAGTGGCGAAGCCTCGAAATTAACGGATCCCGAGTTCCCGGTGGAAGTGAAAAATGCTCGCCGGGGTCAGGCAGCCTGCTTGCATACTCTCATGAAAATTACAACCGCCACGGAAGTATACTTTGCATCAAGTACTGCAAACAAAACGCGAAAAAATAACAACGTGAACGCGAATCTCCAGCTTAAGTCAGTTTCGGTTTACAAAGTCTGAGATTAGAAGCGAAAAATGTAAAGCCCATTAGAAATCATGAGATGTTTATGTAAATACAGTAATGTCGTGATATATGCAGAAAGTTCGGGACCGAAATGTTCCATATGTATGTATATCATGCACATACACTCCTACCTGCGCTCTTGCATAGTTAATATTAACACAACGATAAAACTTTCGATTTTTTACGATTTTTGAGGTGACATTTTTGTGCTTGGCACGACACAAGTTTGATCATATTTATTTGTTTAATTCACCCGAAAGTAGAACCACTATTGTGCGTGCTAATCGGCGGAACTGGTTACGCGTTAAATATGTATTCGCATAATGTGGAATTCAGATATCGGTATGAATAATCGAGGCACCATTAAATTGTGAAATGAAACAGCACTCCGAATTATGTCACCTTTGGACTCATTTTAGAAAAGTGTCACAAATATGTTGATAAATGTTTCATAAAATAATAATTCAAAACAAAGTATAATGAAGTTTTATTTCTGGAATAAAAGATTTATTATTTACCACGGAATAATTAAAACGTACTATGCGTAAATATGGGAATAAGGGATGCAAAAAAAAAAACGACGCGAACTCTTAACTTGTCGAAGAAACAGGGATTTTGGAAAGAGCGATAATGCCGATGTTCTGAACTGTGATCATTGGAGCTATAGTTACGCAATAAATCTAGTGGCACCGAAACACCTCTTGCAGTAATTGAGTGGGTTTCAGTGTCTACAACATGTACAGGTTAAAATTAGGAATCGTCCGAAGCGTAACAATAGCCGGAGCACCCGTCACTCATATACCACACATTGATTAACGGATAACCGAGAATACACCAGGATCGCATTCGTGCATTATTCTTCGTGACCCGGGTAGGAATGTACGTACTTTTAAAAAATCATTAAACGCTCGATAATCGAGTGTTTGGCCCGAAAAGTAGGACAAAGCTATAGTAAAACTCGCTTTATCTCCAAGCTCCCACAACTTTGCTGAAAATCACTCAAAATTGACAAAACAAACACCATCTTGAAGATTGAAGTTTCTATGTTTTCATAGACCCCTAAAAAATCTTGACAACTTCAACAAATCAATCTTTAAGATCATATTTATTAAAAGTACAGAACCTTCCAAATACTTTCTCAAAATTTTATACTGAAATTCATTGAAATGACAAAGCTATGACGTTATTTGATAAGGTGTACCGATGAGAGAGGCTAGAAGCAAAAATTTTAGCGCCTATGCAAAGTTTTCGAATTAGGGTTTTGTCTTGCTTTCCGGATGAAATGTTCCACTGTTGTGTCGGGCGGAAGCTGCAAACTAACGTAAATCGGTTGTTGTAAACAAATCTTGGGCGTGTGTGCGTAGGGCCGGCAATTGCGGCTATGCTTGCATTCGTGGCGTAGCACCCGAAAATCATGTGCCGCGCACGAGCTAATAATAATTTGCAATCCCGTTAGAGGTAATCTGTATTTAGATAACAACTGCGCCAGTAAACCAACTGTTTACCCGGCTGGAATACGTAGCAATTCTAAGCAATTCCTACAGCCTGAATATCCGGGCACGGGGGAGTGGGAATAGTGGGTGCACGCCGTGCCTGATCGTTTTCTGTTTCAAATTCGTCGAGCAAACATTAACGATCCCGTGCATTCGCCGTATAAACGATTACCTTCGAATCTGTATCCCATTAAAACCGAATCTCTGTACCGGCCGTCGCGCGTGCAAACAGTCCCGGCCTGCCGGGACACGAATAAGCGTTCAAATTGTCACGTGTCGCGAGACACACGCTACTGCACAACAGGCTATCCGTGAAACCGTGTTACAACCGGCAAGGAGCTCATCCTACAAAAAAAAAACTACGAAGGTCAGTCAAATACACTGCCACGCAAAATTAAAGGAGCGCTAAATTTTTATTGTAACAGAATATCTAACATGTCTAAGACATGTGCCAACGGAAATATGTTAAATAAAGCTGTAACTGGTCTTGAGAATCGTCGACCGTGTTGTCAATAAGGTCCGTCATACGAGGCTTAAACAACCCGTCTAGTTTAATGTAAATATCATGTAAATAGCATTTCACTACCTCCCCGGTAGCAGCGTGCGTAATAACCACGAGGCCGCTGATTAAACTTAAATAATAATTCCGGTGTGTAATGTAGCCGTGATTAAATATGTAAAATCAGGGTTGTTGCGGTTCGTCGGGCGACAGGGGTGGTGCAGCTAAGAGATTTTACCTTCTTGTCTTGGAACAGGCAATACTGCTTTACAGTATTTTTGAAGAAAGGACGCGACAATAATATCAAGAATAACATTTTAAACACTCCAGAATGTTGCATAAACTTGTTTGCATACGGTCACGAGAACGATGCGCATGCGTAAGTGCTGCATTGGAAGACGAATTTACGTAAAAAGGAATCTTCCTTCAAAAATGGTGGATCGTTTGTAATTGCGAGACGCACAATAAAGGACGACGGATTAATTATTCAGGTGATTAAAATCAGAAAACCGCCTTAAGGCGGACCAAATACCGGGGGAATGATGTATTTAGCGCGGTTTCGTTTACGTTCGCCGTGATTACGAGACCGTTACCGGCTTGCATCCGCGGTTTACGACTAAGCCGGCGCGGTGGTGTATTAATTATTCCCTGACGGAGGCTTATCGACTAGTTGACAGGCCGATATACCGAAGCGCGATGCTGGGGCGAGTACAGGGGCGGAGGAATGAGAGAGAGGGGGGGGAGAGGTACCAGGAAATGAAAAGAAAAAGGTGCGCGAAAGCCGGGAAAAATATGGATAAGAGCGGGGATGAATTATGACACTAGACTACGTGGCGGATTAACGCGAGGGAGAAGTGCCAGGCTGAGGAACGTGCAGACCGTCTTCGAACTGTGTTTTTTTTTCTCTCTTTCGTACGCATCGTATGGGCACGTCTGAGGCCTCAGCCTGAATCTGGGGGATAGGTGTGGCACGTGAAGAGAAGCATCATTAGTTAGCCGAGCTCGAGTAGAGATTTCTCCCCTTGCCTCTGCTCTCCTCCGTCTCCTTCTTCTTCTTCTTCTTTTTCCTGCTCGTCTTCCACCCGTCTTCCCGCGTGTGTATATATTTTCCCTTTTCCGTATCGTTCCGTTCCCTCCCGTCTCCACCCTCACCCACCCCACACCCCTTAACGTCGCGCACACACAGGGTATCTCGCGCTAGCCTAACCCCAAAGCAGACGTTTCCCATCGCGCCGGTAACGAGTGATGCCATCCAAGTAAAGCGACAGGGAAACCTTTTCAGACGGTCTCTCGATCGCGGATCTCGTCGACGGAGTCTGGCAATTACCGAGCTCACGGAATTTTTACTTTGATCCCAGGCACCGATCATCCGCAGGCTCGTTAACCCCCGCACGGTTTTTACGCCACTTGCGAATTCCCGCGACACAGGCAAATCCGGCGGGCATGTATATCCGTGCTGATTTAATTAGTTCGAGTGACCCCTCGATTTTTTCTGACCCTCCGGTTTGCCAGAAAAAACCGTCTCGTGACCATTCTTGCACTTTTCGGCATTATTCCGTAGCTAGTACAGAGTCACTTGATTGTACCTCCTGAATCTACACATTAACCCCTTGTCCTACAACAACGAGTGAGACTCGTGGTAAGAAATTTCTGCCAATAACAGTAAGCACGAGCCTCACCCGTGGTACTTCGCTCCGACCAAACGTAAATAACGACGAGTCAGACCCGTGGCTCGCGATATACATGCCACGTATGTTGTCACGCCGACGCGTGACTAACCTTCTTGTTTATTACGGCCCGAATAATCAGGAGTTAGCGGGTAGGACAAGAGGTTAAAAAAGGTCGGAAAAAAGGAATAACAATTTTTCGTCTAACGCTTTCCTTTCGAGAAAATCGAGTTTCAAAATGTAACGAATACACGCGCTATAAACAATAATAGAGAAAACCATTTTACAAGAATTTTCATCATATTCCTACAAAATAATATTTTATTTTCTCGTTAACTATGCGGACTATGTTTCTACATTTAAATGATTACGTACTCTATTCTAGTTTATCTCCCTTGCAAAACTATTTCAATTCCAAAAATGAGCGAAAATGTACAAAGCATAACCCACGCCTTAATACTTGCGCGAACTTGTAATCTCTGTTAAAAACAACTTCATCGTGCTGTCTAACTCGATTAATCTCTTCAGGCATGACAAAGACGCTTATAAATGTGATTAAAAGCATCCACGGAAGAAACTGTGTCAAAGTACGCCGACAAAGCTTCTGTTTCACAAGCTTGAAGTTTAAAAGCATGATCTCGTGTTTGCATATTAATTAGGGATTTTGGTGGATTTCTACAAAATTTGGTCAGTGTATGTGACCTGCAACGTCTCCTTAATAGTCTGATAAAAACTATTTAATACCATTCCAGACACACCTGGTCTTGTACCGTATGGATATACAGGATGATCTAATAGTGACGGTAAATTCCTAGAGTTTGTGTGTTATGATAAAAAATCTTTTTTTTTCAACTTATTTTCTCATATGGAATCACTCCCTCCACGGTTGCAACAGTTACTCCGATTATTAAAACGTTTTTTAAAAAACTACGCTTTATTGGAAAGCGTGGAGCGGATAAAGTGTAAGAACAAGCAAAGAACGTGATAAATCAGTCTCTGCTCACGGATATACGACGCCGTAAAAAACGAATAACCATGTAAAAACCGTAGACCTATCAAGAGACCAGCCCTTTCGCCATCGGTGATTCAACGAGCCCGATTTCCGAAAAAAAAACCCGACAAAAGAGATAAAAAACGCTGTGTTATCGGCCATAAGTGGCACGACCGCATGAAATAAGGCCTCTAATTGCATCGCGTTCGTTAATGAACCAGTGCTGAACTTCGCTCACCGGCGGTAAATCCGATTCTTCTCCTTTTCTCTCTCTCTTTTCTCTATTGAACGTGCACGTGCGTTCGCCAACAGCGCCGATCGATCGGCATCGTCATCCGCGGCCTAAAGCTACGCGTAATATCGAATCGCGTATGGTCGTGCACAAACGGCAAAGTGAGTTTATCGCGGATTTCCACATTGCCCCGTAATATGTACCGCTGTGTTTGTCCACGGCCAACATGACGCGTGCACTTTTCCGAGAAAACGCGCCGCTCGAAAACCCCAAACATTGTTTCGCTGCGTCGAAACATTGAAGACACCCGACCCCTTATCGGTGTGCAAACCAGATCCGTTTGCAGAATACATACTATGCGCCAAAGCATATTCGCGAGCGTTACTTGCAATGTCATGCTGCACTCTGTGAGATCTAGGACAGAGAGCATTAAAATCTCAGACGTGACACATTTCTAACCCTTATGTCAATACCTGGGTAACTGCTTTCAATTTGACTTTGAAATTTGTTGCATATTTTTGTTGACCAATTGCACAATTGTTATAGATTTAGAAATGTATTTCTTGTTTTTATCACTTTAGTAAGTCGAGGATAATATAAAAATATCCTTAAATTCTTCTAATGTATAAATTCGTCGTCTAATAATTATAAATTAATTTATGTTTCAGGCATAAAGAAGTGCGTTGATGGATTCGAGTAGAACTTTCTGACTAGTCTTTTTCAATGTTGAAACATGAAAAATAGAATAGTGTTTTTTAGCAAAGATCCAGTGAGAAATCGAAACAATATTCCTCTGACAAAAGTAGTCGAGAAATTCCTTTGCCACAGTGAACCTGCTACGACCTTCTCCGAACGGAAGCACGATAATATAGTAATTGACAGGATTGTTTGCAGATTCGCCTATGGGCACGAAACGAACATTTAATTGAAATCGAACGTGCCCGAGGGTTGTACGTCAAGCTGCTGACCAAACAGAATCTGCTTCGATTCTGAGCGAGCGAAGGTCAATCGAATATCCCCCGGCGCTCGCAGATATTGTTTCATTTTTTCTTTTTCCAAACGTTTGTTAGTGAACAAATTTAATAACTACAGCTACGTTGCGCTGCACGAGAGACGCGGACAAAAGAAAATCACAGCGTGGAAGGACGTTGATGAATTGACTTCTTTTGATATTTTGGTTCTTGAATAATGGCTCACCTAATAAGAGCTTGGAACATGACATATTCCATAAAAATTTAAACAATTTTGGAAACTTGGTTGAGAGCTCTTCATCATTACTGTATAACTCTCCACTATAAATATCGAGCCTGTAAATCTATGAAGGAAATGATCTCATTATGATCTCTTCTCCGTTAAATGAATTATAAATTCCTTACCTCCTTCCATTTTAATAGTTTTGTGACAAAAAAAAGAATGACAACCTTGACACTGAGATTTAAAATGCTTTCTTGCAATCAAGAAAAATTGTTACGGAAGTGGTTTTTTTCCTTGCTCTAATCCGTCTCCAACATTATTACTTTTCTAGAATTTTTCGGGTTTTTATCAGCTTTCGTCAGAATTAAAACAGGTGAATACATCAGACGTTCTGGCAGTTAGGGGATAAAAAACAATATGAAACGGACGAAGCATAGCAAGAATAATTATTTCCACGTCTGTTACATTGTGGAACACGTGTCACTCATTTTCCAAAGCATAAAACGATGTGATTTGTATGCGAAAAAGATTATTTGAAGTGACCCTTAAAACGAAAAATTGAAAAACTATGAGATTAAATACCGAGCTAAAATACCAAAAGGATGAAAAGTTTCTGACTTTACTCTTATAAAGGCTCAGCTTTCCAGTTTAAAATTTTTGACAAACATCTGAAACTTTCTTTCAATCCGCCGCTGGTTTGCTTGCTCTTCCTTCTCAGTTATACCTGTTACGTCTCGAAAGGATATGCTTTGCGCTCAAATATAAAGAAAAGAGCAGGAATAAATGCGGATCCATAAAGGAGATTTTCTTTCCTCTTTCTCATTCACAATACCGTCTCCCGAATAAGAAACGACGCTGTGCCGATTCCACTTCAAAGAGGGCCAGATATCTCCTTTTAAAACCCCCTTTACCTTAAATCCGCCTAATAAAGTTAGGATACGAGACGCGAAGAATTCCGGTATAAAGCGTACAACGGCGTTAATAAGAATATCTGTGAAATAAAGGTGCTCGTATTCGAACGGAAGCTCCACGGGAACAAATATTTTCGCTCCCCTTTTTTCCAAGCCGGATCTCAAGAGACGACGAGTGGTGCTTTCTAGCGCGAACGGAAACTTATTACACGCCGATGCGATATTTACAAATTTCTTTGGAGCGCCGTTGAATATTTATGAGCGAGCTACTTTCCGATAACAGCGTCAGATGTTGCGGACACTGATTCCGCTGGCTCCGTGTCGAACAAGGCCTCTGTCGAAGCATTGTTCGCGTCCCGTCACAACCCGCTTTTCCCGAATATTTCATTCCATATGCTGTTCATGTGAACAAATGTAAGCGCAACATTAATTCCTGCGTGGATCGTTTGTGCACTTCCGCTGTGCTCGAATTGGGCAAAATATAGTAACCCAATAATTTCTTCTGCAATTTTTATATTACAGTAGACTCCTATACTGTGCGATCGAAAAATTATTTAAAAAGATTGGTTATATCTATACTTTGTAGCAGTAAATGTACATGTGAATGTTACACATTTACTGTACATTTTCTGCTACAAAAAACACCGTATACACAGTCAAGAAGAGGAAACGGAGAAAAAGGAGTTTATAATTGATTTTGTAAATATATGCTGTGTGTTTCCCACGGAAAAAGTTAGTGTATAAAGGAAACCATGAAACATACGGGTAGGACTTCACCCGCTGAAAATATACATATAACGAATTTCCTCTGAACAAGTCGAGATGCCTGGATACTTCTAAACATACAAGCGAACAACTTTGTTCTTCGCTGGACTTTATCCCCTTTTGGATTGTACAAACTTTCTGCCATTACTGCCACCAGCGAAATGTCTTACAACTTTTAAAGGCGATTCCCGGCAAACACAAAAAGGCGAACAAAGAGTCAATTTCAACCTTGAGTTTCGGGATAGCTTGTACAACTTAGCTCTGTATAAATAATGTCGTAATATTTCTTCTACTTTCTTCAATTGTTTCTCGGAAGTATTCTTTGCTAAAAGTTCCTGCCCTTAATACGAAAATGAAATATCCGGAGTGTCTGGAAATTGGTACAATAAAATGATTACACCTCATGATAAATCTGTTGGAAATTTAAATGATTGTCTTTACATGAACCGCTTTGTGTACAAAACTGACCGAGCGTGAAGAATACGCTTGTAATAGACAGATTTTGTAAACATCGATTTATCCGAATGGATAACGATTACGCGGCATGTTTACACTTCACACTGCGCGGCGACCGAGGCAGCTCGAGCTTCGCGGCCCCTCCCGGGTTATGCCCCCCACCCCCAGTGGAGAGAATAGGCGAACTGACTAAGATCGTGTAGCTCTGTTCGGCTTAGATCAAGGCTTTACTGTATCAGCTACTGAATCGTCAATGAAGCAAGCATGCTTCAAATTATGTCATATTTGGTGTCATTTTCATCAGAAAAATGCCACACATATATTGGTAACTGTTTCATAGAGAAATCATTAAAAGCAAAATAGTTTTGTCACTGGATTTGTATTGTTTCATCTAATACAGTATCACGTTGTTTTTCTCAGCGATCGAATTTCCGGGTCCCTCAAGATTTACATCCAGCAACAGTGGAGATCAATTTTTTACAAACACCGTAATATCTACATCTCCTGTGCATATATTATTTATTACCTCTGTAATAAAGTAAATGTATTATTTATAAAGTATCGAAACATAACCTGTTAAAATGTTTCGTTGTAGGATCGAAATCGTCGAATTTCTACCACCCCCTTTGTAGGACGGTGCTATTTTGTAAAGTACATTTTGTGCTATTTTGTACAGTACACTTCAGTGGCGATATGAATTTTCAATTAAATCGAAGCATCGCGTATCGAACCGCCGGGAACGTGTTATCTTTTCTGCGGGAACGCGAAATGGATTTTAATGCACTCACCAGTCAATTGGAGCCTCCCGGCATTGCTGCTGACGACCGTTTCCTGCGTCAGACGATGATGCGTCCTGCACCGATAAGTCTGTTTCGCGTCCTCCCGTGTGATATTCAGTATCATCAACTCGCCGCTCGATAGCATGTGATACTTGCCATCTGAGAACAGACACATCGGATTTCAATCTCACCGAAACATTGTTACAACATTCTTCGGTTTCCTTTTCCAACAAAAGTCGAACGAAAATGGTTCGCAAGTAAATATATACATAGGATACCGCCAATCTGTTTGTACATATTCTTTCCCTGATCATTTTAAGACGATCTAAACATGCAATAGTACTTTCTCAGCAATTAAAGTCATTTTCGAAAAAGAACTGTGGGAGATAGTCAGGTGGATCACGACACTGAATTACATATGTTTAATTACAGCACAGATGCGTGTGTTACATAGACAAGAGTCACTACAGTAGAGGTTATGTAGTGTAATACATTAACGAGTACAGTAGATGACGCAAGGGAGCAAAGTTCCACCAAGAACGGGTACCATAAACGATATTTATTTTATATTCTCACGATTTATTTCTTATGTATAATAAGCATTTATATTACCAAACGCGAACAACATTGAAATTAAAAATGCTTTCTTCTAGTATCCATTAGCATGCTGGCTGCTGCGCATTTCAAATGAGCATTCTTTATGTTTCTTGTAAGAGAAATGATAATAAACTATAACTTTTTTTACTTTTCTATCACCAGTAGGCGGGGTTCTTATAGATTTTGAATTAAAATTTCTTATCAACTGATAATATAATTAAAAGTATAATGAAATAGTTTGTGATAACTAAATTGCGAATTTGTATGCTAAACAAATATTTTCTACGTCAAATAATAAAAAATGGAGTAAAAATTTCATTGATAACAATTTTAATAAGTTCAGAATAATATAACGGTGTTTTTAAATTCCGTTGATGTTTTCACTGTTTCTGAATAATGTCTAGTGTCTAGTGACAATGTATTAGCCTGCAGTCAAAACATCAAATAGCCTAAATGAAAAGTCTGGCAGAAATTATATGTCACGGAATGTGTTCAATAATTTGATTTCCTCGATCACCGGTGGCCATCGCGATAATTATCGAGTTTGTAACAATTTAACAATTACTATCTTCTCTTCGGAGGTAAGAATCTCAAAAGTAAAGTACGATAATAAATACTGAAGAGCCAAGTTGAATTCAACCGGCTCGCCCTTTCGTTTGGTCCCAGTTTGTTCAACTTGGCGGCACGCAATGGTAAAAGTTTTGCAGACTATCGATCGTCTTCCTCCAATCGTCGAGTATATTAACAAATCCGTCTGGATTATTAGTGGGCACATTCAAACCGGCTTCGCATAGGTACCTTAATCGAACTCCTCTATAATTAATGAAGTTTACCTCGTTAACGGCTTCACGGGGGAAACTTTGTGCGTTCCAGCCGATAGAAGAGACTACAATACGTCTATCGGCGAACCAACGCGCATTTTTGTATTAGCTGCAACAGCTACCATCTGTTTATTCTCCATGGATTTACCTATCAGATTACAAATTCGAAATTTCTAACATCGAATTTTCAAACGGACATTCTGAATAAATTTCAATTCACAGTTCTACAAATATTACTTAATTTCAATTTTAGATGTAAAAAAAGTTACTCGTGTAACTATTGGGTTGTTCGGAAAGTAATTTCGTTTTTTCCCAACAAAGGCCGTGATTGTATTTTTTCGCAGTCAAATTCACACTTTAGCCGCGTTGTCATATATTTTGACAGCTGATATAGCAAGGTTAGTTTGTTAAAAAGTTTGATTCTGCGCAATAGTTGGTGCCCTATCAAATATGGAAAGTCGAAAGCAGCATTTTCGGGATACTTTACTTTTTTACTATCAAAAAGGTAAAAATGCTCAATTAGTAATTTAAAAATAAAAATATTCAATTCTTCAATTTATGCAAATGGCTGTACTAATTTGACCCCGCCCACTGTTAATTGTCGATTCGTAACACTATGCGAAACTGAGAGTCACGATACAGATCGCATAATCTGTCGGGATCTAATTTACGTCGGCGAATCATGATCGCAGCGATCCTTTCATCGGCGAGTACTCGGTGCGGAGATGACGAGAGGGAGGCGGAGGAGTTGGATAATTATGAATGAAACTTTCCTCCGGACAACGGCCAGCCCATTTACTGCCGATCCTCCATAGACAGAAGAGAGTTGAGGTCTGGACGGTAAATAAATTCAGGGAGTTAAGAGTAACGGGGACGGTGGATGGGGCGCAGGAAATCGTGACGGAAATGCTCCTTGGTGCGGCGTGGCAGTGGGAGGACCCTGACGTTCCTTTGCCGGCTCATTCGTATTTATGAGCGGTCGCGGGCGCGTCATTAAGCGATATCCGAGGCTCACTCACCTCCCATCGTGGACGGATAGATGTTGAACGACGGCTCCTGAAGCCAAGACGTAATGGTGACGTGGTCGCGAACGAAACTGGGAACGTTGCATCGCATAAGTACGTTGTTGCCGAGGAAACCGCCGGGACATTGCACTTCCGGATCGTAACGCTGGCTCACCACTGCAACACACAAACAAAGGGGCCGCTCGAATGCGAGGCTAAAGTACAACCAACCCCTTGTTCCCCTTGCACACCCCCTCTGTCCCTCAGTCGGCAACCGAGGCCAGACTCGGATTCGACGGTCCAGAAAAAACTCGAGCTCGCCGCGCGAGAACAAACTCGGAAAATTTCGTATGCTAATGACGGCAGCGGGGAACTCATTTTCCTCGTTTTCGGTAACCTCTAGCGCCCCGCCTCCTTTCTCCATCTGCCTTGCCACTCCAGACGCACAATGGTCCAAAATCGGCGAAACGCAGAAAATAGTCAAATTTTCAACCTCGTCCGAAATAAATGAAATTTAACCCTAGGGCAGCAGACCATTCTTATAACAGGGCCATTCTATACAGGGTGTTCTCGGTGGGAGAAAATTTGAGGGATGGTTCTCCAAGACAATATAAGACGAAAATGAAGGATACAAAATTTCGATTACGGCTTCATTTTTTTCTTATTATCAATTCAAAATCCGCCTAAAATGCGGCAACCCGACCAACAGAAGTGTACGTTGGTTATACGTCATAGAGGCGCGCGACAGTCACGTATCCTAAGGGGTCCCCGCTCGCACCCAGTGGTTAGGCTTTGACGTCACACGCTTTACCCAATAACTCGGCTAGAACCGAAAATGTTTGTGCTATTAAAATGCTAACTACCTATACAATTCCTGACAGGTGACCTCTTGCGAGGCACACACGCCGCGCGCCTCTATGACGTACGCAACGTACACCTCTGTTGGTCGGGTTGCCGCATTTTAGGCGGATATTTAATTGATAATAACTATAAAATGAAGCCGAAATCGCAATTTTTTTATTCTTCATTTTCGTCTTCCATTATCTTGGAGAATATTCTCTTAAATTTTCTCCCACCTGTAGTCAAATACCCTGTATAATTGATTTAGTATTCAGATAATTCCGACGACTTTGAGACAATGAGAAAATGATGACAAAACAAAACTATCGTCTATCAAGCGACCGCTGGAAATTTCAATGGACCGGTTTACGCGGACAGATATATCGGCATCGTGTTTGGCATTTAATTGCCGGCCGTTTTGTTCCGACATTATTCGAGGCGGCCCGATACACGCAACGTTAATAACCCAACTTGGATAAACGTAATGACGTTAAACTACAGCTTCGTTAACCGGGGTTCACGGGTTCGCGGCTTTGCGCTCCGATACACGGAATTCACGAGGTATCAATTATAGCTCCGCTAGCTATGCCCAATTTCGCGATATCATTCCTGGAATGCCGGGAAATTTAGAGAAAATTTCGCTGCCGTGTTCCCAGCATGTCGCGGGTCGAAACACACGACGATCTTGGGAAACGTGCCGCGAGGAATCGAGGATTTTATTGATCCACCGCTGGACGGTTGAACCGTGTATACGAATTCAGCGAAGGAAATCGAATTATTTCGAGCAATCGATAGACTACGTTCTCTGGCTTCGAAATTATTTGGTCGTTGTGGATACGCGCTAAGGATGTCGGCTTTCGATGAATTATGTTGCATTTGGACCGTTCCATGCTTTCAGAATTTTTCGTGTCGTATCTTCATAGTTTCGTCAAAAACTTGAATTTTTCGTTACTAAACTGTCGTGATTGTTGACGTCTTGATGCATGAATGCATGAAATATGGTATAATAAAAACTTTAGAAGTCTGTAAAGTATTTAAATAAAAATGGGTAAACGAAATTCAATTTCTGTTGACTGTAATTGCTTCAGAAAATTTTGATCTTGCATAAAGATTCGTGGTCTAGTATACAGAAGTAATTTGAATAGGCTCAAGATATTTTTAATAACATTCAAGTTAGACTAATTATCTGCCATAGAACTAAACCAATAGGAATGAACAGCAATATCACGTAGAAGTGATAAATCAATGGATGTATATATACTTCATTATGGCCGTGTTTAATAAGACTGTGGGGAGCCAATGATAATTCGTTGTTTGTAGTACTGTACCATTATTGTTAGTTCTGCACATGATACACTGATATGGTATTATTTATACACCAATGAATGGGTACGGTGTATGATTATTAAGCCCTTTGTTAATTAGTCTGGAGTGTCATGTGCAAATCCCTAATTTTCCGGAGTTGATAAAATTAGTCAAGATAATATGTAACAGAGGAAGGAGAGAATTTATGTTGAATATTTTTAATGCGTAATTTGTGTCTAATAAAATAAGTGGTAACTTTAAGTTTTATTTACAAAACAGTTATGTTCGTTGGACGTTACTGGTAAAAAGCAAACATTTCATAGTAAACTTTGTTTTTTCAATTTTTTTATGATTTGCATTTTTGCAAAAACATTGTACTGGTTTTGCGTAACTTTTGTGGACAATGGTCTGGCAGTCAACGTGATAAATAAATTTGATTTCTCGAATGGTTTCTCTGTTTTTATGGAATTTCCGTGGTTGTCAGTCCGGCTGTAAATCCTCGAATCCGTTCCTGGCGTCAGTCTGCACGACTTAATTGTCTCCCCGGTGGAAAAGGTCGGTAAGGACACGGGCGAAGGCGAGAAAAAAGTTGTCAAGTAGTGCGGCGAGGGTGTGAAGCAAAATGGAGGGCGCCGCCGCGAGACCATGGGATTAAATTCAGCCGAGCAGGCTTTGTGTAACCTACACCTACAAGACGTTAACATCGTCTCCAACCAAATCAACTGCTATGGTTGTCGCTCGAATTCAAACGAGACGGGGATCATTAATTAAAAATATCTAGTTAATTCGCGGCCCGAGTCGTCTCATTCAGCATCCAACTGCAGTTTGAAGAGTACAGAATTGACGACGAAAGGAAACAAAACAAATCACGTAACCGCAAATTGTTTACAGGGCAAGAGGGACGCGATAATTTCCAAATACAAGCGCGTACGGAGCTTGAAACGGAACACGGATGGCTGCGGAAAGGAAATTCGCGCAGATGTTCATGGTTTCGCGGAGAATTTTCAAAACGCAGGAAACGTTGTTAGCGCGTTGCCTTTTTTCCAGGAAAATAAACATTCGGTGAGCAACGCATATTTCTGAAGCCGACTTTAAAGTGAAAGACGTCATCAGTTTAGCTTATTTGCCTTTCAGCTTATTTTACTTTCGCTTATTTCGTAACTAAGCCACGGCAAACATAAATGCGTAAATTATGTCGGCAACTGCAGGTCGAATATCGCAGGAGTTTAAATATTTAATATTTATGTTTGTATCGTTAGCGTGTACTTTAAACATATTCATTTAATACTGTGTCCATTACTCAAAGGCCAGGAAATTCGCATTTCACCCAGCTTTTCAAGAATAAATATAATTATCTACACGTTAATTTCAACGTGTATGACTCTTTACTAGAATAATTAATTTGTTCGTTGTCGTAGAATCAACCTAACTTTTAATCAAATCCATGTACCAAAACGCGTACCTACACCATATAGAGTGTACCAATTAGCTCTTTGAGAAAATCAAATTATACATGTATCGCGCACAAGTTAAGCGAAGAACCGTTCGTTAATCAAATATTAAATCAGCTGACGGTAAAACGCGGATGAACCCGAAAGGATTGACCGAGATTCTTCTTCATACCCGAACACGGTATTAAACCATCCGATGAATATTTCAAGGGTCAATCAGTATTAAGGAATTTTAAGCAGCGAGCCGATAAGTTCCCCTTCCCGCCGCTACCATCCGTTCTGTTAATACAGCTCAATTAACGTCTCCTAAATTCCCCAGGCTTTTTTTATCACTCGATCCCGCCATTTAAATCTGTAATTGCGCCCCCATCGACCAAAGACCACCCTCGTGCGCCGATACCGCTCGAGCCCTCTTCACGCGGCACCCGCATGATCGGGTTAAACGACGCAGGAAAAATCTCCGGGTCTCGATGCAGCCGAACGGAGGATCGTTGATAGAGAATGGGAGTTGGCGAAGGGTATCTTATCCAAAATCTTGAGGCTGTCGCAATCCGGCCATGAACTGGCATTCCGCGTAAGTTGATGGTCCTGGGCTGAAAGGTCGGCGAAAGAGCAGGCCCGGCTGAAGGAGGACGAGGCAAGGATGCAGAACGAGGAATCGCGAGGAAGGCAGAGAGGGAGAGAGAGAGAGACTAAGAGAGAGAGAGAGACGGCAGCCGACGGCGTGGGAGGGCGCAGGGCAAAGGAGAATGTGGTGGTGTGTAGGGCCCGGGTCTGGAACCCGTTTCGAGAGTCAGCGGAGCGAGGCACTCAGACTCCAGAATGGGGTAAAAACTCGGTGAGTTCGCCTCTGCTGCATCCCCCTTGCCTTCGCTTCTCTGCTACCACCCCCGTATCACACGGCTCTCGGTTACGCGGCAACCAAGCCAAGCATAAACTCGGCAGACGTATCGTGGCAGGTAATATTTACAAACCATGAAACCTACGGGAAGAGAGAGTCGCGCAGCTACTCGTCCCAATCCTAGCCCTCTGACCCATCCCATCCGTAGCCACCTGCCGGAAAGAGAGCTTCGTTCTGCTCGAAATATACGTCCTTTTCGGCGGCTCGAATTTTACGCGGACTCGAGCCGGAAACCTTTTCTGGAAACACCGTCGCCAAGACGCGCGAACTCCATTTCATTGCGACGAAATGTTCGGAAACACCCAATTCGGGAGGAGGTGGGGCAAAGTGGTCAGACGGGCTAAGGAAATCACTGTTTACGCTATTTTTGTTCACCACTGTATGAGAATGCAAATCTGGATAAATAAGATGAAGCGAGAGAAACTCATTTTTTATGAACATTCGTTTTTTAAATATTGAAACTTCTACCGTGAATAACAGTTGATACTTATGTCTAACATTATCATCAATATTGATATTTTTCATTACTACTTTCACATGTTTAAAAAATTCTGTTGTGGCAGCCCTGAATAGCATTACCCCCTTTAATTCTCTTTCTCTGCTTAACCAGTTAACTGTGGCGATCTCTTTGCAAAGCGCCCACCAGTGTGTGTCGCGATAATCAAGCGATGACGGGTATAGTCGTCATATTTATAGTTATAAATCCAATTCAAATTATTTATAATTTTCATTTGTTTGTTTCATTTCGTCTTGACCTCTAAACATTTTAAACATATTAAAATTCTACGAATATAATTTAGTTTTCACCAGAATTAAAATTTTACGCATGACGAGTATACTCGTCAATACACAAAATCGTGCCACTTCTCCATGACGAGTATACTCGTTAATCACAGTTAACTGGTTAATGCATTTTTTACTTATGTTTTTTGTATTTTTTTTTGTTAAGTTGATTATTAACTTAATGCTTCTTTTATGATCTAGTTGGTCGTGTTGAGTTGTACGCTCTGTCATTGGCTCACATGCACGCCAAGTAGTAGCCTCACCATTGTATAAATGGCGTCCACAATGGACTGTCGAATAATCTCTGGGTCTAATACGTATACGTAGTCGAAGGCTGGCTAAACCGTTGCCTTTTGTCTTTTGTCGATTGTCTTCCGCCCTGCCAAGCACTCTGGCAGCATTATAATATTTGTATCTGTTTTCCTTTTATATTAAGTATTAGACACCGGATATTCTGTGATTGGTTATTACCACAGCCACACCACTGCATCCACGATTCACGTCCCAACAGGTCGAACACACTGTGTATAGTTTCGTAGGCCATTGATCAATAAATAACGAGAAGAAAGAACCTTATTAGAAGCGTAGAACGCAGGTGAATGCAATTATTAACTGCCCCATTTTTTCACCCTTTTTTAAATTTCAATCTCCAGCCTGATTATAACGCAAGTGAGCCGTTCGCGCAGAATAACTATTTCCTCGGAATTTTCCGTGAATTTCGATTCCAACGAGAACGGGAGTTTCAAAAACGCTTCAACTACGAGGGAAAAAAAAACCCCACGAACCGTTTGCGCCTGTTGTAAACTCGTCAACGAGCTCCGAAAGAAGATTGGGCAAAGGACAGCAGATTTGCCGTCAATTAAAAATAATTGTACCTTTCAGGCCATAGGGCACCAACGAAAAATCGTGTTACTCCCAAAGTTCATTTTTTGTCGAAACGGTATAGTTACCGTGAACAGGCCGCGCGAGGTTGTTAAATAGGATTAGTTTAAAAGGGTATTCTAGTGTGGAACACGATATTTTTAGCCGCCTTTATGATGTTTTTTTTTGTACAGCGAAACTACAAAATCTTTTCGCTGTGAAACTGTTTTGTACATTTCTGTTTGTGCTTTAGCAAACTCACCAACAGTTCGGACAAATAAAAAATCAAAATTGATTTTGGCTAATTATTATAGTTCTATTGCTTATTTACTGCAAGTAAAACTGAAAGTAACTGTTTAATTAAATTGTGTCATTTTAAATATTATTTATTTACTCGTAAGTAAGCTGTAAACTATAACCTTACAAAGGATTCTTTATTTCTTTACTAATATTAATAGGTTGAAAATAATATATTGACATTCTTAAATTTTTAAAATCTTTTTACTGTTTTAAATCCCACTTAGAATCTACTTATTAGTTGACTCATTAGAAGAGATAGGAACTGTTAACATTTTTTGTTGCCTAAAGCCCAAGATTGACCAGTTTTTACCACTTTCTTTTGATCAATTTTGAGAATTTGAGCATATCACTGTAAAGCACATGTCTCAAGCGTAATTCTTTATGTATACACGAAAAGACCGATTTTCTTTAAACCTATAGACTGGAGTAGCATCTCAAGCGCCTCTGCGAGCGGAAAAATGGAAATTCTTCAAAAGCTTCGCGTTCGATCTTGCCCATACCTGCAAACCATCAAAACACGACCATCTTTCTCTTGCTCGGGCTTTATGAATTCGCGATCCATCGGCTCCCGGACATGTATATTCAAGTGATTTGATCTCGGGTCCAGTGGTTCTTGCTTCGGGGAATATTCATTTCAATTGCCAATCGTGGCCTGTTGTCGGATCAACGGAGCCTACGCGTAATTGCATAATTGAAGTAGTAACCGTCCTCTTTTCGCGTGCTGAGCGGGAAAGGCGCGCGGAATGTTCTTGCAAAAATGTCCGACAGATCGTTGAGTGTTATGCATGGAGAGATCCCAACTATAATTCCTTTCAGCTCTACGAAACGTTCGGTCGCATTGCTCCGAGACAATTAGTGCAACTGGCAGTGTGACGCGATTTCTCGACGCTATTAGTATTATTAGCACGTTTCATTTTTTAATAACAGAGAGCCCGTGCTTTAAAGGAAAACTAGAGTATTCACCAAAAGCATACACAAATGAAAATAAAATATGTCAAATGAAAATAAGTAAAAGTGATGTGGCTATTTATGGTTTTCTAGCTGTGTTGAATAGATCTCCTGCAGAATTTATCTTCCGTAATTTTATACGTGGTGGCATTCGAAACTAGATGTTAATTCTCTAAAATCTTTGTTTTTTAGTGCACGTAATCCGAAACGTTATTTCATTAATGTATCTCCGTTATGTTTTGAAAATAAGCGCGCTCACGTTAAGTATTCCGGTGGTGAACTTTCTCAATGTTTCTTGATTAATTCTTCCCCAAACTTCTTGCGATTCTTTGCAAGAGTTGCGTCTTGATTTACGACGTACATGTTCCACTTTTTTGTATGATTAATGTTTCCATTTTTGTAAACGTATATGCGAAAGTATACAGCAAAATGCGAGAACAGCATCGTGATCAAGATTTTCTTAATGGTTACAGCTGGTGTCCGATGATTTATGAACGGGAGTGTACAATTATCTAATGGGATTAATCAGATAAAATGCTTGGAAATGTTTGTATATGAAAATGAGAAAAAATTCTGGGAGATATTTAACCTTCTAGAATGATGAATGGCCTATGTGAAAAAGTGCTTGCTAATTAACTGTGCTGTCGATGTGCAGTGGAAACTTTATCGTACGAACCCCCTTATGTGAGTGCTGTACTATACGAGCACCTGTTATCTCACTATTTTCTATTGGAATATACATTTTAAGTATACCCAAGAGTTTAATAGTCTACACGATCTTAGTCAGTTCTCCTATCCCTTCAACAGGGGACCGACAAGCTCGAGTTGCCGATATCGGGTCAGGTATATCGGTGTGAACCATTACTAATCCAATTACAGAACTTTTTCATTTTTCATCACTTTTTTGAGGGTCTGTCATCAACTTATTGGTGGTATTTTTCTCATTAAAATTACACCAAACACGATACAATTTGAACTGTGTTGTCCTTTTCTACTTTCGGCGCGGTCGACGAGGTCCCAAGAAAATATAAGCCCTACACGATCTATGTCACAGCACGGACCCGAGGATTGAGCCTTAGATCAAGACTTTGCCGTACAACGAGTGACATAAATAATACGTTAAATGTGACGCAATGAAGTTATTCGTTGAATTAAGAAGAAAACAAATAGATTCTGAACTCGAGTAACGAATTGACACGTCGTTCCTAGTTAAGAGAAAATTTCGAAACGAAGAAGGAATTGAAGATCGATGGAGTCAACAATCATCAGGCGCGCGATCGACACAATGGAACACTCAACGGCAGGGGCGTTGCGTGTTATTTACGCGAGCGCTCGGAACGGTCGTTAAGATTCCTCATTACCGCGTCGGCGACGATGGCGGCTCGAAATTAAACCGAAACTGCGAAATTTACAGGAAGAATAAGTCCCGGGCTACATTGTGCCAGGTAAATGGAAGAAAACGAATGTCTTAGTGAGATCGGGCAGAGCGTATCGCAGCCGGCTCGCGAGGCTTTGCGAGTCTCGCGTTGAAAGCGGACACAATAAGGCAGCCCGGTTGCTTTTGCACAAACGTCGCACGTCGTTAAACTCCCGACGGTCTTTGCGGTGGTGGCATTCTCCGCAGAAAATTCCTTGTATTAAACGATTCGTTTCGTTAACAAGAACCTGGACCGTTCGTCAACGAGTCTACGTTTTCCGCGACGATATTCGGTTGTCTCTCGCCCGGCGTCGCAAGAAAGAGACTGTCATTGCCCGCGGTGGAACAACGTGGTCGTTTGTGTCGATGTCTGGAAGGATTAACAATGTCCCAGGACAGCTGGAACGAACGCAGACGTAATTTTTACTTTATTATCAGGGAGCTTCTTCGCGAAGAGGTTTCTTTGCTAGCGATGCAATTTCCTCCTTCGAGGACCTTAATTTACTTCTTTGGCCACGGAGTGGACGTACTTTAAATAGTTCGTTACAGGGGAATGAAACTGAACGCGTCGCCACCGGATTAACGTAGCAAAGACAGGGGGTTACGGATGAACACGCGAACCGTGAAAATCGCGCGTGGCCGAGGAAAATACGATTGAAGCTCCTGCGGCTTCGCGTATCGACCGAAATACAGTCCCCGACAAAGGGAATATTAAACTCTGAGAAACAGGAAAATTTCGATACTACTTTTGACACGTTGATTGCGGAATTACAACCCTCGACGAAGCCAATGAAGTCAGAGTAATTTAGTTATTGAAACCGAAATTGGAAAAATAAAATTTATCGTAGCGAATATTCCTTGGACCCTTTGGCATCCTTCAATCGTAATTTTATTTTCTTCGGTATATCATACTGAAAATTAATTTGTAAACTTAGTAAAAAAATAATGTCATCCATACATGACCAATGCATTAATTTCAAGCTAGTGGACCAACATAGACATTTATTCGTTTTCGTAATCATTGTGAATGTTAATGCGAATTTCTGTTTTCATTTTACGAGACGAAAAAATCATAACATCTTATCCCATGTAGATTATGCGGATAAATAATATGAAAATAAAACGGATACATCAAATTTCTTTTAAGCCGCCGTGTAATATTTTGTCTGCTGTTGTAAAAATCCCAAAATTTATTGCCCATGAAAAAATATCTTTTATTTAACCGTTGGGATGGGCGTAACATTTGATACTTTTTCATACAAGACGAATGGTACAAAACAAAACAATCACGAACCGAAAGACATCGGTAACCACGGAAATAACGTAGCTATGAATCAATTCAACATTTCATCTGTGGTTGTGGTCACCCGTAATAACGATAGGATTAAACTCCTGTTTTTTAATTTATACTAAATCTTTATTCTGCATAAAGATTTGCAAGTATAGTTATCACTGGACTTTTATTGGAAAAAATTTCGGAAAAGAATCACAACTGATCGACTGCGAATCAGTGAAGTACAAGAGAAGAAGGTAATTATTTACATTAGGGGCTCCTTCATCGATTTTGATGACCTTGAAATATGTTGTCAAGGTCATCATTCTGAACAACTTTTTCCTCTACATGTTACCGCCGCTCAGCTTTAGTTTCCGAGATATTCGCAAAAAAGTTTCAACATCTCAAAAAGTGATCGGAGTAGGTGTGGGTTAGATTTAAAGGTAAATATTTACAAGTTTTTGAAATATTATTTAAAAATTGTATTTTAATTGGAAAATATTGGAAATAGTGAGACTTGTTTTGTAGGATTGTTTAAAATAGTATTTCAAATAGTTGACAGTAACTTATATTTTTATGATATTTTGTTGCCTGTAATGTTATTACTATATTGTAGCCTGTTTATCAAAATGTTACATATTCGTAATTAAACTACAAATAATACTTTTCTAACTATTATAGCTTCTCATGTTAAAAATTATAATTTATAATATTAACTACTTGCTCAACTTATTTTCATTGTAAGGAAATATTTTAAATACAAAATAAAAATATTTCATTTGATCTATCTGGTTATTAAAATAAAAATATTTGATTTAAAGTAGTATCTCATCTGAACCACATTAAATTATACTATATACCAAATCATTAATGATCGTTAATATACGTTGCAAAATATGATAGAAAACCTTGTATCCAATGTTCCACATACGAATACTAATCCTACATTATAAAATACTAATGTAAAGTGTACTTACTTTTGAATCTTCTGTACCTCCGTCGGATCCACAGCACACAATTATTGATTCACGAGAATAGGTCCAAATAATTGCACAACAATCACTAAACAACACACACAACACACACGCACAACACATTTTATAAAATCGTGACAACGAACGAGAAGATGTCACTCCGACCACGGACAAAATAATACTGCGATTTTAACAATGATCCCTTCCACGGAGGTGGTACGGTCAGGTTATTCTAGGTAGGTTAGACGCTGAGAGTCTATCAACACTAGATACAAAACCAAGGTAAAAAAATTATGGCGCGGCGCCGACCGTATTTCCCGGAATACCCTGTTTTCGTATCACACGTCCGTGGGAGGGGGACGGTTAAAATCGCAGTATTATTTTATTCGTGGTCGGAGTAACATCTTCTCGTCTGCTGTCACGATTTCGTTAAGTGTGTTGTGTGTGTGTTGTTTAGCGATTGTTGTTCAATTATTCGGACCTATTCTCGTGAGTCAATAATTGTGTGCTGTGGATCCGACGGAGGTACAGAAGATTCAGAAGTAAGTACACTTTACATTAGTATTTTATAATGTAGTTTGTAGTGCATTAGTATTATATTTTAATATTCGTATGTAGAATATTGGATGTAAGGTTTTCTTTCATATTTTGCAACTCTTTACTCCGATCGCTTTTTGAGATGTTAAAACTTTTTTGCGAATATCTCGGAAACTAAAGTTGAGCGGCGGTAACATGTATAGGAAAAAGTTGTTCAGAATGATGACCTTGACAACGTACAGTGACTCGCAATAATATTCGAACGCTTTTAAAAATCGTATAACTTTGTTAATAATGAACCATACGACTTGGATTTTTTTTTAAGTGAGCACAATTGATTTGGCATATAAAATGAAAAGAATTTTTTACAAAAATTGCAATTGGTCGAAATTGCAGAGAAAATACTGAAAGTTGTGTTTTTCAACTTTTTATGCGTGCTTATATTAAAAATTTAAAAAGTACGTTTTGTACATCTGTATGAATTATACATATTATGATTATTTCATCTAAATCGGTCAACGTTGCACTGAGCTACAAACGTTTAACGATGAAAACTTAAGGGCGAAAGTCGCACAATTTTAGCTTTGGCAGGGAATTTCGCCCTTATGTAATCATTTTCTAACATCTGCAGCTCATTGCAACGTTGACCGATTTTGATGAAATTCTCAGAATATGTATAATTCATACAGATCTACAAATCGTACTTTCTAAATTTTCAATGTAAGTATACATAAAAAAGTTGAAAAATACAACTTTTAGTATTTTCTCTGCAATTTCGACCAATTGCAATTTTTGTAAAAAATTCTTTTCATTTTATATGC